>CM035229.1:71417682-72068693 GCA_020226215.1 Sindora glabra
TTTCACACAGCAACACTATATTCTTCTATGTTTTGATATTTAATTAGGGGCTCTACGACTTCTACACTAAACATCAAATGTTGTTTGTGAAAAGAGACAGAACAAAATGTTGTTTCACTTGTAAGTACTGACTTTGGGTTTGCAATTAAGAACCATTTCAAACGGTATCACTGTAGTACGATATTTTATGATGTAGTAGTTATTGAAATCACAGAGTTCTGCTATCACAGGACATGTTTACAGTTAGCTTCATATAATGATGATATAATTGTGAATTTAAGCATGTAACTTGATTTATAATTAATTATTAAAAATTCTAATTCCGATAATGATATGTGAAAAATCACGAGAAGCGGCATAAACATTCAGCGTTTGGCCTCACATATAGTTTTAAGTTAAAAACACCCTTTTTTTTCCCTTCAATTTGTGTCATCAAATAATGAAGAAAATTTTTTATGCTTCAATTATATCATATATCTTTAGTTTATAATAAATAGATGAATAATATTTATCAATTTTACAATTTTTAATATCTTAGAAATAAAAAATTATATTTCAATATAAATAGACTTTATAAAACTGATTAAATATCTTTATTTATTGATCATAATTAAAAATATATGATATAATTGATTATTTGAAGAAATTCTCACATGTAATCAATAAAAAATTGATATCTATTAGAACATCACTCTCATATAATATTTGAAAATTAGGTACAAAAGTTATGTTAACTAGAAACTAATCTAATACAATAATAAGGGTTTTTGTAACCCTGTGAACATAACTCCTTCTTAGCCATTACAAGAAGTCTCAAAATTAATAAGATATTCATTTATAACTTGTAGAGGAGATAATAAGCGATAAGATTGGAAGTTGATTAGCTCCTAATCATTAAAAAAATGCACAAATTTGAGATGAGGATATCAAAACTTCATTTAATCTCAAAATTTCTATCATCCAAAATCATAAGAAGAAATAGAAGAAAAGTTATTACAAAATTTATAGTGTAGGAGGTCCTTATCTTGCCTGAATTGAGGGAGTGAAAAAATGAGAAAGGAAGATTGAAGTTTTACTTTGTTGGTAGATGAAGATGATAGTTAGGTGATCCCGGAGAAAGTTGAGAAATTTGGGTAGTTTTTGGTAAAATATGGGGAAGCTAAGCCATTAGGGATAATTTGGAAATATATTCTTAAATTTTTTTTATTCTTATATATTCATCTTTAAGTCACTTTTAACTGTTTAAATATTCTCAAATAGTTATTTATAAACCATTTCTCAATAAAAAAAAATTATTCACAAATCTATAATTATTTATTTTTGAATAAAATATCTTAAATTCTAATGGATATAACAGAATATATGAAAAGAACAAGTTAAGCACGATAACAAAAAATGACTTAACAAGGTAAAAATTTAAACATTTTTAAAAAGACAGTTGATTGTATTTTTAGGTACATAATAAAAATGACTTCCCAAGCTAATAAAAAACAAGTAAGCTTTGCAAAATTAAAGTTACTAATCTTGAAATAATTAGACATTAAATTTTATTAAGAAAAAGTTGTCTAAAAAGATTTGAAGAAAAGAGAAGAAGTTTATTTAATAAAGTTACTCGTTTAAGATTATATATTTTCTTATAACTAGTTTTCATATAACCGCTATAAATAGATGAACATATTTCCTTAGGAAGACACATAAGCACCTCATGCTTTTTCTATAAGGTTTCTCTATAAATTTGTCATTCTTTCTTAAGTCTTCTTCTTGAATTTAAACTTACAAATTTATACTATTAAATATAATAAATCTACTAATTTCTTTTGAAACAAATACTTCCTATGCCTAATGTGTTCACATTGATCCGTTGTAATTAGACTTGCGAGAAAAAAAAAATTCTAACATATTTTGAGGGGGGTTACTTAAATTATTAAGGGTATGTTTGGCTAAAGGTGAAAATAAGAGAGGGTGTAAATGGAGGGGAGTGGAAATGGAGGGGAAGGAAATGGAGGTGAAAGTAATTTCACCTGAGTTGTTTGGAATGGGTGAAAATAGGAGGGGGAGTAAATATGGGTGAAATGAATTTCTTTTGTTTGGAATGGGTGAAAATAAAGAGGGAAGGAAATGTGAATGAGTGAAATGACTAAAATATCCTTTTATTATGTTATGTTGAGATAGTTATAATATTATTTAGTAAAATTAAATAAAAAATAATTTACGGATAAAGAAAAATATGCTAAATTTTTTTATTACTAACATATTTATATTTATAATTTTAAATTTAATATAATTAATAAATTTTTAAAAATTTGCACTATAAATTTAATAAAAAATTTTATAATGAGATAGTTATAATATTTTTTAATAAAATTAAACAAATTAATTTACGAACATAATAATTTATGTTAATTAATAATCTTATTACTAACATATTTATATTTATAATTCTAAATTTCATATAATTAATAAATTTTAAAAAAAATTGCACTATAGCAAAAGAAAGAAATGAAAGGGAGGGCGGTGCTATGTGTGTGGAGGAGAGAGAGTCCGGAAAATTACATCTGCTCAGCTGCTATTTTGTAGTCAGAAAAAGAAAGAAATGAGAGAATTAAAAGAATTACATAAATAGCAAAAGAGAGGCGGTGATGCAGAGAGACAGAGAGACAGAGAGGTGGTGGTTGCGACCAAAATGGAGGTGCTTGCAATGGCTGTAGTTGTGCATCGTTGCTCTGCAATGGGATGAGGAAAAGAGTGATTCACAAGGGCAGAGTGCAGAAATGTGAAAAGAAGCCATTCACACCGCAGTTTTCTTCTCATTTTGGGGGGTCCGAAATTACTGTGGAGCCCACCAAATTTTCACACTTTTTTTACTTCCCCCTTGTTCCCCCTCCGCAGCCAAACGGGTGAATATCAACAATTTCACCTTCCATTTCACCCGCTTCATTCCTTTCACCCCTAAAATCACCCATCCAAACACACGGTAAGTGAGAAAGTATAAAAAAAACTTGCAAAAGAAAAAGTGCAGATGAATCGCTCTTCTCAGATACTAATAACCCGTTCGGACAAAATTCCCTGCGAAGAACTTGTAGAAAATGACTTTCCACCCTTTCATCACATTATGGCAAGGAATAGAAAAAGCGTGTTCTTCAACAAAGCCTGTTCATCTGCCTAGTGTTAACCTATGATTCCTGCTGAAAAAAGATTCAGAGCCCACTCGCTCAGATGATGTCTCGCTCATCGTAAATAGGGACAACAACAACCAATATCCAGAAACAGCTTTGTACGAAATAGATAGTCTTTCATTTGAAAAATGTTACTAAAGCAACAAGCTTACTACTTGATTTTTCACACTCTGTTCACACAGACACCACAAAAAACACCAAAAAACCACTTATAATTATACATCACAATTCACAAATTACACACTTCATATATCATACGCTTAAATGTCAACCGGAAATCTCAATGGCTTTAACATCGGGCTTCTTCACCTCTTCCTTCGGGACAGTGACAGTGAGAACCCCATTCTCCATGGAAGCCTTGATCTGATCCATCTTCACATTCTCAGGAAGCCTGAACCTTCTCATGAATTTGCCGCTGCTCCGCTCCAGGCGATGCCACGTACCGTTCTTGTCTTCTTTCTCTACATTCCTCTCTCCACTGATTTGGAGAACCCTGTCATCTTCAACCTCGACCTTCACTTCTTCCTTCTTCAGCCCTGGAACGTCTGCCTTGAATACATGGGCTTCTGGTGTCTCTTTCCAATCAATCCTGGTATTTACGAACGCTGAGTTCTCCGAAGGAAAAGAGGAGAGAGAACCGCTTGGAAGAGGAAAATCCTTGAAGGGGTCCCAACGTCCAGGGAGAAGGGATCGAAGATGTTGTTCCTTCGGCCCCCGAAGAAGCTTGGAATCAGCGACATCTCTGATACTGGCTGAAGCTTGGAATTTCAGGAATAAGATTACCGCTTATGACCGTAAGTTGGATGCTTATCTCTGTCTGATGAGAAGGAGAGGGATGGCAGAGTATTTAAAACTGCTGAAGGATGAATCTTGTAATTTCTAGTTCGATTTCTGCTTGGTATGGCTGGGATCAACAAACTTCTGGAAACTTCGGGAATTTTTGTTCCGTTCCTGAGGACCAGATTATTCCAGAATGGAATTATACGTTCTTCGTGCCCACAAGCCCCCGCTCTGTGTTGGCATGTTGCATACGCTCGTCACGTTACAGCGTTTTGATTGCTTTTTAACTAATTTAATATTTTTAATTGTTGATTAAATTAATTAATTAATTTAATTATCGAATAAATAGTTATTTTAATTATTTTTTAATTTTTACAAAAAATTTAAAAGATATTAGGAATAGTATTTTGTCAACTATTTAATTTATATGTAGTGTAAAAATGATATTCTTATTTATAATTATAAACTTTTTATATTTCTATTTTTGATAAATAAAAAATATTAAATTATATTTTTTTCTTAAATAAAAATTTAATATATATAATAAATTATCATTTATTTATTTTTAAAATAAAAATTAAATATCTATAATAAATTAAATTAAAATATTTACATAGTAATAAAAAATACATGAATAAAATTATATTTTTTCATCAAATTGTATAAAAAGAGGACATATATTTCTTTTCATAGTAAATAATAAAAAATATATTAATAATATTATTAATTTTTATTTAATAATATATTTTAAATTAAACAATAATATATATTAAAAAAGAAACAACTATATTCCTTATAAAAATATATTTTTATACTTAAAATATACAATTCATCAATATCTTTAATGATAAATATATGGATGTTAATAGTTACAAAATAAATTTTAATAGTTACCACATTCACCAAAATATTATAAGTATTTTTAATTAAAAATTATAATTATTTATTTTATAAAATTAAATAAATATAATAAATTATAATAATATAATTTTTTAAAATTTTAATACAATGGATAATATAATATAATTATAATTTAAAATATTATGAAAGTAAAAAATACTTAGATTAATTATAAAATATACACATACTCTTATATATCTTTTTTATATATAAATAAATAATAATAAATGATTAATTTTATGAAACATCTTTATATAAATAATTAATGCTATCAATTGATCAAATTAACTATTATAATCAATTATCAATGAACAATTAATTCAACTAATTAATTGTTATGTAATTAGTCAATTGTCAAATAGAACTTATATTCTTCAAATATATAATGAATATTATTAATATCTTATTTTTATTTTATTATAATTATTCGGATCTTCCATCAATCATAACATAAAATAGATAGCGAAAAAAAATGAATATAACAAAAGAGCAAGTATAATTTGGATATTGTTAAAATAATATGTAATAATAAATTTTAATATATTTTTTATTTTAATATTATAAGTAAATAAAAGCACCAATATAATAGTTATTATATTTATATACGAGGAATTAATATTATGTTTAGTAAAATTTGATTAAACATGATAACTAAATAATAATTTTCGTTTATGTTCAGACTAAAAATTGTTTCAAAACCCAGAAACCAAAAATGAGTTATGATTCCAGTTTCTTGGGATACGCTTGATGGAAATTTTGTATATAGTTTTATTATAATTTTTCTAAGAATTCTTCACCCATTCACCTACGTTTCCCTCCCATTGAATTTGAGGTTTTTAGGATAAAATAGTAATTTAGTATCATTAAGTCAATTATTTTAGTAGCATTATATTCTTTCCAAATTTTAATTGCGAGTTATAATTTTTATATAAAAGATTATATTTAACAATTAAATCATAATTTTTTTGGATACATTACTTGCAAAATTTATATATTCTTATGATCTTTTAAAAAAATGCAAAATTTTATAATTCTTATATTAAATCTTTATACAAATTTATGATTTTTAAATATGCCCTCACGTGTGTCTAAAATTTAAACTACAAATTTTTACCAAAATTTGCTTTGATAAATTGTGAAAAAATTAATTAAATTTAGATAGCTTAGAATAAGAGGAAAGAGAAAACTTTGATTAGACGGGGAAGACATTAGAAAGTTTTAATCAATAAAGATAAATAAATATGTACTTCGCACGAGATAATATAACGGGAAATGAATGTTAAAAAAAAATGGCAATGATTATTTTATAATTATATTTGATATGTTTATTCATTTAATTTTTATATTTGATATATTAAAATAATATAGAAATAAACTAAAAAAGAATATTTAATAAAAATAATAAATATTTTATTAAATAATTTAATATTATAAAAATATATAATATAATTAATGATACAAAATATCATATTTTAAATTTTATTTTCAAATTATAATCAACAAAAATTTATATGGTGCAAGTATAAAAATTTTAATTTACTAATTTTTTTTATAAATAATATAAAAATATGATTGTTTAAATTTATTATTAAAAAGTAGCTACGCACGGGTGCTCAGTTTTTTTAATGGAATTCCTTATTAAATTGATGCATCTGTCTCTTAGACCACTCAAGTTTATTATATTCAATAATGAAGTTTTTTGCTTGTATTCTTTATTCTTTGTTAAAGTTGAAGTTCAAGTTCTCTTACTACAATGACAAAAGCTACCTCATGTCAAACCATGTTAAGTATATTCAGTACGTTAAGTGAAGTAAGGTTATATTTGCACTTAAAGGAGTTTGGGTTCAATGCATAGGATTTTATCTCATGAATAATAATACTCGCTGCCTCTCTAAATGAAATTCAGCAACATTGTCATATGTTTCTTTGTATACAGGGTTAAGCATAACATCCATTACTTATTTATGTGATGAAATTCTAGTTTCTACAAGCAGAGTAGTCTCTAACAAACATCCAATAATTTTAAATACTAAAATAACATGTTATTGGACAGAGGCAACATTCTCCCAAAGAACTGAAGCATTCTATGTAAATTAAAAAGATAGGGCAAGTACCCGCTGGTCTAACTATAGAGAAGTTATACATTTACCTTGCAAAAAATGAGATAGCTGCTATTGATCTAATTGCAAGTAAACTCCACCAAGTACATTCTGTTCTACAATCTAAAGCATTTTAAATAAGTCTTACAAAATGATAAAAAGGCATATCATAATCCAAAAAGAACTTCATAATGGCAAGAAACAAAAGTGATATATATTTTTATATAATCACTTTAAACTGATGCTCATTACAACAATGAGATTAATAGGAATGCCAATGTTGCAAATGGCCGCAGAGGACATTAACTTCCATATAACAGAAATAACATGCAATTAGCCATTCAAGGGTGACCCTCAATGAGTAATTTAGTACTAAAATAGAATAACAATACATCTCTGCCTATTTCATTTCTTTTGTTTCTGTTTTTTTTCATATGAGCAAATGCATTTAGGTTGCCATTTCATCTTTATGTGGGATCAGCATCAATTTCGTACAAAGTGTAAGAGAACTAATTGAGCCACCACATATTATGGGTTAGTCCGTATTCAATGTTTTCATCCAAGAACTGTGGTCATCATAAATTAAGTGGTGAATATGATTGTTTTCCTGTAAAAATAAAAAGAACATCACTTACATGCATAGAAATTAGTCAAGAATAATCTAGCAAAGGCAAAGTGTAAGGATTTAAACATATAAGATAAGAGATCGAAGAATTACAAACAATATCAGACAATATGAGTCCAGAAAAAGGTAACAAAATAAAGAAAGAATGCCATGAAAATTCTTCTTCAACTAAAAAAAATAGACACACAATTTTTTAACATATTTGAACTGAAAATTCAATGATCACTTGTATGTTCATTTTAGCAGGTAAGTTAGTGAAATTGCTTATGCTATTCTAGGAGTTCTCCTATATAGACATTTCCTCCTTCATATGGTTTCAAGTCTTTGCCTAACTCTCCCTCATCACCTAAAGAAAACAAAGTAAAATCACATAGTGTAGCCTTCAAAAACCATAGTATGTAGAATTAGCACTCCATCTCTAAAGTACCACATTAGTGAAAGTCCCCCAGTGTGGATTGATTCAATATTGACCCAAAAAAAATAGATGAAGGATAAATACAATTTTCTCTCACTTATTCTTAATACTTGACTCAATGTTCACAAAACCTACTGTGAAGTCTAACTATGTAATAACCTTTCCATAAGTTTCTCAAGTCTTAAATTAAATATGAAGTGAAAATGACATACCTATGAAAACCACATATCTGTGTAGCATAACTATGTAATAACATTTCCATGAGTTTCTCAAGTTCTAAATTAAATATGAAGTGAAAACGACATGCCTATGAAAACCACATATCTGTGCAGCATAACTATGTAATAACATTTCCATAAGTTTCTAAACTCTAACTGAACAGTACCTCTACTACATTCAACGTTAAATATTAGTTGCATTGATAGTAGTCATCTCATTTTAATAACCAATTAATGATAGATATATTGTGAGTCCCAAATATTATGTATCAACTATGATAACAGACTCTTAACATGGCATGCATGCAGATGCATCTTATTGTGTCTAAATCCCTCGTGCAACAAACTTCATATGCCTATAATTCTATTTCCTCACTTTACATTTAAGGCTAAAGTAAAAGGTTAGAAATCACTTGTTTTCCATATAAAATAAATATGATAAAATATCAAATATCTAGTATTCATTTTGGTGCACCTTAAGAACCAATTTTTTTTATACTATGATAGTGTAAACATCAACTAAAGATTGTAAGATCAATATCCATGCCTTACCATATCTGAAGATATCTATTGGCTAACCTAGATTATTTGAATTCCTGTTCCAATTTTTGCTTCCAAAATAAGAGAAATGTTTATTAGCAAGGCATTATTCATAACAAAGATTTAAGGGAAAAACTTATTAAATATGAATACCTTGAAATGAATACGTAAATTAGATTTTCAAACACTTCTTTGTAAATGATATTATTAGTCTCAGCAGAGCCTAGTTTTCTTTGTTATGGATTAGAATTTTCAATCCTTGCTTGCTTGACACTATTGAAACAGCAACATAAAGTTGCTTGTGACTAAAAATTGAATTTTGTAGGTATAATCTAACATATAATAAAGATTATCCTTGGCTTTTGTTAATTGTCATGGCATATGAAATAATTATAGGATATTGTTTTCTTTACAATTTGAATAGCCACTTTGTTTCTGATGGAGAAAGGTTCATCTACAGGATAAAAACTTTTCACCAAAATGAGTTTCAATTAAAATTTTTACACCAATGACATGATTCCTTAATTCTGTCATAATTAATCTAGTTTCATTGCATAATCCTGTTGATTGATCAATATTTCTAAGCAACATGATGGGAATACTAACCTTTAAGATGATTTTGTGGTAAGGAAAACTTAAGCTAGAAGATTCAGTATTTTCAGAGTGTACAAGTTTTCTTGAACATTTAGATTGAAACTTGCTTTACAAACTGAGTTAGAACTCAAATAAATTTTCTCCTCTCCAGGAATTTCAGGAAAGCATGTACTCATTCAATTTTTGGACAATATTAAGTGTTGGTGCTAATATGGCTCTATCCTTCAAAAAATCCAGGGTTTTTGTAGTTCTCTAGCAATGATGGATATGTGCTATTTACAATTGCTTGAAGTAGATCTTGGAATTCAATTACCAAGAGGTCAATTGGAATGTTTATTTCAACCTTTCCATCATTCGATTCTACCAACTTTCCATCCTTAACTTTCAAAATCCATTTGATAAATTCTTTTAATTCACTTGTATTTGCTGTTAAGGAATTTTATTGTAATCTTATGTTTTTTCTCAATATGAGAACTTTATAATGTTGCCATAAATAAGAAGAGTTAATTGTTGCGTGCATTATGTTATATCTATGGTTATTGGGAATTACCAATAATATTTGCTTAAAATCTCACAAAAAATAATAGATTTCCCACCAAATGGCAACTTAGAACTTCTCATTCCATCTAGCTGCATAATATCTCTCAATATTCAATCAAGAGCTTCAAAGCAAAGCTTATGCACCATTGATGCTTCATCTCATATAATGAGTTTACATTTTCATAACAATTTAGCCAATTCAGTGCCTTGTTTGATATTGTAAGTGGAATCTTTTGTTATATTCAATGGAATGCAAAAGTGAGAATGTGTTGTTCGACCATCGAGAAGAAATAACGATGCAATTTCACTTGAAGCAACTACTAACACAGTTTCCCTTTCAGATCATAAAGCAGATGTAAGAGTTCTCCATAAGAAAGCTTTACTAGTACAGTGCCACCATAACTATAAACAAAGAAGAAGCCATCTTCTTTACCATTGATAAAATCCATGATTGTGTGAAATATTAATTTTTTCTCTTCGGTCATTAGGCCCATTAGTCTTTTATACTCTAACTACAGCTCAATTCAATCATATTTTAGCTCTTCAACAACTAAGTTATTTTGGTTGTGTAAAAACTTTGCATCTTTTAGAAATGGTATCAAAGGGTAATCCTTTAGAGATTTGCCATTAATCTGTAATAATTTCTCAATTTTTTGCAATGTACACATTTTCAACTATTCTTCACTCAAAATTAAATTTAAAGATAAAATTAAAAAATTATGATCAGAGACATTTGAAAAGTTTGCATTATATATATACATGAGAAGCATTCATACATAAGAAAAAGTTAGAACTCTATTTCAAATAATATGAAGTGGATTTATAGAGTGTAAAATATTGAAAAAACATTCTAACCTTCATTGAGTGTTTTTCTTTGCACTTGGTATTGCATATCTTTTGATAGAATTTCCTAAGTTTGTTCTAAAACATATTTAGGATGAGAGACACTTCCTAAGAATAACATTCTAATTAATAATCTCTTCAGGCATTCTCCACCACTCCAAATGGAAACTTCTTTGATTACCTCTATAAAGTATATCACCATTTCTTGTAAGTGTGTCAGTATATGAATTTGGACCTTTCACCTTGGTAAGTAGCATTTTTAAGTAATATCTTTCACCATTGCATGGTGGGACATAATGCAACCTACTAATTGCAAATTCACATTTTCATGGATACCACTTATGGTTTTCAACATTATATATAAGTTTTAGGGGGAATTCAGCATAAGTAAGCTCCCTTACTTCAATGTATGTTTTATTTGCTTCCATCCAAGCAAGGAACATGTTTTGTGCAACAAATACCTTTTTTCATCACTTCATCAACGTTAGCGCAATCTTTATAAAATACAAATTGCTTTTTAGAAGATGAAAATATAGTCTTTCCATGGGTGGCCATTTGGAATGGATGTTAAAACTAAATATGCACCAAGAAACTTCACAAGGAGATATATAGTGACAGTTAAGGCAAGTTTTAATCCTCGTCCACTTATTGTGTGCCATCTTCATTCTTTCCTATTTGATAAATAGTTGTAGTCGCTTGATCATGACCCTTATTAATATATTTAAAGAGGTACTTGATGGACCTTAATTGATTACATGCTTCAATATTAATATGTTCTTGGTAATTGATTAGCAGATGAGGATTGTAAGGAACAATGGATTGATTATCGAGGGAAACTCCATTCTTTATTACTGTTTTACCATTATCCCATCTTTGATAAATTGGGTACCTTTTTTCATTAACAGTGGTGAAAGGAATAAACTTTTTTGAAAGAACTTCAAACATTTCCAATCCTTCATGCATGATAATTTTGGATTAGCATAACCACACCAACCATGGATCATGAAATTGATGACTACATTGTATAATGCAAGTTGTTCCTCTCTCCTAGGTATTTTTGCACTAATAATTTTGTCAACATTAGCAGATGAAAAAAATTTATGTTCTGCCTTTAAGAATATAAGTATGTGAACATATGGCAATCCTCTTTTTTAAAACTCCACTATATAAATAACTATATCAATTGAAGCTGAAAAGATCAACATATTTCCTCATATAAAATACATGTGCTCTATAGAGTAGTACAATTGAAGAAAGGACCATGGTTTCATAATTAAGGATATCAATAGTGATTCATACTTGCTCTGTATTTGCCAAAGAAAACTTTATCTTTCAAATCTTTCATAAGATATGTGACCTTAATGTTGAAGACTTTAGATAATAGTTGTAAGCAATCCTATGGTTGAAGACCTTGCTTCTTAACAATTCTAGTAATCTCAGGCTAATTTGGGTTACATGTAAGGTAATGAATAGATCTAGAAATCCTGCCTAATTACAAATTATCATCACATTTTAGTAGTTTTGCATCATATATCTTGGGCGCCTATAAAGCTCAAAGGTAGAATCATATACTTTTCACAGGAATACCCTTTATGATCACTTCTAAGCAATACATCTTCCAAGCCATAATACAATCCACTCTTAAATTTTTCTGATTGTATCTTATGATAAACAATCATTATGTATGCATCAACAATATACTATTGCAGTAGATGTCTAGATAGCAGAAGAATAGAAGAATTTGTTGTGCCTAATTGCAGCATAAAAGTAAAGTATTCCCTAATTAAAATAGTCCGCTCTTTTTTTTGTTACGACTAAAGATTTCAACATGATCAATTTCCTTACAATAACTATCTTGTCCTATAGTAAACAATAATGGATATTGGAGTGGAAGATATAAAGGATGCAATTCATCAATACATTGCAAAACATCACTGTGTTTTTCAACTATAATATCCCTATCTTCATTCAGGTCTTCAATGTCACCAACAATTAAAATTGCTACTTCTAAAAAAGATGTTAAATTATGCATACGTGAATTTTTCTTCCTATTTCTTACTAATCATAATTTCAACTTTAGAGGATTTTTAGCTTGAAGGTGATCTTAAACTATTCTAAATTTAAAAAAAAAAGATTATTTGAGTTTAACATCTCTTTTAATTTTTGCACAATTTCAATATCAATAGATGAATTGGAATCAGCACACCGGGACCATTTATAAGTATCATGGTTAATATCTCATATCAAATGTATAGAATAATAAATCGGCATTTGAATTAAATCTATCACTACTCTAAGATCATACTTGACAACATTAATTCTATTCTCAATTTCATTCTCAGTGTTATAAACATACAATTATACAAATTTTGGTGGAACCCTATCACAAGGTAGAAGACTTCCAATCAAATGGTGATTTTAACTATTCAATCTGAATACATAGGGGGCACCATTACAATTAATTGATTAATCTATTTTTCCTCCTATTGAAGTGAAAAAGAACATCATATTATAAGTGTGAATATTCTTTTTAAATTTTTTTGCTGATAGAGAGTCATAAAAAATTAATCCTTTTAGATATGATGGTGGCCCATTCAACTCTTCTAGCTTGATCTTACCCACAAAGCAACAGAAAGAAAACAAAGGAGTTGAGTGATCTTTAATTCTTTTTACTCTCTCATCAAACCATATTAGTGCACCACAATGCATGTAAATATATTCAGGATCACTAATATTTGGATAACCTGAACAACATTGAAAAGATGTATATTAGGTGAGTCATAAAATGTATGACATTCTCATATAAATTCAAATAAAGCAAGACATACCATTCTTATCACATGATTACAGAAATTCATGTGCACTGATCTCCTTGATATCGTCATCAAGGACATCATTTACACTCTTTCCTTATAGATAGAGATTGTGTATTTGACCATTGGAAATGACATGGCTTCCTTGTTGAATAAACATTCTTGGCATTTGACTCTTGTATTATTGGAACCTAAATTGAAGATACAAGTAGAATAACCTGTTCCTTGTAGACCATCTCCTCTGTTCTTTTCACAGTGAATACTTAGATATGCTATAACAGAGTTGAACTTTGTCAATAGATTTTTAGACAATCTAGATGTATGATTAAGTCCAGCTCGATATACAAAATCCACTAATGATGAGGGTGTATCTTTTCTTAAGCCACTGATGTGAAAGGAACTTAATGGAGTTTGTCCCTTATTTGATGAATTGCTCATGGCTGTCAAATGAATAACAGATTATAATAAGAGCTTATGAGTAAATAAAAAGGAGATAATTGACCACTCAATCAAACTTTGGTAAACCTTTAGAAACTTTGGGTTTCTTTAAATAGGTATATCTCTGACATTCTCATCTGGGGACCTTCTTTTTTATTTGTTAAAAGTAATACAGGTGGAAGAAGGTTCTCTATTGGAAATCTCAAATCAGAGGCTACAACAATTATACTAACAAAATTATTAATACTAAGTTTACACAAGTGATCAAGAGTGGTGTATATAAATGAATCATTACTTTGTACTGGAGGAAATTTTTGAGATAAATATGGACTGCAATTCATCTTGTTTGACAATGGAATTCTACTTGGTAGGATGGATTACGTTTGAGGATCATTGACTTATCCTGTAATTAAGCAGTAATGATAATAAATATTATCCTTTATTTATATTATATATTACTAGTAATGAAATTAACATCACAACTCTAAGTATACTTCTTTTCTAGCAAGTTGCATGGAATGAATCCATGACCATAAAACCACCTATGTTTGTATCAAATGTAAAAGGATGTATCAATAAAACACACAAATGACATAATTGTAATGTGGCTCAGATAAATTATGAGATAAGTATCAACCTTTTGATTACTTTCTTGACTTAACAATCAAATTTCATTAAAGTCTTACATCCTTGCATTTGTCTTTGTAATTGCAATTCCTGGTCCATCTACTCTTGTAATTCAAATTCTTGTGATCCCATAGAGGTATAGAATAAGTTAAAGCCGTGATTGGTGACATGAAAGCTTAACTTGAGATAGTGGCTACTGTGGAGTTTCAAATTTTATCAGAGTAGCTATGTAAAATGATTAATCCTTCCATGCACATTACTTATGTGGAATACTTTGTTAATCATGTGTTATTGATTGAGTTTTGTTGCATAGTATAGTTGACTAGATATTATATAGGAATGCAGGATACAAAAACTTGTTACAATATTTTAGGTTAGATTTTAATCCAACTAGCTACAACCTTTTCATACATCATTGAGTACAACATATTACAACTATTGCACCTTTTATGTTGTCCAAGGACCTAGTGATTTTCCATATATAAAGTATAACGTATTTAGGATACCATATTAGGTATAGCATGCATATTATATGCGTGGATTCTATAGCCATCTTTCAGGCTATGCTATATGTTAAGAGTGATGAATAGTAAAAGTTGCACTATAACTGGAAGCATTTTTAGCCTTCACTTTGAAATTCAGAGATTATATGAACGTGCATGGTAAACGATAATAAAAAAGGTAATCATAACAGCCACTATTGATTCCATTAGTAAATAATATCCTATATCATAGACTAATATAATCTAACATGTATAAGGGGGTATACAAGTCAAGCAATAATGCCTTTCAATTATTTCTTATCACATATATCTATAAACTGCATGTTAGATACAAGAGAGAAGCAAACTTAATGGATATGCATAAAGCTTGAATTGATAATGGCTAGAAAAAATATAGAGCAAAGGAGCAAAATAACTTTCAATATTGAACCACAAACAGCATGAACATACCCGGGGACAAATACCTCAAGTAAAATGTAGGACAAGTAAGAAGAAAGCCTCCAAACCATTGCTTGGCATGCAATAGAACGCATATGTCATAGGTATGGTTATAACATAACCAACCATAACAAAGTTGAAATGTTCTTAACTCATAACCAACTCACAACAGTAGGCGTTGACTTACAACAAGCATTGTGTGGGAATTTTAGTCCACAAGAATGCATGAAGCTAGTGAGGTAGCACTGTTAGAGTTTTTCAGCTGACCACAAGAAAATTTCTAGTAAACCTTATTAACATAGAAGTAACGATAGAAAAATAAAAATAGATTTTAAATAGAAGTTTAAGGTCCTATACTTAAAAGAACATGCAGAATATCAAACCATGGTTTCTTATACTTAACCATAATTTGTCAACCGCCAACAATGTCAATAAGAAAAGTTAAAAGAAAGGGTTAGTTTCAAGAATTCCACGGTAAGTGCCAAGTTAGGACTAACCTATGCAATGTTTTTAATCTTAAATGAAATTCCCTCTATTTTGTACCGAGCTGGTTAAATTGGCTAAAACATAACAAATAAATCAATATAAAACCATGAATAGATAATAGTAATTTGACTAAAACAAAGCACTTTTATTCAAGCATGAATTCAATGTAGTAAAATTCTAAGAGTTCTCTTAGTGGTTTAAATTGAAATTACACCTAATCATCATAGCAGAAGTAACTAGAAGGTAAGCTTAACTCAGTGTGCTTTACGACATTGGAATATGAAATTAACCTATGATTAATTTCAATTTTGTATTTTGTATGAGCACTGTAAGATGTAATTTCTTTGGAATGAGGGATATGTCATTATGCTACATGGGCCCCACTACATACATACTTACTGTTAACTTTATTTATTTACTTTACATTCAGGAAAATGATATTATTAACCTAATGTGGCGTGTATTGAGTGGTTTGACTATCAATAATTAAACAATACAAAACCTACTTGACCAATGTATTGTTAATTAATTATTAGTTGATTAGATATACTAAATTATCATTGAGCTCAAAAACTTAATCAAGCAAAAAAAATCACGTAAGTTTAGTTATCAAATTTTATTGCTCAATTATATAAATGCATGCACTAGATTGAATGAACCAAGAAGTTCATAATTTTATTTGTAAGCTAAGTCTACGCCCTAACTTATAGCTACAATAGTCTCTAATTTCCTACCTCAGTTACTTATCAATGCACCGAATTAATTTAACTCTAATTTGCTCAGAGAAATAATGGTCAAATTATTGATTTTCAGTCCCTTTGCATGAGCAACCTCCATGCTTTCCATGATAACTTTGGAGCAATTATATTAAAGTTATCATCTTCTGTGTCTACTTTCATTTTAATCATTTACATTAACTAATCCATAAGAAATCATGTGTAAGTGTACTTTCTTAAAATAATTGGATAGGATTAAATCTTATAAGTATATTACTTGCCAATTATGCAATAGAATTCATGGAAACTCCTTTGGTGCAAATGTGGATTTCCTTGAACACCAGTGCAATCCTCACAACAATGCAATAAAAGTGAGAACCTCAAAATTAGTCATTTTTCAGGATTGTAGGTGCAGTTGAAATTGGATCTCACCTTCAAAATACATTACTATTGCATTATTTTTACATTGAAATTGAAGAAACCTAAAAGGTTGATTCACTCACATTTATTTCTATTTACAATAATTGCAATTAAATTTTGTATTCCTGATACTTGATTAAAATTTTTCCAAAGGTCGTACTAGCCTGGCTTATTTATTTATCAATTATGTCATTAGATTCATCCTTTATTATGGATAAAAAAGCTAAACACATCAAAATTCAAATAAAAAATGGATTGGTTGGTGACTTCAAGAGTAACGATAGGCTACTCGTATTTTGTTTGTGGCTATTCTTCAATTGACTTTATCTGGAATCCTCTTCCATTACCCTTATTAGTAACAAAAAGTGTATTCAACATTAAACAACTTTAAATATTTGGTAAAATTATTTTCACACAAGTAGTAGGTTAGTTACATGCTTTCATGGTTCTATTACACTCAAAAGTTAAGTTTGATAATTTTACACAAAATAAGCTAGAACTGCTTTAGTCACTAAAGCTAAAAAACACAACAACACAGCCACTAACCATAATGCTTGAATTGCAGCATTACCTTGAACAAAAAGAGCCTATCTCCAAAATAAGATAACTTTTAATATTAATATCACCTACCTACTTTGATTTTATCTTCTTTGTGGTTCTAGTGGAGGACATTTGAGATACAAGCATGTCATCTATTCTAGGGTCTTCATCCTCATCATTAGAATCATTTCTCTTTTAGGATGTAAAATTTTCAGAAGATGACTTCTCTAATTCACTCAAAGATGGAGCTGGTGCCTCATCCTACAATATTGAAATTTAATGTTCTAATCAAGATTTTGTTGTTTATCTAAGTCATCAGATACTACACCAATCAATTTAATCTAAACCTGTGGTAAATGTATCCAAATGGTCTATACTAACTTCTCACCAAAAGACTACAATAACTTGGCACTTTAAACCTAATGTTGTATTCTACATAAGAAGCTGGAATAACAATCTTAAGAATAATTTGACAAAATAGAGAGAGATAGAGAGAGAAAACACTTTAAAGTACTATTTGTATATGTATGAAGGTAAGCCTTCCATGTATAAAACCACCTAACAATCTTTGCTGATGAGCAACATGTTTTTTGATTATCCTTGAAGCATCTCAAACTTACCTTAAAGACATAATCCTATATCAAAATCAACTTACTTGTAAGAAATATGCTTCAATGAAATGAAGAAAACCAATTTCATTGCATTCATTAATGAAAAGGATTCACAACCATAGAAACAATGGAAGATGCATCACTTGAACATGAGTGTACTTCTACAGTGTTGATAAAAACTCATAAAAGTAACTTTTTCACAACTATTGCTACATAATTTCACCACAAATTTGTTTCAGTTGAAGTTCAAGCTATTCTTGACCAATTACCTGAGTTTCACTAAAGTCTTTTGCATATTCTAGTAGTTCACGCTCATCTTTGCTTATAAAAATAACTTTGTAAGGATTTTCTTCCCAGCCTGAATCTTTATGGTCAAGATTCTAATTTCTTCCTCTTTAACAAATTCTAGTTCAGCTAGAAACTCAAATTGATTATCTTCTTAGAAAAATACTAAAGATGAACACAAAGACCATAACGTCTCAATAGTTAAATTTTAAACTTTGCCCATTACTATATGACCTTTATTAAAGTCTTCTTGAGCTCTGCTGCATCTTTCTTTATGAACTGCACGACTTCATGATCAAAGAGTACAAAAGAAGCTAGTCCACTGTGGTCCATTCCATAACTTGAACTTTAAACCTCTTTCATTATCAAGTTAAAATAAATATATTGTTTTCCATATATTCATCCTTACCAAATTCAATAAACTTTTAACTATCACATAAGAGGATAGATTGCATTACTTAGTCTTATTGTTCATTACCTAGGGATTCTCGAAATAGGAACCTTCTTGCAACAGAGGTAGAAAAGCCCATCACCAATATTTTTCACGCCTTTCTTATAGGAATTGCAAGCATTATAAAACCCATTAAAATTTCTTTGAATTTTCTGGATGGTAGCAATAGTAGAACAAGTACAAGGCTGCAATAATATTATATATTGTCAGACAAAGAGCTATTAGGCACGTATTGAATTAGTGTAGTGTTTTATTAATTAAATATGAATATTAAATAACCAATGCAAGTCCTACATGTGTAGTATTCCTTATTTCAACCTATGTTTTCCTGCTCTCATGCAAAGTGCATTTAGATTTGGAATTTCTTGTTACTTCAAACATTATCTGGTTGAGTCTCTAAGAAATAGTCAAACTACTGACCATAAGCCTACACATGCAAAATGGCAGATCAACATGAAATTCGTAGGTACTTTTAGAAGTTGTAATTAACATATTAAACACTTCTAAAGATATATATTAATCAGTTAACATAATATGTGTACCTCTGCTCAAATTCATCAACTTAAGGAAAACATGGATTAAACATCACTTTTGTAGCATTTAAAGAATTGCTTAATGTAATAGAATCTACACTCATACATAAATAACTAGTATATTATTAATCCAAAAAGTGAACCGTTTACTACTTGTCAATCTAGCTTTAAAAAAAAGGGAAGGAATTTAATGGGACCAAACCTTTATTTGAGAACTTTATTGCTCTAGCTAGTTCGACTATAACAACTACGCTACTTTCAACAATCTCATTAATTTGATTGAAAGCTTCATTAGCTAACTCATTCCACAAAACACAATTCAATTGCTTCCCATTGCGAATAAAACAAAATAAGTATTATTAGGCTACACAATATAATAATTAAATTAAATTATACACATACACAAATCTTTCATCCTGCAAAAGCATCTGTATCTTTTTTCCATTACTATTTCTCTATACACCATGTTGAATTAGCTAGAAATTCACCACTTCAACAATAATATCTATCAAATATGAACTTTATTACACATGACCAATATATTATAAAAAATCCATCTAATATAAAACATCGTATTAGCATTTAGTGTAGTAGTTTAGCCTTTACCAAATAAATACTCCTTTGTTATTCTCCCTAACAATACATCTTCAAAGGGTATAAACTCAAATCCAAAAAGTAGGATTTATACTTCACATGGCCTAACATGGGTGCTATTGTTGAAAGTGATTCTATATTGATGCTAAGTAGGCCTATAATTTCCATCGTTTGTAGCCACATGGAAAATTTGGATGATATAGCATTTCCCTTTAACTAGAAGGGGCTTATGCTTGTTAATCAAATGTTTTCTAGAGATAGTGGCTTGAATCTTTTTGCCCTAGATATATAAATACAAAACATAAATTCATGGATTCATAAATCAAGTTAAAAACTCCAACAAAGTTATTTGTTACCTTTTCATTCAAAATAACTATGTTAATACTTGAAACTTGTTTGGAATACCTTGACAACAACATATACCACATTCTTATGACTTTCCATACTTATGTAATCAAAACATGCTCTAAACAAAATATTTAGAAAAGGCAACTTAGGATGTGACCTTTCATTATAACGATGTGGTCATGTAACATTAAACTAAGTGGAATCTTCCATTTTATTTGTAACAGAAATAGATCAATAGGAAACTACACATATAGGTAAGTTATAATTCAAGATCTTCTAATCAACAGAATATTTAATATGATCTTATGCAGAAGCAAAGCTTTTCTATTAAATTTCTATAATGAGAATAGAGTTACATCAACCGAGGCAAACATCAAGGATGTAGAATATATATATATATATATATATATATATATATATATATATATATATATATATATATATATATATATATATATATATATATATATATATATATATATATATATATATATATAGGATAGATAGATATAAATAACAAATGAACAAATATAAATGGATAGTTTAAATCCTATCAAGAACATAATCAAGCTAATTTGCTAACTAATATATAAATGTTACTATAGACAGGGACTAACTAACCATATAAATTATATATTACATAAATATAAATTAAGTGTGAGATATGGTCCTACATCTCTTATTAATTGTGAGACATGGTCCTGCATCTAAGTCTTCTATACAATCTCAAACTATAGCTACATGTCTTAGTAGGCATTGCAATTTCAATTTCCAATCATACTTTGATGATACTTGATTAGTTTTATGGGTTTAAAGGGAAGCAATTGTTGTACAATTCAACCAACAAACTAAGCATTCAAAGTCGAAAGCAATTGAAATCATTAAAGGAACAAAGGACACAAATATCATATATAACCATTGAAATTGGATCCGTTAAAGATCTACACATAACACTTTACTATAAATGCTTTTATTTCATACTTTTTTATAACAAAGATTCATAACACCTACAATTGTCTTGTACCTCCTAACAAAATTAATTTAAATTATTATTATAATAAAATAAAATTATCCTAACAATTTCAATGACACACATCCACAAAGTAATATATTTGCTAAGTCCATTGAAAGGAAAAATAACTATAATACCTTGAGCATGTCTCATCTCAAATTTTGAAAAATTTCAAGAAAATATAATCCTGGATGAATTTATCAACTTGAAAAGAAAAACATACCATCTCATAACTCCATCAAATAATTTTATACACGAAGAAGGAAAACCAAAACTAAAAAACTTAAGTAATACTTTAAGTCAAGGTCTAATACATTATAACTTTCAAAGCCATCATTAAGGATTTGGTGTAAATGAAATGCATGAAAGTCTCTCACTATTTTGTTCTAATAAATAGTTAGCTCAAAAAAGCCATTGACACATACTAAACTAACAGATACAAAGGACATGTATACATGATCAACGTTCAAGACAGAGATAAAAATATAGAAGTACCAATCATAAAAATTAAAAAATCAAAACCAAAAAAATGACTAAACGCTTAAATAGTAACAAGATGATAGAAGCGTTAATGCATTTCCTATTTTATTATTCAAGAAATAGAGGTAGATTAAGCAAAAAATAAAAAATAAAACCATAGAATATTCCATATTGTGTAACATTCAAAGATGCAATATACTTTACCATGACATTGATAGATGGACACCTAGCGTATTCCAACTAAATCTAATTTAGCCAAAGAGCAAAGAAACTTTCAAGTGTTTCTAATTTTCTACTGTTTGCAATGCTAAATGAAATCAGGAACTTCCATGAAGATAAACAATCAATTAACTTGTTACTTTGAGTTGTGTACTTTACTTCTATTACTTTGAGTTGTGTACGTTACTTCTATTACTTCTATAAATCCAAAACAATAGAAACGCTAAAGGCATTGCCATGTTACTTTACTTGATTCAAAAAATAATTGAGGTGATCTTCAGTATTGCAAATTAAAGAGCTTATGACTATGTAATTTTTTAGCCATAAAAAATTCCATCTATATGTAAAACAAAGAACAAAGTAAGACAAAGAAGAACAAAAATTCCATCTTTATCGAAATAGAGAATGACTGTGTAATTTTTCAGCCATAAAAAATTCCATCTATACATAGAACAAAGAACAAAGTAAGGCAAAGAAGAACAAAAATTCCATCTTTATTGAAATAGAGAGCAAAGTAAGACAAAGAGCAACCTTAAAGAATAAAGAACAAAAATAACAAATATCACGGCAAAGATAGACAAAGAAGACAAACAACTGTTACCACTTGACTATTTGAAGCAAAGAGCAAACTTTAAATAAGAGAAAAATGGAGAATCAACCCACAACACCACAAACAACATAGAGAAAGAGAGCTTTCAACACTTCCACTGCAACAAAGAATTTGGTATCTTTTGCAGTAGACGAAAAATGTTCTCCTCGTACCACTTTGTTGCACAAAGTAAAATAAAAAAATGCAATTTAGCTTTAGAAAGTAATACAATGCTTGTTTAGAATAATGATTAAAAATTATAATTAGTAATTATAAATTAACTAATTGATTATTATCATTTTAAAGATATTTAATCGTATTTTTAAAATTTTTTAATAATTAATTAAAGGTAATAATTTCATCTAATTGTGATTATTGAACAAAAATTTTAAATTTTATACTTATATCAAGCTCAATTTTTTTAACTCTTTTATATTCACTAACCTTCTTTTAACACTATAAATTTTAAATTTTATATTCATTTTACTATCATTTTTTATTTTAAATTTATAAATGACTCTTGGTATTTTATAATTTATTTATTTACAATTTTTCAAATTAATGAATATCAAAATAAGTATAAATCCTATTTTAATTATAAAATATTAAACTTTCTAATTTATGAAAAATAATTTAAATAAATGAGGATATATGTTAAATAAGAATATACACAAATTAAGTAATATATTATTTATTTGAACTAAAAATATATATTAATTATATTTTTTTATAAATAATAATATAAAAATGTTATAAAATTAATAATTTTGATATAATTTTATATATCTAATTTTTTAATAATTTAATATTAAAAGTGATTATTTTGTACTTAAACAAAAATAAATTATGCATAATCAATTATTGATTGATATTACTAAATATATAACAAATTATATATAATCAATTATTTCAAAATTAATTATTATAATCAATTAGTTCAATAATTAATTGTTTCCATCGCAATATCAAATAAACTCATAGTATACCAGTAGTTTGGAAAGTCTTATTATGAAAAGTCTTATTTTCTATACTTGAGGTAATAATTTTAGTAAACTTAACTAGTAATAAATAATTGAATTTATTAAAATTACTACCTCTACGTAGTACTTATACTAAAAGTTACTAAAATTACAGCGAACGGACATAAGTGACTAAATAAAAATCTAACGCTCTTCGTTAAGCCACGTAGGGGATTCATACGTTGCTCTAACAGGGACATTAGCGTATCATCACAGAAGTGCAACTCCATTACAATCAAATTCTCAAAACATGTATTACACGGCAGACTTATTTTATTTTCTTCCTCTTTATTCAATCATAATGAGGCAATATAATCGACCAACTGATCCAATGAATTGTGCGAAGAACCTCCTTTACCAATGCAATGTTCAAACTGCTTCTTCAAATCCAATGCTCTCTGCCTTATCTCCTTCCCTTCTTCGTCAACCATAAGCCTCCTCACAGCTCCTTCTATATTCTCCCTTTTCATATCATATTCCCACTCTATTCCTACCCTCCATACTTGGCTCAAATACCTAGCATGCACCTTTTGATCTCCAAAACAAGCTTGGCATATCATCGGAACACCTTCGCAAATACTTTCAATGGTCGAATTCCAGCCACAGTGACTCCAAAATCCCCCAACCGCTCTGTGCGCCAGCACTTGCTTTTGCGGTGCCCATTTCACAATGCAACTCCTTTCCCTAACAGCTTCTTCAAAGCCTTCTGGAAGTGACTTCTCGCATTCCGAGCCGTAGGTGTTCTTCGGTTTAATTACCCACAAAAAAGGTTGATTGCTTTTCGCTAGACCCCATGCCATTTCGGCCAGCTCTTCTCCCTTGAGGCTTGCTATGCTTCCCAGACTTACATAAATTACAGAGTCGTTTTGTTGCTTATCAAGCCATGAGATGCAGTTGTAATCTTCTTCAAGAAAACTAGTGATGTTGGTGGAAGTAGCCATTTTGTGGAAGGGACCTACTGGGAAGAAAGGAACTTTGTAATGTTGTTGGAATTGTTCCAATGATGTTCTTTCTAGAAAATCAGCGGTGTTCCAGATGATTGCCGAGGATGATCTTATTTCACTTCCTTTTGTTATCAATTGTAATAGGGCCTCTACCCTCTCGAAATTGTGTATGGGCAGGTCCTTATTTCTCAGAGGGAATAGATCAGGGATATGCTCCAAAAAACTAGAATCTGCAATCGGATTTGACATGAGACTTAATATGAGTATAAAATTGATTGAAACATGGCAACAATCAATCTTACATAAGCATAGACTAACTTAGTGAAACTGCCAGCTACAATCAAATCACATTACAACAAAAAAGGTGATAGTAATAAAGATATCTTGTAAGCGAATTATAGTAAATTGTAATCGTATCATTATGTAAATGTATGCGAAAAGTACTATGTCCCCCGAAAAATCAGGCCTTGATGTTAATTTAAATTAAAGGTGAGATAAAACAGTCAGAAATTATCCAACAAGAAATGAAAATATGTAATTTATTACGCAATTTCAGAGTGAGGTTATTACCATAGAATGGAATTTGGCCATTCTTCAAGAGTTGTGGAATTACATTGAAGGTTATGGCATTGATAGCACTGCTAGTCTGCAACATGATGCTAGGAATATCCAAACGCTTAGCCACATCCTCCGAGAAATACATCAGGCCATCATATATGATGCAGGCAATCTTACCGTGCTCTTCCTGATTTGCCACCATCTGAAGCAGGGACTCATGCATTGGAAGCTTGCAGTAGGTGTTGAAGCCCGAAATAGCCTCGATGAAATTCGTGGAGTCGATGATGTAATTATCAGACAAGCCATCAGACATGGATATGAAATGGAAATCTAGGTCATTTGATGGCTTAGGAAAATTGAATTTAGTATGTGCAATGGTGATCAAGAAGCCCCTGGAGTGAAGTACACTACCCAGTTGAAGCATAGAATTTACGTGTCCTTGAAATGGGCAGGGAACCAGTACTAGTCTAAGCCCTCTGTTACCTATCTTGTTCATCTCGATGGTTCCAGGCTATGATAAGCTAAAAAAAATGAGAGAATAACCGTTTATATACAAGACAGAGTCAGCGGCCCACAAGTTTCCGAGGAAATGCGTTTATGATATATTATTCTTTTTGATTCCTTGGTGAACAAGGTTCGGAAGTTTATACTGAGTTCTCCTTCAACATTAAAATATCATATATCCCTTTTTCTTTAGCCGCACGTTATCTAGAACATCGACTACATCATTTTTAAAATGTTTTTTTTTTTTTTTTATGACTAATAAGACCATACATATTTTCTACACCATCTCTAACGATTATTTGCGGAATGACTTCTAACGATCTTCCAAACATCTTTCATTTGTTTTATTGTTCATAAATTAACACTCTAATTTATAAAATAAAACAATAATTTGATACGATTAAATCAAATTGTATCAATGGTAATATTTATTTATAAATAATAATTTTGATTTGCAGTTTGCATCACTTCAAAACAAAAATCAAAGTAATATAATAATTTAAGATGTGCTGGTGATTAAAATCTCACAATTACATGAACACAAGAAATGTTATATGTGAAGTAAATGGGATAAAATACCCGAATACCGTTTTTTTGGAAACATTTTACCGGTTTGCTATTTCTTCGAAACTAAATACCAAAATACGCATGCCGAAGCTTGAGGGCGCCAAATGATATGGCGTTTTTGGGAGTTGGAAGTGGCTGAAGGCGCCATGTTGAATGGTGCCTTCGAAATTCAATTCAGGCTGGGAGGCGCTTTTCAACATGGTGCCTCCATGTTCAAAATTTTTCAAATTTTTTTGGGAGGCGCCATTCAAATGGCGCCTCCCTCCCTATATATTTATTTCCCCTCCGCAGCAGCAGCCACAGCCACAAAGAAACCTAGTTCCAAGCTTGGAGCGTCTCTGCAGCAACCACTCTTCCCTTCTTTCTTCGCAGCCATTGTTAGCTTTTTTTATATTTTCATTCATAAATTTTCATCCTTTGTTGCATCTGTTAATCTCATCCGGCAACATTTGCTTCTTTAGAGCAGATCTGGTCTTCTTTTCTTGCTCTTCATTGGTTAGTATTTTTTAATTTTTATATTTATATAGTGGTAGAAAAATTTATATTTTATGTTGATTATTATAATTTGTGATATGAAAAAATAATATGAAATTTAGGAAAAGTTGTAAAAATTTATATGATCTGTGATAGTTTGTGATTTGTACTGATTAATTTTTTTATAATTTCTGTATGTATATTATAATTTTTATTAGTTATTATGAGAATATATTTTATAATAGGAGAAGATTTTTTATTTTATGTTAATTATTATAATTTAGAATGTAAAAAAAATTTGTACAAATTTATATAGTTTGTGATAGTTTGTGATTTTTATTGGTTAGTTTTTCTATAATTTGTGTATTTATATTATAATTTTTTTTACTTATTATAAGAATATATTTTACATTGGAGGAAAAATTATTATTTTATGTTGATTATTATGATTAATGTTGTGAAGTTATGATATAGGATTTAAGAAAAAAATTGAAGAAATTTATACGATATGTGATAGTTTGTAATTTTAAAAGAAGAACAAAGGGGATAAAGAAAAGTGTTTTAGAATAAAATTTACATTCTAAGTAAAAATTATTTTTAGATATATTTAAAATATAAAATTTATAAGAATATAGAATATGATAAAAATAAGATTATTTTTATTATATGTTCATTATTACGAGGATATATTATCCTATTAATTAATATTTTTATATTAATTTTAGAGTAATATATGTCAGAATAAGTAAATATCAATTGAGGGTATTTTATAAAGACTTGACATTTTATGCATTATTTCTATTTGTTTTATTTTTTATTGTACATTTTTGTTATTCTTTTTTATTAACTCATGGTATTTAAACCACATACACCAATATTTTTTAACAGTAAGATATATTAATTATTTGATTATAAATGTATTCTATATAAATTATATAATTCATTTAATTAATTAATCTATTATACAGTCAATTTTTTATTATTTTATACTGTATGTATTATTTATTTTTTATTTATTCTATTGTATTCTATTTATATCTACTCGTATTGTCTATGGTTTAAAACACCATCATCATTAATTAACATAAATATATTAAGTTATAATTTTTTAGCTTATTATAATATTTTAAATAAATTAAAGCTCTAATATACTTTTTATTATTAAAAATAACTAATTTTATATTATATTTTTAAATAAAATACTTAGTAATTAAATTAAATGTTATTTATATAGATTTTTTGAAATATTATAGTGATAATAATTTTTGAATGTTATGTTTTAAATTTGAAATACACCAACTAAGACTTCTCCAAGGGTGTGTAGTTCGTACATTAATTTTTCCTAATTTCATCCACTTTGTTTAATTTATTCTTTCATTTTTTCAATCATTCTATTAGAAGTTCAAATGCAATATAATGAATAATATAAATATAATACAATTTATTTTTTTGACATAAAATTATTTTTAATAATTAAATAAATTATTTAATAAAATTAATTGATTACATATTTAATTTTTAACACTTATTACTTTACCTTTCACAACTTTACCCTTCACATAGCACTTCTCCTTTTTTAATCTATTTGGCTATAATTTTTTTTATTTTGACTTATATTATTTACGATTTAAATAATAAGATAATTACATAATATTGACATAATGTAACATATTTAATTTTTGTGTAAAAATAATTTTAAAAAATTAATGTTATGGGAAGCATTAATTGAAATAATTAATTATATATTCCAATTCTAATAAAAGTATTTAAGAATAAAAATTAATATACAAGGAAAAATTTATTAATATTGACTTGATGAAAAAATTCAAACACTATATTTAAAATTAAATATACGTCAATAAAATTTTATCTATGCTACTGTTTTTGTTCCTTTTATATATTGTCTTGCAAAGTATATTTAATTTAGCGTGATCTTTGCATAATTTTTGTAATGATATAATAATACGTAATAATTTTTACTTGGAGATTAAAGTTATTAAAATATCTAACAAATTTTTCTTTCATGCAGAGGCCTTTTTCTGTTTGCTTTTTCCTAATACTTACCGACTAGTATTTTATAAATTTTGTGCTTATGTTATAATTTTTTATTAGTCATCATGAAAATAGATTTTAGCTCTAGGTGAAAGTTATATTTAGAGAAATTTTTTATGTGAAAATTTAATATACCGTAAGAGAGGTAATAAATTTTTTTTTTAGAATATGTGGATGTAACCAGAAGTCAGTGGATGTAAAAAAGAATTCATGGTAATCTACATAAAAATATACAAACAGTAATGTGTAAATAATTTTAGTTGCTGTTTAATAATAGGTGTGAAGGGAGTAGGTTATCGTGAAAATAGAAAATGTAGTGTACTGAAAATATTTCTCTATTTAATTAGTATATGTTGTGATGAATAACAAAAAAAAATAAAAAATTATGAATGAGTGTAGAAGTAGCTTAAAAACTTGCGGGAAATAAATGTCGGCCTGTAAAGGTCGGAATGGATTTGACTTACACGGGTAAATTATTATGTACTATTAACCAAATACATTACAAAAATAATAAAATATTTTGTTCATTTTTACTTGTAATATTAAATAATGGTTGATTCGTTTGTAAGAACAAAAATTGTACAATGATTGAGGGATCGATGAAGAAAAGTTTGCAGTGAATATTTTGCAGCTAGAAGTAACGAGATGAGGAAAAGTTTAATTACTTTTATATATTCAAATGGTACAATGATTGAGGGATCGATGGGAGTAATGTACGATGGACCTCCCCTAAAGGCACTGAAGTTGAAAGGATGCAGCACTATGGATGTCTTGCGCGAGAGAATTCATGCACGACTGAAGCTTCACCAAGATCAAACTGTGGAGAAAATTATTTACAGGTTTCCACAGCATCAAACAGAGGCTCAGTACATGGCATACGAATTGGATGACGATGAAGACTTCGCATGTGCGATAGCAAGCTACGAACAACATCCGACGATGACCGCCATGGAATTGTACGTGGAAGTGATCACATCCGAATTGCACGCTGCCAACCTTGGTTATGATGAAAGAGTTCCAAGAACTGGACCACCCGTGGATCCAACGGCTTATGTCAGCACTGGTTGTTCGATGGTGCGGGAAGGCCCTCCTTACACAGGTGGATTTGAGTTCCACATTTCTGATGGTTATACTCCTGCATTGGACTCATCTGTTGCAGGTGTTTTCCCGGTAAATACACCACATACCTTGATGGGTTCATCAAGTGCCTTGCCAGTCGTACAGGAAGAATCTATCGATCCTGTATTAATGGATGCCCACCTAGAGTCTGGTTTTGAAGACGATGAGGTGTCCTGCAGTAGCGGTGACGATCGTGACACTGATGACGAAGAACGTGCGGCTACACATGAAGACAGTGTACCAACACGGTGTGTGAGGAGTGGTAATGCTGCACAGACATCATGTGGTGTCCCTCAAGCTGCAGTCTTCTCTCACATTGATTGGGATGCCATACGGAATCCTAATGAATTTTAAAAAATAATGAAATCAAGCTATGATTACTGCATGGAAGACTTACAGGTTGGGCAAGAGTTCGATTGCAAGGAGGCTTTAATTGCTGCAACCAAACATTACCACATCAGAAGGCACCATAGTTACTACATGGAGGAGTTAGATACCAGAAGATTGAGCGTGAAGTGTGATAACTATAGGGACCAATGCAATTTCTATCTCAGAGCGACCAATCTGAAGAATTGTAACACTTGGACAATAACTAGATTTTCAAGGCCTCACACATGTGTTAATGCCAGTTTGACACAGGATCACAAGTGTCTGGACTCCGAGTATATCAGTTCGTTAATACTGGAGATGATTAAAGTGAAGCAAGATGTTCCAGTCTCGCTTATACAAGAGAGGCTGGAAGGCATGTACGGGTATAAGATTTCGTAAAGGAAAGCATGTAAGGCGAAACAAAAGGCAATTGTCAAGGTGTACGGTGATTGGGATAAATCGTATGAAGTGCTTCCCAAATGGTTGGATATTCTAGGCTACTGTGATCAGGCTCTGTTCAAGTTAGAGTCACAAGAATTCGTCACAGCTGACAACCGTGTTGATCCGCAGAAACATGTTTTCAACCGAATTTTCTGGGCTTTCAAGCCATGCATTACTGCATTTCCTTACTGCAAGCAATTCATACAAGTGGATGGAACGCATCTGTATGGCAAGTACAGAGGCGTGCTACTGATTGCTGCGACCCAGGACGATAACAAATGTCCCGTTCCTCTTGCCTTTGCCATTGTTGACAGGGAGAACTATGAAAACTGGAGTTAATTTTTGGCATTACTGCGGGTAAATATTACGAACCAGCAAGGAATATGCTTGATATTAGATCGACACCGAGCTATAAAAGATGCTGTAGCCACCAAAGGCCTGGGATGGCAGCCTCCTCATGCTTTTCACCGGTACTGTATCAAACATATTGCCAGCAACGTTCGCAAGAAGTGCAGGGATGACAATGTGAGGAAAGTTGTCCTCAAGATTGGTATGCCTTATAGTATAATATTTTTGATGAACCTTTCATCTATAAATTTGTGTATTTGGTAGTTCAACCTGGTTAACCTATTTGTCTCTTTCTGTTCAGCATATGAGCCCAGTTAGGAAAAGGCCATGGAGAGATTGGAGAACCTTAGCAAAGTCAACGAGGAGATCCACAAGAAGTTAACCGCTATTCCGATGGAGAAGTGGACGCTTGCTTATGACGAAGGCAGAAGATATGGTCATATGACGACTAACATTATAGAGTACATCAATGGCCTCTTCAAAGGATTAAGGAAGCTACCAATCACAGGCCTTGTTCAAGTACTTTGTGGAAAGGGCAAAAGACGCACATGCTGAACTACAACAAGGTCACATATATGCAAGCAGATTCAGACAGGAGCTTGCGACTATCCAGTCATGTGCTTCTTCTTATCACGTTCGTGCTTATAATAGACAAGGAACTAGGTTTGAGGTGGTGGAGGGCCCTGATATGGCCAGGGGATCATGTGGAAAGGTCGTCCAAGTGTTATTAGACAAAGGGCAATGTGAATATAGACAATTCCAAGCATATAGGTATCCTTGCGCTCATATTATTGTTGCTTGTGCCTCAATCAACATATCGTGGGAACCATATGTCGATGCTGTATACAGGCTTGACACACTACTCAATTACTACAAATCTGATGGTGGCCTATCGGGGAGTGGTCGCAATGGAATAACCTACCACCATTTCCTGTCCTAGTTCCAAACTATGGAAGATTACGTGCACGGGGACGACCAAAGTCGACCCGGATCAGAAATGAGATGGATTGGCCTCAAGAGAGCGGTGTAACGTAAAAATGCGGTCATTGTAAGATGGAAGGACATAATCGTAGGCGCTGTCCACTGCTACATGGGGAGGAAGGCCCTTCTTCACGTTAATTTTTATTATTTACTTTCGTATATATGTTATAAAGTATGTTAACCAATGTCATAAGTGTAACGGTCGGACGATATTTTTTTTTATTGTAAAATTGCACGTCATTATGTATATATATGTTACCCCATTACTAGTAATGTGAACAGACCATCAGTTAATTGGCCAAGCGTATACAAATTCTTGTGTTGAAGTTTGTACCTGAGTTGCACAAGTCTGTTAACTTAGTGTGTGTTTAAATTTTATTCTAATGCAATTCTTGTCGTCGCAGATGGCATCCACATCCCGACGCGTTGATCCTGGACCACGGGATCCTTCACTGCTGACTGCTCAAGCCTCACACATATCCCAGTCGATCTGGACAGGCCATGTATGGAAATAATTAGATCTTAACAAACTTGGTTAAATTGTTTCTGAATTGTCAGACGTGATAATTGATGATTTTTTTTTCTTTTGCAGCCTGACCATGTGCTTAGGATTCGACGAGCTCATCACTACCATCACCAGCAGCCGCCAGAGTTGATTGTCCCCTTTTTACGAGAGGCAAGCTTTTACGGCTTGGCGATGTACGAGTTTGTGCCGATCGACCTTCAGTTGATCAGTGCTCTTGTAGAGAGGTGGAGGCCGGAGACACATACCTTTCACATGTCGCAGGGAGAGATGACTATTATCCTGTAGGATGTTGCTTTTCAGCTCGGCCTACCCATTGACGGTCGAGTAGTGATGGGGCCCACTGTGTGGGGATAGGGAGCCCTGATAGAGTAGTATTTGAGACTCCAGTTACCGGTGGACGAGAATGTCATCAGAGGGGGCGACTGAGGATAAGTTGGTTGGAGAGACATTTCACTTATCTTCCAGATGATGCGGATGAGGTGACAGTGCAGAGATTCGCCCGGGCTTACATTTTACTTCTTATTGGTGGGACGTTATTTCCAGACCATTCTGGGACATATGTCCACCTCATGCACTTACCTTTAATCGGACACTTACATGAGGCTGGGACGTACAGTTGGGGATCTGCTTGCTTGGCATATCTGTACAGAGAGCTCTGCAAGGCCACTACTCCAGATTACAGGGAGATAGGAGGGTGTTGCCTACTACTACAACTCTGGGCATGGGATAGATTTCCCACTATCGCCCCCATAATTACTGTTTCAGACATACCAGAGGGGGATGTAGGGATTGGCCTTCTAGCCCGCAGGTTAGAAAATTTTTCAATTTTCACTTATAATTAAGTTCACTTTGAAGTTGTTTAACTTAGTTATTGTACTTGGTAGGTGGCACTATCAGAAGACGTTCCAGGATAGTCCGGCACACAGCCTACCCTATTACAGATATGTGCTGGACCGTCTTCGACTCGACCAGGTATGTAGGGGATAGTGGATATTTTTATTTCAGGGCTTTGTCCATTTCATTATTGCATTTAAATCATAAAATAAATTTACAACTTCAGATCGCCTGGATCCCGTACACTGAGGAGGTCACCGCATCATTGCCTCAGTATTGTTTTGACGGGAGTGACACGTGGACAGCAGTGGTGCCGCTCATTCACTTTCAGATTGTTGAGTGGCACCAGCCTGATAGGATTTTGCAGCAGTTTGGACTACGCCAGGCTATTCCAGAGCCACCAAAGCAGGTGGTGGAGGTCCATTGCCTTCACTTGTCCGGTCGGCATGATGAAGAGTGGCACATCCGCCATCAGCCGTATATTGCACTCTGGGATATCCGGCGTGACTTGTGTGCTATCGCCGAGCTGACTACACGCCTAGTTCTGGGACCATGATCCGATTACATGACATGGTACAGACGGGTTACCAGGCGATGTATTACACCCGTTGGGGGAGCGCTAGACCTTGTGGTAATATTACGTGCTAGTTTTCTGTATCTGATTTTCTTTAAATGCATTAGTATTATAACTAACTTTAATGTCAAAAATTTGCATAGGTAGATGAGGTTTCCACACTACAGGACTTCACTACCCCTGAGGGGCAGGCTATGTTCACCTTCGATGCGCTTAGATTAGCGACGGAGTCCATCCTTCATGCCATTCAGGAGGTTGATCATGTGATTATTGACTCACATGCGGAGCCAGCTCCTCATGCCCATCATATCCCAGACCTTACGGAGGGTGACCATGATCAGCCTTGCTCTTGCGGACGACGTCGCACTGCTCCACGACATACGTCGCAGGCTGATGTTCCGTCCGCTTCGACAGTGCAGCAGATTCTACCTTCGACTGCTTAGGAGACCATGACGATGATGCCTGATGTTACTACCCCATCTCATGTGTACCCTACTGCACCTGATGATCCTTCATCCTTGACCATGTTCCCGGCTGCACTATATGGGCCATCGTCATCCCAGATGTATCAGTTTCCTCCTAGTGTTCCATCCACATTCCAGGCATTTCCACACATACTAGGAGTTTCATCTTCATTCTATGCCTTTCCTTCCAGTGATGTTGGTCCATCACAGCCATATCGTCCTGCATTTGATTGGCATACTCAAGATCAGGGATTAGCACATGGCGGCATGATGACATACGACTCAGAGCTTGTAGATAGAGGTAGAGGTGGAGGCAAAGCAGGAGCCAGGGGCAGAGGCAGAGCGAGAGCTAGAGGTAGAGGAGACATAGACACCGGGGATGTGACTCCTGAGCCTGCGCAGAGAGTTAGTAGATACGGGCGCCACATTACCGATCCTGGATGTGAGACTGGACATCACTTACGTAGACATTAGCTTTCTTTTCCATGTTTATTGTATATTTATGTACATTTATCTTACTACTTTATTGTTAAACATCAACATTTAGGATAATTTTAATTACTGCGACATTTTTAATTGCTTGCGTAGGTACTTATATCTTTAATAATAAACTTTAAAATCATTGCAATTTTTAGTTTTTTTTAAAAAAATGATGATAATGACGTCTCCCAAATATAATAACTAACATTATTATTTATCATACTTTCACAATTGTTATAATTATATACTCTTTTATTTATTTACCATGTGAAAATAAATAAATAATATTAAATTAATTTAATAAATTATATATTCATAATATGAAATATATAATTATTTTTTAATTAAATTTTTTCCTCATTGTTTATTTAAATATCAAAAAATTAATAATATTAATTATAACATTCGAAGGATAAATAACCATCATCCTTGGAAATGACATTAAATGCTCTGTTTATTCAATATGTTATGAGTCGAGTTCACCAAACATTTAAGAATAAAAATACGTAGCACAATTGTCAACGTAAATGGGGATGCTACCCATGTACAATACCAAAATTCAAGTCTCTTGGATTCACATTAGACACGGTCATCGGCTAATTAACTTAGAAATGAGGAGTAACGGTGCCGTAGGCCAAAGGCGTCATATCGCCTGGCGTCCCTTCCTTTCAGCGCCAACGACACCATTTCGTCTGGCGTCCCTCGACACGCCATTTGGCGTCCCTCCACCGCTGTGTGTATCTTTTGTGCTTATTTTGATAAAATATTTCGAAGGAACGATAAAACAAATAATAGTTTCTTAAAAAACAGTTAATCGGTACTTTTCCTTCTCATTGCTAAAATATTTTATCATTGTGATGAAATAAAAAATAACTAATTCATGTTACAATTTTGATTTCATTACAAAATAAAAAAATTATTGTAATGAAATAATCACATTTTTTTTAATTTTCAGTTATCTTCAACCTCGTCATTTCGCATTTACTTTGTTACAAAATAAAAATAATTTTATTGAGATAAATACAAAGTATCAAGAATATTATTGAAATAAATATAAAATAAAAAATATATATTTATTTCGTTATATTTCTTTTTATTTTTAACAATCTTCAACTTCGTATATAAAGAATATTATTGAACAATTCAATAAATTTGCTTATGTATAATAACATATTAAATAATTACTTATAATAATATAATTCCAAACATTAGAAGTTTATAATTCCAAAATTTGATAAATATTAAGTGTCATTGGATCAAATTTTAAAAGATATTAATATAAATTACGTAATTATTCTTTATTGATCCTATATTTTTTAAATAATTTTTAATTATTTATTAAATATTTATTATTTTTATTAATTATATTATTATCATTAACTACTTCCTTATTTAATTCTTATAATAAATTTATGTATTAGATATCAAAGTGAAGTTAACATATTTTTTTATGACATCAAATATAATTATGAAATGAGTAATTTATTTTTAAAAATTTATTTTAAGTCACAATCACATATTATATATTTTTACAATTTTTATTTTCAAATGATATCAAAATTGATTATTTTTGAAAGAAAAAATTAAAAAAAAAAGCCACCGAGGGTGCCACCTTGAATGGCGCCCTCGAAGCTTCCCAGAAGCGCCATCTTGGGTGGCGCCTCCACCTCTTGGGCGCCATTCTAAATGACGTCTCCCCCTACATGTGCATTTTGGTAATAAATTTTCAAAAGACGGTAAAACGGAAATAAGTTTGGTCGAAAACAGTAAAATGGTATTTTTGCCAAGTAAATGATGAGAACTGCCGTGTGCGTATAATGACTGCTCCGCCATACATCAGTAAGTTTTAGATTCCATTTATTCTTCAGGAGATCATTTTTATGAATTTTTTTATATATAAATAAAAAAAATATCATATGTATTTGTAATTTATGATTAGATAAAAAATTAATTTTATAATTATGATAATAGAAAATTAATTTTTTTAAAGAAAAAATATTTTTCATTAAGTTTATTATATTTAATATTAAATAAATTAATTATTTCTTACCAATTTAATAATTAATAATTTATAACTATATTTTTATAAGAATATTTTTATCAAAATAAATGAAATTTTAATAACTTTTTTCCCCTTCGATTTTGGTCATCATATGACATCCCCATCCGGAAATGAATAATTAAAATGAGGCTACGCCAGCTGGAGACTGATCTACTACTGTAACGTCGGATTTGTCCCACAGACAGTCACCCATTTTTGGCCACTAACACGTTGTTTGGGTGGGGAGAAGTCGGAGAGAGAGAAATTGGGATGATAAAATTGAAGAGACTTTATGAATTTTTTTATTTGGAAAATGTAAGAAAATAAAAAAAAAAAGAGAAAATTGGGAAGAAATTTTATGCGAGGATCACTCAATATTATTTTTCTTCAATAGTAAGAAAATAGAAGAGAAATTACTGATAGAGCATACTTTTCTCATCCTTCTCCTATCAACTCTCTGACATATTTTTTATTTTAGTTTTAATATTTCATTAAAATTTAATTATAAATATAATATAATACCTATAGATTTACTTGTATTAGTGAGTGACTTTTCTTGTTGTAATCTTTTTTTTTAATTATTCTATCAAATTTAGTAATAACTATTATCTATTTTTAATAATAGTTATAGCTTGTTTTATTAATTTAATAATTCTATCAAATTTTTTTAAGTAATTTTATTGATTTAATCAGAACTAATCATTATTTTCTTAATAACATTTATAAAATTTTCTAATTTAATAGCGTTATTTCTGTTATCTGATTTATTTTGTTAGTTTCAACGAAAGCCTTTTTTTTAATAGCACCCACTTTATTTTAAAATTGTAATGAAAATATTGAAATATTGTGTTTTAAAAACTATTTAAAATAAGTATTTAACATACTTCAAGTAAGTCATCATTTGTTTTAATGAATTTTTTAAAAAAAATATAATTATAAAATCATAAATATATTTTATTTAAATAATATTATATATAAAAGAGTAAAAAAAAGTAAAATTTTATTTTCAAAAAATAATTTATTTTTTATTATTATAATTTTATATATTTTTTATTATAAATACAAAGAGCACATAACTCCTTTATTAATATACATAAAAATAATATTTTTTTATGAAAATGCTAATGAAATTTGATACATTTAATGCATATCATTATAAAAACATAAAATTAATTTTAAATCAATGTTTTAGTATAACTGATTCATTAAATATTTATAAAAATTAAAATTATCTTCAAATTATGTTATAATAATAACAAATTAAATAATAAATTACATCCCTATTTTGTTGAGAATGCTAATAAATAAAGTTAAATCCATACTATACAATCACAATAATTTGGTAATACACCTTAAAATTTTATATGTATTCATTTAACATATATATATTAAAATAAAATAATCATTTATAAATAATAAATCAATATTTAAATTTTATTAATTAATCTTACATAATAAAATTAATATTTTAAAAAATTATTATTATAATTTATTACAGATGTTATTGTATAATTATTTAATCTATTTTGATTCTTTTAACATGAAAAAATAATAAATTAAGAATATTATTATCATTTAATTGTATTAATTTTTTACTTTACTTTTCTACTTAATCAAATAACAAAATGTTTTCTTTATTTTTTTTAAACCAAATGTAGAAGAAAATAATTTTTTTATTTCTTTCCCATCGTTTTCTTCCCTTCCTAATTTCTCATGGAAGCCTCAGAGCCAGTTCGCAATAACCCCACGTTTGATGGGAAGAACTTGTAAAAAGCAACTTTCCACTGCCCCATCAATTATGGCAGAAAAAACCAGGCTCTCCAACAAAGCCGGCTCATCTTCCAAGTGTTAACCTATGACTGCTCCTGCTGAAGTTTCAGAACCTAATCACCCATATGATGTCTCACTGATTATAAATGGAAACAACAACAACAACAACAGCCGATATCCAAAAACAACTTCTTATGAAATAGATTGTCTTTCATTTGAATATCATATTAAGGGAATAAGCTTATTACATGCTTTTCACACTCTGTTCACCCAGACACCGCAAAACCCCAACCCAACTAATTATACATCACAATTTATATCATACACTTGATTTCAACCGGAAATCTCAATGGATTTAACATCTGGCTTCTTCACCTCTTCCTTAGGAACAGTGACGGTAAGAACCCCATTCTCCATGGAAGCCTTGATCTGATCCATGTTCACATTCTCAGGAAGCCTGAACCTTCTCATGAACTTCCCGCTGCTCCTCTCCACGCGATGCCACCTATCGTTCTTGTCTTCTTTCTCCACATTCCTCTCTCCGCTGACTTGGAGGACCCTGTCGTCTTCAATCTCCACCTTCACTTCCTCCTTCTTCAGCCCTGGAAAGTCTGCCTTGAATACGTGGGCTTCCGCTGTCTCCTTCCAATCAATCCTGGTGTTTACGAATGCCGAATTCTCAGAAGGAAAAGAAGTGAGAGAGCAGCTAGGAAAGGGAAAATCCTTGAAAGGGTCCCAAACATCTAAGGAGAAGGGATCAAAGATGCTGGTCCTTCGGCCACCGAAGAAACTCGGAATCAGCGACATCTTTAATATTGCTGAAGCCTGGAAATTTTCAGGAACAGTAGTACTGCTTCTGATCGTAGGTTGAATGCTAGTTTCTTTATGATGACAAAAGAAGGGATGGCAGAGTATTTAAAACTATAGAAGGATGAATCTAGAAATTTCTAGTCCCATTTCTGCTCGGTAACTCGGATCCACAAGCTTTCTGGAAACTTCGGAATTTTTGTTCGCTCCCCAATGACCATGTTATTCCAGAATGGACCTTTCCCACGGGCCCAACTCCGGGGTCTAATACGGTCCTCAAGTTACAGTTTAAAAATTAATTACATTAATGTGATGAGAGATATATCTGTATGCTCCCGCTATATTTTATATTTTTAATTATAATTAATAAATAAAGATAATTATTAATTTTTATAATTTTTAATATTTTAAAAACTAAAAATTAAAATTCTAATATATATTTCAAATTAATAATTATTTTTATTTTTTAAATACAATTAAGAATACGTAATATATTTAAAGCATATTAAAATTTCTCAAATAATAAAATGAATTTTTGGTTAATAATATAATAATTAGTCTCATATTTATATGAGTACTAATTATTATATTTTTCAAATTTTATAACACATATTATTAATATTTTATTTTTATTTTATTATAATTACTTGTTTGTTACTTCATTTGTAATATTAAAATAGATAGTGAAAAGTGAATATAATAAAAAATAAATAAATATGTATTTAATATTATTAAAATAATATTTAATAATAAATTTTAGTATTTTTTATTTATTTTAATATTATAAGCAAATAAAAGGATCAAAAATTATAATAAAAATAAAAATAATAAATTAAAAATATTAATTATAAAATTTAAATAATATAATTATCATATTTATAAATAAAGAATTTGATGAATGTGGGGACACCCAAAATGGATAATCTACATTTATCATAATATAAATATTTACTTTGAGAAAAATATTTATTTATTTATTTTTATTTCTTTTGAATTTAAATTTCAAAAGAAAAAGGAAATTAATCAGTTTTAGTAACTGATTAGGGAGTGAAAAATGGGAGAGAGAAATAACCACCCATTCCCCCTGCAAAAGTTAATAGAGACAAACAAAAAGAAAGAAAAAGATAATATGATACATTCATTCAGTGTTTGTTTTTTCAAAGAGAGAGCTAAAAATTCTATCAGAGAGTTTTTCATCATCTTCTTCTTTTTACAAAAAACTGTGTGGTTCTTTTTTTATTTTGGTGCAATTATTGTGGAAAGAGGCCAAGAATTTCAATACAAAAGGTGATTCTTGACATTCGTGTGGTGGAGTGTAGCATCAGGATCTAAAAGCTAAAATGTAGTATGTATATTTTGCATTCTATTTTTGGGTTAATTATGTCATTTATTTATCCCAACATTGGTATCAGAGCTTGGTTAGAAACTGATGTCTGTATTTCCCAAATGTATTTAATGCAATTAAATGCAAGTATGAGATGTATGAGATGTATGAGATGCATTAATGAATTAGATATATGAGATGAATTGTATGAGATGTTCCGAATTAAATGCTTTCCTACTTACCGTGTATTTAATTAGTAATTTTCATTTTGGCCTGAAAGCATGCTTACTAATTTTAATTCTTATGATGAAATAATTTGGCCAAAGATATGAAAATTTGTTGTATGATTCTGCTGTTTTTGGAATGATACTGTTAGGAATTATTTTAATGTTAATGGATACACATAAAACTTTCATAAAACATCCCCAAACATCAGAGATCAACTAGAACGCCTAAAACTCCATAAAATTCGTAATATTTCAGATATTGGGTCCTTTGGAAAATTAACTTTTTAGGCCATAAAATTAGCCTAGATTTGTAGATCATAAAATTATGAGAAAAATAACTTTTGAATCACCTAAAACGGACTCCCGAATCAAAAGTTATGGCTAAAACAAGTTTCTGGGTCAAATAAACCCGTTTAGGTCGCGAACCAGGTCAAATCCGACCCGGTCAGAGGTTGAAGATGACATAAACAACACGTCATTTTGACCAACCAAAAAATAACACGTCGATTTGATGCCCAACCTGAACCTAAACGACATGTTGTTTTGGATTTTTTTTAAAAAAAATTTTTCCACTCTCAGGGGTGGCATGTGGGGCTCACCTTCAAGCCTATTTATCATGTGTCATACTTTTTTGGAAAAAGAAAATTTTTCCTTTCACTTCTGGCCATCTCCGGTGGCCGAAAAACATTGGCAAGGTGGCGCGTGTAGCTCACACGCTGTTGTTGCACGTGAGACAATTCTATTTTTCCATTTTTTTTGGCACAGCCACTTGCAGCGGCGCGTGAGGGCACGTGTAGCATCCTTTAGAGGTGAAATTTATTTCTAAATTTTTCTAAAATTGAGATCTACATATTAATGTATTTTTTTGTACATTTTTGAGACTTTTGTGACACTATTTTGACTTAAAATGTGGTAAAAAAATACCCTATTTTAATCATATTTTTGTGTCTATTTTTTGGAACAGACATAGAATAGTGGTTCAGAGAAGAATATAATCCATATGGGTTTGTGGAGAGTATGGTAGGAGAAGAACCTATAGAATCAAACTGGGTTGACACTTCGGGAGACCTAAAAGAATTTATGCACACCTTGTATAAAAGAACTACATGTAACAAGACACCGATGACAGACTTCTTATTTGAAGTCAAACTTCTGAAAAAGAATCTCACCCGTAGAGAAAGATGTTCCCAAATTACCTTTGGTTCCATACCTTGATAAATACAATTTCAGATGATGATTTCTGGATTCCAATCAAAAAACCTATGGAAATGCAAAGACTACTCACTAGGAACCGTCAAATATCTTGACCTAGAAAGATGTATGGAAGAATTGAGACAACAAGAAATCCGTTATTTTAAAAATAATTGGAGAAAATCTATTATAATGTCACAATTCCAAAACATGAAGAGTGCAAGTCATTTTGAATACAGCTCTCTAGAAAAGAGACTACACTGAAAGGGTCCTCTTAAAGCTTTAAATGTACACAACTTTCGCCTAGCCCATTCCAAGAATCCACTAAATTTGTTTAACAAATTTGATGAAATGAAGACATTGAAACCAAAATAGAAAGGTAGAATAGAATCACTAGCCTTGAATGCTTTATTTTGATGTATTCATTTCTCTTATTTTTTATGAGATTACTTTGAGAACATTGTTGAATGTTTATTGAACTATTATTATTATTATTATTTGGTGGATGATCAAATATTATTTATTTGATGTGCATTTATTTTTACAATATCCTATATTTGAGTGGGAGCTATTGTATTATATTTTTTATGATAAGAGCAACACAAAGTGTTTTATTTGTATGAGAGTGATCTCGATAGGAAATAATGATAGTATTTAGGCAAATATACAATAGGGGTATAATAAACGTAAACTCCCGACCATGAACTAAGTAGTGTCATTATTGTTCTATGCAAGAACAATGCAAATAACGACATTATATACTCATAGTAAATGTTCATACATTTAATAGAATGGCCAACAAAAACATAATTGCTAAATTAAACAAGGGTGACAAGTTGAATGGGGACAACTAGGACATTTGCTATCAAAAAATATCATACATCTTAGAAAAGCAAGATGCTCTAAAAGTCCTAAACAATGTCATGTTAGAACCTGAAACTAGGAACACAGCTCAGCATAGAAGAGATGCTGAGGCATATGCTATTTGGAAGAAAAAGAACAGCATTGCTCGCATCACACTTTTAAGTGCGATGACAGATAACCTTATATGTGAATATAAGAATTACCCAACTGCTCAAGGAATGTGGATTAACCTGAAAGAAAATTTTGGTGGTACTTCTACCACCAAATTAAGAAGACTCACAATCAAATTTGACATATATAAACTTCGGCCTAATATACTAATGAAACAACATTTGCAAGAAATGTTAAATATGATTCGTGAGCTGAAAACAGCAAGTCATGCACTTTCTGATGAGCAGTAAATGCAAGCAATGATTAGATCACTCCCTGCAAGTTGGGAATACATGAAGGTTAACCTAACTCATAATGAAAGCATAGTAACCTTTAATGATGTGGCAAGACATCTGAAACTTGAGGATAAATGTTTAGGGGCTTATAGATCCTTTGGACAAGTGTATATGGTGAGGGAGCAGGTCCTTCTAATTCTAAGCTTAAATTTAAGAAAAATGAAAAGTTCTAAAAGAGAAAAACTGGACCTAATTCTCAGGGTAAGAAAACCTTTAAAAAAAAGAAAGAAAAGCGTGGGGTGAGAAACTTTGATCTTGAGAAGATCAAATGTTATGCCTGCCAAAGAATGGGCCATTTTGCTCGAGATTATATTTAACAAAATGAACAAAATAAGGTATTAGTGGATACCTAGTTCAAATATTTTTCATATGTTTCTAATACTGTTTTTCTAACAGAATCTCATTCTTTGTGGATTTTGGATTTAGGTGCCACAGACCATATGAGTAAGGATTGAGGATCCTATATAGAGTATCATCACTCGTCAAGCCAAAACAGGTGGCTTTACGTAGGAAACAATGCGAGGATTGAAGTCAAAGGCATTGGAACATGCAAATTGGATTTGCGTGGAGGAAAAACTTTAATCCTACATGATGTACTTTATACACTTGAGATTCGATGAAATTTAGTTTCTGTTTGTTCCCTACTTAATTTTAGTTTTTCAGTTAACTTTCATGACAATGTAGCCGACATTTTAAAAGATGATGTATTAAATGATTTTGATTTTATTTCCGATGGATTTGTCATTTTGGATGTTATTAACTACATTGCTTTTGACTGCTTTACTGTTTCCATTTCAAATTTGAACGTTGAAATGGACATTTGGCATGCTAGATTAGAACATATAAATCAAAATAGAATAATTAAATTAGTAAAAGAAGGATTGCTAAGTCCAATTTCAAAATTGAAAATGTCGTTGTGCGAATATTGTCTAGCTGGTAAAACAAGTAGAAAATCGTTTGGAAAGGGAATTAGGGCAAAAACTCTATTAAAATTAGTTCACTCCAATATATGTGGTCCTTTGAGTATGAGGGCAAGACACAGAGCCTGGTATTTCATCACTTTCATTGATTACTCACGATACAGTCATATTTATTTGATTTCACATAAGTCAGAGACATTAGAGTATTTCAGACGTTACTTAAATGAAGTTGAGAATCAAATAGATAAGAAAGTTAAAACACTAAGAACTGATCGTGGACGTGAATATTTATCTGAACAATTCAAAGAGCTTTGTGAAGAGAAAGAGATAATAAGACAATTAACAATTCCTGGCACTCCACAACATAATGGAGCAGCTGAAAGAAGAAATAGGACTCTTCTAGACATGGTTATATCAATGATGGCACAAGCAAATATACCATTTTCATATTGGGAAGATGCCATCTTGACAGCCACTTTCATATTTAATCATGTGCTCTCAAAGTCTATTACATCCACTCCCTATGAATTATGAACAAAACGCAAACATGATTTGAGTATTCTCAGACCATGGGGGTCTGCTGCGTATGTTCATGATGCTTCTCATAAATATGAAAAATTAGGTCTAAGAGGGAAGAAATATATCTTTATAAGATATTCAGAATTGTCTAAAGGATACGTTTTCATTAGTGAAAATGAGAATGGAACAATAACAAGACTTGAATCAAGAGATACCACATTTTTGGAAAGTGAATTTCCTAGTAGAGGAGAAATTGATTAAACTGTATCCTTTTATGAGTTACAAGATCAAATGGATGATAATATTGAATCTTATTCATCTTATCTAAGTAGGAGCTCTCAAAGAATCTCTGCCAATCCGAGTGGGAGTTTTGAGAGAGTAAGTGAAAATCCTATATTTAGAGAAGATATGGTACAAGAAACCTCACTACAAAAAAGTAAGAGAGGAAGTGTACCTAAAATATGCTTTTTGATTGAAGGATCAGCTTTTATGATCACTCCTCAAGATGAAGAAGAGCTAAAAATAGTTCAAGAGGCTCTAAGTTCTCCTACTAAGGAACAATGGAAGAAAGCAATGGAGGAAGAGATAGACTCAATGAAAACTACCTAAGTTTGGAAATTAGTTGACCTACCATCTGACCGAAAGGCAATAGGGAACAAGTGGGTTCTCAAAATTAAGAGAAAGGCAGATGAATCAATTGAGAGATATAAAACTCGACTAGTTGCAAAGGGGTATACACAATAGGAAGAAATATACTATAAGGAAACATTCTCACATGTTGTTCATTTTAATTCAATTAGATTACTCCTAGCCATAGTAGCACACTTAGATTTAGAATTACATCAAATAGATGTAAAAATCGCTTTTCTTAATGGAAAACTGGATGAAGAAATCTACATGGAACAACCAATAGGTTTCATACAAAAGGAAGAAGAAAAGAAAGTTTTAGACTCCAAAGGTCTATTTACGGACTTAAACAGTCATCCAGATAATGGTATTTGAGGTTTCATCGAGCTATAATCTCATATAACTTCCAAATGATTGAGGAAGACCATTATATTTATATTAAGCGACATGAAAAAAATCTTGTAATATTATCCTTTTATGTGGATGATATACTATTGGTTGGGAATAACATGAATTCGATTATAGTCATTAAAGAATGGCTATCCTCAAATTTTGAGATGAAAGACATGGGTGAAGCAAATTACATTCTTGGAGTCAAAATCTTTAGGGATCACTCCAAAAAACTTATTTCTCTTTCTCAAGAAAATTATATATGGAGAATTCTTGAGAAATTCAATATGAAAGATTATAAATCCATGGATACTCCTATAAATAAGAGTGAACCATTGAGTCAAGAATTGTGCCCTCAAAATGAGTTTGAAAAGAAATCAATGGATAAAGTTCCTTATTCTAGTGTGGTAGGAAGTCTAATGTACGCAATGATGTGTACAAGACCGGATATTTATCATGCGATTGGACTCGTAAGTAGATACCAGTCAAACCTCGGATAGAAACATTGGAAAGCTGTCAAGAGAATATTAAGATATTTAAAAGGCATCGTCGACTATGCGCTATGCTATCAAAGAGACGACTTATGCTTAATTGGATATTCTAATGCGGATTGGGCAGGAGACCTGGACGAGAGAAAATCCACATCGGGTTACTTATTCTTACTAAATAATGGTGTCATATCATGGTGTAGTAAGAAGCAAACATGCATTATATTGTCAACAATGGAAGCAGAGTTTATGGCATGTTCTGTAGCAGTACAAGAGGCAATATGGCTAAAAAGATTTATGGAACATCTAGGGATTTGTGGTGAGAATTTAAATCCCATCCTAATATATTGTGATAGTCAGGCAGCCATCGCCTACACAAAAGATCCAAAGTACTATAACAAAACTAAGCATATAGACACAAAATATCACTTTGTAAGAGATGCAATAACGCAAAAGAAGGTAACCATCTAACACATTTCTACGAAAAAGATGATAGTAGATCTTTTTAATAAGGCTATACCTAGATATGTATATATTGAGCATGTAAAGTCCTTGGTATGCGTAGAATGTAATCAAACATTTTCGAAATTGGAATGAATAAAATATGTCTTTCAGTCAATTACAAGTGTTATTGTATGTGTATGAATATAAAAATGTCGAGTATGTCATACAGGTTGATAAGATTGGTTCTCTCACACGAACAACTGCCTCCAACACTCATGTGGAGTGGGCGGGGATGAGACATGTGTTCACCAACATAATTATGAGAGATGTTGTGTCTTTGGTAGATAAGTAACATAAAAATCAAATATGTCACCTCAACAAAGTAAAGTTAAGATAAGATCCGAAATACAAATATGGATCGAATTGTGGAATCTCCCACCTTCCACAATACTTGTGGCCAGACAATGAATTTTTCACATAATGACGTCAAAAAGGAGTCGAATGATGTGGAAGAATTCAGGTTAGGTACTGTGTGTGCCTAAACTAAAGTCTGTATGGTGTTACTAATAAAATCAACATACGCCCTTATGTTAAAAAGGGAACATTATAACATGTGATTCATACCACATGTGCAAAAAGGAACCGCAAACGGGAAGTAAGTGAAAGATTCTTGGTTCATTGCTGTGTGAGTCCTAGAAAAGAAATATTCTTTTCAAAGATGCCTTTTGACTTTGATGATATCATAGAGAAATGATACAATATTCGCTACCTTAGTATACGTCCTATGATCATGATATATACAGTCTAAAGAATAAAATATTAGGAAAGCAGTTGTTTCAAATCAAAGTGATTTACGGGCGAAAGGAAGATTTCTTGACATATACACAATTATGCTAGTATTTGAGACATGTCCATTATGAAGTTAATTTTGGTAACATTATAAATGTGGATGTTATGCATATGTGGATTGCAATATGAGCTTATAGCAAAGCTTGTAAGGGATTAGATTTGTAAATGAAAAGTGTATATAAGAAATTTGGGGCATCTAAGGCATAATATAAATAACTAAGAGTAAGAGTTGTCTTGTGTTGATTCTATATAAGAACTTCTAGTACAAGAATACTCAAGATGATGTCATGCCCACGTAGTCACAACAATGCATTGAGTATGAAAACCATGAAGAGAGAAAAAGATTATATGATGTGGCTCATCCCATTATGTGTGAGTGGGAGATGATGAATGGAGGGGCACCCAAAATGGATGATCCACATTTATCATAATATAAATATTTACTTTGAGATAAATATTTATTTATTTTTATTTCTTTTGAATTTGAATTTCAAAAGAAAAAGGGAATTAATCAGTTTTAGTAACTAATCAGGGAGTGAGAAATGGAAGAGAGAAATAACCACCCATTCCTCTTGCAAAAGTTAACAGAGAGAAATAAAAAGAAAGAAAAAGAGAATATGATACATTCATTTAGTGTTTGTTTTTCCAAAGAGAGAGTCGAAAAATTCTATCAAAGAGTTTTTCATCATCGTCTTCTTTCTACAAGAAACTGTATGGTTCTTTTCTAGTTTTGGTGCAATTGTTGTGGAAAAAAGTCAAGAATTCCAGTACAGAAAGTGATTTTGACATTCATGTGGTGGAGTGCAACAACAAGATCCAAAAGCCAAAATCCAGTATACATATTTCGCATTTTATTTTTGGGTTAATTATGTCATTTATTTATTCCAACAGAATTAAATATTATATTTACTAAAATTGGATTAAACATGATAACTAAATTTGTTTATGTTCAGACTAAAAATTGTTTCAAAACCCAAAAACCAAACAAATCCTATTTTTTGGGAATGTGCTTCGTAGATGTTTTGCATATAGTTTTATTATAATTTTTTTGTAAAATTCCTTTACCTATGAATCATAAATTAACGCATTCTTTTATCGAAGTTGAGATTTTTAGGGCAAAGCAATAATTTAATACTATTAGATCAATTATTTTGATGGCATTATATTCTCTATAATTTTTAATTGATAGTTATAATTTTTATATAAAAAATTAGATTTAACAATTAATAAAATCATAACTTTTTTATATATTACTTGCAATATTTATATCTACTCACAATTTTTAAAAAAATTGTAAAATTTTATAATCGTTATATGAAATATTTATAAAAATTTATAAATTTTTAGATATGCAGTAAATTACCCTCACGTGTGTCTAAAATTTAAACAACAGCTTTTAACCAAAATTTACTTTCATAAATTGTGAAAAAATAAATAAATTTTAGATAACCTAGAATAAGAGGAAATAGAGAACTTTGATTAGACGGGAAAGACATTATAAAGTTTTAATCAATAAAGATAAGTTAATATTGTATTTGGTTAGACAAAATACAATGGAATATGAATGTTAAAAAAGAATGGTAATGTAAAATAACCATCCTTTTATAATTATGTTTGATTTGTTCATTTATTTAATTTTTATATTTGATATGTCAAAATAATACGTAAACGGAATGGAGAAAGAATATTTAATAAAAATAATATTCTTATTATAAAAATAATAAAATCTTATTAAATAATTTAATATGATAAAAAATATATGATATGATTAACCATAAAATTATCATATTTTAAATTTTATTTCCAAAATTATAATTAACATAAGTATTTCATGGTGAGAGTGTAAAAATTTTAACTTACTAAAATTTTTATAAATAATATGAAAATATTATAATTTAGATTTTATTGTTAAAAATATAATTGCTATAATATTCTAATATAAAATATCTTAAATTAATATTATTTTATTATTTATCAATAAACAATAATATTAAAATATATGAAAAATATAAATTATAGAAATGTAAAAATATTATTCCATGAATGATGAAATAATCAATTTTAACCTTTTTATTATAAAATAGAGATTTCATAATAATCATTCCCTTCTATAATGCCAGTTAAATAAACCTTTTATTAATTTTCTTTTTCGTTTACATTTCATTTTATTTCATTTTACTACGTGACACTAAAAGAAAACCCTTTGTATAACTAAGTTTTACTTAGAATGGGACAAAATAAAATTTAACGTTTTAACTTTCAGTCACTTATGATTTTATCTTTTTTTCTAACTCACGTTTAATTTTATATTTTTAATCATTGACATTTATTTAAAATATTTTCTGTCAAATGATTAAGAGAGAAGTCACGTGCTGCGTATATAATCTCCCCTTTTCACAATCTTTACTCAATCAGAAGCAATTCTCTTAAAAAAAAAAAAAAAAGGCTAACTCTTTGGCAAATTTCTTATATGCAATTTCCGCAATTGACAGACGCAATTGATTTCTGCAATTCTCTCTTTTACCTAAGGACTTTGCCGTGAGAGTTTAATGGATTTACATCTTATTTTGTCACCATTTTAACTATTTATCAAAATGCAGAGCCTAGATATTTAAATTTGACATTTGATGATTCATGTTGTTTATATTGTGTAATGTTCAATTTTGATTTGAAAGTCAATCATCAAAGCCGCAAAAAAGGACGATTGGATTATCCCTTTGTTTTGCTTTGTCTGTCAACTTTGGAGCAATTTGTAGGAAAGAAATCTGCAATGGAAATAGGATTTTTTTTGGGGGGGTAGTCGGGAGATGGGGAAGGGAATTGTTTCTGGTTGAATCAAATCAAGGGAAGTCGGATATTATGGTCTTATTTGTTAATTAATTAATCGTATTAATGACTAGTTGATAACTAATTGTATTAACTATTTTAATTAGTTAATTGTATTAATTATTTAAATAAAATATTTAATCAAATCCGTTATTTATAATTAGTTATTTATATGTAAATTACATATAAGAATATGAGTATATTTAATAAATTATTTAAGTATTTTTTATTTTAATATATTAAAATTTATATTTAATACATTTTATTTTTTATAAATAATATATCATTTTAATTTATTATATATTAAATAATTTTTTAAATTAAATTAATATAATTTTTATAATTATTAAATTTTATAATTTAAAATAATATAATAAATAAATTTTAAAATTATCAAAATCATGACCTTTGAATTGAGTGGTGCTGTAACCTCACCAAACAAAGAAACGAAGCAAGTAGCAATCAATTTTTTAAAAGGACAAATTAAGAAATATAAAAATTAACTAAGGATAGTTTCATTTTTTTGTAATTATTGGTGCACTAGCTGAAGCAAAATATTGGTAAGATCGGCATTTTGCAAAATGATTTTTTACTTGGCAATCAACTGTTCAAACAACTAATTACCATTGATTGTTAAATACAAGATTGGTTGATTAAATAAGTCAATCGACTAATTTTAGTCAAACCAGCTAAAACAAACCAGCTAAAAGATAGGCAAAAAGTCATTTGCTAAACATGGGCTATATGTTATCCATATAACTTTTCTTGTAATTTTCTTATAGATTATAATTTGAGTGAATGAAATGTTAATGATTAAAAGTAAGAATAGAAATAGATTATTCCACCTATAAGATTTTTGGTGGCATAATTTATTTTTGACTTAACCGAAAAATAGAATAAACTTATGCCAAACTTTTAACATATTTTACAAAATAAGTTAGGTCATATTATTTAAAACTTGACTCATTACCCTATTAAACCAATATATATTTATATTTATATATATTAAATTACATAATATATAAATATATATAATATTTAGAAGAAAACTTGTAGAATGTGTATGGAAAATTTTAACACATATTCATTCTTTTGATTTTAACTTATATTATAATTATTAAAGGGAACTACTAATCTCTGCATTCATATATAAATATTAGTAATTTTTATTTTTTTTATTTAGACAAAAAAATTATTCCACTAATTTAATAATAATAAAACTAAAAAGAATATTATAATCGATTTATCACTATCACTAATTACTTTAGATTTCATATTTTAAATTAATATCTTTCCATTAAAATTACTTAAATATTGTTTTATCATTTTATTATCATTAAATTAATAATATAATTTTTTTCAAATGAAAAAGTAAAGGTTGGATTAACAACCTCTTATGTAATGATTGATTTATAATTATTATTGTCATAATTATATTTATTTTGGGATTGAATTAAATTCAAATTGAGTTTGAAACTTGCAAAAGTTTATGATGTTTATTAATTTTGATCAAATTAATATATGATGAACCTCAAACTTTCCAATTTTTGGTACAAGTATATTCAAATAAAAATATTATGATTTTGGTTTGAGTTTGAGCAACTTTTTATATTAATTAAATTATTCTCTTAGTGGTATTTTTAGATAATATTTACTGATTATTAACAAATTTATATTGACAAATAAGTTAAGTCAAAATTTGAAAATTTTATGGACAAATTTAATCAATCCAAATTTTAAACTTAGGCTCGTAGATTAAGTTAGGTTAAACTTTTCTTTATGCAGGCCTTACTCCTTTAAATAAAACTCAATTCAATTTAATTTTCTTCTCTCTCTAATTAAAAACATAAGTCAAATAAAAAAGGATAATTCCATGCGCGGTTAAAGCATAATTTTTCTAGTATCAGATTTTGACAGTTTAGCAAACATTCACCCCTGCTAAGCAATATCTATGTACATCAACTGAATAAAATATACCTTTTTCATTCTCACACAGCAACGCTATATTCTTACATGTTTTGATATTCTAATTTAGGAGCACTGCAACTTGTGCGTGAAACAACAAATATTGCTTGTGAAAAGAGACAGAACAAAAATGGTGTTCACTCGAAAGTACTGATTTTGGTTTGCAATTAGCACCACTTCAAAACGTTGTCAAGGTAATACGATATTTTATGATGTAGTAGTTATTGAAATCACACAATTCCACCGTTGCAGGACGATGTCACAGTTAGCTTCCCAGAGCGATGAAACAATTGGAATTGGAAATTTAAGCATATAACTTAATTTATCATTAACTAGGTGTCAACTCCACGAATATTTATTTTAATAATATAATATTATAGTTATATATTAATTATGTATTACAAATTAAATAAAAATTTAATTAATATATAGTTAATAATTTTATAAAAAAATTATTTCTTCATTAATTTTGTTCAATTTTAAATAATTAATTAATTTTAAATTCAAATGCAGTAATAATTAGAGACAATTTTTTAATATAATTATTATTAATATTTAATAATATAATTTATGATAAAAATAAAATTTTTAATAACAATATATTTTTTATTTACTAACCTATAGTATAAAATAAATGTTTAAAAATAATAATTTTATATTATGAATGAATATTATTTTAATAATATAATATTATAGTTATATATAAACAAAATTAGATAAAAAATTTGATTAACATATAATCAACGACTCTAAAAGATTCTCTCTCTATTAATTTTATATCATGGAGCGTCTGCCTTGAATAGGTGGGCTTCTGGGGTCTCTTTCCGGTCAATCGTGGTGCTTGCGAATGCTGAATTCTCGGAAGGAAAAAGAGGAGAGGGAGCTGCTTGGAAGAGGAAAATCCTTGAAAGTGTCCCAAACATCAAGGGAGAAAGGATCAAAGATGTTGGTCCTTCGGCCCCCAAAGACGCTTGGAATGAGGGACATCTGTGAGATTGCTGAAGATTGGAAATTTCAGGAATTAAGATTGCTGTTTGTGATCGTGTGTGATATGTTTAGCTCTGTCAGATGAGGAACAGAGGGATGGCAGAGTATTTAAAACCGTTGAAGGATGAATCTGGTAAATTCTAGTTCCATCTTTGCTAGTTGAGGCTCGGATTAATAAGCTTTCAGCAAAGTTTCAGAGTGGACTCTACGGTTGTCAAGTTTCTAAATAATTGATTTTTTTTAACTAAAAATTGTTTTAGAAAACAGAAAGGGCACAAATTTTATGATTTTGCCTGTTCGACGAAAATAAGTCAAACCTTAATATAAATATACTGGATTTATTTCAAAATTTGTTAACTTGAACTTAATTTATAATCTATTTGATGGTTGAAACTTCAACTTTGACATAATTTAATTATAAACTTTAAAAATCTAGTCTAATTTATTAGTTTATTTAAGTCTAACTTTTAAAGTCTAAATAAATTATTAATAAAGTAACAAACTTAAGGATGTATATCATAAATTTTTTTTTGATGAAAATAATAATTTTTTCAAATAAATAAAATATTAAACAAAATTTTATCTACACTTTCATAGAAGTTATAATAATTCAATAAAATAAACTATAATCATATTTTTTTTAAATAAAAAATTAAATGAAACAATAATATAAATTTATCACTCACAAATTTTAAAATTTTAAAATATTAATGATTGAATTAAAAAAAATAATTCAATGATAAAATAATAATAATTATAATATAACTAGTTAACTAATTAAAATAAATCAAAATAAAGTAATGTATTAGTTAGACAGGCTAACCTAATAAACTAATAAGCCAAAGGTTACATCTATTTAATGAATAGGTCAATATATTGAATTCAATCTGATTTATTTAATTAAATAAATAAATTAAGTCAAATTTTTAATGAGTTGAATTATAAATTGCTCTTGGATGGCTTAATTTATTTCCACTTTTGCTTATTAGGTTATAATTTGTTACTTTATCTTTTTATTTAAGTAAATTAAAAATTTTAATTATTATATGTGTTAATTAAAAATTTTAGTTGCATAGATAATAATATCATTGTGATTAGTGATCGTGGATAAAATTCAATAATAATTTTTAAAAATTTATCATTTAATAAATTTATTTATTAATTAACAAATTGTTATGAATTTATTAATTTATTTGCATTTATGTATTAGTTTATTGTCAAAGTAATTAGTAAATATAATTCATGAAAATGTAATCGATTAATTTATAAACATATTTTACTGTACATCCTCAAATATCAATTTTATATATAATTTTTCTGCAATAAACAATTATATTCATTTTATACACCTTGTACATCATGCGTGATTGAAAGGCTCTGAGCTTCATTTTATGGTGAAAGACAAATTTTAACATTGAAAGTTGTCTTATAATCACATCTGCAAGTGTTTTAATAATTTATTTAGACTTTGTTTTTCATGTCAAATATTTATATATAAATAAATGAATGATATATTATATTTATATTTTGTAATTAAAAAATAAAACTTAAATTTGTAATAATGGAAAAAATAACTTTAAAAAAATTAATTTTTCACCAAATTTTCAACGCTTAACATTCAACTTATAACAATCCTAATCTTTTAAAGTTATATAGTATGCCTGTAGTTTAGAGATATACAGGAGAGCTCTTTTTCATTTATATTTGTAGCAGATCTACACCGTGCTGGGAACCATTGCCCTAAGTTTCTGACAGGGGCATAGGCCTTTCATTTATTTGGAGAATGCACATATTACTGACATAATCACACAAATTTCTGAATAATGCTTGACTGGGCTACTTTTAAGAAGTCTGTCAAGCTAAAGAAAGCGGAAGATGCGAAGTTTAACTAATTTCATGACCAAATATCTTGGGCCTCTTTATGTTCTTCTCATCACAGAAATGCATCTGCATTGAAATCAAATTCTCATAACATGGATTACACTGCAGATTTTTTTTTCCTCTTTATTCGATCATAACGACGCAATATAATCTACCAACTGATTCCGTGAATTGTGAGAAGAACCTCCTTTCCCAGTGCAATGTTCAAACTGCTTCTTCAAATCCAATGCTCTCTGCCTTATCTCCTTCCCTTCTTCATCGACCATAAGCCTCCTCACAGCTTTCTCTATATTCTCTCTCTTCACATCATCTTCCCACTCTATTCCTACCCTCCATACTTGGCTCAAATACCTCGCATGCACCTTTTGATCTCCAAACCAAGCTTGGCACATCATCGGAACACCTTCGCAAATACTCTCAATGGTCGAATTCCAGCCACAATGACTCCAAAATCCCCCAACTGCTCTGTGCACCAACACTTGCTTTTGCGGTGCCCATTTCACAATGCAGCCCCTTTCCCCAACAGCTTCTTCAAAGCCTTCTGGAAGTGTTTTCTCGCATTCTAAGCCGTTGGTGGTCTTGGGATTAATCACCCACAAAAATGGCTGGTTGCTTTTGGCTAGACCCCATGCCATTTCGGCTAGCTCTTCTCCTTTGAGGCCTGCTATGCTTCCCAAACTCACATAAATTACAGAGTCATTTTGCTGCTTATCAAGCCATGACATGCAGTTGTAATCTTCTTCTAGAATACTAGTGGCGGCGGAGGAAGCAGCCATTTTGTGGAAGGGACCTATTGCGAAGAAAGGAACTTCATAATGTTGTTGGAGTTGCTTCAACGATGTTCTTTCCAGAAAATCAGTGGTGTTCCAGATGATTGCTGAGGAAGATCTCGTTTCACTTGCTCTTCTCATCAATTGTAACAGGGCCTCTACCCTCTCGAAATTATGTACAGGCAAATCCTTAAATCTCAGAGGGAATAGATCAGGGATTGGCTCCAACAAACTAGAATCTGCAACTGGATCCCACATTAAACTTAAGAATATAAAATTGTTTGAAACTTAAAAATAAGCAATCTTACATAAAGATGCACTAAAAAGTCAAACTGCCAACGATAATCAGATCAAATTATAACAAAGTAATAACATGAAATATTGTATATTTTACCCACATCAGTATAGATATGTATGCAAAAGTATTGTATTGGCTAAAAGAACATCGCTTTCATGTCAATTTAAATTAAAGGCAAGTTAAAATGATAGGCATCTAATAAGAAACGAGAACATATAATTTATTACACAATTACACAGTGAGGTTATTACCTGGGAATGAAATTTGGCCATTCTTCAAGAGTTGTGAAATTACGTTGTAGGTGATGGCATGAATAGCACTACTAGTCTGCAGCATGATGCTAGGAATTTCTAAATGCTTAGCAACTTCCTCTGCGAAATACATCAGGCCATCATATATGATGCAGGCAATCTCACCTTGCTCTTCCTGATTTGTTACCATCTGAAGCAGTAACTCTTGCAATGGAAGCTTGCAGTAGGTGTTGAAGCCTGAGATAGCCTCGATGAAATTCATGGAGTCAACGATGCTGTTATCAGACAAGCCATCAGACATGGATATGAAATGGAAATCTAGGTCATTTGATGGCTTAGGAAAATTGAATTTAGTATGCGCAATGGTGATCAAGAAGCCTCTGGAGTGTAGTACAGTACCCAATTGAAGCATAGGATTTATGTGTCCCTGAAACGGACATGGAACCAGCACCAACCTGAGCCCTCTCTTCCCTCTCTTGCTCATCTCTACGGCTAGGCTTTGATAAGTGATGAAAATTCTGAGAGACTCATCGTCTCATATACAAAACAATGTCAACCCAGAGGTTTCCAGGGAAACTACGTTCATGATATATAGTACCTCAAAAGTGGCACGACAAGAGCTACAAGGGAAATTCTTTTTGTTCTTCGGTGAACGAGTATTAGAATTTATACTGCGTTCTACTCTACTTCATTAAAATACCATATCCTCCTCCCCTTCTTTTCCTTTGGCCGGTGTTACCTGGCACGTTGGAAATTTGGGCCGGTGTTATCTAGAACATTGGAAATTTGGAATACAAAATACTAACTGCTAAGATAATGCAAGCGCATCATTTTTAAAATATGGTTTTGTGACTGGAAAAGAAAAAACATTTTGAGCGATTAAATAGATAAGGCATTACTGATATATCTGGTTTGTCCTGAACTCAGTGCCCGAAAATAAACTACTTCAACATTCGAACAACAATAAGGGCCGTTGATCTTCTAACTCATCAAATTCTGTTGAAAATTTTAAGAACCCATAAAGACAATATCTCACTGCGCTCAAACAGAGACAATAACAACCAATATCCGGAAACAACTTAGTATCTCATAGCTAGCCTCTTATTTGATTATATCGTATTCAGGCAACAGGCTTACGAACTCAGCACACCCGGTTCAGACACATACCACAAAGCACAAACCCAACTAATTATACATACAATTCACGACACACGAAAACCAAAATCTCAATGCTTAATTTTAACCAGATATCTCAATGGCTTTGACATCGGGCTTCTTGACCTCCTCCTTAGGGACGGTGACAGTGAGAACCCCATTCTCCATGGAAGCCTTGATCTGATCCATCTTCACATTCTCAGGAAGCCTGAACCTTCTCATGAACTTGCCGCTGCTGCACTCCACGCGATGCCACGTATCTTTCTTCTCTTCTTTCTCCACATTCCTCTCTCCGCTGATTTGGAGAACTCTGTCATCTTCAACCTCAACTTTCACTTCCTCCTTCTTCAGCCCGGGAACATCAGCCTTGAACACGTGGGCTTCCGGTGTTTCCTTCCAGTCAATCCTGGTGTTTACAAATGCTGAATTTTCACGAGATGCAGTGGAAAGTGAAGTTGTGAAGGGAGAATCCTTAAATGGATCCCAAGCATCAAGAGAGAATGGATCAAACACACCGCTCCTAAGGCCACCGAAGAAACTTGGAATGAGCGACATCGTTGTCTGAATGGAAATGCTTCACGAAACCTCAGAGAGATGCAGATATCGGAATCGAAGGTGTAGTTTGCTTTTATAGATTTCTGTTTGAATGCAGATGTAGGGAGAGCTGAGAATTTATAGGCTGCAGAGGGAAAAACGTTAGGTCTTGCGGGAATTTTCTTGTATTGTGTAGGAGCTTCCGTAAATTTATCAATCTTCATTGCGGAGCTTGCAGGTTGCTGAGTTCGCGAAACTTCGAGGCTTGACCAAGGCCGAGACCCGAGAGAGTGCTAGATTTCACTTTCGATTGTGCTTCCGAGACTTGCTGTGCGTTTTCCAAACAGCTTTTTTTGGTTGTTTGACCAAAATAATTCGATAATCAATTAATTTTAATATTTGATAATTAGTTGATTGAATAAAATAATTTTTTTAAAATATTGAAATTGAAAATGTTGGAGGGTAACATTTTTAGTTTGGAAAAAATAATTAAATTATCTTTAATAAATTTTTATATTTTTTATTTTATTTTTTGTAAAAATTCTTAAAAAATTTAATAATTATAAAAAACATACTAATTTAATTTTAAAAAATATTTAATATATAATAATATATTATTTATAATATATCTAATAAATTAATAATAAATTATAATAATTTTAAAATTTATTTAATAGAATAAATATATGATATTATTTATGAAAATTATTTAATTTAAAAAATATTTTATAATAAATTATAATAATATATTTTTTATAAGAAAATTTAATATACTAACTAATATATAAAATTTAAAATATTAAAATAAAAAATAGTCAAATAATTCATAAAATATACTTATACCATTATATATCATTTTATATATAAACAACTAATCATAAGTAACTAATTTTACTAAACACCCTTATTCAAATAATTAATGTAATTAGTTGATCAAATTAGTTAATATAATCAGTCATCAGTTAACAACTAATTAAATTAATTAATCATTACAACTATCAACTATTTATCAAATAAGGTTTAATTTAATGATCCACCTTATAATGGACTTGGGCGTTATTCTATCTAAAAAACTAATAACAAAGAAACATCTAGCATGATAAAATAGAGAAATATAATTTTATATGTGCATTATTTTTAATTAATTAAATAATTAAATAATAATTACATTTTTAATTATAGTTATTAATTTTTAGTTAGATAAATAATATACATATAAAATTATAATTAAAAATTTTATAGTAATTATTTATAAAATTTTATCTAAATTTTCTTCTAATAACCTCGATTTAGATGATAAAAAATAAAAATAAAAATAAAAATTATTTTTTTATTTTGTATTTTGCTTATTGTTTAATACTTTAACATCAATTTGTATAAAAATTATATCAACTTTACTATTTGATTGATTAAATGATGTTAACAAAAATTAAAGTTAGAATAAATTATTCCACACTACCTTGTAATTAGGAGTATAAATGAATCAAGTCGAATTGAATATTTATATGTTTGAGCTAAAACTCATTAAAAATAAATGAGTTCAAACTCAACCTAAACATAACAGAGCTCAAAATCCGAATTCAAACTTGCATTCAAACTCGAACTTAACTATAGAACAAATTTAAATAGATTTACACAAATTTATTAGAATATTATATTTTTAAACCCAATTTGTTATGTTACTTGAAATATTTGAATTCAAGTTCGAGTTTGTAATAAAAATGAATTTAATTGAGTTTTTACAACTTTATTAGAATATTATTTTCACAAATAAAATTTGGTCATATAAAATTTTATTTTTTATAAATAATTCAATTGCCAAATTCTTCATTTTATTTTACTTATCAATATAATTTTTTTTGCAACTATTATGTCCCTCTAAAATTTTAAATTTTTTTGGTGTGTTAAATAATTAATTAATTATGACAACAAAAATGAAAATAAAATTTTATATAAAATGGATGAATTATAATAAGAAAATATGGGATATGATATTATGTAATATGAGAATTAATTAAATGAATGAAACTTAAGATGAAAACTTTGTATGGATTAGTTAAGAAAAAGTAGGAGAAACAAAATGTTTAAAGACTAAATGTGATTAACGGTGAATATGTGAATTTAAAAGAGATTTAGGTAACTTTTCTTAAAATCTAGCTATAATCTTTTTTTTCTTTTCAAAAAACCACTCATTCCATTTCCACTAAATACGAACATAATTCTCACCCTCTCTTCTTCCTCCTTATCTTTTCTTCATCTCTTTCCCTTAATTAACCAATAAAAGCTTTAATCATTCAATTTAATTAAGGTATGACTTCTTGAATATTAATTCTTACTAAAATCCTTCCCTGTTTCTCTTTGAAATTTGATTTAAGTTGAAGGGTTTTGGACAAAAAAGGAATTCAAATCCTAACCTAAATCTTTGGTGTTTTTGGATGATTAAGGCCAAGCAAACTTTAAATTTACCTTTTTGTCATCTCTTCCATACTAAAAAAGTAAATATTCTAGCTTAACTATAATGATTTAATTGAAATTACTTAGTAATAAGTTAGGTATATCTAAGTTTTAATGATTCTTTGAGAAATGTATTAGATTATGGTATTTAATTTGAAAATCCTATTGAAACTAATGTAAATAAGGTGTTATTAATGAGTTATGATGGTTTGGGAAGGTTTGATAGCCTTATAAATATGTTTACTTTGAATTTATACTACATAAATAGCGAACTCACACTAATATGTAGAAAACTATGTAGCAATCAAGTATATAATCAGTTATAGTCAGGAGAGTTACTCTTTGAATGATTACAGTCTATAGTTAACTACTAGTTGAAAATTTAGTCTTTAGAAGACTATAGCTAACTATGATTAGAAGAGTTACTCTTTGAAAATTCATAATTGAATATATTGTCGACTATCTAGATGGTCCTTTACTCTTTAAAGGTATATAATTGATTATGAGTTACTTTTTGAAAGTCTGTAATTGAATATATAATTGACTATAGCTTGAAAAATTGTTCTTAGACAACTTGTAATTAAGTATATGGCCCATATATCATTAATAATTGATTTCTTTTAGAATGTTATAATACATGATAAGTTCTTAGATGTTAAATTAGAATCATGAAGCATTTAAATGATAATAGATGAGTAGTGTGTGGTTATGCAAAAAAAATGTGATAGTGTTGGCTTGTGCGATATGATATAATTTGATTTATATTCCAATAATCGAGCTTAAATTGTGTTATTGTGTGAGAAATTAAGATAAGAGTGATTGATACCATTTATGACTTAAACACTAAATTTGGCAATGACTTATAAGAGATAAAAATGATTTTAAGGGATAAAGATGGATAGGAGTTATAAGGAGATTTACTTATTTTTCTTTCTTCATTATTTATGCATCTTATATGAATTGAATATAATTTACATAAATTCAAAGATTTGTGCAAGTTAATGCATTTTATAATGTGATTGACATATCAATACTAATGAGGTTGTATTGTGATTTTATGATATAAATACTTAAGTATAAAGAAGGATAAATCTAGTTGATAAGCTTTTATTAAATTCTTAATTTAATTATAATTGAATGCTTACTTACTAAATTTTAAACTTACCTTTCTATATTCCTTTTTTTTTTTTTTTATAGATTCACCAATTAAGCATCCTCTATTGCCACCACCTAATAGATAAACTCCTTAGGAGCTCTCCTCTATTGCCAACACTTAACTTCTTTTCTTTTTAAAATTATTTTGATCAATATATTTTTTACCTTTTCATGACACTTTTCCTAATATCTCCTTTAATTAGTTTAGATACATACATGTAATTTTACAAAGGAAATAGGTTAAATTGGTAGAACCAATTAGTTATCTTTTACGTTGGTTAAGATTAGAATTGCATCGTGATAGCAAATGTTATGTCTATTAAAAATATCTACATAATCATTATATAATGCTAATAATTATATTTAGTAAAAAATAACATATATTATAAAGTAATTACTTTAATCAAAGTATCATACCAATTACTGGTTAAATTGATTTTTTTATATGTTTTTTTATTTATAAATATTATAAAAAAAATATGTATTCTTTATTATTAGACTCATTTAGGCTTACAAATAGTTAGAATCGAGTAACATGAAACTTAACCTTAGCTCATATATTAATTAAAATTGGCATATTTAGACTTGACTCATTTAAAGTTAAGCTCGAATCAAACTTTTTACGAATCAATCTTAAGTCACTCACAAGTAGTTTGATTTGTTTGAACTCCCTACTTATAACTTATTGAAATTACCAAAACTTTTCTATTAGTTTTAAAACTTACACTACCTTCCCTTAAAATTAAAATAGGCACTACAATTAACTTCACCTTGTCGTGGCATTGTTAACTTTTATTTGGCCAAAGAAATTCTAGTAAGTTTAAACATAGAATCCTAAAAATATCTTTTTAGTTTACTCATAAATTATTTTCAAATAAAAAATAAATAATAATTTAATCTTACTTTATTAATCCTTTAATTAGTTATTATTCCTTTATTTCTATTTTATTAATCTTTTAATCAATATTATTAGTTATTAATTTTTTAGTTAATATTATTTTACTTTACTTTAAGTTTATTTCATTAATATTATTTTAAATCTTATTTTATGTTATTTAAAATCTTTCTTAATTTAATTTTTTTCCTACTTCTTCTTTAGCTTTGTTGTTTGTAATTTTGTTCTGTTTTCCTTTACCTTGAATCGCACCTATAAATTATTATCTATTTTAATTTCTAATTTTACTCTTATTCCTCACTTTCCCACTATCAGCAATGCAAGTAGATGAAAATGGCACTTCTTAATAATTGAGAAATCTTAATGCAATTTAGAAAAACCAAAAAACCTAATTCAACATAGTATAAAAATAAACTAAATAATTAAATATTTAATTTCTAAATTAGGATGCGAATTCAAAAAGCTTAAAATATTTGTAGAAAAGGAAGAGACTTTAAAGAAATAGTTATAACTCTTAGACAAATCTAATAGGAAAAATTTGGATATGTGATAAAAAATTGTTGAAAGATGAAAATAGTGGACTTTCAAGTTTTAGAAATTATCTATGATGTACCATTTTTATAATGCACCACTTTTAGATTGATATAAATTTATACCATTTGATCTATGGACATAATATGAGTTAGGGATTATTTTAAAAAATAATTATTACAAAATTGTTTGATTGGAAAATTTTGAACCATTAATCTATTAGTATAAATTTACACCATCTTATTAGAATGGTACCATCATTTATTCCATGTTATAATCATCCTTTCACGCAAGGAATTTATAATTATGTAGTAATATAAGGTGAGAGAGATGACATATAAAAAAATTGCATAAAAAATAGTTAATGTAGATAAGAGATAGAACAAAATGAAGTGAAAACCAAGCCCAAACAAACAAACAAACAAACAAACAACAACAACAACAACAATAATGAAATGAGCGTAAAGAAAATCAAACAATAAAATTGTCTAACATATTATAATAGTATTATAAATTAGTATAAGGAAGAAAAGTTTTTGGTTAATCATGAAGGAAAGATATTGTTCTAAGAAAATGGTGGGTGATAGACAAAATAGTTCAAAATAATGTAACATCCAAAAAAGAGAAAGGAAATATAACAAGAATTAAGAAAAATGAAAAATGAGTAGTATAATCATTTGATAATTAATTTCTATAATAAATCATAATAAAGAGTATAAAGAAGTTAAAAGAAGAATATTCCTAACATTTTTTATCATATAAACTAACCTAAAGTATTCAAAACTAACTAACTACAGTTGGTTCAAGTGGATAGGAGCTTGGTCCCCTTAAGTAAGGTCTTGGGTTCAAATCTTGTGAATAGAGAAAAATGTCATTGGGAGAGCTTTACCCCTATATTGGGTCCTTCCGGCTTCAATCTAGATTAGTCGGAGGTCCAATATGACATTTTCTTTTAGCTGCTTTGATAGGTGCAATTATCATGGCCTGCTAATAATAAATCTTTAGAACTGTCAACAGCAATTTAAATTTCATGATCAAGTGCTTTCTCAGTCATTTCATACCTTAAGGTTAGCCTTTATCACCCTCCCCAAAAAAAATCGAGATTGGATTTGTTGCTAAGATATCGGTATTAAACCTGAAACTCCCAGTGTATGGCCAGTAACCCAAAGAAAGGAAAGAATGGGTTATATTTTTCATCCTTTTCATGATCCATTTTACTCTTTCTTTTGAAATAGACTAAATGAATAAAGCAAAATTCTTATGAATAGTGAATAGGTCCTTTGAGTGGAAAAAAACCTGGATAGACAGTATTTTGATTGGAAACTTCTGAAATACCGGATGGTTCATACAAAAAAAAAGTATTCAAAACTAAAGAAACAACCTATATAATTTTAGTAATTATAGGGAGAGATAATATATTTATCTCTTAAAATTATTATATCAAGTTAAAGAATGATATAAATATGATATTTTTAACAAGTTAAATATGATAAAATTTTCTTTTACGCAACAATAGCATTGTAAATGTAGGAACCTTATATATAATTAATTGCTAAATTAATTTATTTTTAATGATGAGTGAGATTAATGGAATTAATTATAAATTATGCAAAGATAGTATTAATAAGGTAGTAGGCATAAAAGCCCCCTTTTTTTTTTAAATTTTTAGTTTAACCTTAAAAAATGTCCAACTACACGATAGATTAATGTGAACATTCCAAATTTAATCCCAAAGATAGTTTATATGTTTTATCACTTGAAATGGGATTGATTTTGTATGTAATATATAACTCCTTTCCAATAATATGAAAATAATTGTCAAAAATAAAAAAAATAATGAAATTGTCCATATTGCTCTTCTGGATTATAGGCTACCATACTACATTATATAGAATTAAATTTTTTTTGTAGATTGTTCTTTGGCATTGCAATTTCATGCTAACTTAGCAAAAAAGTTTTTGTTTGGTTAACAATTTGAACAAAAAAATTACGACACCAAAAAAGATTTTATATCGTAAAAATTCAAACTTTTTTAAAAAAGTAAATTAACTATACTTTTATATAGTACACAATAAAGATAACTCTTTAATATTGCAAATGAAAGAGCAAATACTACATAATCAATTATGCTAAATTTGATGATGATTGGACAATGACAATATAGAAAGAATAAGTAATAAAGAAGACTAAATCAATGTATAAAGAAATTAAAATTTAATATAAAATTAATTTTACAAAAAATAAATTGATAAAAAATTTAATAAGGGATTAATTTAATACAAATTCAATTTTATAGAGACTAAAATAAAATTTTTAATCTCAATTTTTTAAATACTAATCCACCTTTTAATTAGTATATTTTTGTCCTATCAAGCAGAAATGCTTAATCATAAAATTTTATGTAAAGTATTTAAATATTTCATTTTTTCTTACCATGATTCTTATTTACAAATTTTCTTTCTTTCTTTTCCTTCCTACAATAGTCAAAAGATTACTAGAAGTAATAGTCTTGAAACTAAACATAAGATAATAAAGTTAAAATTAAAATGGATATGGATTCTTAAATAAAAAAAACCATAAAAATCAACTAAATAGTAGACTAATTTATTTGAAATTAAACATAGGATAATAAAGTTAAAATTAACTTTGACACAAAATTTAAAAAATCAACTAAATAACACATTAATTATTTTAAAGGTTGATGTATAAATTCTAATTTTGATTGGCAATAAACATATCACGATGATGATAAAAATCCTCAAAAATAATAAAATGAGAAGTATGCTATCAAGTACTAGTAAGTGATTTACCTAAAATATTATTTAAAGATTTTATGTTGAAATCTCAAAGCTCTTTGTAAAATTTTATGATAAAGCACTTGTAGGAGCTTAATAATAGTATCATTCATGCATGAGAGGTAAGATAACTGAGGTTCAATTTTCATATGTGATTTAATGTCTCACTTTGTCCAATCCTCTTGCAATTGTGATTTTTCCAACTCTGATTGTCAAATTTGATGCTTGAGTTTCCGATCCTTAATTAGCAGCATGTGTGCCATATAGGTTTATTTTTATTGTCTTAAATTGAAGATCTTTTTATACGATTTCTACCAACTTACTAAGTGCATTTGAACTTATTAGTTTTATTTCGAAGCATTTGGAATTTAAAACTAAGGAATCAAATGATCCATTCTCAAATTAAAAAAAGTTATTATTAGTTTTAACTTTAAAGTGGTGTGAAACATTATCCTCCTTTGTAGAACTAATCTGAACCTCGTTGTTAACCTCGAGCATGCAACCTAGAATTACTGGTATTTTTAGTTTGATTTATATCAAAGGGTAAATTTTTTTAACCTTTTATTTAGTTGCAAAGAAAATAGAGGAAAAAGAAAATAAACAAGAGAAATTAAAATAAAAATTTTGATTTTCTTTTATTTAGATGAAGGAAAAAAATAGAAGGGATAGAAAATGAAGTAATTTTTTTTTTGTAGAATCCATTGAAATTTTTTGTCTCCCTATGATTGAAAAGAAATTGGAACAAAAGTAGCTATTATGGATACTTTCCATGTATGCCTTTATCCTTCATAGACACTTCACCGCTTTTCTATATCACCTCCAACCTCTTATCGCTAATTCCCATTTTTTTACGTAGCTCGTTCACTAGATATTTTCTTCTTCTTTTTTTCCATGATCTACAAATAGGTTTCTATTTTTTGCTACCATAACAACAGCATGTGTTGTCTGAGTTTTATCTAATAAATGTGTTATATTTTTTATTACCAGTTGTACCACTATTGATGGTAGAAGAGGACATGCTAAAGAGCTCCTGGTTATCAAATGTTGTACTTGCGCTGTTGATGGTGTGTCATCTATGAATCTATTGCATTACTATCTACTGCGCTAATATGGCATTAGGTGATTGGGGAGGAGGTGCTTTGACAACCTCTTCTATTGGACTAACAACATAAGTTTGTGCTAGATTTCCAGTTCGGCCACACATATTTGACCCGATTTTTGCTACAATCCAATTTGGAGATAAATTAAATCCAATTGTTGTTGTTTTTTTTTAGTTCAAACTACAGAATTGATTTTTTGAATTATAAAACTTTTTTTTAAATTTTAATTTATAAAACTATTTTTTTCCAAATTACATAACCTTTTTTCATTTGAATTTACAATACCATTTTTTTGGCCAAATTTGTATTTTGGTTTTTATTTCTAGTCAAGTTTATTATTTTTAGTAAACAAGTTTCTAAACTTCTGACAAGATGCAAAATGAGGAAAGATAAATCACTGGGCTTTACATTCCAAGAAAATGGTATTTATTTTAGTTTGGTTGGTTGTTATTTGAATTGTGGTGTGATTGTTGTTTGTGGAATTATAATTAATGTGCATTTTATGATGCAGCTTTGCAATAAATAAATTAATAACTATAAAACACCATGCCTTCATTCAGATTAATGTTAAGCATCTGGATAAGATTAATGTCTACAATGGTTATTTCTCCACATTTGCCATTTTATGGTTTCATTCATGTGTAGGTTTATGCCATATGTTTAATCACCGATTCTAATCTATTTGGTAATTCCATTGTTAATTTTTACAAGATTTATATCTTAACAATGCGATTTTGTTATCCTTAAGATATTATTGAGTGATGGGTAGGGTTATATGATTTTTTTTCTCCGATTGTGCTACTTTTATAGTTTAATTTGTAAATTCATTATTAATTTTATCAAACGTGTATCAATGTTAATTTGATGTTCATAAATTATTAAAGTGGATTGGTAGATTTTCCTTTCTAATTGTCTTGCTTCTAAAGTTTAGTTGTGGCTTCTAAATAAATACCTTATATTCATTTTACTTTATTTTTTCATATAGATAAGAGTAATTGGTTATGAAGTAAATAGAATTTACAATTTGATGGTTTTTTTTAACAAATACGCTCACTAGGAAAATTATAAAGTGCATTATGTTCTGATCTCTAATTCATGCTCAAAATGTCTATATATTGGATGATGGTATTTCATTGAAATGTATCTAATTAATTTGAAAGAAAGTAAGAATGATGTTATATTGGATGATGTTATTTCTCTATACACCAATATGATTGATTTCTAAGTTTTTAAATTGTTTGTTGCATTCTAGAATAAAGAAAGAATAAGGTAATGTAAGCAGCAATATAATTGACTTTTAAATTATTTATAGCACTTGGTAAGGATTTTTTTTCTTTATTCCCATGTTGATTTAATCTCCAAGGAGATGCTGACAGTGCATTAGATCGATTGTAGTAGAAAAAAGATGAAGTTAAATAACAATAAAAGAGCATTATCACTGTTTTGTTTTAAGTTCTACTCTTTCTAGAGAATTTTCAATGCTTACAATTGAGAGATGTTATTTAGTTATGAGTTTTGTAACCCTAAGGCCTTTGATTTTGTTTTCTCATGTGGTGCAACTTGTCATGACCCAAACACTTCCCTTGTGCGGCACTTAGCTAATTTAAACCCCTTTGGGTAGCCAAGTAAGCCTAGTTGTCCCCAAACACCTTAACTTTTACTTAAAGTAAGCTAAAAAGCTTGATAGAAGACACTTAAGAGAATGCTTCAGAGAACTTGCATTACTTCTTGAATGATTGATACAAATGAAGGCTACATGCATATATATAGGCTGTTTTTAGGTTTTAGAATTTTCCTACCTCCTTAATGGACGGTGGAGATTAAATGCATCCAATGACCTAGATTTATTCTCTAGAAAGTTCTCCTAGATATTTGCAATGATATTTCTAGAAAATCCTAGTTATAGATTATTTTAGAACATTTTACACTTATCTAGTATTTTCTAGAGCTTTCTACATAATCCTAGGGTTCTCATCAACTATCTAGAAGTTTCTGAAAGATTCTAGAATTCTCTAGAGGTCTTTGGAATTCTCTGGAAGACTCTAGAAATCTCTCGAATCCTTTGGAAGCTTTTAGAAACATCTAGAAGCTTCTAGGATCTTTTAGAAATCTCTGGCATTCAAGAGTTCTTTATTTTTCTAGAAGGTTCCAGAAACTTCTTAGACCAAAATCTTGTTCATATTTCTACATTTTGGCAGATCGTCTCACTCTCCCCCACCTATTCTTGCAATGCCTTTGTCGCTTCTTCCTTTTAGTACTTTTGGATTAAGGTCTTGAATTACAATAGAGAGTCTTCATCTTCCCAGCTAGCCTCTTCTATAAAAGTCTTTTTCCATTTGACCAAGTATTCATGCTTTGGTGGTATGCTACACTTTCTCTTTATTCTATGATTGAGTATTGCTTCAGCCATCTTCTCATGTGATGCAACAATGGTTGGTGGTGCACGTGATGACTCGCCTCTTGTAGGATCTTCCTTGTCTTCATGATATGGCTTTAGCAAACTCACATGGAAGATCGGATGAATCTTGAGTTTTGGTGGGAGCTCCACACAATACAACACTTTCCTCACCTTTTTGATAATGGAAAAAGGTCCTTCATACTTTCATAGCAGGCCCTTATGCAAGGGTCTCAAGCTTTTGAATTGTTGTGGAAGAAGTCTCATTATCACTAAGTCACCTACTTGGAACTCGTGTGGCCTTCGCTTTTTGTCTGCCCACTTCTTCATTTTTCAGGCTGCCTTATCAAGGTATGAGCGAGCAACATCAGCTTGCCCCTTCCAATCTTTAGTAACCTTGAATGCGTTGGGGCTACTTCTTGTGTACTTGGATTTTAAAGTCAAGGGAGTGATAGGTTGCTGGCTAGTGACAATCTCGAATAGGCTTTTGCTAGTAGCCTTACTCCTTTGGGGGATATAAGAGAATTGAGCCACATCCATTAACTTTGCCCAATCCTTTTAGTTGGCACTCATAAAATGCCTTGGATACATTTCTAACAAGGCATTCACCTTTTCTGTTTGCCTATCAATTTAAGGATGAAAGCTTGTAGAGTAGTAGAGATCCATCCCCAATAATCGAAACAATTCTGCTTAAAATTTAGCAGTGAAACGAGGATCTCTATTCGATATTATTGTGTGAGGCACACCCTAATACTTTACCATATTCTTGAAGAATAATTTGACAGGAAAATCCACTGTATAGTCCTTAGGAGTAGGGATGAAAGTCCCGTATTTTGAGAATTTATCCACTACCATAAGTATGGAGCCAAACCCTTCAGAAGTGGGTAAGGCAAAGATAAAGTCTAGTGTAGCACTCTCCCAAGGTCTCTCAAGAGTGGGTAGTGGTTCCAATAATCCTGCAGGGACTTGTTGCTCATTCTTATCTTGTTAGCACACCAAGCATGTGTGCATATAAGTCTCCACATCATCCCTGAGTTAGGGCTAATAGTAAGCACTTTCTAGTAGTGTTTTTATTCTCTTTTGGCCAAGATAGCTAGCCCATTTTATGTCATGGCATTCGCATATTAGCTCACACCTAAGGTTTTTCCATTTAGGCACATATAGGCGTCTTCTTTTTGTATAGAGCAAGCTAACCTTAACATAAAACTGTCTTGTCATGATGTAACCCTTGCTTGATTTTGTCAAGTAGACCTCTTTCAGGTTTACTCATATAAGTCAATTCAGCTTTTTGACTTAGTGTATATGCAACTAAGTTTGTTCTTTTAGGCTTGTACTCCATAATATAGTTAAACTCTGCTAAAAATTCTTGCCATCTAACTTGTTTAAGAGAGAACTTCTTTTATGTTTGGAAATAGTTAGTGGCAACATTGTCTATTAAGATAATGAACTTGGCCCCTAATAAGTAATATCGCCATACCCTAAGGCAATGCACGATGACTATCATTTCTTTTTCTTACATAGTGTACCTTCTTTCCGTGTTATTTAGCTTCATACTTTCATAAGCAATGGGGTGGCCCTCTTGCATCAACACTCCACCAATGGCAAAATCTGATGCATTCATATGTAACTCAAAAGGCTTGGTCACATTTGCTAAACACAAGAATGGCTCCTCCATTACTACTTGTTTAAGTTCTTTAAAAATTTATTAACACCTTGTATCCTATTTCCAAGGCCAGTTCTTCTTGAGGAGATCAATAAGAGGGGTTGCATTGGAAAAGTAACCTTTAATAAACCACTGATAATAGTTTATCAACCCAAGGAAAGATCTTAACTTCGTCACCTTGGTTGATGGCTCTTATTCTTTGATGGCTCATATCTTGCTTTCACCCATTAATAACTTGCCATCTCTTATCTTATAGCTAAGAAAGAGAACCTCGAATTGAGCAAATAAATATTTCTCTTTCTTGACATAGAGCTCATTTTCCTTCAACACCTTGAAGATAAGGTGGAGGTGCTTTACATGCTCCTTTAAAGTGTTATTATAGATGACAATATTGTCCAAATACACTACCATAAATTTATCCAAGTATGGTTGGAAGATTTTGTTCATCAATGTGCAAAATGTGGCAAGTGCATTTATGAGACCAAAGGGCTTGACAAGAAATTTATAGCAGCCATACCTCGTTACATAAGTAATTTTAGTTCATCCCTAAGAGTAATCCTTACTTGATAATACCCCGACCTTAGGTCAAGCTTAGAGAAATATCTTACTTCCCTAAGTTAATCAAATAGATCTGTAATCAAAGGAATGAGATACTTATTCTTGATGGTAATTTTGTTGAGTGCGCCTTATAGTCGATGTACATGCGTAAGGACCCATCATACTTCTTTTGAAACAGCACGAGCGCGCCATAAGGAGCTTTAAAGGGTCGAACGTACCCTGCATTAAGTAACTCCTTTAATTGCTTTCTCAATTCTTCTAGTTCAGGAAGTGTCATTCTATAAGGTGCCATAGTGGGTGGCTTGGCTTTAAACTCAAGCTTGATCTTGTGATTTACCTCCCTTTTTGGTGGTAGATGCTTAGGCAACTCTGGTGGCATGACCACCTTGTATTCCTCCAATACTCACATTATTTCTATAGGAAGTCCCTCCTTTGGTTGGGTAGGAGTCTCTTCCCTCGGTTAGGTAAGAGTCTTCTCCTTCAAAGTTGCAAGGTAAGTTAACTCTCCTTTCTTCACTCCCTTGCTTAGTTGCATAGTAGAGAGCATTTGTGGCCCTACCTTGGTTGTAGTAGGAACCATGCAAGGAGACTTATCTTGTAGAATGGCCATCAAACAAAGGAAAGAAATAGGAATTGCCTTCACTCTATCAAAGAACTCCAAGCCCAATACTAGCTTGAAGTCATCCATGGCCATGACAGAGAAGTCCACCTTCCCTTCCCATGAGCTAACACGAACTTGTACTCCATGGGTAATACCTTCCACAGGCTTGGTAGTAGAGTTCACAGCTTTCAACCAACCACCTTCCTTAGAGACCTTAGGATTGAGTTTCTTACCTTCATTAATTAACACGAAGTTATATGTAGCCCCAGTGTCAAGCATGGCCTTTGTGGACTTCCCTTCAATTGTTAGTTCCACATACATGAGCCTTTTCTTGAGTGGCTTTGAGTGGCTCTTGGGGTTATTGGGCATGAGTAGCATTCAATATTTGCAATGTGCCTATTTGTGATTGTGCATCTTGCTTTTCACGTTCCTCGATCATGGCACTTAGGGCATCCTTATTAGGGTAATTGCATATCAAGTAGTCACTATCACAAAGGAAGCACTTATTTTTAGGTTTGATATTATCTCGTCTATCCTTCTTGCCACGTTGCCCATCTTTGCTAGAGCTAGCATGATCACTTCCTCCCTTTTGCTTATGTCTATGATCTCCCTTACCCTTCCTCTTAAACTCTTTTTGCTTTGGCTTGGAGTCACAAGGTCGGAAGTAGTCGACCAAGGATTCTGCGGCAATAATGGTGGTAGCAAGGCCTTGTACTCTTTGTCGCCTTAACTCTTATTGTGCCTAAGGTTGCAATCCATCCATGAAGTTGAAGAGAAACTCTGTTGCAAGCATGTCAGGGAGTCTAAGCCATAAGGATGAAAACTCCCTTATGTATTCTTGGATGGTACCTATTTACTTCAAGGCTTTTAACTTCTTACTGGCTAAGTATCCCTCATCTTCGGAATGGAATTGCCTCTTAAGCTCTCTTTTAAGTTCATCCCATGTTGTTATAGTGTTAGCTTGCTCCCTCTCACTTTACTTCATTCTATACCATAGCATAGCATCATCAAGTAACTATAAGGAAGCAACACGTACCTTATCTTCATCGCTAACTTTTACAGCATCAAAGTATTGTTCCTTCATAGAAAGTTATCAATTTCCTTGGCATCCCTCTTACCATTGAAGGACTTTAGCTTGGGCACTTCAATGCGAGGAGTAACTCTAGCCTCTACAGTGCCACAAGTAAGTGCTTCTCTACACATCACCCAATCTTTCCTCATTTCTTCAATACGGCTTTCGAATTCAGCAAGCATTCCCATCACCCTCTCTTGAAAGGCCACTTATTCCACTTGCCTTTATTTGCCATGTCCTTGGTGAACATGGTTTCCTTAATGGTTTGGACGTCCTAATCCATTTGTTCGTATTGTTGCTCCAAGATGTCAAGATGTTTAAGGATGCCTTAAACAACGAGTTCTATTTTTACTACTCGTGACTCCATATTAGAGTTTTCTCTATCCAACATGGTGCCTTTTAATTTCCTACACAAGACAGCTACTAAAAGAAGAAGTGTTGGAAGGTGTGCTGGTGAACTAACTCTGATACCAATTATCACGACCAAACACTTCCCTAAGTGTAGTCGTGCGACACTTAGCTAATCCAAACCCCTTTGAGTAGCCAAGTAAGCCTAGTTATTCCCGAACACCTCAATTTCTACTTGAAGTAAGCTAAAAAGCTTGATAGAAGACACTTAAGAGAATGTTTAAGAGAACTTGCATTACTTCTTAAATAATTGATGCAAATAAAGGCTATATGCATATATATAAGCTGGTTCTAGTTTCTAGAATTTTCCCACCTCCTTAATGGACAGTGAAAATTGAATGCATCCAATAGCCTAGATTTATTCTCTAGAAAGTTCTCCTAAATATTTGCAATGATATTTTTAGAAAATTCTAATTACAAATTATTGTAGAATATTTTACACTTATATAATATTTTCTAGAGCTTTCTACATAATCCTAGGGTTCTCATCAACTATCTAGAAGTTTCTGAAAGATTTTAGAATTCTCCAGAGGTCTCTAGAATTCTCTACAATCCTTTGGAAGCTTTTAGAAACATCTGAAAGCTTCTGGAATCTTCTAGAAATCTCTGGCATTCAAGAGTTCTTTATTTTTTTAGAAGGTTCTGGAAACTTCTTAAACCAAAATCTTGTTCATACTTCCATATTTTGGCAGATCGTCACAAACTGCTAGCTAATGTTGCCAACTAATGTTGATTTTAATACGCACTCCCTCCTTCTTTTTAAGATTAAAAATTTTTAATAACAAAAAAATATTAATAATTATTTAATAAAATAATTACACATAAAATGATAATATATAAGTAATTTATATTCACAATAGGCTAATCAAATTTTATAATCATTTTACTTTATTAAATTTTTCTTAATTTTCAATTTATTCAAATAAAATAAAATAACTTTTCTTCCATTTTTTTTCAAAATTTTCTCTAACTCAATACAAAAAAATATTTTTCTTTTTTTCTCATTTTTTTCTTTTATTTTTTTTCATTATTCGCACAACCAAACAAAATTTCAAATCCAACAAATAAAAAAATATATGACAAACTCATTGGAAGGCTATTGGACACGAATCTACTTCAAACGTTTGACATTCGTCTATTACCTTGGATACCTATTGAAAAAAATTTTACTTCAAAAACCATTTCTCACAAAGAACAACTACTATACAACATTAGTCACTATAACATTTAGGCAACAAAATAACATACTCTACATTCTCTGCTCATATAGAAATTCACAATGCACAAACCCATGATCATACATCATAGTTTATAACGCATTAAAGTAAGAAATACTCAATTTTTCAGCCAGAATTCTTAATAGCTTTAACATCGGTCCTGTTCACCTTTTCCTTAGGGACAGTGACAGTTAGAACCCCATTCTCCATGGAAGCCTTAATCTAATCCATCTTGACATTCTCAAGAAGCCTAAACCTTCTTATGAAATTACTGTTGTTGCGCTTTATGTGATGCCACGTATCATTCTTATCTTCTTTCTCCACATTCATGTCTCTGCTAATTTGGAGAACCTTGTCATCTTAAATCTCCACCTTTACTTCCTTCTTCTTCAGCCCTAGAACATTTGCCTTGAATACGTGCGCTTCTAGTGTCTTTTTCTAGTCAATCTTGGTGTTTACGAATGCTGAATTTTCAAGAGATGTAGAAGAAAGTAAGTTTAGGAATGAAAAATCTTTAAATAAATCCTACCCATTGAGAGAGAATGGATCGAACACACTGCCCCTTTGGCCATTGAAGAAACTTGCAATGAATAACATTGTTGTCTAATTAACAAGGCTCCAAAAAATCTCGAAAAGATAAAAAACTTGCACAAATCTTAAATGGTTTCTATTTGAATGAAAATGAAGGGAAAGTTAGGAATTTATAGGCATTGTAGGAAAAATGGTTAGATTTTGCTGGATTTTTCTAGTGTTACGTAGGAGCTTCTATCATTTTTCAGTTTTATTGTGAAGCTCGTTTGTGGGAGAGTTTGCGAACCTTCGGAAGCTTGATAAAGGCTCGAAAAGTACTAGATTTGACTTTCTGCTTGAGCTCCCAAGACTAATTTATTCATTAGGCCGTGCTTTAATGGACTGATGTCTTATTCTATTTGAAAAACCTAAAAGAAAAAAGCAAGGAGCAAAATAAAAAGTTATGGACTAAAGAATTGTGAAGACTTCCACCTTCAGGCTTGAGCCAATTTTTATAGACATAAATGCCAATGGAATTTAATAGACAAGGTTTTAATATGTGGATAAAGTACTTGGGTTATATTAGTATTCTACTTCAATGAATGTAAACAAATTTGTAAACTAATATACAATAATTATGTAGGAAATTTCTGCTAAGGAGGAAGACAACCTCCAATGAAGTAATAAGAAAATAAAAACTCCTATGAATATGGAGTGGAGAATAAGGCAATTCCCTACTGAATCCCACCTATGCCAATTAGTCAAGCTAAAACTTAAGTATCGTACAAAGATTCTTTAGTAGGTTTTATCCTTGGTGTGTGCTAGTGAGCATTCTTCGAAAATTTAGCGATGGAGCAAGATTTAGTGTTAGAAGTTAAAGTAGAAGATGAACCTTTGAAAGATCATGAAATAAGGGTAAATCTTTTAATTGACTTAAAGAGTTAAATTTGCTAAAAATGGTATATATCTTTAATTATTAAAGTATTTGGTAAAAGTGTGGGTTTTAATTATTTAAAATGGAAGTTACATGATCTCTAAAAGCCCAATGGTAATATGGATATTATTTATCTAAGAGGCAGATATTTTATTACAAGATTTTCTTTAAATAAAGATTTACAAAATATTTTAAGGGGAAGTCCATGGTTTATAGCAGGTCATTATCTCATCATAAAAAAAATGGACTCCAAATTTCTTGATTTCTTCAATTGCTCTCCAATCTGTAGTAGTATGGATTAAACTTCTAAGTCTTCCAGTAGAGTACTATAATTTTGTGGCCCTAAAGGAAATTGCAAGTATGATAGGATTAGTGCTTCGTATTGATGTAGTTATGACTTTAGAACTATGTGGCAAGTATGCTCGTCTATGTGTATAAGTTGATCTAGAAAAATCCCTATCTAGAATACTTAGAATTAGCAGTCTTAAACAAGTTATTCAATATAAAGGATTAAATTATTTTTGTTAGTCCTATGGAAAAATTAAACAACAAGTTTGGCCATGTTCATGCTTTATACCTTTAGAATTAGAGTCTATTGCACAAAATTATAGGTCAAGCGATAAAAAAAATGTTATAATCAAAGTCTCATTTGGAGCAAGATGGATGGTTAATAGTTTTACACAAAAGGTTAGGGCAAAAAATAATAAGAAATTAGCAATTTAAGATAAAAATGTAAAACACCTAATTCAAATTTTGCAAGGAAATACCAAAATTATGACAAAAATTGGGCATATAGGAAATTATACTAAAGAGACTTGGGTACAAAAGTCTCAAGGTAAATTAATTACATCCAAACATCATTTGCAATTAAGAAAGAGAGCATATAAGAACTCCAACTCAAACATCTTGCATAAGGAAAAGAAGAGTAGAGTTCCATTTCAGTCAGATAGGTAATTGATAATGTATCATAATCAAAATAGTCCTAATGGCTTAATAATAGGTCTAATAAAAAATTCTTATAAAATAGATGAGTGTTTACTTGTTATAGTGCTAGAACCTTTGCCAATAAAAACTACTCCTTTTGATCTTAATAACAATTCTGCCCCTTTTAAATCTATTACTAAAGATGTCATCCAACTTCCCTTAAATGAGCAACTACTCAAATCTCAACACGGAGCTTAGGCAGTAACTTAGTAGGAATGAGAATGTATGAAGATTAAGGCATAACTAAGGAGAAAGAGTTAAGGCATTATATACAGGGGACAACTCATGTTGATAGATCCAAATTAATAGGGGAAAACCTAATAAATGTGCTAAACTTTCCATTCCAGATAGACCAAGAGCTAAGAAATGCATGAATTAATATAATACTAATTGTACCGAAAGTCAATCTAGATAACCTTCCACTATTAACTACAATAGACATAACAACTTATATTTTGAGTCTACAAGCTATGATGTGATTGCAAAATTTGATGTGCCCAAGGATAAAGCTATCATCAATGCCATTGCATGCGTAAACTTTAGCAGAATCTCTAACCATCAGACAAAGGAATTATCTCCTATTAAAAGTTGAAAGAATAAATCTTCTTTACTTTCCAACAATAATGGAAATTCTAAGCAATCATAAAGGAGCCTATGTATTGATGGTAGTAAAGTCCATTCTAACATTTGGCCTAGACATGATATCAGAACCTATGATAACATTACATATCATTAGACACAAAATAGCATTTGAGCCATTGGAAACTCAAATGCTAAATAATCCATGGATGTCAATAGATGAATAGTTGAGGAAGGGCCTCAACCAATACCTGAAAGAGCTGTTATAAAATATTTTCTTCCTCATGATTTTAAGATGAGAATTTTACTATAGAATGTAGAGAAGCAGGAAACCCAAATTTTTGTAAAGATATTAGAGATTTACTTTCTCAATACAACCTAGATATATTGATTCTGATAGAAACAAAACTTTCAAATGATAGAGCCAGAAATGTGTGTAGTGATTTACCTTTTAACTATTATGCTATTTTAGAAACTATTGGGCTCATTGGTGGAATCTGGGTACTTTGGAAAAATGATAGCTTGGAATGCCAAGCTTTGAATTCTACTGAACAAGAGATTCATATGGTGATCTAGGTTTGTAATTATCCTCCCTAGTTACTTAATGTTATTAATAATAGTCTTAGATTAAGAGAAAGAAAACTTCTCCAAGATAATTTGATGCATATTACTAGCCTACATTCTATGCCTTAGTGTTTAATAGGAGATTTTAATGATGTTATCTTTAGTTTTGAATAATCTAATGGGAGGCCAATAGATAATCATAGGACAATGCTTATGAAAAATTATTTAGATTATTGTAATATGATAGACTTAGGATTCTCTGGATCACCTTTCACTTAGTTTAACTTGCATGAGGCCCAAAGTAATATTCAAGCTAGACTTGATAGAGTACATACAAATGCAAATTGGCTTCTTGAATTTCCAAATTATGATATTTTGCATCTTCTTTCTATCCATTCAGGTCATTATCCTATTTTGATTAACCTTAGTTCAATGTAAGCTAGTAGCTTTCTAAACCTTTCCAAATGGAAACAATGTGGTATTCTCATCCATCCTTTTCCTAACTAGTCAAATCATGTTGGGATAATATTATAAATGATATAAAACCTATAATTGATGATTTTGTTAATTTTGTGAAAGTTTGGAATTATAATATTTTTAGTTATATCTTTTCTAAAAAGAAATAAATCTTTGCTAGATTGAAGGGAATGGATTTGAAATTAGTTGAAGGACATTTAGTTTATCTTATCCAACTTAAACATTTTGTAAGAAAAGATTATCAACATTTGCTATCTATGGAAGAAGAATTTTAGAGAATGAAATCTAGGATGGATTGGTATGTGATCGGAGATAGAAATACTCATTTCTTTCATTAACTACTCTGATAAGAAGAAAAAATAATAAAATTTCATGCTTAAAAAATGATGATTAAAGATGGATTATTGATACTCTTTTACTTATGGATATGATTCAAAGTTTCTTTATTAACCTTTATACCTCTTCAAGTTAAGTTCATACGTTAACTTTTGAGATTAATATTGATTAGCCATTTGTCATTTCTAATCATGCTTAATACAACCTCACTATTATTCCTGATGAATTAAATGTAAAGGAGGCTTTTTTTTTCACAAAAGCCAAGGAAAGCTCTGGGTGTTTATGGTTTTCACCTAGAATTTTTTTGAAATTCAGGGATTTTACTAAAGGAGTTATTCTCAAAACTATTTAACAAATCTTCATCTCTAGTCAAGTTCTACATTATTTAAATGAAACATTACTTGTTTTAATTCCTAAGATTGAAGGTCCAGAATTTATTAATCAATCTAGACCTATAAGTTTATGAATTACAATTTACAATATTTCGTCAAAAATCCTAGTAAGCTGATTAAAACCTTACTTGGATAGTCTTATCTTTGCTTTTCAAAGGACTTTTATCCTTCAAAGGCAAGCTATTGGCAATATTGTTATTATTTAGGAGTTATACCATATTACTAAAAAGAAGAAGGGTATGGAAGGTGTTATAATACTAAAAATAGATTTAGAAAAATCTCATGATCAGATTGAGTGGAGTTTTAATAAAAGAATATTAGAATTTTATAATTTTCCACCAAAATTCAAATAACTCATTATGAGTTATATCTCATCCTCAAATATATCAATCTTATTTAATGAAGGAAAAATGAATAATTTTTTCCTTCAAGAAGTATTAGACAAAGTGATCCTATTTCTCCTTATGTCTTCATTCTATGTATAGGATTCCTTGATTATTTGATTAATAAAGAGGTAGAAGCTCCCATTTAGTATCCTCTAGCTACATCAAAATTTGAACTAACTTTCTCCCATTTTTTCTTTGCTGATGATGCTATCCTAATTACAAAAGCAAACTTTATAAATGCTTTTCTATAAAAAATATGTTGAAGTGTTGTTCGAATGCTTCTAGTCTTACGATGAATCATGCTAAATCAAAAATTTATTTTTTCCTTAATACTCTTGAGATCATTAGGCAAGATGTGATTTCTATTCTTAATCTTGCTTGCACTAATGAGCTAGAGAAATACTTGGGAATTCTAATTTAATTTAAAACCAAAGGTAATTCTTTTGATCACATTATAGATAAATTAAAATCTAAATTAAGTAGGTGGAAGGCTAAATTTTTAAATTTGGTAGCTAGACAGGTTCTCATCACATTTATGTTACAAGCCATTCCTAATCATTTCTTGCAATATGCTCTATTACCTAAAAAAACTATAATAGAATTGATAATATCTCTAGGAACTCTAGAGGTCAACTAATAATGAAAGGAAAATGCATCGATGGGTTAGGAAAAAGTTATAAAGCCTTTAAATGAGGGAGGGCTAGGTATTCAAAGAACTTACTACAAGAATTTAACCTAAATTACAGAACTTAGCTAGAGATTTTTAAAAGATAAATCAAAACCTTGGTCCAAATGTCTCTATCAACATTTTGTTCACAACAAGAATAAACCTAGGAGTATTTCTTTACCAACCTAGTAAGCAATGAGACAAACTCATTCCTTTTGAAGGGAATTAGATAAATCATTTGTAATAGGAAAAATAGTGAATTTTAGAATGATAATTAGACACGATTGGGAGCTTTTAAAAAGCTTTTCCAAGGCCCTTCTGATAGAAATAAGGAAAATTGGAAAGTATGTAATCTTTTAATTTGAATAGGAGTTTGGAATGTTAATATATTATCTGATTTCTTTGAAAATGATGTCATTAATATTATCAATGTTATATATGTCAATCCTGCAAGCAATAAAAATGATGAATTAGTTTGCAGCTTAACCTATAATGGTTAATTTTCCTTGAATTTAATTTATTTGGTAATAAGATCCTTCTTTGAAAGTATAAAGAATGAAGATAATTTTAATAGTTCATAGATTTGGAAATTGAAATTACCTTATAAGAATCAATTTCTAATTTGGCTCATCTTGCATAATAATGTGCAAACTTATTCTATGTTATGCCATTGAGGTTTGAACATTGGTCCTACATGTTCTATTTGCTAGAGTGATAAAGAAACTTATTCACATTTATTTAGAGATTGTCCTTTTACAAAGCAAATTTGGTGTAAGTTAGGTGTGCTTATGGATTTACATACTTTCTTTACTTCAAATCTACATGACTGGTTTTGGTCAAATTGTAAAACTATAGATTGTTGCTTTCATTTAAATGTGCCTTAGAATATTATGCTTGGTACTACCTTATGATGTGTTTGGATTTTTCAAAATAGAATTGTTTATCATCATAGGAATGAGATGCAAGATATTAATGCTATTATTTCTTTGATTTAGCAAATTAAAGATAGAATAACAAAAACTTATAAATGTACTTGTGGTAATAATCAGTTAAATGGTATCCCTAAAATTTTGATAGGAGTTAAATGGCAAGCTCCCCAAACTGATTGGTTTTATCTTAATATGAATGGAGTTATTTCTTATAACTTAGGATTGGTAGGTGCTAGTGGTTTGATAAGAGATTCAACAGGCAAATGGATTATAGGTTTGTCAAAGGACCTTGGAAGGACAAATTCTATTATGGTAGAATTATGGGCTTTGATTAAAGGCTTGAAATTAGGTATTCAATTGAATATTACACAATTACATAATCAACTTAATGCTAAAATAATGGTTAATGTTGTATTGAATAATCAAAATGAAAATCAATTGATTAACCCTTTTTTGGTTGAATACAGGAATCTTTTGAAGAAAATTCCGTGTAGACAGATCACGCATATCTTTAGGGAAGTGAACTCTTGTGCAGATGTTCTAGTAAAAAAAAGGAATGTGTGATGAAGCTCAATTACAAGTATTTTGTAATCCTTCTCGGGATGTAAAATCTTGTTTAATTTTTGATAGTTTGGCTATTATTTATCCTAGAACTATTAGAATTGTTATGAATAATGGGTAACTATCTTGTATTCTCTATTATTCCTATTACGTAAACTCCATTTATTATATAAAAAAAGATTTGTAAACTTACTTTTCTATAAATTCTAATTACAAACTTACCATTATTTGAAATAAAATAATTATTTATTATTTATTATATTAGAATTAATTTACTTATAAAAGATTTTTACAATTAAATATTAATAAAGTGTATGAATTATTTTATTATTTATTACTATTATTGAGTATTTTTATTAAGTCTCTTTAATTACAAAAACTAACTTAAAAATTATCTCATATTTTTAAATTAATACGTAGCTTTTTCCACATTCAATATAAAATGACCTAATAAGTTTCTCCATATATATTAGTTCCTCAGTTGTAGCCCTAATATCAATGGGTGTTTTTATAAATTATTTAGCAAAAGTGTTATAACTGAACTTTAACATCTTACACAATTGATGTGGGAAAACTTAACAATATATTTTCCTTACACATCAGGCCATTAGATGAAACCTTGACTTTAACTAACTTTTTTATGAGTAGAGATATTATAACTAGGGCCTAATACCAATGTTAGGTATCTTTATAGGCCTTCTTAACCATAAAATCAAGCTTTATAATTTAGGCCTTCCTTTTAACTCAACACTTTGCCCCCTTCCATGTGGCATAACTCAACAATCTCCTTCTCCCATATCAGGCTATTGATTAGAACCCTAACATCAATCAATTCTTTCATAAATTATAAAGTAAAAATGTTATAATTAGGTTCTAACCTTTTTCACAATTTATATGAAAAAATTCAATAGTTATAAAATTTATAAATTATGGTGATTTAGTAGTTAATCCAAGGCTATTTTTTTACTAATAGACTACATGAAATGTAATTTATTATGTAATAGAGCTATTATGATTAATAAGGAATAATTTGTTAAGTTTTTATTTATTAATATTTTTATTTCTTTTTATCAATTTGTATACAAGATGATTACTATTTTTCAAGAAACCAAAGACAAAATTAGAAAAAGGGTAATAAATAAATTTTTAATAGTGTAAAGTGTCAAATAGGAAAGAAGAAAAAAATTCTTTAAAACCATGATTAAAAAACTATAGAGAATTTTTATTGAAAATATTTATTTAATAATATAAGATATATTATTAAAATATATTTTTTATTAATATAATTTATAGTTTCATATTTTTCTTTATCTTTTTATTGATGGCTTAATGTCATGATCTGAACACTTCCCTAAGTGTAGTCGTACGGTACCTAACTAATCCAAACCTCTTTGATAGTCAAGTAAGCCTAGTTGTCCCCCAAAACACCTTGACTCCTACTTGAAGTAAGTTAGAAAGCTTAATAGAAGACACTTAAAAGAATGTTTAAGAGAACTTGTATTACTTCTTGAATGCTTCGTTACAAATGAAGGTTTCATTACAAATGAAGGCTTCATGCATATATATAGGCTAGTTCTTAGTTTTAAAATTTTTCCACCTCCTTAATGGACAGTGGAGATTGAATGCATCTAACGGCCTAAATTTATTCTCTAGAAAGTTCTCCTAGATATTTACAAGGATATTTCTAGAGAATTCTAGTTACAAGCTATTCTAGAATATTCTACAATTATCTAGTAGTTTTTAGAGATTTCTATATAGTTCCAAAGCTTTTTTCAACTATCTAGAAGTCTTTGGAAGATTCTAAAATTCTCCAGAAGCCTTTGGAAAGTCCTGGAATTTTGTGGAAACTTCTAGAATCATCTAGAAGCTTCTGGAATCCTTTGGAACTTTCTATAAGTGTATAGAAGCTTCTGGAACTCTTTGGAAGCTTCTAGAAGTTTCTACAGTATTCTAGATTTTTCTAAAAAGTTCTGGAAACTTCCAAAACTCCATTCACATTTCTTGCCAGAACCTTGTTCTCATTATCAATTCTAGCAGGTCGTCACACTTTCCCCCACCTATTATCGCGACATCCTCGTCGCTTCCTTTTCTTGGTACTTTTGGATGAAAGTCTTGAATTGCCATAGTGTCTTTATCTTCCCAGCTTGCCTCTTCCATAAGAGTTCCCTTCCACTTCACTAAGTATTCAATCTTTAGTGGTACACCACGCTTTCTCTTTACTCTATGATTGAGTATTACTTCAACCACCTTCTCATGTGATGCAACAATGGTTGGTTCGTGATGACTCGCCTCTTATAGGGTCTTCCTTGTCTTTGTGATATGGCTTTAGCAAACTCACATGGAAGATAGGATGGATGTTGAGTTTTGGAGAGAGCTCTACGCAATATGACACTTTTTCCACCTTTTTAACAATGGGAAAAGGTCCCTCATACTTCTGTAGCAGGCCTTTGTGCAAGGGTCTAAAACTCTTGAATTGTTACGGGAGAAGTCTCACCATCACCAAGTCACTTACTTGGAACTCCTGGTGCCTCCGCTTCTTATCTGCCAACTTTTTCATTTTTTGGGCTACCTTATCAAGATATGAGCGAGCAATATCAGCTTGCTCCTTCTAATCCTTGGCAACCTTGAATGCGTTGGGGCTACTTCCTGTATACTTGGATTCTAAAGTAAGGGGAGTAATAAGTTGCTAACCAGTGACAACCTCAAATGGGCTTTTTCCCGTGGCTTCACTCCTTTGGAGATTATAGGAGAATTGAGCCACATCCATTAATTTCTTCTAATCCTTTTGGTTGGCACTCACAAAGTGCTTTAGATACATTTCTAATAGAGCATTCACCCTTTCTGTTTGCCTATCAGTTTGAGGGTGAAAGCTTGTAGAGTAATGAGGATTCGTCCCTAATAGTCGAAACAATTCTGCCCAAAATTTGGCAGTGAAGTGAGGATCTCTATCCGATATGATTGTGTGAGGCACACCCCAATACTTTACTACATTCTTGAAGAATAACTTAGCAGCCAGGTCAGCCGTGCAATCTTTAGGAGCAGGGATGAAAGTCCCATACTTTGAGAATCTGTCTACTACCACAAGTATGGAGCTAAACCTTTCAGATGTGGGTAAAGCAGAGATAAAGTCTAATGTGACACTCTCCCAAGGTCTCTTAGGAGTGGGTAGTGGTTCCAATAATCCTGCAGGGATTTGTTGTTCATTCTTGTCTTGTTGGCACACTAAGCATGTGTGCACATAAGTTTCCACATCATCCATGAGTTGGGGCCAATAGTAGGCACTTTCTAGTAGTGCTTTTGTTCTCCTTTGGCCAGGATGGCTGGCCCATTTCGTGTCATGACATTCTCGTATTAGCTCACGCCTAAGGTTTTCCCATTTTGGCACATATGGGCGTCTCCCTTTTCTGTAGAGTAAGCCATCCTCAACCCACAACCGTCTTATTTTTCCTTCTCTTGCAAAGGTTATAAGATTCTTAGCCACGGTATCTTGTTGTAACCCTTGCTTGATTTTGTCAAGTAGACCTCCTTCAGGTTTACTCATATAAGCCAATTTAGCTTTTCGACTTAGTACATCTGCAACTAAGTTTATTCTCCCAGGCTTGTACTCCATAGTATAATCAAACTCAGCTAAAAAGTCTTACCATCTAGCTTGTTTAGGAGAAAGCTTCCTTTGTGTTTAGAAATAGCTAGTGGCAACATTGTCTATCAAGATAATGAATTTGGCCCCCAACAAGTAGTGTCGTCATACCCTAAGGTAATGCACGATGGCTATCATCTCCTTCTCTTGCATTGAGTATCTTCTTTCCATGTCATTTAGCTTCCTACTTTCATAAGCAATAAGGTGGCCTTCTTGCATTAACACTCCACTTATGGCAAAATCTGATGCATTCATATATAACTCAAAAGGCTTGGTCATGTCTGCCAAGCGTAAGACTGGTTCCTCCATCACTGCTTGTTTAAGTTCTTCAAAAACTTATTAACACCTTGTATCCTATTTCCAAGGTCGGTTCTTTTTTAGAAGATCGGCAAGAAGGGTTGCCTTAGAAGAATAACCCTTGATAAGCCGCCGATAGTAATTTACCAACCCAAGGAAAGATCTTAACTTTGTCACCTTGGTTGGTGGCTTCTATTCTTTGATGGCTCGTACCTTACTTTCATCCATTAATAACTTGCCATCCCTTATCTTATGGCCAAGAAAGAAAACTTCCGATTGAGTAAATAAACACTTTTCTTTCTTGACATAGAGCTCATTTTCCTTTAACACCTTGAAGACAAGGCAAAGGTGCTCTACATGCTCCTTTAAAGTGTTACTATAGATAACAATATCATCCAAATACACTACCATAAATTTGTCCAAGTATGGTTGAAAGGTTTTATTCATCAATGTGCAGAATGTGACAGGTGCATTTATGATACCAAAAGGTATGACAAGAAATTTATAGGAGTCATACCTCGTTACACAGGCAGTTTTAGGTTCAGCCCTTGGTGCAATCCTTACTTGATAATACCTCAACCTTAGGTCAAGCTTGGATAAATACCTTGCTTCCCCAAGTTGATCAAACGGATCCGTAATCAAAAGAATAGGATACTTATTCTTGATGGTAATTCTGTTGAGCACCCTATAGTCAATGCACATGCGTAAGAACCCATCATGCTTTCTTTGAAATAGTACGGGCGCGCCATAAAGAGCTTTAGAGGGCCGAATGTACCTTGCATCAAGTAACTACTTTAATTGCTTCCTCAATTCATTTAGTTCAGGAGGTGCCATTCTATAAGGTGCCATAGCAGGTGGCTTGGCTCTAGGTTCAAGCTCAATCTTGTGATCTACCTCCCTTCTTGGTGGTAGACGCTTAGGCAACTCTGGTGGCATCACCTCCTTAAACTCCTCTAATACTTGAGTAATTTCTATAGGAAGATCCTCCTTTAGTTAGGCAAGAGTCTCCTCCTTCAAAGTTGTAAGGTAAGTTAGCTTTCCTTTCTTTACTCCCTTACTTAGTTGCATAGCGGAGAGCATTTATAGTCCTACCTTAGTTGTAGTAGGAACCATGCAAGAAAACTTATCTTGCAGAATGGTCATTAATCGAAGGAAAGGAATAGAAACTGCCTTTACTCGATCAAAGAACTCTAGGCCTAATACTAGCTTAAAGTCATCCATGGCCACGACAGAGAAATCCACCTTCCCCTCCCATGAGCCAACATGAACTTGTACTTCATGGGCAATACCTTCTACAGGCTTAGCAGTGGAGTTTACAGCTTTCAACCAACCACCTTCCTTAGAGACCTTGAGACCGAGTCTCCTAACCTCATTCATTGACATGAAGTTGTGTGTAGCTCCAATGTCAAGCATGACCTTTGTGAGCTTTCCTTCAATCATCACATCTACATACATGAGCCCTTTCTTGAGTGGCTCTTTGGGTTGTTAGGCATGAGTAGCATTCAACATTTGCAGTGTGCCCATTTGTGATTATGCATCTTGCTTCTCACGTTCCTTGATCATGGCACTTAGGGCATTCTTCTTAGGGCAATCGCGCATCCAATGGTCACTACCACAAAGGAAGCATTTATTTTTAAGTTTAAGACTATCCCGTCTATCCTTCTTGCCATGTTGCCCATCTTTACTAGAGTTGGCATGATCACTTCCTTTTTGCTTATGTCCATGGTCTCCCCCACCCTTCCCCTTGAACTCCTTTTTCTTTGGCTTGAAGTCACGAGGTTGAGAGTAGTTAACCAGGGATTCTGCGGCAGCAATAACGGTAGCAAAGTCTTATACTCTTTGTCACCTTAACTCTTGTTGTGCCCAAGGTTGCAATGTATCCATGAAGTTAAAGAGAAGTTTGGTTGTGGTCAAGGAGTCTAAGCCGCAAGGATGAAAACTCCCTTATATATTCTCGGATGGTGCCCGTTTGTTTCAAGGTTTTCAACTTCTTCCTTGTCAGGTATCCCTTGTCTTCAGGATAGAATTGCCTCTTGAGCTCCCTTTTAAGTTCATCCCATGTTGTTATAGTGTTACCTTGCTCCCTTTCGCTTTACTTCATTCTATACCATAGCATAGCATCATCAAGTAGATAGAAGGAAGCGACATGCACATTATCTTCGTCACTAACTCTTGCAACATCGAAGTATTGCTCCATGCCCTATAGAAAATTGTCAATTTCCTTGGCATCCTTCTTGCCATTAAAGGACCTTGGCTTGGGCACCTCAATGCGAGAAGTAACCCTAGCCTCCATAGTACCACGGGTGAGTGCCTCCCTACACATCACCCAATCTTGTCTCATTCCCTCTAGGCGAGCCTCGAATTTGACAAGCATCCCCATCACCCTTTCTTGGAAGGCTACTTTACCTTTCATTTGCCATGTCCTTGGTGAACATGGTTTCCTTAATGGTTTAGACGTCATCGTCCATTTGGTTGTACCTTGCTCCAAGATGTCAAGTTATTTAAGGATGCCTCCAACAGCGAGCTCCATTTTTACTACTTGTGACTCCATATTAGGGTTCTCTCTCTCTCTCTGTGCCATGGTGCCTTCTAATTCCCCACACAAGATAGCTACTAGAAGAAGGAGTGTTGCAAGGTGTGCTGGCAAACCAGCTCTGATACCAACTGTCACGACTCAAACGCTTCCCTAAGTGTAGTCGTGCGGTATTTAACTAATCCAAACCCCTTTGGTAGTCAAGTAAGCCTAATTGTCCCTCGAAACACCTTAACTCTTACTTGAAGTAAGTTAGAAAGTTTGTTAGAAGACATTTAAAAGAATGCTTGAGAGAACTTGTATTACTTCTTGAATGCTTCGTTACAAATGAAGGCTTCATGCATATATATATAGGCTAGTTCTTGGTTCTAAAATTTTTCCACCTCCTTAATGGACAATGGAGATTGAATGCATCTAACGGCCTAAATTTATTCTCTAGAAAGTTCTCCTAAATATTTACAAGGATATTTCTAGAGAATTCTAGTTACAAGCTATTCTAGAATATTCTACAATTGTCTAGTAGTTTTTAGAAATTTCTACATAGTTCCAAAGCTTTCTTCAACTATCTAGAATTCTTCGGAAGCGTTTCAAAACTCCTGAAATTCTGTGAAAACTTTTAGAATTATCTGGAAGCTTCTGGAATCCCCTAGAATTTTCTAGAAGTGTCAAGAAGTTTCTGAAACTTTTTGAAAGCTTCTAGAAATTTTTACAGTATTCTAAATTTTTCTAAAAGGTTCTGAAAATTTCTAAAACTCAATTCACATTTCTTGCCAGAACCTTATTCTCATTATCAATTTTGGCAAGTCGTCACATTAAGCTTAACATCCATGATTAATTATATATCAATTTATTTTTTACTTTACCATCACCGTTAGACTCCTATTTTTTAAAAGAAAAATTGCATGATTTTTATTTTTTTTGATCTAATGGCATGTTCATAATTAGAATTCATCAAAATATTTGTTAATAAGATCTTTTTCATTCATTTAAGTAAAATAACAACAACACAACTACCTTGTTAATATGTCAAAAAAATTTACATTAATTTTTATAAATATTTATGCTAAAATAAACTGCCTAATGATGAAAGTTCTCATCAGAAAATTAATAAATAGATAAATATATTAGGAAACATAAATAAGAAAATTTCTTCTTTTGTAATTATTATTAAAACAAATTGCTCATAAATATTTCATACTGATTTATGGTAATTTATTCATATCATGGTGTTGTGAACAACTGACATCAAGACAACTCTGTCATCGAGCATGGCCGCCAAACCATCTCGTCATTAGAGTAATCCGATATACTTGGTCAATCGGTCCAAGGCAATGTAGGACGACCCACCTTCCTTCACAGTTCGCCTGAGCTTATTCTTGAATTTAGTTGCTTTCCGCCTCATTTCAAGTGCCTCTCCATTCACCATCACTCTTCTCACTATCTTCTCTATTTTACTCTTTTCTGTGACACTGCACCATTCTGTCCCTACTCTCCATTCATGAATCAGGAGCCTTGCATTTGCCCTTTAGTCACCAAATAGGTTTTGTCTAATAGGTTTTGCCTCCTCAGAACTTCACTCATTCTCAGCCACTATGATGAATCCCAAGTTTAATGGGAAGAACTTGAAAATTTGAGATACCATTGGCTCATCAATTATAGCAGATAAGACCTGATTCAACAGCAAAGGTGGTTCATCTGCCACGTGTTAACCTCGGTTCCTGTTGACAAAGTCTTGGAACCTAGTCATCACACGTGAGATGTTTCCCTGATCGCAGATAGGAACAACAAAAACCAATATCCACGTTCAGGGTAATTCTAAGGTGCCCAGGGTTTCTAAACCTTGGGTGGTGTGGCACAATCTCATCCATTGGATGAGATTGCCTAAGTCTTTGGTAATCTCATCCAATGAATGAGATTGTGACACATACCCAGAGTTTAAAAACCCCTCAGAGTACTGTAGTCTTCCCCCCACATTCATCACACGAGATGTCTCACTGATCGCAAATAAGAGCAACAACGACTTATATACAGATTGAACTTCGTAAAAATAGCTCGTCTTTGCTTCGGATATCAATCATATTATGCAACAAGATTGTCACACACTTTATATATCACACATCACAATACACAACACACTTTATATATCATACACTTAATTTCAACCGGAAATCTCAATGGCTTTAACATCGGGCTTCTTCACTACTTCCTTGGGGACGGTGACAGTTAGAACCCCATTCTCCGTGGAAGCTTTGATCTGATCCATCTTCACATTCTCAGGAAGCCTGAACCTTCTCATGAACTTCCCGCTGCTCCTCTCCACGCGATGCCACCTATCGTTCTTGTCTTCTTTCTCCACATTCCTCTCTCCGCTGATTTGAAGAACCCTGTCATCTTCAACCTCCACCTTCAGTTCCTCCTTCTTCAGCCCTGGCACGTCTGCCTTGAATAGGTGGGCTTCTGGGGTCTCTTTCCAGTCAATCCTGGTGCTTACGAATGCTGAATTCTCGGATGGAAAAGAAGAGAGGGAGCTACTTGGAAAAGGAAAATCCTTGAAAGGGTCCCAAACGTCAAGGGAGAATGGATCGAAGATATTTGTCCTTCCGCCCCCGAAGAAGCTTGGAATGAGCGACATCTGTGAGATTGCTGAAGATTGGAAATTTCAGGAACCGGATTGCTGTTTCTGTGATTTGTTTAGCTCTGGCTAATCAGAAACAGATAGATGGCAGAGTATTTAAAACCGTTGAAGGATAAATCTAGTAATTTCCAGTTCCATATTTGCTAGCTGAGGCTCGGATTAATAAGCTTTTAGGAAAGTTCCAGAACTGTATGGTTGCCAAGTTTCTAGATAATTGATTTTTTTATCTAAAAATTGTTTTAGAAAACAGAATGGAAACAAATTTTATGATTTTACCGATGGAAATAAGTGAAGTTAAATCTCGATATGAATATGCTGAATATGTTTTAAAATTTGTCAACCTGGGCTTAATTTATGATTTATCTAGAAGTTCAAACTTATGTGTAAAATTTAAAAAATTTGATCTGATTTATTAATTTATTTAAGCTTAATTTTTAACATCTAAATAGATTATCAATAAATTTATAAATTTAAACATATATATTGTAAATAAATTTTTTTCATAAAAAATAATAAATTTATCAAATAAATAAAATATTAAACAAAGTTTTATCTCCATTTTTTTAGAAATCGTAATAATTCAATAAAATAAATTATAATCATATTAACTTAAAATAAAAAATTAAATAATATAATAATATAAATTTATCATTCATAAATTTTAAAATTTTAATAATTGAATTTAAAAAGAAAAAGATAGTACAATAATAAAATAATAATTATAATATAATTAAGTAATTAATTAAAATAAATTAGATTGAAGTAATATATTAATTAAAGAAGTCAACCTAATAAGCAAGCATGCCAAGCTTAACGTTAAATAGATTAAATTTATTTAATAAATAAATTAATATTTTAATTTAAATTTAATTTATTCAATTAAATAAATAAGTTAAATTAAATTTTTAATAAGTTAAATCATAAGTCAAGCTTAAAATTAAATAGATCAAGCTTATTCAATAAATTGATCAATATATTGACTTAGATCTAATTTATTTAATTAAATAAGTTAAATCAAATTTTTAATAAGTTAAATCATAAGTCGTTTATAAACAATCTAATCTATTTCTACCTTTACTTATTGGATTATAGTCTACTACTTTTTTCTTTTTATTTAAGTAAATTAGAAATTTTAATTATTATATGTATTAATTTTAAATATTAGTTGCATAAATAATGTTTTTGTGATTAATAATGGTGTATAAAATTTAATAATAATTTTTAAAAAATTATTATTAATAATTAAATTATTAATTAACAAATTTTTATAAGTTTATTAATTTATTTGAATTCATGTATTAATTTATTGTCAAAAGTATTTAATAAATATAATTTATAAAAATATAATCAATTAATTGATAAACATATTTTATTGTACATCCTTAAATATCAATTTTATATATAATTTTTCTACAATTAACAATTATATAACAATTATATACATTTTATACATCTTGTACCTCGTGCATGACTGAAAGGCTCTAAGCTTCATTTTATGGTGAAAGACAAATTTTAACATTAAAAATAATTGAAAAAGATTAAGATGCACTAAGTGTATGATATACTACTACTTAAAAATCGTTACATTTTATTTAATCTGCGCAATACAGAAGGCCTGAACCTTTAGAAGAGACTGGTGCATCGTATATTTAGTGCATCAAAATCTCTCCTAAAATTATTTTATAATCATATCTGTTATGAACGAGTGTTTTAATAATTTATTTAGGCTCAATTTATTTTTTTTGTAAGAAAATGTTAAATATTTATATGTAAATAAATGAGTGATACATTAAATTTATATTTTGTAATTAAAAAATAAAACTTAAAATTGTAATAATAAAAAAATAACTTTAAAAAAATTATTTTTCACCAAATTTTCTACACTTCACATTCAACTTATAACAATACTAATCCTTTGAAGTTATATATAGTATGCCAGTAGTTTAGAGATGTACAGCAGAGCTTTTTCCATTTATATTTGTGGCAGATCTACGCTGTGCTGGGAACCATTGCTCTAAGTTTCTAACGGGGGCATAAACCGACTTTAATATATTTGGAGAATGCACATATTACTAACATAATCACACAAATTTCTGAATAATGCTTGACTGGGCTACTTATAAGAAGTCTGTCAAGCTTAAGAAAGCGGAAGATGCGAAGTTTAACTAATTTCATGACCAGATATCTTGGGCCTTTTTTTGTTCTTATCGTTAGAGAAACGCATCGCCATTAAAATCAAATTCTCATAACATGTATCACGCTGCAGATTTTTTCCTTTTTTTCTCTTTATTCGATCATAATGACGCAATATAATCCACCAACTGATCCAGTGAATTGTGAGAAGAACCTCCTTTCCCAGTGCAGTGTTCAAACTGCTTCTTCAAATCCAATGCTCTTTGCCTTATCTCTTTCCCTTCTTCATCAACCATAAGCCTTCTCACAGGTCTCTCTGCATTCTCTCCCTTCATATCATCTTCCCACTCTATTCCTACCCTCCATACTTGGCTCAACTACCTCGCATGCACCTTTTGACCTTCAAGCCAAGCTTGGCATATCATTGGAACACCTTTGCAAATACTCTCAATGATCGAATTCCAGCCACAATGACTCCAAAATCCCCTTACTGCTTTGTGTGTCAACACTTGCTTTTGCGGTGCCCATTTCACAATGCAACCCCTTTCCCCTGTTGAGGATTGATTAAAAGCTGCATACGTGGATAATTTAGACTGCTTATGTGGTGTTTGACTTGGTTAGTGTCTGTCATTTTTGTTCCTTAAATTTTTAATTTATTTATTCAATAAATTAGCTAATTATTGTAGAAAAATCTGCATTCTGTTAAGATTATTGATTATTGTGTCTTGTTTACGTTGGTTGTAAGCCTATAAGTAAGCATGTTTTTATTCGTTAATAATAGAGTGAGTAAAATCATTTTTTCCTATGCATTATTTCTTACCTACTTTATCACAGCAAGTATTGGTTATTGCAATCTTATTTTCCATGTGTAAACATGCTTTCTCCAATAATTCTAGTATCAGAGGCAGGTTCAATTTCAAATGGGCATGTAACTTATGACAATTAATGGCAATGTGGTGAGTGCATCTCAACCTTCCATACCAATCTTCAAAGGAGAATGTTAGGAGTTTTGGAGCATAAAAATGAAGACCTTGTTCAAGTCTCAAATTTTGTGGGACTTAGTAGAAAATGGATGTGCTAATCCAAATGAGGAGAATTGGTTGAAGGAAAATAGGAAAAGAGATTCGAAGGCATTGTTTTTCACCCAATAAGCAATCCATGAGACTGCCTTCTTTAGAATTGCAATAGCTACACATCCAAGCAAGCATGGACAATTTTGCAAATTGGGTTTCAAGACTCATCCAAAGTCATAATAATGAAACTCCAAACTCTAAGGCATGAGTTTGAAACCTTGCACATGAAAAGCAATGAATCTGTGCAAGAATTTTTATCAAGGGCGGCAACAATCATAAATTAGATAAGGACATATGGAGATCAAATTACTACTCAAATTGTTATAGCGAAAATATTAAGAACTCTAACTCCAAAATTTGTTCATGTAATGGCTACAATGAAGGAATCAAAATATTTGACAAGCTTCATGCTTGATAAGCTGATGGGGTCATTCCAAGCACATGAGGCAAGAATCAACAAGTCAACTAAGAAGAATAAAGAAAAAGCATTTCGAGTGAAGGGGGAGACATCTAATGCAGAAGAAAGGGACAAGGTAACTACTAAAGGATAAGAAAAAAGTACATTTCAAGGAAAGAATCATGGCAAAGGGAAAAGAAGACACACAGAATAAAGGCAGTCCACCAATGAACAAAAAAGTTACAAGAATGGCATTCAATATCATAATTGTAAGAAATATAGGCATGTAAAGGCAGATTATTGGTCTAAAGACAAGCAAGTGAACTATGTAAAAGAAAAAAGAAGTAAGTAATTTGTTTATGGCTTATTATGATACTAATGAAATAGCAAATAGTGTATGGTTTGTGGATAATGGCTATTTTAATCATATGACATGAATGAAGTCGTTATTCAAGGAATTGGATAAACCTCAAAAGATGAAGGTCAAGCTTATTGATGATAAAGAAATCCAAGTTGAAGGAAAGGGAATCATGGCAATCAAAACCAATCAAGGCAAGGTGACACTTTTACATAATGTACAATTTGTTCCTAGTATAGCACATAATTTATTAAGTGTTGGACAACTAATGGCGTGTAGATATACAATTTTATTTGACAATAGAGCATATGTTATTAAAGATAAGTAAATAGGTTAGCCAATGGTTAATGTCCAAATGACCAAGAACAAAATGTTTCCACTTGAAGTATTAAATGTGGAAAATTTTGGCTTGGTCATTGGTGAACAAAACAACACCAAACTATAGCACTTGTGGTATGGACATCTCAATATTAAAAGACTAAAGCTCTTGAATCAGAAGAACATGGTTCATTAACTACCAAAATTTAATTAGTTAGACATTTGTGAGGAGTGCATCTATGGGAAACAAGCTAAAAAATTGTTTCCTACTAGTAAAACTTGAAGGGCTTTCACTTGCCTTAAATTGATCTATATTGACTTGTGGGGTCCTATGAAAACTAAATCATTTGGGGGAAGCCGTTATTTCATGCTTCTCATTAATAATTTTAATAGAATGAGTTAGGTGTACATCCTAAAATTCATGTCATAAGCCTTTGAATGTTTTAGAAAATTCAAAACTTTAGTAGAAAAGTAAAGTGGTTGCTACATAAAGACATTACTCACAAATAGAGGTGGAGAATTTTTATCCAATGAATTTAATAGCTTTTGTAAAGAACATGGCATCCATAGAGAACTCATAGCACCCTACACCCCTGAGCAAAATAGTGCAGTAAAAAGGAAGAATCGCACTGTAGTTGAAATAGGAAGGAGCTTGTTAAACGGTGAAAATCTTCCAAACTAGTTTTAGGCAGAAGCAATTGCACACTATAATATATTTGCTGAATCTCTCACTTACACAAGCAATACTAAATCAAACTCTATATGAAGCTTGGAAAGGTACAAAACCAATGGTAAGTTACTTAAGAATTTTAGTTGTATAGCTTATGCTTTAATTAACTTTCAAGACTATCAAAAACTAGATCAAAAAATTTGAAAAATGCATTTTTATTGGTTACTAAATCCAAAGAATATAAATTATATAACCCTCTTAGTGTTAAGGTAATTATAAGTAAAAATGTAATATTCAATAAGGAAGTAGGCTAGAAATGGAGCATCAATACAGAAAGTGCAGAAAAATAACTTAAGGTTCCATTGGAAGTTGTGGCAAACCCAACACTTGTAAATTCTACTCCTTAAACTTCTAGTAGCAGTAGTCTAGCAATCTCACCAGGCACAAAATCAAGAAATAGTATCTTATCTTTAGTGAATGAGTCATTAGAAGAATCACCTCTAAAGAAGTTTAGATCTTTAAGAGAAATTTATGAATCTTGTGCTTTTGCTCTTGTTATTGCAGATCCTTTAACATACAATGAAGCTGTAGAAGTTAAGGAGTGGTAAAATGCAATGAAGGAAGAACCTTTAGCCATCCAACAAAATAAGACATAAAAGCTAACAAACTTGCTTGAAGGAAAGAATACAATTGGCCTAAAATGGATATTTAAAACAGAATATCATGCTAATGGCAATGTTTAGAAGCACAAGGCCCATCTAATTGTAAAAAAATATTCACAATAGCAAGGGGTTGATTTTGAGGAAACATTTTCCCCAATTGCAATCTATCAGTTTAATGTAAAGTCAACATTCTTGAATAGAGAACTAGAAAAGAAGGTCTATGTTGATCAACTTAGAGGATTTGTAGTTAAAGGTGTATAGGTTGAATAAGGCATTATACAAATTAAGATAAGCTCCTTGAGTATGGTATAGTAAAATTGATCAATATTTCATGCAGCATGGGTTTGAAAGAAGTGAAAGTGAGCCTACATTATAAATGAAGAGACAAGTAGAAGATGAAGTGTTTGTTTCACAAAGGAAATATGCAAAAGACCTACTTAAACATTTCAACATGTTAAATTGCAAAAGAGCAATTACACCTATAAATATATATGAGAAATTGCAATTGGAAGATGGAATTAAGAAGGCTGATGTAAAAAGGATTTGAAGCGTAATTGGTGGCCTAATTTATTTAGCTCATACTCAATTAAATGTCTCATTCTCAGTTATTATTGTTCCAAGATTCATGAATTGTCCTTCGAAGCATCATTTTGAAGTCACAAAAGGATCTTGCATTACATTACAAGAACCTTAAACTACGACATTTGGTACACTCATGTTACTAATTTTAAATTATATGAATTTACTAATTATGACTAAGCATGATTATTTAAAGACAGAAGTACATCTAGCAGTGTTTTTACCCTTGGTTCAAGTGTTATTAGTGGAGTTTAAAGAAGCAAGTCATCATAGCATTATGTACTACAAAGGTAAAATATGTGATAGCCATATCCTCAACATGTTAAGCGATTTGGCTAAGGAGATTATTAGTTGACATAGGGCAGGAACAAATTGAAGCAACACAAATTTTTTGGGATAATAGATCAGCTATTACGAAAATTAAAAATCCAACTCTACATGAAAGGACAAAGCACATAAACATATAATTCCACTTCATGAGAGAGCTAGTAACTAATGATTTGATAATGTTGCAATATTGTAACACTGAAGAACAAGTGGCAAACATATCTACAAAAGCACTTTCTCCTCAGAAATATGCTTATTTCAAATCTTTGCTTGGTGTATACAACTTTGAATTAAAGGGGAGCATTGAGAATTGGTTAAAAGCTGCATACGTAAATAACTTAGATTACTTACGTGGTGTTTGACATGGTTTAGTATATGTTATTTTTGTTCCTTCAATTTTTAATTTATCTAGTCAATAAATTAATTAGTTGTTGCAGAAAAATCTGCATTCTGTTAATGCATTCTATTTAGATTATTATGCCTAGTTTACGTTGATTGTAAGCCTACAAACAAGCGTGCTTTTATTTGTTAATAATAGAGCGAGTAAAATCATTTTTTCCTCTGCATTATTTCTTTCCTACTTTATCACAGCAAGTATTGGTTATTGCAGTCTTACTTTTCATGTATAAAGATGCGTTCTCCAACATCCCCAACAGCTTCATCAAAGCCTTCTGGAAGTGTTTTCTCACATTCTAAACCGTTGGTGGTCTTGGGATTAATCACCCACAAAAATGGCTGGTTGCTTTTGGCTAGACCCCATGCCATTTCGGGTAGCTCGTCTCCTTTGAGGCTTGCTATGCTTCCCAAACTCACATAAATTACAAAGTCGTTTTGCTGCTTATCAAAACATGACCTGCAGTTGTAATCTTCTTCCAGAATACCAGTGGCGGCGGAGGAAGTATCCACTTTGTGGAAGGGACCTATTGAGAAGAAAGGAACTTTGTAACGTTGTTGGAGTTGTTTCACTGATGTTCTTTCCAGAAAATCAGTGGTGTTCCAGATGATTGCTGAGGAAGATCTCGTTTCACTTCCTCTTCCTATCAATTGTAACAGGGCCTCTACCTCCCGAAATTATGTACAGGCAGATCCTTAAATCTTAGAGGGAATAGATCAGGTATTGGCTCCAACAAATTAGAATCTGCAACCGGATCCAACATTAGACTCAAGAGATTGAAACTTCAAAATAAGCAATCTTACATAAACATGGACCAAAAAGTCAAACTGCCAACTATAATCAGATCAAATTACAACATAGTAATAACATGAAATATTGCATATTTTAACCACATCAGTATAGATTTGCATGCAAAAGTGCTGTATCGGCTAAAATAACATCACTTTCGCGTCAATTTAAATTAAAGGCAAGTTAAAATGATAGGTATCTAATAAGAAACGAGAACATATAATTTATTACACAATTACACAGTGAGGTTATTACCTCGGAATGGAATTTGGCCTTTCTTCAAGAGTTGTGAAATTACGTTATAGGTAATGGCATGAATAGCACTACTAGTCTGCAGCATCATGCTAGGGATTTCTAAATGCTTAGCAAATTCCTCTGCGAAATACTTCAGGCCATCATATATGATGCAGACAATCTCACCTTGCTCCTCCTGATTTATCACCATCTGAAGCAGTGACTCCTGCAATGGGAGCTTGCACTAGGTGTTGAAGCCTGAAGTAGCCTCAATGAAATTCATGGAGTCAACGATGCTAGACAAGCCATCAGACCTGGATATGAAATGGAAATCTGGGTCATTTGACTGCTTAGGAAAATTGAACTCAATATGCGCAATGCTGATCCTCTGGAGTGCATTACAGTACCCACTTGAAGCAAAGGATTTACGTGTCCTTGAAACGGACACGGAACCAGCACCAACCTAAGCCCTCTGTTCCCTATCTTGCTCATCTCTATGGTTCTAGGCTTTGGTAAGTGATGAAAATTCTGGGAGACTAATCGTCTAATATACAAAACAAAGTCAAGCCAGAGGTTTCCAGGGAAAGTACATTCATCATATATAATATGTCAGAAGTAGCATGACAAGAAGCTACAAGGATTCGAAATTCTACGTTTTCCTCGGTCAACAAGTATTGGAATTTATATTGAGTTCCACTCTACATCATTAAAATATCATATCCTCCTCCCCTTTATCTTTGGCCGCTGTCATCTAGAACATTGGAAATTTGGAATGCAAAATACTGATTGATAAGATAATGCAAGCCCATCATGTTCAAAATATGGTTCTGTGACGGGAAAAGAAAAACCATTTTGTGTGATTAAATATATAAGGCATATTTGATATGTCTGATGAGTCCTGAACTCAGTGCCCGAAAATAAACTGCTTCAACATTCGAACAAAAATAGAGCCGGTTCATCTTCAAACTCATCAACTTCTGTTGAAAATTTTAAGAACCTAGCTCATACAAAGACAATATCTCACTGAGCTCAAACATAGACAATAACAACCAATATCCGGAAACAACTTCGCATGTCGTAGCCAGCCTCTCATTTGATTATATCACATTCAGGCAACAGGCTTACATACTCTTCACACCCCGTTCATAAACACACCACAAAGCACAGACCCAACTAATTATACATACAATTCACAACACACGAAAACCAAAATCTCAATACTTAATTTCCACCAGATATCTCAATGGCTTTGACATCGGGCTTCTTGACCTCCTCCTTAGGGACAGTGACAGTGAGAACCCCATTCTCCATGGAAGCCTTGATCTGATCCATCTTCACATTCTCAGGAAGCCTGAACCTTCTCATGAACTTGCCGCTGCTCCGCTCCACGAGATGCCACGTATCCTTCTTGTCTTCTTTCTCCACATTCCTCTCTCCGCTAATTTGAAGGACTCTGTCATCTTCAACCTCAACCTTCACTTCCTCCTTCTTCAGCCCTGGTACATCAGCCTTGAACACGTGGGCTTCCGGTGTTTCCTTCCAGTCAATCCTGGTGTTTACAAATGCTAAATTTTCACGAGATGCAGTGGAAAGTGAAGGTGGGAAGGGAGAATCCTTAAATGGATCCCAAACATCGAGAGAGAATGGATCGAACACACCGCTCCTACGGCCACCGAAGAAACTTGGAATGAGCGACATCGTTGTCCGAATGGAAATGCTTCAAGAAACCTCAAAGATGTAGATAACCGAAGGTGTATTATGCTTTGATTTCTTTTTGAATGCTGAGAGTTGGGAATTTATAGGCTGCAGAGGGGAAAAAAGGTTCGGTCTTGCGGGAATTTTCTTGTATTGTGTAGGAGCTTCCGTAAAATTTATCAATCATCATTGCGGGGCTTGCTGGTTGCTGAGTTCGCGAAACTTCGAGGCTTGACCAAGGCCGAGAAAGTAGTAGATTTCACTTTTGCTTGTGCTTACGAGACTTCTAATTCAATGATCCATCTTGTAATGGACTCGGGCATTATTCTGTCCGAAAAACTAATATCAAAGAAGCATCTAGCATGATGAAACGGAGAAATATAATTTTATATGTGCATTATTTTTAATTAATTAAATAATTAATTAATAATTACGTTTGTAAAATTATTTTGAGTTAGATAAATAATATACATATAAAATTATAATAAAAAATTTTATAGCAATTATTTATGAAATTTTATCTAAATTTTCTCTTAATAAGAACTCAATTTAGATTATAAAAAATAAAAATAAGAATTAATTTTTATTATGTATTTTACTTATTGTTTAATACTTTAACATCAAATTTTTTAAAAATGATATCAACTTCACTATTTGATTGATAAAATGATGTTAACAAAAATTAAAATTAGGATAAATTATTCCACCCTACCTTGTAGTCAGGAGTACAAAAAAATCAAGTTGAGTTGAATATTTAAATGTTCAAATTATAACTCATCAAAAATAAATGAATTCAAACTTAGGATGAACATAACAAAGCTCAAAATCCGAACTTGAATTCAAACTTAACTATAATACAAGTTTAAATGAATTTATACAAATTTATTTGAATATTACATTCTTAAACCCCATTTCTTATAATACTTGCAATATTTGAATTCAAGTTTGAGTTTGTAATAAAAATGAATTTAATTGAGTTTTTACAACTTTATTAGAATATTATTTTCACAAATAAAATTTGACCATATAATTTTTTTTATAAATAATTCAAATGCCAAATTTTTTTATTTTATTTTACATATCAATATAATTTTTTTCGCAACTATTATGTCCCCTCTAAAGTTTTAATTTTTTTGTGTGTGAAATAATTAATTAATTATGACAACAAAAATGAAAATGAAATTTTATATAAAATGGATGAATTATAATGAGAAAATATGGGATGCGATATTATGTAATATGAGAATTAATTAAATGAATGAAATATAAGATGAGAACTTTGTATAGATTAGTTAAGAATAAATAGGAGAAATAAAATGTTTAAAGACTAAATGTGATTAAAGGTGAAAGTGTGAATACAATGAGATTTACCTAACTTTTCTTAAAATGCCCCTAGCCATAATCTCTTTTTCTTTCCCAAAACCACTCATTCCATTTTCCACCAAATACGCACATAATTCTCACCCTCTTTTCTTTCTCATCTTCTCTTCATCTTTTTTCCTTCATTAACCAACAAAAGCTTTAATCATTCAATTTAATTAACATAAGACTTCTTGAGTATTAGTTCTTACTAAAATTTTTTCTGGTTTCTCTTTTGAATTTGATCAAGTTGAAAGGTTTTGGATAAAAAAGGATTTTAAATCCTAACTTGAATCTTTGGTATTTTTTGGATGATCAGGGCCAAGCAAACTTTAAATCTACCTTTGTTTCATCTTTTCCATACTAAAGAAGTAAATATTCTAGCTTAACTATGATGATTTAATAGAAATTGCTTAGTAATAAGTTAGTTATTTCTAAGTTTTGATGATTCTTTGAGAAATGTATCAGATTATGGTATTTAATTTAAAATTCTTGTTGAAACCAATATAAATAAGGTGTTATTAATGAGTTATGATGGTTTGGAAAGGTCTAATTGCCTCAAATAAGTTTACTTTGAATTTATGCTACATAAACAATGAACTTACACTACAATATGCAGAAAAACTATGCAATAGTCAAGTATATAATCAATTATAGTCAGGAGACTTGCTCTTTGAAAGATTACAGTCTATAGTTAACTACTAGTTGAAAATTTAGTCTTCAGAAGACTATAGCTAACTATGGTTAGAAGAGTTACTCTTTGAAAAGTCATAGTTGAACATATAATCGACTATCTAGATGGACCTTTACTCTCTGAAGGTATATAATCGGTTATGACTTGTTCCTTGAAAGTTTGTAATTGAATATGTAGTTAACTATATCTTGAAAAATTATTCTTAAGCAACTTGTAATCGAGTACATAGGCCATGTATCTTTAATAATTGATTTCTTTTAGAATGTTATAATCCATTATAAGTTCTTATATGTTAAATTAAAATCATAGAGCATTTAAATGATGATAGATAAGTGGTGTGTGGTCATGCAAAAAAAAGTGATAGTGTTGGCTTATCCAATATGATATAATTTAATTTATATTTTGATAATTAAGCTTAAATTATGTTATTGTGGAGTAATTAAGATAAGAGCGATTGATACCATTTGTGACTTAAACACCAAATTTGGTAATGACTTATAAAAGATAAAAATGACTTTGAAGGATAAAGATGGACGTGAGTTATAAAAAGATTTACTTATTTTTCTTTCTTTATTATTTATGCACCTTATATGAATTGAATATAATGTATGTAAATTCAAATATTTGTGCAACTTGATGCATTTAATAATGTGATTGACATATCAATACTGATAGAATGTAGTGTGATTTTATGATATAAATTCTTAAGTATAAAGGAGGATAAATCTAGTTGATGAGCATTTATTAAATTCTTAATTTAATTTTAATTGAATGTTTACTTACCAAAATTCAAATTTACCCTTTTATGTTCCTTTTTTATAGATTCACTAGTTAAGCCTACTTTGCTGCCACCACCTAAAAGATAAAGTCCTTAAGAGCTCTCTAGTATGGTTATTAGCAACAGTAGATATTTTGAATTGTATATAGGTATTTTGGGCCTTAATTTGTAAAGGAAAAAATGTAGAAGGATAGAAGCCTTTCTTGGATAAGATCAATTAGGCTGATTTATCCTTAAACAAAAGTAGATTATAAACAAGCCTAACTTTTTTTTTTGTAAAACTATTATAATCAATATATTTTTTCCTTTTTATAACATTGTTCGTGATATCTCCTTTAATTAGTTTAGATACATACATGCACTTCTACGAAGGAAATAGGTTAAATTAGTAGAACCAATTAGTTGGCTTTCACATTAGTCAAGATTAGAATTGCATCATGATAGCAAATGTGATATTTATTAAAAATATCAACACAATTATTATGTAATGCTAATAATTATGTTTAGTAAAAAGTAACATATTCTATAAAGCTAATTACCTTAATTAAAGTATCATACCAACTACTAATGAAATTAAATTTTTTTATATATTGTTTTATTTATACATAGTATAAAAATAAATATATATTCTTTATTATTAGACTTCTTTACACTTACAAATAGTTTGAATCGAGTAACATGAAACTTAAACTTAGGACATGTATTAATTAAATTTGGTTTATTTTGACTTGACTTATTTAAAGTTAAACTCAAATTAAACTTTTTACAAATTGATTTTAAGTTACTTATAAGTAGTTTGATTTGTTTAAACTATCTACTTATATCTTATTGAAATTACAAGAACTTTTCTATTAGTTTTAAGACTTACACTACCTTCCCTTGAAATAGGCATTACAATTAACTCCACCTTGTAGTGGCATTGTTAACTTTCATTTGGTCAAAGAAATTCTAGTAAGTTTAACACAAAATTTCGAAAATACCTTTTCAACTTATTTATAAATTGTTTTCAAATAAAAAATCAATAAAGTATTCCTTTATTTCTATTTATTAATCTTTTAATCAATATTATAAATTATTAATTTTTTATTTAATATTATTTTTGTTTACTTTAAGTTTATTTCATTAATATTATTTTATTTTATGTTATTTAAAATCTTTCTTAATTTATTTTTTTCCTACTTCTTCCTTAGCTTTGTTATTTTTATTTTGTTCTATTTTTGTTTTACCTTGCATCTCACCTTTAAATTGTTATCTATCTTAATTTCTAATTTTACTCCTATTCCTCAATTTCCTACTATCAGCAATGCAAATAGATGAAAATGGCACTCCTTAATAATTAAGAAATCTTAGTGCAATTTGAAAAAATAAAATACCTAATTCAACATAGTACAAAAATAAAAAAATAATTTAATATTTAATTGAATACTTGTAGAAAAGGAAGAAACTTTAGAGAAATAGTTATGATTCTCAAACAAATCTAATAAGAAAAAATTGGATGTGTGATAAAAAAAAATTGTTGAAAGATGAAAATAGGGGACTTTTAAGTTTTAGAAATTGTTTATGGTGTACAACTTTTAGATTGATATAAATTTATACCATTTGATCTATGGACACAATATAAGTTAGGGACTATTTTAAAAAATAATTATTACATAATTTTTGGATTGGACAAATTTGAACCATTGATCTTTTAGTATAAATTTACACTATATTATTACCACCATTTATTCCATGTTATAATCATTCTTACACAAAAGGAATTTATAATTACATAGTAATATAAGGTGAGAGAGATGACATATAAAAAATTACATAAAAAATAATTAATTTAGGTAAGAGATAGAATAAAATGAAGTAAAGACCAAGCCCAAACAAACAACAATGACAACAACAAAAATGAAACTAACATAAAGAAAATCAAACAATAAAATTATCCAACATATTATAATAGTATTATAAATTAGTATAAGGAAGAAAAGTTTTAGTTAATCAAAAGGAAAGAGAATGTTCAAAGAAGATGGTGGGTGATAGACAAAATAATTTCAAAACAAGGTAGGATCCAAAAAAGAGAAAGAAAAGAAAACAAAAATCAAGAAAAATGAAAAATGAGTAGTATAATCATTTAATAATTAATTTCTATAATAAATCATAATAGAGAGTATAAAGAAGTCAAAAGAAGAATATTCTTAGCATTTTTTGTCATATAAGCTAACCAAAAGTGTTCGAAACTAAAGAAACAACCTATATAATTTCAATAATTATAGGGAAAGACAATATGTTTATAGTTTAAAATTATTATATCAAGTTAAAGAATGATATAAAGATGATATTTTTAACAAGTTAATTATGATAAAATTTTCTTTTATGTAATAATAACATTGTAAATGTAGGACCCTCATATATAATTAATTACTAAATGAATTTTTTATGATGAGTGAGATTAATAGAATTAATTATAAATTGTGCAAGGATGGTATTAATATGGTACTGAGCAAAAAAGCCTTTTTTTTAAAGCTTTTTGGTTTGACCTTAAAAAATGGCTAATTACACGTTGGATTGATGTGAACTTACTAAATTTAATTCCAAACATAATTTATATGTTTTATCACTAGAAATGGAATTGATTTGACATGTAATATAAAGTTCCTTTCCAATAATATGAAAAACTTGTGTTTTGAATTGTCAAAAATTAAGAAAAATAATGAAATTGTCCATGTTGCTTTTTTAGATTGTATGCTACCATATTACATTACGTAGACTCATTTTTTTTTCAAATTGTTCTTTAGTGTCGCAATTTCACACTAACTTAGCAAAAAAGTTTCTATTTGGTTAACAATAAAAAAAATTATCGCATAGGAAAAAATCTTACATCGTAAAATTCAAACTTTTAAAAAAAGGTAAATTAACTATACTTTTATATAGTACACAATGAAGATAACTCTTTAATATAGCAAATGAAAGAGTAAATATTGCATAACCAATGATGCTAAATTTGATGATGATTAGATAATGACAATATGGAAAGAATAGGTAATAAAAAAGATTAAATTAATGTATGAAGAAATTAAAATTTAAAGTGAAATCAATTTTACAAAAAATATATTGATAGAAATTTTTAATAAGGGATTAATTTAATACAAATCTAATTTTATAAGGACCAAAATCAAAATTTTAATCTCAATTTTTTAAACACCAATCCACCTCTTAATGAGTATATTCTTATCTTATCAAGTAGAAATGTTTAATCTTAAAATTTTCTGCAAATTATTTAAATATTTCATTTTTTTACCATGATTTTTATTTACAAATTTCCTTCCTTTTTTTTCGTTCCTACAACAATTAAAATATTACTAGAAGGAATAGTCTTGCAACTAAACATAGGATAATAAAGTTAAAATTAAAAAAGATGTGGATTCATAAACATAAAAACCATAAAAATCAACTAAACAAGAAACTAATTAATTTGAAAACAATTTGAAATTAAAGATAGGATAATAAAGTTAAAATTAACTTTGACACAAAAAAATAAAAAATTAACTAAACAACATATTAATTATTTTGAAGGTTGATGAATAAAGCCCTTATTTGATGAATAACTTTTAAAATGACTTTTGACTGTTTAACCAGAAATTAGTTGATTGACCTATCAAATAAGTTATTTTTAATGTTTGGCAATCACCTAATTTGAACACCCGATTGCTCTTAAAACAACAAAAAATAAAACATTAGGGAGTGTAGCATTTCTGATTAACTATTTCATAAATAATGTATAATAAGACTAAACTACCTTTAATTAATTTATATATTTTCAATTTTATCCTTTCTTAAAAAAAACTTACACCTAGATTCCTCTCTACCTCAGTTCAGTTCTAGCAAACTCAGGTTCCTTTCTTCTTGTAATCGTATTATTGCCAATCAGTGGCTCATTCAGCTTTAGCAAACGAACACTGCTTAGGAGCTCGCCATGGCAATTCTTACCTCTTATGATAAGTTAAACATTTTTTAATTTTATGAATTTAATTTAAAAATTATATTAATTTTATTTTAAAGAAATGTTTAACATATATAATAATTTATAATAATGTATTATTTACAACAAAATTTAATTTATAAAATAATATATAAAATTTAAAATATTAAAATAAAAGAATACTTAAATAACTTATAAAATATACTCATACCTTTATATATCATTTTACATACAAATAACTAATCATAAACAACTAATTTTACTAAACATTCTTATTTAAATAACTTATGTAATCAGTTAATACAAATAGCTATCAATTAATCACTAATATAATCAGCTAATTGCTAATATAATTAGCTAGTTATCAAATAAGGTTAAATTCTAATTTTGATTAGTAATAAACTTATCACGATGATGATAAAAATCCTCAGAAGTAATAAAATGAGAAATATGTTATCAAGTACAACTTCAATAGCAAGTGATTTACCTAAAATGTTATTTAAAGATTTTATGCTAAAATCTTGAAGCTTATTTCTGAAAGCTTAGTAACAGTATCATTTATGCATGGGAGGTGAGATAATTAAAGTTCAATTTTCATATGCAATTTTGCATCTTACTTTGTTCAATCCTCTCGCAATTGTGATTTTTCCAACTTTGATTATCAAACTTGATACTTAAGTTTCCAATCCTCAATCAGCAACATGTGTGCCATATAAGTTTATTTTTACTATTTTAGATTGAAGATCTTTTTATGTAATTTCTACTAACTCACTGAGCATATTTGAATTCATTAGTTTTTCTTCAAAGCTTTTGGAAATTAAAATTAAGGAATCAAACATTCCATTCTTGAATTAAAAAAAGTTATAATTAGTTTTAACTTCAAGGTAGGCATGAAACAATATCCTCTTCCACAGAATTGATGTGAACCTTACTATCAACCTCAAGCATGTAGTCCAAGAATTGCTACCATTTTTAGTTTGATTTATATCAAAGGGAAAATTCTTTCATCCTTTGTTTTATTGCAAAGAAAATAGAGGAGAAAGAAAATAAATAAGAGAAATCAAAATAAAAATCTTAATTTTCTTCTATTTAGATGAAGGAAGAAAATAGAAGGGATAGAAAATTAAGTGAAAATTTTTTGTAGAATTAATTGAAATTTTTTGTCTACCTATAATTGAGAAGAAATTGAAAAAAAAGTAGTTGTTTTGGATACTTCCCATGGATGCTTTCATCCTCCACAAACACTTTACCACTTTTCTGCACACCTCTAAACTCTGATTGCAAATTCCTATTTTTAACATAGCTCTTCCACTAAGTATTTTCTTCTTCTTTTTCTCTATGATCTACAAATGGGTTTCTATTTTTTTTTGCTACCATAACAATAGTATGTGTTGGTCTAGGTTAATGTGTTGAATTCTTTATTATCGATTGCACATCATCGATAGCAAAAGAAGACTCACTAGAGAGCTTTTGGTTGTCAAATGCTATAGCTTGTGTTATTAATGGTGTGAGATCTATGAATCTACTATATTGCTATCTACTATGCTAATATGGCATTGGGCTATTGGTGAAGAGGCACTCCAACAACCTCTTCTACAAGACTAGCGACACAGGTTTATGTCAGATTTCCAACAGGGTCACGCATATCTAACCCGATTTTTACGCGTGTCTTAGTTTGGAGATAAATCAGATCTTGTTGTTGTCATTGTTGTTGTTTTCTTTTTAATTCAAACTACAAAATCAATTTTTTTAATTACAAAACCTTTTTTTCATTTTCAATTTATAGAACTATTTTTTCAAATTACGTAACCTTTTTTATTTGAATTAATAATACTATTTTTTTTTCCAAATTACATAACCTTTTTTTGGCCAAATTTATATTTTGGTTTTTGTTTCTAGTTAAGTTTATTGTTTTTTTGTAAAAAAGTTTCTAAACTTCCAACAAGATATAAAAGAAAGAGTGACAAATCACTGGGTTTTACATTCAAAGAAAATGGTATTTATTTTAGATTGGTTGGTTTTTATTTGAATTGTGGCATGATTGTTATTTGTGGAATTATAATTAATGTACATTTTGTGGTGTAGCTCTACAACAAATAGATTAATAACTATAAAAGACTATGCCTTCGTTCAGATTAATGTTAGGCATCTGGATGAGATTGGTATCTATAATGGTCATTTCTCCACATTTGCCATTTGTGGTTCCATTTGTGTGTAGGTCTATGCCATTTGTTTAATCACCCATTCTAATCTATCTTGCAATTTCATTATTAATTTTTATGAGATTTATATGTTACTTTGTTGTCCTTAAGATGTTATTGAGTGATAGGTGGGGTTATATGATTTTTTTCTCTAATTGCTGCTTTTATAGTTCAATTTTCATCTAATTTGCAATTTCATTATCAATTTTATCAGACGTGTACCTTACAGTGTTAGTTTGTTGTTCATAAATTATTGGAGTGGATTGGTAGATTTTCTTCTGTAATTGAGTTGCTTGTGGCTTCTAAATAAATACCCTATATTCATTTTATCTTATTTTGTCATAAGGGTAAGAGTAATTGATTAGAAGTAAACAGAATTTGCAATTTGGTGGTTTTTTTTATAGATATGTTCACTAGGAAAATTCTAAGGTGCATTATATTCTAATCTCTTATTCATGCTTAAAATGTCTATTTATTGGACGATAGTATTTCACTTAGATGCATCTGGAAAAAAGTAAGAATTGTGTTACATAACTATATACCAATAAGATTGATTTTTAAATTTTTAAATTATTTATTGAATTCTAGAAGAAAGAAAGAATAATATAATGTAAGCAGCAATATAATTGACCTTTAACTTATTTATAGCAGTCAGTAAAGTTTTTTTTTTCCCATGTTTATTTCATCTTTAAGGAGATGTTGTCAATGCATTTAATCAATCGTGGAAGAAGAAAGCTAAAGTTCAATAACAGTAGAAGAGCATCATCGTTGTTTTGTTTTAAGTTATACTTTTTCTAAACAATTTCTTAATGTTTACAATTGGCAGATGTTATTTAATTATGAATTTTGCAACTTTAAGCCCTTTGATTTTGTCTTCCCATGTGGTGCAATTGCCAACTGATGTTGATTTTAATACACACATAACAAGGAAAAGAGAAATATTAATAATTATTTAATGAAATAATTACATAAAAATGATAATATATAATTAATTTACATTGACAATAAACTAATCATATTTTACACATTAAAAGCATTATAATCACTTTATTTTATTAAATTTTTTCAATTTTCCATTTATCCAAATAGAATAAAATAACTTCTTTTTCATTTTTTTAAATTTTTTCTCTAACTTAATTAAAAAAATATCTTCTTTTTTCTTTCTTTCCTTATTTCTTTTTCTTCTATTTTCTTTCTTTTTTCATTTCTCATATAACTAAACAAAACTTCAAATCTAACAAATAGTGAAAAAATATTATGTCTAATTACTATATAAGTATGTTGGGCTCTTTTTTTTCCCTCTTTTCTATTCCAAACTCTCTAGAAGGCTACTAGACATGAATTTAATTTAAGCGTTTGACATTCATTTGTTACCTTGGATATTTATTGAAAAAATTCTTAATCCAAAAATTATTTCTCATAAAAAAACACCTACTATAACATTAGCCATTATGTGGAAATAACTTTTGATGACATATTTAGTCTTCTATTTGGATATATCACATTTAAGTAATAAAATTGCATGCTTTATACTTTCTACTCATACAAAAACTCACAATGCATAAACCCAACTGATCATACATCACAATTCATAACACATTAAAATAAGTGTTGGATCATGATTCGAGTCATCTAAAATGGGTTCATAACCCGATTCATAACCTAACCCATGAAAATGCCTATAAATAGGTAAAAGAAAGAATTTTAGAAGGTTAGTTAACAAAATAATTCATTACAATTTTTAAGAAACTCTCTCTCTCATCTCTCTGTACATAAAAGGAGGTTTAGGCCATAAACAAGATTATCTTTCTGAGTGATTATTAATACGATCAGTAAAAATAAATGTTAGATCCTGATTTTTTTGATGTGAACTTCTAATATTTCAATATATATGAATTCAATTCATATCTTTTTATATTTCTAACATTAGTATTAGAGGGATAATTGTTTATTTTTTCTAGTCTCTCCCAAATAGTATAGTCATTTATTAGTGGTAATGTTTTATTTTATTTTGATGGCAATATCATATGGTTATGTGTGCAAATGGCACCACTGTATTGTGAAAAACTTCTTTCATTGAAAAACCATAAAAAAAACATCAAAACCTTAAAAAAAACTTTTAATTCGATGAAGAAAAGTTCTCCATCACCCAAAAACCATACAAGAGCGTGGGGATGTTATTTAATTGGAACCCTTATTTTTTATTTATTTATGTCTTTGGAATATGTAATTGGAAATCAAAAGGTGACCTACACTCATTTTTTCATGTCTTTTCTAATGTTCATTCAAATTAAATATCTTTTATGCAAGCATTGATTAGAAAGGATTTACAAATTTAGCAGATGCTTTGCCACATGTTTTCATTCTTTAATTATCTTTCAATTAAAATGAAAATAAGAGAGAAAGATGGAGAGAGCAAACTTGAAACTTTTTTTTCCGTGAATATGATCTTTATGTTAGTAACACATTTAAACATTCCTTATTTCTAAACTTCTCAGTAACCTAAACTAAATGTGACATTCAGATAGATATGTATATTGGATAATGAATAAATTTAAAAAAAAAGTTAAAAAAAACTATCATAAGGCAATTGAAAAACTACCAAAAGGTAGTTAACAACCATAAAAAAACTATCAAAAACTATTAAAAAAATAATTGAAAAACTATCAAAAAATATATTTTAGCCGTTCAGCGTTGTCTATTATGAAAGTTTATATATTTTCCCTTTCGAGGTTCAAATGTAGTAGCAATGATAATAAAAAATTGAAAAAAAAAGGTTGAAAATTGTGGAAAAATGGTTGAAAACTTTTAAAAAAAAGAAATTATTAAGAATAGGATTTGAATTCATGCCATTTGGACTAATGAAACTGGCGCCTTAAACTAACTTGACCATACTTTCTATTATTTTATAGTTGCCTAATAATATTGATTTACCATCCTAGCACATGGCAAAATTTTATTTTTTTCTCTCCCGTCTTTTCTCACACCTTGAATTATTTCTTTTTATAACTATTGTGAGAATTTTTACATATTATTTACATGATATACAATTTTTTTTAAAATAATTGATAGATAATTTTTTTGAAGCATAATTTTTTTATGCAAATTATTGCTTTGGAGATTTAATTGAGTTCTTTTTTCTATATATGTTATAAAAAATTATGGTGACTCTCGAGCATAATTTCTATATCTAAGCTAACTTAGCAATTTATAAGGATAATTTTATAAGGATAAGAAGTCAAAAAGTTGACTCTCGAGTTAGCAATTTATAACTCTCGAGCAAATTATAAAGCATAATTTCTATATATGTTATACACCAAAAGTCATATGAACTCTAGCACAAAGATAAGAAGTCAAAAAGTTGACTCTCGAGCTAAAAAATATCCAAGCTAACTTAGCAATTTATAAGGATAATTTTATACATCTTGTAAATTATCTCATAAAATTTTATAAAAAATTTCAAAATTTGATATGGGTTTATCGATTACTAAAAGAAAATATTAGATTCTCTATTAAAAAGAAAAAGGGGATACAAATAATATAATAATATTATCCATAAATTTATATTAAATTATTTAAAGTATAAAAATCACAGACGTAACTTGATTATTTAACAATACTATTAGCTAGATAGGAAATTTAGTACTAAAATAAAGTTTTCCCAAGAACTATATGATAGGTTTATTAGCTTTTTTCTGCATAGAATCAAACACTCGAAAACATTGTAACAATTGTAAACTTCAGGCAGATGTTTGATATTTAATGTTTTATGTAATTCTTTTTTTGTGTATTTTATTATTGAAATATGTTTCAATTTATGTAATTTTTTATTTGAAATTGCATTTCTATAAATTGTTCTATTTAGTATACTTTACCTAATTAATTGTTTTAGTATTAGCTTCACATTAGGAATTTACATAATGATTGAAAACATAATGACCTTTTGAATTTAAACCTTACATGTGAACCAAACTTAACATATTTAATTAGAGCTAAAGTAGACATATATATATGGCTAGATATTAATTACATGCAATTCTATCTATATATAGAATTTCATGTTTCTATAAACACAATGGCTATTACTTCTAAAAATATTATCACTGAACTTAATAAAGATAAGAAATTAAATGGTGACAATTATGAAATTCGGAGCATGAAAATTCAAAATGTGCTAGAAAAGTATGAGGTTCTAAAAGTACTCAATATTGTTTTAGAAGAGTTTTAGGTAGGAAATACGGCCTAACATAAGCAGGACCAATGGGCTTATAAAGCCTATAAAAGGAAGAATTCTCTCACTCACATTATGTTGTTAAGCAGCATGAAGAATAACATCATGCGAGAATTTAAGAATTATAACTTAGTTAAGGACATATTTGCTATAAAAAAAAAGTTTGGTAGAATATTTGTGACTAAACTGAGATCTTTCACGATCAAATTTAATACTTATAAAAAGAAATTTGAACATTTAATGAAAAAATATTTATAAGAAATATCAAATATGATTTGTGAATTAAAGGATGCCAGTCACCTAGGAGCATATGAAGATACATTTAACCTATAATGAAAACATCCGAACGATGGATAATATTATGCATCACCTTGAGTTAGAAGAAAAAAGCCTTAAGACTATTAAGCCTAATACAAATGTATATACGGCTTCATCTAACTTAGGAAGAATTTTTGAGCGAAAGCACAAATATAAAAATGGATCCCAGGATGTAAGAAGGAAGATGGCTTATTTCAATAAGAAATTAACAAATAACTAAGATGGAAAAGGATAACATCCTTTCAATGAAAAGAACATGGCCAATGTTAAATGCTTCAATTGTAATAAGAAAGGGCATTTTGCCTGTGACTACCCTGAACCTAATAAGGTATTAAGTTATACTCAAGTTAGTAAACTTTATGTAGCTAGTTCTTCTTTTCTAACAGATTCTCATCCTTTATAAATTGTAGACTCAACAATAGCAGACTATGTAGTGAAGGATTGAGCCACCTTTGTGGAATTTTGATGAATACCATATAAAGAAAAATAGATTTATATGGGAAATAATACATGAGTTAGCGTTCAAGGAATAAGCATATGTAAGTTAGTCTTGTGAGATAGTTAAACTTTACTCTTACATAATGTTTTATATGCATCTTAAATTTATCAAAGTTTAATCTCTATGTTAGTTTTGTTAAAACTAGATTTTAATTTATATCTTGCTAATGATAATATTGAACTATCTTTAGGAATAACTCATTATGGATCTGGTTATATAATAAATGATTTTATTTTTTGGATACTAATTATTATGGATATAATTTTAGTTATTCTATGTTTACATCATCGCATAATTTCAAAATTGATGCGAATGTTTGACATTCTTAACTTGGCCATATTAGTTGACATCGTATAGATAGTCTAGCTAAAGAAGGATTATTACTTAATTATGACTAAAGTAGATCTATTTACTTACGAGCATTACTTAACTAGTAAAAGTACTAGAAAATCATTTCGAAAAAGAGTTAGAACTAACTTCTCTTTGTAATTAGTCCATTCTGATATATGTAGTCCTATAAATGTAAGAGCTAAGTATGGAGCTTTCTATTTCATCACATATTTATAGATGATTTTACACGATTTGGTATTATTTATTTAATAACACACAAATCTAAAGTGTTGAGTTACTTCTAAAACTATATGAGCTTAGTCAAAAATCAATTAAATAGAAAAATAAAAGCATTACGAACTAATCATAGTCGTGATTATTTGTCTAATCAATTCAAATAACTATGTGATAAAAAAAAGGATTCAACATTAGTTAACAAATCCACACACTCCTTAACAAAATGAGAGATAAAATTAAATACTTTTAGAAATGGTTAGGTCTATGATGGCACAAGCATATTTGCCTATCACTTACTGGGGTAATATACTTTTAACTGCCATATTTATCCTTAATTGTGTGCCTAGCAAATCAATTCCCACCATGCTATATAAGTTATGGATGAAGCAAAAACCTAACTTGAGTATTTTATAACCTTGGGGATATATGGCCTATGTTCTAGATACCTCACACTCCTATGGTAAATTAGGTGCTCGAGGAAAGAAATATATCTTTATTAGATACTTAGAACATTCGATAAGTTATGTGTTCATTGGTGAACATGATAGTGGGAGTCTTGTAGAATTTGAATCATGAGATATCACATTCTTAAAGAATAATTTTCTTAAATAGAGCAATATAAATCAAGACTTATCCTTATACGAGACCATAGATACAAGCACTCAAGACTCACTTCCGAGTAGGAGAATTGCAGGGAATATGTTTTCAATTCTAAGTGTGAATGATAGTGATCTTGATCAATATAGAAGTAATCCAAATAGGAATACTTAAATGAATAATGATCCTAATTTGAGTAGGAGCAATTTAAAAATTCTTAAGAAATATATTTCTTCAAAGCCTCAATTACAATGTAATGATAGAAAGGATATTCTTCATCATCATTTTGACATTAAAGGTGGTAAAGCCTTTATGGCCATTACACAAGTTGAAGATAAACTAAAAAATATCACAAAGGCTTTCTCTGGCCCTAATAAAGAAAATTAGATAAAAGTAATAAAGGAACAGAGGGAGTTTATAAGATTAAATCAAGTTTAGGAACTTATTAATCTTCCTAATACACGTAAGGCCATTAGGAACAAATAGATTCTCAAAATCAAGCGTAAGGCTAATGGCACTATTGAAAAATACAAGGCTAGACTAATAACGAAAGGCTACACACAATAAGAAGAAATTGATTATGAGAAAACTTTTTCACCTATTGTTAGATTCACCTTAACCCATTTGATATTGGCTATGATTGCTCGTATGGGCCTTAAATTACATCAAATAAATGTAAATACCATATTTCTCAATGAAGATTTAGAAGAAGAAATCTACATACAACAACCTATAGGTTTTATCAAAAAAGGCTTAGAAAATAAAGTTTATAGACTTTTGGAGTTTATATATGGCTTGAAGCAGTTTTTAAGACAATGTTATATTCACTTTTACAATGTGATTGTGTCAAATGATTTTATTATGATTAATAAAGATTATTGCATATATACAAAAAGGTAAAAGGATAAGTTTATAATTTTATCGTTATATATTGATAATATACTTATAGTTGGAAATAATAAGGAGTATGTTAACCAAATTAAAGGATGGTTACTATCTAATTTTGAAATGAAAGATATGGGTGAAGCTACATATATTCTTAGAGTTAAGATTTCAAGCGTTCAAAGAAATTATTGTTTATATCACAAGAGCATTATATCAACAAAATTCTTAAATAATTCCAAATGTAGCATTGTAAACCCATAGACATTCTTATTACTAAAGGTGAACATCTAAGCTAAAGGATGTGTCTTAAGACTCCATAAAAAGAAATGTATATGAGAAAAGTTCCCTTTGCAAGTGTAATTGGATGTCTGATGTATGTAATGATATGCACAAGACCGGATATTTATTTTGCAACGCATGATATGCCAATACCAATCCAACCTAGGCCTAATATATTGGAAACTAGTTAAAAGGATACTAAAGTATCTAAAAGGTACTATCGATTATTCATTATGTTATAAAGGAAATGATCAACATTTAAAAGGTTACAGTGATGCTAATTGGGGAGGAAACTTAAATGAAAGGAAGTCTACTTTTGGATACATTTTTTAATGGTGTCATATTTTGAAGTAGTAATAAGCAATCATGCATAGCTTTATCCACAATGAAAGTTAATTTTGTAGTATTTTCAGTAGCAGTATAAAAAGTAATATGACTCAAAAAATTTTTGGATCATTTAGGTGTAAATACTAACATTATTAATCTAGTGTCAATAAACTGTGGTAACCAAGCAGTAAAAAACATACATAAAGGGCCCTAAATATCATTATAAAACCAAGCACATGGATACAAAGTATAACTTTGTAAGAGATATAGTTGTACATAAAGAAATGAATATGAAATACATTTCTATGCACGAGATAGTAATAGATCCTATAACTAAGCTTATTCCTTGGGATGTACTCATAAAATATGTAAAATCCTAAGGATTGCATAAGTATTGATACAATTATTATAATTTTTTTATTTTAACAATGTTTATAGAATATTAATATTTGAATAATAAATATGTTTATTATAAGCCTACATATATAGATGTAAGGATGTTTCTTAGAACATTCTTGAGTTATTGAAAAGAGATGAGACAATTTTAAGCTTACATATATAAATGAGACAATTTCTTAGAAGATTAGCCTACTTGGGTAATTGCCTCTCATTAATTTTTATAATCGAGAGCTAAACTTAAAATATGAATATCGCCTTATTAACGAATAAGATGAGGTCATATATAAGACCATAAGTGAATTAATGAGAAATTCATTTCATTTTCTAAATTGCTAGATATAAGTTTTGATAGAAATGATAAAAAGTAGATTAGTAAACTTAGGTTAGACATTAAGTATATTTGAACCATTATCTATACAGTATTAATACATTATATAAAGAAATATGCTCCATAGAAAAGAAAAGAATACCATAACATGTGTTTTATACCACGTGTGAAAATTATGACTAATAAAGTTGATTAAAGTCTAGATCTTAGCTTTAATGTGTGATACTTTTGAGGAGTAAAGACCTCATATTTGTATCCTTATAATTCTATTCTATTTCTTGATATTTAAATTTAATAATTATTATTTTAGAATATTACTAAAAGACTATGAGAGATTCAATCTAGTGGGACATTACTAGAAAAGTAAATTAAATTAAAATTAAAAAATTTAAGAAAAAGGGAAGATCATTAAATATATTACATTATGTTTGTATTCACTAGTATACTAATTATAGTGTATCCATAATTGTGAATATAATATCTAATGCATATGATGCATATGAATAAGATTATTTGAGAAATTCAAATGTGATAAAATGATCTAAGGTGTTGCATACTTAAAGTCTACTCAAGATCTATTATTTATTAAGAAGCTATATATTCTAACAAATGTATAGCAAAAAGCTCTCGAAGTATACTGGTCATATGACCTATTTTCTTGTATGATTTGTTTTAGAGTATGAGAAATAATGTTCTTTTATAAAATACTGAAAGAGTATGGATCCCATTATATACGAATAGGAAATGTTATATCATAGATCCAAGTCATCTAAAATAGGTCCATAATTTTATCAATAACCTAACCTATGAAAATACCTATAAATAGGTAGAAGAAAGAATTTTTGAGGGTTAGTTAATAAAAATATTCATTAGAATTTTTAAGGAAGTCTCTCTCTTTTCTTTCTGCACACAAAAAGAGATTTAAGCCATGAATAAGATTATTTTTTCAAGTGATTATCAATATAATTAGTAACAGTAAACATTGGATCCTAAATCTTTCGCTACAAACTTTTGATATTCCGATATGTATGAATTTGATTTATATCCTTTTTATATTTCCAATAACAAGAAATACTCAATACTTAATTTTTCATCCAAAAATCTTGATGGTTTTAACATCCAGTTTCTTCACCTCTTCCTTATGGACGATGACAGTTAGAACCCTATTCTCCATGAAAGCCTTAATTTGATCTATCTTGATATTCTCAAGAAGCCTAAACCTTTTCATGAACTTACCATTACTATGCTCCACACAATGCCATGTATCATTCTTATCTTCTTTCTCCACATTCCGCTCTTCGCTAAGTTGGAGAACCTTGTCATCTTCAATCTCCACCTTTACTTCCTCTTTCTTTAGCCCTAGAATGTTTACCTTGAATATTTGCACTTCTAGTATCTCTTTCTAGTCAATCTTGGTATTTATGAATACTGAATTTTCAAAAGATATAGTAGAAAGATATTTTAGGAATGAAAAATCTTTAAATAGATCCCACACATCGAGAAAGAATGGATCAAACACATATCGATGAAACTTGAAATGAACGACATTGTTGTTTAATTAAGAAGGCTCTAAGAAGTCTTGAAAAGATCAAAAACTTACACAAATCTTAAGCAGTTTCTATTTGAATGAAGATGAAAGAAGGGTTAGGAACTTATAAGCACCATAAGAAAAATGGTTAGATTTTTTTGAATTTTTCTGGTTTTAGTTTTTATTATGAAGCTCATTTGTAGGAGAGTTCATGAACCTTTGGAAGCTTGACAAAGGCCCATAAAGTAATGGATTTAACTTTCTGCTTGTGCTTCCGAGACTAATTTATTCACTATGCCATGCTCTAATGGAATTATGTCTTATTTTCCCTGAAAAACCCAAAAGAAAAGAGCAATGAGCAAAATAAAAAAGTTACAACCCAAAGAATTGTGAAGACTTCCACTTTTAGCCAATTTTTGTAGACATAAACACCAACAGAGTTTAATGGACAAGGTTTTAATATATGGATAAAGTACTCGAGCTGTATTATTATTCTACTTCAATGAATATAAAAATATTTGTAAACTAATGGATAGTAACAATGTTAAAAAATTTTGCTGAGGAGGAACCCATCCTCCAATGAAGTAACAAGAAAATTAAAAACTTCTATGAATACAGAGTGGAGAATAAGGCAATTTCCAATTGAATCCTAACTATGCTAACTAGTTAGGCTAGAACTCAAGTATCGTATAAAGATTCCTTAGTTAGTTTTATTCATAATGGGTACTAGCAAGTGTCCTTCGAAGATTCAGTAATAGAGCAATATTTGGTGTTAGAAGTTGAAACAAAAGAAAAACCTTTGGAAAATCATGAAATCAGAGTAAATCTTTCAACTAACTTAAAAAGTTAAATTCGCCAAAAATGGTACATATATTTAATTATTAAAGTGTTTAGTAAAAATGTAGGTTTTAATTCTTTAAAATGGAAGTTAAATGATCTTTGGAAGCCTAATGGTAATATAGATATTATTGATCTAAAAGGTGGATATTTTATTACAAGATTTTCTTTAAATGAAGATTTACAAAATATCTTAAGAGAAGGTCTATGATTTATAGTAAGTCATTATCTTATCATCAAAAAATGGAATTTAGATTTCCTCATTTCTTTAGTTGCTTTCCAATTTGTAATAGTATGGATTAGACTTCCAAGTTTCCTAGTAGAGTACTATAATCTTATGGCACTGAAGGAAATTGTGAGGATAATAGGACCAGTGCTTCATATTGATATAGTTATAACCTTAGAACTACATGGCAAGTACATTCATCTTTGTGTAGAAGTTGATTTAGAAAAACCCCTACCTAGAATACTAAGAATTAGCAATCTTAAATAAGTTATTCAATAGGAAGGATTAAATTATTTTTGTTAATCCTATGGAAAAATTAAACAATAAGTTAGGCCATGTTCATGTTCTATAACTTTAGAACCAAAGTCTATTACATAAGACTGTAGGTCAAATCATAAGAAAATGTCATAATTAAAGTCTCCTTTAGAGCAAGATGGATGATCAATAGTTTTACATAAAAAGGCTAATGCAAAAATAATAAGAAATTAGCAATTTAGGATGAAAATGTAAAACATCTAATTGAAATTCTTAGGGAAATACTAAAGTTATGACAAAAACTAAGCATATGGGAAATTATACTAAAGGGACTTAGGTACAAAAGTCTCAAGGTAAATTGACTACGTTTGAACATCATTTGTAGTCAAAAGACAACATATAGGAACTCTAACTTAAATATCTTGCACAGGGAAAAGTAAAGTATAGTCTCATTTCAGTTAGATAGGCAGTTGATAATATACCATAATCAAAATACTTCTAATGACTTAACAATAAGTCCTGTGAAAAATTCTTATAAAGCAAATGAATGTTCACTTGTTATAGTGCTAGAACTTTCGCCTATAAAAACTACTCCTTCTGATCTCAATAATAATTCTACCCCTTTTAAGTCTATTACTGAATATATTATCCACTTTCCCCTAAAGGAGTATCTACTCAAATCTCAACATAGAGCTTAGGCAATAACTTTGCAAGAACAGGAATGTATGGAGATTGAAACGTAATTAGGAACATTCAAATATTTTCAACTAGAAAAATCAACCAAGCAAGGCATCCAGCTTCCATCATCATCCAGCAAAGAGTTAAGGCATTATATTCAGAGGATAACTCATGCTGATAAATATAAATTTAATAAGGAAGAGCCTACTAAATTCGCTAAACTTTCCATTCTAAATGAACTAAAAGTTGAGAAGCGCATGAACTAATCTAGTACTAATTGTAGTGGAAGTCAATCTAGATAACTTTTCATTATTAACTGTAGCAAACGTACTAACTTATGTTCCAGGTCTATAAGCTTTGATGGGAATGCGAAATTTGATACGCCTAGGGATAAGGCCATCATCAATGCTATCATGGGTGCAAGCCTCAATAGAATCTTTAACTATCAAGTAAAAGAATTATCTCCCACTGAAAGTAAAAAGAATAAATCTTCTTCACTCTTCGATAATAATGGAAATTCTAAGCAATTGGAAGAGAGTTAATGTATTGATGGCAGCAAAGTCCATTCTAACATTTAGCTTGGACATGATATCAAAACCTATGATAACATCAAACATCATTTTACATAAAATAGCATTCGAGCTATTGGAAACTTGAATGCTAAACAATCTAGGGATGCTAATGGAGAAACAGCTAAGGGAAAGGCCTCAACCAATACTTGAAAGAGCTATTATAAACTATTTTCATTCTTATAATTTTAAGTTATAAATTTTATTGTGGACTTATAAAGGAGCAGGGAACCCAAATTTTTATAAAGCTGTTAGAGATTTACTTTCTTAATACAACCAAGATACATTGATTCTAATAGAAACAAAACTATCTGATGATAGAGCTCGTAATGTGTGTAGTGATTCACCTTTTAACCATTATGCTATTTTAGAAACTATTGGGCTGGCTAGTGGAATTTGGGTACTTTGGAGATATAGTAGTTTGGAATGCCAAGCTTTGAATTCTACTAAGCAAGAGATTCATATGGCGATCCAAGTTTATGATCACTCGTCCTCGTTACCTAGTGTTATCACTCAAGAAAAAAGCTTTTTAGCGATGAAATTTATTATCGGTGTAGTCTTTTTTATCGTCGCTAAATGAAATTATCGTCATAAAAAATGTCGTCGGCAAAAATTTATTGCTGAAAGGACCAACACTGACAACATTATTGTCATTGGTAAAAATGTAAGTTTCTACAACGATAAAATCGTTAAAGAAAATTTTTTCAAAATTTAAAAATTTTTGAATTTCACTCTTTAGCAATGACAAAGTTATCATTGAAAATAATTTTTAGTAACAACATTTCAACTTTTAGCAACGACAATGTCGCCACAGAAAAATTTTCAAAATTCAAAATATTTTGAATTTCACTCTTTAGTTGTCACTGAAAATAACTTTTAACGACGACATTTCAACTAAAAGTTCAGACAAAATTTAAATTAATTTAGAATTTATTAAATTAATCAATAAATTAAAAATTAATCTAATAAGTTATAAATTATTTTAATTTATATATTTATTTTTATTAATATATTTTTATATTATATTATAATTTTAAATGAATGCCAACGGCCTAGCATGGTATTCATCTGCAAATGTATCTATACTTCCTTCTTGATTTCCCTTATTTTCTTTGTTAGAAAGTTGAGTCAATTTGAAAAAAAAAATAATTAAAGTGCAGGTACAAATACAAATAAACGAGACATACTGGCCCCTCCAATCAGCTTTAGCAATTTTCCATAATCTTTGCTGCTCAAACAATTTTGTGCTTTGTAAAAAAAAGAAAGCCGAAGATATTTTAAGCAAGTTGGAGATGAATTTATGATTATATTAGAAAAATATATAAATAAAAATTATATTATAAAAATTATATAAATAAAAAATAATAAAACTAACACTTATCTAGTGTTTCTCTCTCTGCTGCCATCCCTCTTCTGCATGCAAAATGAGAGTTAAATGGTGAATGGGGGTATTTATAGAAGAATCTTTCAACAACAATAATATTCTCGGTCGTCGTTGAAAAGTTATCAGTAAAAATTAAAAATAAAAAATCTACCCTTTAGCAATGACATTTGTCGTTGTTAAAAGTGTTATTGCTAAAACTCTGCTTTCAGCGATAACAATTGTCGTCGCTAAAGACTTCAATCTTTAACAGTGACATTTGTCGTCGCTAAAGATTAAGCTGAAATGTGGAGCAAGAAAATTTAGTCTTCAGTGACGATAATTGTCGTCGCTAAAGATTAAGCTAAAAAGTAAAGCGAAAAAATTCAACCTTTAGCGACAACAATTGTTGTCGCTAAAAGTGACTTTTTAGTGACGATAAATGTCATCGCTAAAAATAACTCTGAAATGTCAACTTCTAGTAACGACAATTATCGTCGTTAAAAGCTAAATTTTTCTGCTCTACTTTTAGTGTAGTTTTTAGTGATGACATTTGTCGTCGCTAAAAGTCAATTATCATAGTTGAAAGTTATTTTTTCTTGCCAAAATTTTTTATACCCAGAAAAATTCGCGCCCATGGATTTTTTATGTATCACCAACAACTTTGTCGTCAGTAAAAACCTAGCAGTGCGTCACCGAAAATCGAATTTTTATCGTCACAAAAAGTGTCGTTAGTGTTGGCATTATTTCTTGTAGTGTATTTATGGTAGTCCTAGATTAAAGGAAAAAAACTTCTTTAGGAAAATTTAATGCATACTGTTAGCTTACATTCTATGCTTTACTATTTAATGGGATATTTTAATTATGTTATTTTTAGTTTTAAAAATTCTAGTGGAAGGCTAATAGATAATCATAAGACAATGCTTATGAAAAATTGTTTAGATTGTTGTAATATGATAGACTTAGGATTCTCTTGATCATTTTTCACTTAGTCTAACTTGCATGGGGCCTCAAATACTATTCAAGCTAAACTTGATAGAGTATATGCAAATACAAACTTCCAAATTATGATATTTTGCATCTTCTTTCTATTTATTCAGATCATTATCCTACTTTGATTAACCTTAGTTCAATGCAAGCTAGTAGGCTTCTTAGACTTTTCCAAATGGAAACAATGTGGTATTCTCATCCATCCTTTTTCTAATTAGTCAAATCATGTTGGGATAACGTTATAGATGATATAAAATCTATAACTGATGATTTTGTTAATTCTGTGAAACTTTGGAATCATAATATTTTTAGTCATATCTTTTCTAAAAAGAAAGGAATCTTGGATGGATTCAAGGGAGTGGTGTTAAAACTAGCTGAAGGACATTTAGTTTATCTTAGCCAACTTAAACGTTTTTCAAGAAAAGATTATCAACAGTTGCTATCTATGGAAGAAGAATATTGGAGAATGAAATCTAGGATAGATTGGCATGTGGTTGGAGATAAAAATACTTATTTCTTTCATATAATCACTTTGATAAGAAGAAAAAATAATAGAATTTCATGTTTAAAAAATGATGATCAAAGATGGATTGTTGATACTCTTTTGCTTATGGATATGATTCGAAGTTTCTTTATTAACCTTTATACCTCTTTGAGTTAAGTTCATCCTCTAACTTTTAATATCAATATTGATTAGCCTTCTATCATTCCTAGTCATGCTGAATACAACCTTACTGATATTCCTAAAGAATTAGAAGTAAGGGAGGCTCTTTTTCATAAAAGCCAAGGAAAGCTTTGAGTATTAATGCTCTTCACCTAAGATTTTTTCCAAAAATTATGAGATCTTATTAAAGGTGATATTCTCATAACTATTCAACAAAATTTCATCTCTGGTCCAGTTCTAGATTATTTAAATGAAACATTACTTATTTTTATTCCTAAGGTTAAAAATCCAAAATTTATTAATTAATTTAAAGTTATAAGTTTATGCATTACAATTTATAAAATTTTATCAAAAATCCTAGTAAGTCAATTAAGCCCTTACTTAGATAATCTTATCTCTCCTTTTCAAAGGACTTTTGTCCTTTAAGGGCAAGCTATTAACAATATTGTTGTTGTTCAAAAGTTCTACCATATTGCTAAAAAATAGAAGGGTAAGGAATGAGAGAAAAAGTCATAAATTCCTTTTAAAAGGAATTAGATAGATCACTTGCAATAGGAAAAATATTGAATTCTAGAATGACAATTGGATAGGATTAGGACTTTTTAGAAAGCTTTTCCAGGGCCCTCTTGATAGAAATAAGGAAAATTAAAAATTTTGTAATCTTTTAATTTGTATAAGAGTTTGGGACATTAATATGTTATATGATTTCTTTGGAAATGAGTTATTAATATTATCAATGCTATATATGCCAATCCTATAGGTAATAAAAATGATGAATTGATATGGAGCTTAACCCATAATGGTTAATTTTCCTTGAATTTAGTTTATTTGGTAATAAGATCTTCTTTTGAAAGTATGAGGAATAAGGATAATTTTAATGGTTTGTGGATTTGGAATCTAAAATTACCTCCTAAAATTCAATTTCTAATTTAGCTCATCTTGCATAATAGTGTGCAAACTTATTCTATGTTATGCCATCGAGGTTTAAACATTAATCCTACATGTCCTCTTTGCTAGAGTGATGAAGAAACTCATTCACATTTATTTAGAGACTATCCTTTTACAAAGCTAATTTGGTGTAAGTTGGGTGTGCCTGGGGATTTGTATACTTTCTTTACTTCACATCTACATGACTAGATTTGGTTAAATCATAAAACTATAAATTACTACTTTCATTTAAATGTGCCTTGGAATATTATGTTTAGCACTATCTTATGGTGTGTTTGGATTTTTCAAAATAGATTTGTTTATTATCATAGGAATAAGATGCTAAATATTAATGTTATTATGTCTTTGATTTAGCAAATTAAAGATAGAGAAGCAGAAACTTATAAATGTATCTGTGGTAATAATCAATCAAATGGTATCACTAAAGTTTTGATAGGAGTTAAATGGCAAGCTCCCCAAACTAATTAGTTTTTATCTTAATATGAATGGAGCTATTTCTTCTAACTTGGGATTTGCAAGTGCTGGTGGTTTCATAAAAGAATTAACAAGTAAATGGATTATAAGTTTGTTAAAGGGCCTTGAAAGGACAAATTCTATTGTGGCAGAATTAGAAGCTTTGATTAAAGGCTTGAAATTAGCTATTTAGTTCAATATTACACAATTACATATTCAACTTGATGCTAAAATAATGGTTAATATTGTATTGAATAATCAAAATGAAAACCAATTGATTAACCCTCTTTTGGTTGAATGCAGGAATCTTCTAGAGAAAATCCCGTGTAGGCAGATCACACATATCTGTAAGGAAGCGAACTCCTATGCAAATGTTCTTACAAAAAAAGAAATGTGCGATCAAGCTTAATTATAAGTATTTTGTAGTCCTCCTAGGGACATAAAACCTTGTTTAGTTTTTGATAGTTTGGCTACTATTTATCCTAGAACTATTAGAATTTTTATGGATAATGGGTAATTGTTTTGTATTCTCTGTTCTTCCTATTACATAAACTCTATTTATTATTAAAAAAAAAAGATTTGTAAACTTACCTTTCTATAGATTCTAATTACAAACTTACCATTATTTGAAATAAAATAATTTTTTTATTAATTATTATATTAGAATTAATTTGCTTATAAAAGATTTTTATAATTAAATATTAATAAATTGTATGATTTTTTTATTATTTATTACTATTATTGAGTATTTTTATTGGGTCTCTTTAGTTACAAAAACTAACCTAAAAATTAAGACTTTTTCTCATATTTTTAAATTAACACCCAATTTTTTTCACATTTAATGTGAAATGACTTAACAATCTTCTCTTTATATATTAGTTCATCAATTGGAGCCTTAATATCAATGGGCTTTTCTATAAAATGTTTAGCATAAATTTTATAATCAAACTTTAACCTTTTACACAATTGATACGAGAACACTTAACAATCTCTTCACTTTACATATTAGGTTATTACATGGAACCTAGACATTAACCAACTTTCTCATGAGCAGAGATATTATAACCACAGCATTATACCAATGTTAAGTGTCTTTATGGGCCTTCTCAACCATAAAATCAAGCTTTACAGTTTAGGCCTTCTCTTTAAATCAACACCTTGCCCCCTTTCATGTAGCATAACTTAACAATCTCCTTCTCATATATTAGGCCATCAATTAAAACCCTAACATCAACTAATTCTCTCATGAATTATTAAGTAAAGATGTTATAAATAGGTTTTGACCATTTTCACAATTGATATGAAAAAACCCAATAGTTATAAAATTTATAAATTACAATGATTTAGTTAATTCAAGGCTTTTTTTCTTTTACTAATAGACTACATAGAATGGAATTTATTATGTAATAGAGCTCTTATTATTAACAAGGAATAATTTGCTAAGTTTTTATTTTTTATTTATTAATCTTTTATTTCTTTTTATCAATTAGTGTAGAAGATGACTGATATTTTTCAAGATAATAGAGACAAAATTAGAAAAATGGTAATAAATAAATTTTTAATAGTGTAAAGTGACAAATAGAAAAGGAGAAAAATTCTTTAAAACCATGATTAAAAAACTATAGAGAATTTTTATTGAAAATATTTATTTAATAATATCGGATATATTAATAAAACATATTTTTATTAATATAATTTATAGTTATTTCATATTATTTTTTTATCTTTTAATTGATGGCTCAAGCTCAATATCCGTAATTAGTTATATATCACTTTATTTTTTACTTTACCATTACCACTAGATTCCCATTTTTTAAAAGAAAATTCACATGATTTTTATTTTATTTGATTTAGTGTCAAGTTTATAATTAGAATTTATAAAAATATTTGTTAATAAAATCTTTTTCATTCATTTAAGTAAAATAACAATGACACAACTACCTTATTAATATGTTAAAATTTTACCCATTGATTTTTATAAATATTTATGCTTACGTAAATTGCTTGAAGGTGAAAATTCTTATTAGAAAATTAATAAATAGATAAATATATTAAGAAACATGAATAGGATAAATACTTCTTTTGTAATCATTATTAAAATAAATTGCTCATATATATATATATATATATATATATATTTCATAATAAGTTATGTTAATTTATTCATATCATGGTATTGTGAACAACCATTATGACATCAAGACTACTCTGTCATCGTGCATGGCCACCAAAGCGTCTTGTCAATAGAGTGACGAGATATATTTGGTCAATTGGTCCAAGGCAATGTAGGAAGAACCATCTTCCTTCGAAGGTCGCCCAAGCTTGTTCTTGAATTCAGTTGCTCTCTGCCTTATTTCAAGCACCTCTTTACCTATCATCACTTTTCTCATTACCCTCTCTACTTCACTCCTTTTCTATGACACTGCACCATTCTATCCCTACTCTCCATTCATGAATCAACAACCTTGCATTTGTCGTTTGGTCATGAAAATAAGGCTACAATATCATCAGTATCCATTCCTACAAACTCTCCATCATCGTTGGGTTTCGATCCCTTCATTAATTGCGGCCCACCAATCAAAAGAAAGAAACCTTAAATATCAATATTCTCAAATAGGATGGTGCATGGTCTATTAATTATAAAGCACTTAAAATTATGATGATGAATTTCCCATACATTAGAAAAGGCTAATAATATTTAAGATTATAATTTTCAAGAATTCAAAAAATTAAAGGCCACCTAAAAAAAGAAAGAAGGATTAAATAGAAGATTTTTTTTAGAACTTAGTGGATTGATGGACAATTCTCCAATCCCTCTCTATAAATAGAGGTTCTCTAGAAGGTGGGGAGTTGCTCATTCAAGTGAGCATCAAGCAAAAAGAATTCCTTTAAGAAAAGGAGAAAAATAGTGAGAGCCACTTTGAGTGAAAAGTTTTAAGTATTTTTTAAACTAGTATGAGTTTCACTACAAAAACAAGAGTGATTCACTAAATTAGGTAAAGAAAAATTCTTGTAATCCATCCTCAGTGAGTGCAGTGTTGTGAAATCCTTTAGTGTTATATTAGAGAAGAAAAATACCTTTGTAATCTTACAATCATAGCGGAAGATTTTAAATCTAAGGTCTTGTGGTTTTTCCCTTTGATTTTTGAGAGGTTTTTCACATAAAATTTCATTTGTTCCCATTTCTGTTTTTCCACTTTCTGATTGCCTATCTTAATCATATAAAGAGGGAAAAAGATTGGCGTCTACAATTCTAGTATCTACCCCTTTCCCAATAATCACAAATTTCCATTTGCTATGACCCTAAAATCCTATAACTACCTCGTGCTCTAAGACCTCCTTTTGTGGTGCCCGTTCCACCAAACCGCCACTTTTTGCAACACCGTTTTGTGTTGCTCCAAAATCTCCTTTTATTTAAAGGCCTTTATCATTTTACTATTATTAAACTAATAATGTATTTTTTTTTTAAAAAAAGTAAAGGTTAGATTAACAACTCCTTATTTAATGATTGAATTATAATTATTATTTTCATAATTATATTTACATTGGAATTGAATTAAATGTTACAATGTTTATTAATTTTGATCAAATTAATATGAGATGAACTTCAAACTTTACAATTAGTAGTATATTCAAATAAAAATATTATGATTTGTTTGAGTTTGAGTAACTCTCTGTATTAATTAAATTATATTCTTAGTATATTCAAATAAAAAAATATACCTTTTTTATTCTCACACAGCAACGCTATATTCTTACATGTTTTGATATTCTAATTTTGGAGCAGTGCAACTTGTGCAAAAAAACGACAAATATTGCCCATGAAAAGAGACAGAACACTTGAAAGTACTGATTTTGGTTTGCAATTAGCACCACTTGAAAATGGTACAAATGTAGTACGATATTTTAAAATGTAGTAGTTATTGGAATCACATAATTCCACTGTCGCAGGACAATGTCACAGTTAGCTTCATATAACGATGAAACAACTAGAAATTTAGCTAGGTAACTTGATTTATAATTAATTATTGAAAATTCTAATTCTAGTAATAATATGTGAAAAATCATGAACAAGCGGCATACACATTCAGTATTTGGCCTGACACATAGTAGCAATTTTTTTCAAAAAAAAATTCTTTTCTTCAATTTAATATTTACATAATGGAGAAATTTTTATATATTTTAATTATACCACTCATTTTTAATCTTAATTAATAAATAAAAACATTTTATTTATTTTATAATTTTTAATATCATAAAAAATATATTTTATTATATATATACATCACAAAATAAGCAAATTGTTGTATTTTTAAAATTGAATTTCATATTTGAATAATCCTCATAATGATAAAAAAAAGTAGATTTTTTAACTAAAAACCTAGCAGATGAAAAAATTTCAATAAAATAACTAAACACATAATATAGTTAATTATTTAAAAAGGTTTTATATATTCTGGTTATATCATACATTTCAACGGTACCTGAGTATTTGTTAAAACAACACTCTCAAGTAATATCTGAAAAATAGGTACGAGGCTATGCCATCTAAAACAATTATAAAGGTTTTGTCTCTAGAAACTGATCTAATAGGTTTTGTCTCCTCGGAACATCACTCATTCTCAGCCACTATGATGAATCCCAAGTTTAATGGGAAGAACTTGAAAATTTGAGTTTCCATTGGCTCATCAATTATAGCAGATAAGACCTGGTTCAACGGCAATGGTGGTTCATCTGCCACGTGTTAACCTCGGTTCCTGGTGACAAAGTCTCAGAATCTCGTCATCACACGTGAGATGTCATCCTGATCGCAAACGGGAACAACAACAACCAATATCCACATTGAACTTCGTATGAAATAGCTCGTCTTTGATTTGAATATCAATCATATTATGCAACAAGATTGTCACATGCTGTATATATCACACGTTACAATAGACAACACACACTTTATATATCATACACTTAATTTCAACCGGAAATCTCAATGGCTTTGACATCGGGCTTCTTCACTTCTTCCTTGGGGACGGTGACGGTTAGAACCCCATTCTCCATGGAAGCCTTAATCTGATCCAACTTCACATTCTCAGGAAGCCTGAACCTTCTCATGAACTAGCCGCTGCTCCGCTCCACGCGATGCCACCTATCGTTTTTGTCTTCTTTTTCCACATTCCTCTCTCCGCTGATTTGAAGAACCCTGTCATCTTCAACCTCCACCTTCACTTCCTCCTTCTTCAGCCCTGGAACGTCTGCCTTGAATAGGTGGGCTTCTGGGGTCTCTTTCCAGTCAATCCTGGTGCTTACGAATGCTGAATTCTCGGATAGAAAAGAAGAAAGGGAGCTGCTTGGAGAAGGAAAATCCTTGAAAGGGTCCCAAACGTCAAGGGGGAATGGATCGAAGATGTTGGTCCTTCGGCCCCGAAAGAAGCTTGGAATGAGCGACATCTGTAAGACTGCTGAAGATTGGAAATTTCAGGAATAGGTTGCTGTTTGCGATCGTATGTGATATGTTTAGCTCTGTCTGATAAAAAACGCATGTATGGCAGAGCATTTAAAACCGTCGAAGGATGAATCTAGTAATTTCTAGTTACATTTTTGTTAGTTGAGGCTCGGATTAATAAGCTTTCAGGAAAGTTCCAGAGTGGACTCTACGGCTGTCGAGTTTCTAAATAATTGATTTTTTTAACTAAAAATTGTTTTAGAAAACACAGGAAACAAACTTTATGATTTTGCCATGGAAATAAGTTAAATTAGTCGAACATACTGAATTTGTTTCAAAATTTGTTAATGTAAGCTTAATTTATGATTGTTTTAGAAAACAGAATGGAAACAAATTTTATGATTTTGCCATGGAAATCTTAATAATTTAATAAAATAAGTTATAATCATTTTTATTTAAAATAAAAAATTAAATAATATAATAATATAAATTTATCACTCACAAATTTTAAAATTTAAAAATATAGATAATTGAATTTAAAAAAAAGACAGTATAATAATAAAATAGTAGTAATAATTATAATATAATTAACTAATTAATTAGAATAAATTAAATTAGAGTAATATATTATTAAATAAATCAATCTAATATACCAACAAACCAAATTTAAAATTAAATAGATTAAACCTTTTTTTTTATGGACCATCCGGTATCCGATAAGTCACATTGAATCTCCGACTAATTCGGATTTGAGCCGGGAGGACCCAATATTGGGGTAAAACTCTCCCAGCAACAGTTTGTTCCATTCACAAGACTCGAACTTGAGACTTTACTTAAGGGGATCAATCTTCTATCACTTGAACTAACTTTCATTGGTAGATTAAACTTATTTAATAAATACATCAAGATACAAAGCTAAATCTCATCTATCTAATTAAATAAATAAATAAAGTCAAACCTTTAATGAATTAAGTTATAAGTAGCTCACAAACATCCAAATTTATTTCTACCTTTACCTAGTGGGTTATAGTTTATTGCTTTTTCTTTTTATTTAAATAAATAAAAAAATTTAGTTGCTATATGTATTAATTTTAAATATTATTTGCATAAATAATAATATCTTTGTAATTAATAATGGTGTATAAAATTTAATAATATTTTTTTAAAATTTATCATTAACAAATTTATTTATTAATTAACAAGTTGTTATAAATTTATTAATTTATTTGCATTCATGCATTAACTCATTGTCAAAAGTATTTAATAAATATAATTTATAATAACATAATTGATTAATTGATGAATATATTTTATTATACATCCTCAAATATCAATTTTATATATAATTTTGCTGCAATTAACAATTATATACATTTTATACACCTTGTACCTCACGTGTGATCGAAAGGCTCTAAGCTTCATTGTGTGGTGAAAGACAAATTTTAACATTAAAAATTGTTTTATAATCACAACTGTTATGAACGGTTGTTTTAATAATTTGTTTAGACTCAGTTTGTTTTTCTTTAGTAGGAAAATGTCAAATATTTATATGTAAATAAATGAGTGATATATTATATTTATATTTTGTAATTAAAAAAATAAAACTTAAAATTGTAATGATAGAAAAAAATAACTTTAAAAAAATTATTTTCCACCAAATTTTCAGCGCTTAACATTCCGACTTATAAAATTCCAAGTCTTTTAAAGTTATATAGCATCCGAGTAGTTTAGAAATATACAGGAGAGCCTTTTCCATTTATATTTGTAGCAGATCTACACTGTGCTGAGAACCATTGCTCCAGGTTTCTAACAGGGTCGTAGACCTAGTTTCATATATTTGGAGAATGCACATATTACCAACATAATCACACAAATTTCTGAATAATGCTTGACTGGGCTACTTTTAAGAAGTCTGTCAAGCTAAAGAAAGCGGAAGATGCGAAGTTTAACTAATTTCATGATCAAATATCTTGGGCCTTTTTATGCTCTTCTCATCACAGAAATGCATCTTCATTGAAATCAAATTCTCGTAACACGGATTACACTGCAGATTTTTTTTTTCCTCTTTATTCGATCATAATGACGCAATATAATCTACCAACTGATCCAGTGAATTGTGGGAAGAACCTCCTTTCCCAGTGCAATGTTCAAACTGCTTCTTCAAATCCAATGCTCTCTGCCTTATCTCTTTCCCATCTTCATCAACTGTAGGCCTCCTCACAGCTCTCTCTATATTCTCTCTCCTCATATCATCTTCCCACTCTATTCGTACCCTCCATACTTGGCTCAAATACCTCGCATGCACCTTTTGATCTCCAAACCAACCTTGGCATATCATCCGAACACCTTTGCAAATACTCTCAATGGTCGAATTCCAGCTACAATGACTCGAAAATCCCCCAACTGCTCTGTGCGCCAACACTTGCTTTTGCGGTGCCCATTTCACAATGCAGCCCCTTTCCCCAACAGCTTCTTCAAAGCCTTCTGGAAGTGTTTTCTCGCATTCTAAGCCGTTAGTGGTCCTGGGATTCATCACCCACAAAAATGGCTGGTTGGTTTTTTCTAGACCCCATGCCATTTCGGCTTGCTCTTCTCTTTTGAGGCTTGCTATGCTTCCCAAACTCACATAAATTACCGAGTCACTTGCTGCTTATCAAGCCATGAGATGCAGTTGTAATCTTCTTCCAGAATACTAGTGGCGGCGGAGGAAGTAGCCATTTTGTGGAAGGGACCTATTATGAAGAAAGGAACTTTGTAATGTTGTTGGATTTGTTTCACTGATGTTCTTTCCGGAAAGTTAGTGGTGTTCCGGATGATTGCTGAGAAGATCTCGTTTCACTTCCTCTTCCTATCAATTGTAACAGGGCCTCTACCCTCTCGAAATTATGTACAGGCAGATCCTTAAATCTTAGAGGGAATAGATCAGGTATTGGCTCCAACAAATTAGAATCTGCAACCGGATCCAACATTAGACTCAAAAAATTAAAATTGATTGAAACTTAAAAATTGAGCAATCTTACATAAACATGGACCAAAAAGTCAAACTGCCAACTCTAATCAGATCAAATTAAAACATAGTAATAACATGAAATATTGTATATTTTAACCACATCAGTATAGATATGTATGCAAAAGTGCTGTATAAATTAAAAGCAAGTTAAAATGATAGGCATCTAATAAGAAACGAGAATATATAGTTTATTACACAATTACACAGTGAGATTATTACCTCGGAATGGAATTTGCCGTTCTTCAAGAGTTGTGAAATTACGTTGTAGGTGATGGCATGAATAGCACTACTAGTCTGCAGCATCATGCTAGGAATTTCTAAATGCTTAGCAACTTCCTCTGCAAAATACATCAGGCCATAATATATGACGCAAGCAATCTTGCTCTTCCTGATTTGTCACCATCTGAAGCTGTGACTCCTGCAATGGAAGCTTGCAGTAGGTGTTGAAGCCCGAAATAACCTCGATGAAATTCATGGCGTCAACGATGCTGTTACCAGACGCCATCAGACATGGATATGAAATGGAAATCTGGGTCATTTGATGGCTTAGGAAAATTGAATTTAGTATGCGCGATGGTGAAGCCTCTGGAGTTTAGTACAGAACCCAGTTGAAGCATAGGATTTGTGTGTCCCGGAAATGGACATGGAACCAGCACCAACCAGAGCCCTTTGTTCCCTATCTTGCTCATCTCTATGGCTCTAGGCTTTGATAAGTGATGAAAATTCTGAGAGACTAATCGTCTTATATGCAAAACAAAGTTAACCCAGAGGTTTCCAGGGAAACTACATTCATGATATATATAATATGTCAGAAGTGGCATGACAAGGAGCTACAAGGATTGGAAATTCTTTTTCTTCCTCGGTGAAAGCATAGGAATTTATACTGAGTTCTACTCTACTTCATTAAAATACCATATCCTCCTACCCCATTTTTTTCTTTCCTTTGGCCGGTTCTATCTCGAACATTGGAAATTTGGAATACAAAATACTGATTGATAGGAAAATGCAAGAGCATCATGTTTAAAATATGGTTTTGTGACTGGAAAAGAAAAACCATTTTGAGCGATTAAATATCTAAGACATAATTTGTAAATCTGATGTGTCCTGAATTCAGTGCCCGAAAATAAACTACTTCAACATTCCAACAGACAAACAAAGCCGGTTCATCTTCAAACTCATCAAATTCTGTTGAAAATTTTAAGAACCTAGCTCATCCAGAGACAATAACAACCAATATCCGGAAACAACTTAGTATGTCGTAGCTAGTCCCTTATTTGATTACATCACATCCAGGCAACAGGCTACATACACTGCGCCCCCCGTTCAGACACACACCACAAAGCGCAGACCCAACTGATTATACATACAATTCACAACACACGAAAACCAAAATCTCAATACTCAATTTCAACCAGATATCTCGATGGCTTTGACATCGGGCTTCTTGACCTCCTCCTTAGGGACAGTGACAGTAAGAACCCCATTCTCCATGGAAGCCTTTATCTGATCCATTTTCACACTCACAGGAAGTCTGAACCTTCTCATGAACTTGCCGCTGCTCCGCTCCACGCGATGCCACGTATCGTTCTTGTCTTCTTTCTCCACGTTCCTCTCTCCGCTGATTTGGAGCACTCTGTCATCTTCAACCTCAACCTTCACTTCCTCCTTCTTCAGCCCTGGTACGTCAGCCTTGAACACGTGGGCTTCCGGTGTTTCCTTCCAGTCAATCCTGGTGTTTACAAATGCTGAATTTTCACGAGATGCAGTGGAAAGTGAAGTTGGGAAGGGAAAATCCTTAAATGGATCCCAAACATCGAGAGAGAATGGATCGAACACACCGCTCCTACGGTCCCCGAGGAAACTTGGAATAAGCGACATTGTTGACTGAATTGAAATGCTTCCCGAAACCTCAGAAATATGTAGATATGCAGAGGTGCTGTTTGCTTTTACCGATTTCTGTTTGAATGCAGATGTAGGGAGAGTTGGGAATTTATAGGTTGCAGGGGGAAAAAGGATAGGTCTTGCAGGAATCTTCCTGTATTATGGAGGAGCTTCTGTAAATTTGTCAGTCTTCATTGCGGAGCATGTCGGCTGCTGAGTTCGCGAAACTTCGAGGCTTGACCTAGGCCGAGAAAGTACTAGATTTCACCCTCGCTGGTGTTTCCGAGACTACCTAATTCAATGATCCATCTTGTAATGGACTAGGCATTATTCTGTCCGAAAGCTAATAACAAGAAAGCATCTGGAAATATGATTTTATCTGTGCATGAATTTTTAATTAATTAAATAATTAATTAAAAATTATTTTTAATTATAATTATTAATTTTGAGTTAGAAAAATAATATATATGTAAAATTATAATTGAAAATTTCATAACAATTATTTATATGTTCAAGCTAGAATTTGTTAAAAAATAAATGAGTTTAGATTCAAACTGAATGTAATAAAGTTCAAAATTTGAATTCAAGCTCGAACTTAATCATAATATAAATTTAAATAAGTTTACACAAATTTATTCGAATGTTATATTGTTAAGCCCAATTTCTTATAGTACTTGAAATATTCAAATTTGAGTGTATAATAAAAATGAATCTAATTGAGTTTTTACAATTTTATTAAAATATTATTTTCACAAATAAAATTTGATCATATAAAATTTTATTTTCATAAATAATTCAAATGCCAAATTGTTTTTATCATTGTACTTATTAATATAAAAATTTTTACAACTATTAAGTCCTTTCTAAAATTTTAAATTTTTTTGGCGTATGAAATAATTAATTAATTATGGCAACAAAAATTAAAATGAAATTTTATATAAAATGGATGAATTATAATAAGAAAATATGGGATGAAATATTATGTAATATGAGAATTAATTAATCAAATGAAATTTAAGATGAAAACTTTGTATGGATTAATTGAGAAAAAGTAAGAGAAATAAAATGTTTAAAAACTAAATGTGATTAAAGGTGAATATGTGAATATAAAGTAGATTTGGATAACTTTTTTGAAATGCCCTTGGCCATAATTACCTTTTTTTTTCCCTCAAAACCACTCATTCCATTTTCCACCAAACACACACATAATTCTCACCATCTCTTCTTCCTCTTCATCTTTTCTTTATATCTTTCCCTTCATTAACCAACAAAAGCTTCAATTATTCAATTTAAGGAAGGTAAGATTTCTTGAATATTAATTCTTACTAAAAACTTTCCCTGTTTCTCTTTTGAATTTGATTAAGTTGAAGGGAATTGGATAAAAATGGATTTCAAACCCCAACTTGAATCTTTGGTGTTTTTTGGATGATTAAGGCCAAGTAAACTTTAAATCCATCTTTTTTGTCATCTCTTCCATATAGGAAGAGTGAATATTCTAGCTTAACTATAATGATTTAATTGAAATTGCTTAGCTATAGGTTAGGTTTTTCTAGGTTTTGATGATTCTTTGAGAAATGTATTAGATTGTGGTATGTAATATGAAATTCTTGTTGAAACTAATATAAATAATGTGTTATTAATGAGTTATGATGGTTTGGAAAGGTCTGGTAATCTCACAAATAAGTTTGCTTCAAATTTATGCTAAAAAAATAGCAAACTCATGCTAGAATATGCAAAAACACTATGTAGTAGTCAAGTATATAATTAATTATAGTCAGGAGAGCTGTTTTTTGAAGGATTATGGTCTATAGTTGACTACTAATTGAAAATTTAGTCTTAAAAGGATTATAGCTAACTATAGTTAAAAAAGTTGCTCTTTTAAAATTCATAATCAAATATATAGTCGATTATCTAATGGACCTTTACTCTCTAAAGGTATATAGTCAATTATGACTCGCTCCCTAAAGGGCTATAATTAAATATGTAGTTGATCATACCTTAAGAAACTATTCTTAAGCAACTTGTAATTGGGTATATGGCTTATATATCTTTAATAATTAATTTCTTTTAAAATATTATAATACATAATAAGTTCTCACATGTTAAATTGGAATCGTAGAGCATTTAAATGATGATAGATGAATAGTGTGTGGTCATGTAAAAAATATGATAATGTTAGCTTATGCAATATGATATAATTTGATTTATATTTTGATAATTGAACTTAAATTGTGTTATTATGTGATAAATTAAGATAAAAGTGATTGATACCATTTGTGACTTAAATACCAAATCTAGTAATAACTTATGATAGATAAAAATGACTATGAGGGATAAAGATGGATGGAAGTTATAGGAAAATTTACTTATTTTTCTTTCTTTATTATTTATGCACCTTATATGAATTGAATTTAATATACGTAAATTCAAAGATTTGTGCAAGTTAATGCATTTAATGTGATTGATATATCAATACTAATGAGGTTGTATTATATATAAATACTTAAGTATAAAGGAGAGTAAATCTAGTTGATAAAATTTTATTAAATTCTTACTTTAATTGTACTTGAATGTTTACTTATTAAGTTTCAAACTTACCCTTCTACATTCTTTTTTTATAGATTCACCAGTTAAGCCTCCTTTATTGCCACTATCTGAAGGATAAGCTCTTCAAGAGCTCTTTAATATGGTTATGGGTAATAATATATATTTTGGGCCTTGATTTGTAAAGGAAAAAAGATAGAAGGATAGAAACCTTTCTTGGATAAGATTAGTTAGGCTAATGTATCCTTAAATAAAAATAGATCAGAAATAAATTTAACTTCTTTTCTTTATAAAACTATTTTGATCGATATACTTTTGCCTTTTCATGATATCTCCTTTAAGTATTTTAGATATAGACATGTACTTGTACAAAGGAAATAGGTTAAATTGGTAGAATCAATTAGCTAGCTTTCATGTTGATCAAGATTAGAGTTGTATTATGAGAGTAACTATTATATTTATTAAAAATATCTACACAATCATTATATAATGCTAATAATTATGTTTAGTAAAAAGTAACATATACTATAAAGTTAATTATTTTAATCAAAATATCATATCAACTACTAATGAAATTAAATTTTTTATGTATTACTTTATTTATACATAGTATAAAAATAAATATAGATTCTTTATTATTAAGCTTATTTAGGCTCACAAATAGTTCAAACTAGGTAACATGAAACTTAAGCTCAACTGGTGTATTAATTAAATTTGGCTTGCTTAAGCTTAACTTACTTAAAATCAAACTTTTTGCAAATCAATCTTAAGTTACTCACAAGTAGTTTGATTTATTTGAACTCCTACTTATTGAAATTACAAGAACCTTTCTATTAGTTTTAAAACTTATGCTGCCTTCCCTTGAATTAAAATAAGTACTACAATTAACTTCATCTTTTGGTGGCATTGTTAACTTTCATTTAGTCAAAGAAATTCTAGTAAGTTTAAACACAAAATTCCAAAAAATACCTTTTTAGTTTATTCATAATTTATTTTCAAATAAAAAATGAATAATAATTTAATTTTACTTTATTAATCCTTTAATTAGTTATTATTTCTTTATTTTTATTTTATTAATATTTTAATCAATATTATTAGCTATTAATTTTTTAGTTAATATTATTTTAGTTTACTTTAAGTTTATTTCATTAGTATTATTTCAAATATTATTTTATTTTATGTTATTTAGAATCTTTCTTAATTTAATTTTGTAATTTTGTTCTATTTTCCTTTACCTTGCATCTCAACTTTAAATTATTATCTATCTTAATTTCTAATTTTACTCCTATTCCTAACTTTCTCACTATCAACAATGCAAAGATATGAAAATGACACCCTTTAATAATTGAGAAATCTTAGTGCAATTTAAAAAAAACAAAAAACCTAATTCAACATAGTATGAATAAAAACTAAATAATTGAATATTTAATTTCTAAATTAGGATGCGAATTCAAAAAGCTAAAAATATTTATAGAAAAGGAAAATATTTTAAAGAAATAGTTATGATTCTCAAACAAATCTAATGGGAAAAAGTTAGATGTGTCATAAAAAATTATTGAAAGATGAAAATAGGGGACTTTCAAGTTTTTAGAAATTGTTTATGGTGTATCACTTTTGTAGTGTTGCACTTTTAGATTGATATAAATTTATACCATTTGATTTATGGATACAATACAAGTTAGGGATTATTTTAAAAAATGATTATTACAAAATTTTTTAATTGGACAAATTTGAACCATCAATCTATTAGTATAAATTTATACTACCTTATTAGAATGGTATCACTATCTATTCTATATTATAATCATCCTTCACAAAAGGGATTTATAATATAATTATGTAGTAATATAAGATGAGAGAGATCACACATAAAAAAGTTACATAAAAAATAATTAATGTAGGTAAGAGATAGAATAAAATGAAGTAAAGACCTAGCCCAAACAAACAAAAACAACAACAAAAATGAAAATGAAATGAGCATAAAGAAAATCAAACAATAAAATTGTATAACATATTATAATAATATTATAAATTAGTATAAAGAAGAAAAGTTTTTGGTTAATCACGAAGGAAAGAGCTTGTTCAAAAAAGATAAAGGTAAAGAAGATGGTAGCCAATAAACAAAATAGTTTCGAAACAGGGTAACATCCAAAAAAGAGAAAGCAAAGGAAACAAGAATTAGGAAAGATGCAAAATGAGTAGTATAATTATTTAATAATTAATTTCTATAATAAATCATAATAGAAAGTATAAAGAACTAAAAAAAAAAAGAATACTCCTAACATTTTTTGTCATATGGATTAACCTAAAGTGCCAAAACTAAAGAAATGACCTATATAATTTTAGTAATTATAAGAGAAGATAATATATTTATCTCTTAAAATTATTATATCAAGTTAAAGAATGACATAAATATGGTATTTTTAACAGGTTAAATATGATAAAATTTCTTTTATGTAATAATGCCATTGTAAATGTAAGACCTCTATATATAATTAATTGCTAAATTAATTTATTTTTTATTATGAGTAAGATTAATAGAATTAATTATAAATTATGCAAGGATGGAATTTTTTTAAATTTTTTGGTTTAACCTTTAAAAATGCCCAACTATACGTTGGATTGATGTGAACTTACCAAATTTAATTCCAAACACAGTTTATATGTTTTATCACTTGAAATGGAATTGATTTGGTATGCAATATATACCTCCCCTCCAATAATATGAAAAACTAGTGTTTTGAATTGCCAAAAATTAAAAGAAATAATAAAATTTTCCATATTACTCTTTTGGATTGTATGCTACCATATTGCATTATATAGACTTAAATTTTTTCTACAAATTATTTTTTAGTGTTATAATTTTATGCTAACTTAGCAAAAAAGTTTCTGTTTGGTTAACAATTTGAACAAAAAAAAATTACTGTGCAAAAAAAGATCTTACATTGTAAGAATTCAAACTTTTCTAAAAAAGTAAATTAGTTATACTTTTATAGTACACAATGAAAATAACTCTTTAATATAACAAATGAAAGAGCAAATACTAAATAATCAACAATGCTAAATTTGATGATGATTAATCAATGACAATATGGAAAGAATAAGTAATAAAGAATACTAAATTAATGTATGAAGGAATTAGAAGTTAATGTGAAATTAATTTTATAAAAAATAAATTGATACAAACTTTAAGTAAGGAATTAATTTAATACAAATTCAATTTTATAGGGATTAAAATAAAATTTTTAATCTTAATTTTTTTAAACACCAATCCACCTCTTAATTAGTATATTCTTGTCCTATCAAACAAAAATACTTAATCTTAAAATTTTTTGGACACTATTTAAATATTTTATTTTTTTATTTTTTACCATGATTCTTATTTACAAATTTTCTTCCTTTTTTTCCCTTCCTACAATAGCCAAAAGATTACTAGAAGGAACAATCTTGAAACTAAACATAAGGTGATAAAGTTAAAAGTAACTTTGACATGAAAAATGAAAAATAAAAAATTAACTAAAAAATATATTAATTATTTTGAAGGTTGATCTATAAATTCTAATTTCGATTGGTAATAAACTTATCACAATGATAATAAAAATCCTTAGACGTAATAAAATGAGAAGTATGTTATCAAGTACAACTTTAATAGTAATTGATTTACCTAAAATATTATTTAAAAATTTTATGCTGAAATCTCAAAGCTCTTTGTAAAGTTTTATAACAAAGCACTTGTGGGAGCTTAGTAACAATATCATTCATGCATGGGACGTGTGATAACCGAAGCTTAATTTCCATATGCAATTCTACATCTCACTTTATCCAATCCTCTTGCAATTGTGATTTTTTTTACTCTAATTATCAAATTTGATGCTTGAGTTTCCAATCCTCAATCAGTAGCATGTGTGCCATATAGGTTTATTTTTACTATCTTAAATTGAAGATCTTTTTATGCAATTTCCACTAACTCACTAAATACATTTGAACTCATTAGTTTTTCCTCAAAGCTTTTCGAATTTAAAAATGAGGAATCAAACATTCAATTCTCAAATTAAAGAAAGTTGTGATTAGTTTTAACTTCAAGGTGGATGTGAAAAAATATACCCCTCAAATAACTAATATAAACCTCACTGTTAACCATATACTCCTTTACAAAATTAATTTGAACCTCACCATCAACCTTAAGCATGTAGCCCATAAATTGCTAGCATTTTTAGTTTAATTTATATTAGAAGAAAAAAATTTTCACCCTCTATTTGGTTGTAAAGAAAACATAAGATAAAGAAAATAGGTAAGAGAAATTAGAATAGAAATTCTATTTTTTTTATTTAAATGAAAAAAGAAAATAGAAAAGATAGAAAATTGAGTGAAAATTTTTTATCGGATGCATTGAAATTTTTTTCTCCCTATAATTAAGAAGAAATTGGGAAAAAAAGCAATTATTTTAGATACTTCTTATGTATGGCTTCATCATCTACAGACACTTTCATTACTTTTTGGCATCTCCTCTAATCTCTGATCACCAATTCCTATTTTTGCACAATTCTTCTACCAGGTATTTTCTTTTTCATTTTCTCTATGATTTGCAAATGAGTTTTTATTTTTTTGCTACCATAACAACAACATGTGTTGGTTTAAGTTCTGTTTGATAAATGTGCCGGATTCTTTGTTGCTGGTTACACTGTTATCAATAGTAAAGAAGGACATGTTAGAGAGCTCTTGCTCTGCTCACCGAATGCTGCAGTTACATCGTCGATGGTGTGTCATCTACGGATCTGTTGCATTGTTGCTTATTGCACCAATAAGGTACTAGGTAGTTAGGGAGGAAGTGCTCTAACGACCTTTTCTACAACCTTTTCTACTAGACCAGTGACAAAGGTCTATGCTAGATTTCTAGTCAAGTCATGCATACTTGACTTGATTTTTGACGAAGACCTAGTTGGAGATAAATTAGATCTAATTGTTGTTATTGTTATTTTTTAATTCAAACTACAGAATTAATTTTTTTAATTACAAAACCTTTTTTAATTTCAATTTATAGAATTATTTTTTCAAATTACATAACCTTTTTTATTTGAATTTACAATTCCATTTTTTTTTCAAATTATATAATCGCTTTTTTAGCTAAATTTGTATTTTGGTTTTTCTTTCTAGTCAGGTTTATTATTTTCTATGAACAAGTTTCTAAACTTTCAGTAAAATGCAAAATGAGGAAGGATAAATCACTAGGCTTTACATTTTAAGAAAATGGTATTTATTTTAGTTTGGTTAGTTGCTATTTGAATTGTGGCATGATTGTTTTTTATGAAATTATAATTAATGTGCATTTTGTGATGCAACTTTGCAACAAATAGATTGATAATTACAAAAGACCATGCCTTCGTTTAGATTAATGTTAGGCATTTGGATGAAAAATGGTGTCTACAATGATCATTTCTCCATAGTTTCCCTTTATGGTTTCATTCAAGTCAATGCCATTTTGTTTAATCACCCATTCTAGTCTATTTTGTAATTCCATTGTTAGTTTTTACAAATTTATATCTTAGTAATGCTACTTTGTTATCCTTAAGATATTATTGAGTGATGGGTAAGGTTATATGATATTTTTTTCTCTTATTATTCTGCTTTTATAGTTCAATTCTAGTCTAATTTACAATTTCATTATTAATTTTATTAGACATGTATCTTATAATGTTAGTCTGTTGTTCATAAATTATTTATGGATTTTCTTTTCTAATTGTGTTCCTTCTAAAGTTTAACGGTGGCTTCTAAATAAATATTTTATATTCATTTTACCTTATTTTATCATATGGATAAGAGTAATTAGTTATGAAGTAAACAGAATTTATAATTTGGTGGTTTTTTTATAACAAATATGTTCACTAGGAAAATTCTAAAGTGCATTTTGTTCTAATCTTTGATTCATGCTTAGAACATCTATCTATTAGATGATGGTATTTCACTTAGATGCATCTAATTGACCTTAGGATAGTAACAGGGCGAGGTAATGATAGATTAGTGATATATTGTCCCACCTCATAGTTGCAATAATCCATCTTGCCCTCACCTCATCTCCGATTGCAGGCCAAGTTGGTGACTTGTCCTCGTGATTCACGAATCACCGATGATCCATAAAAAATTTTAAAAAAAATTTAAAAAGTTAAATAAAAGATTAAAATTTATAAATTTTAAACATACATATAATTAATATTCAATATAATATAATAACTTCAATCTAAAATCATGCATAATTTATTTAATTAATCTTAAATTTAAAAAATAATTAAAATAAATATTTTTAATTATAAAATTATTAAAATAAATTTATAATAATATATATTTTTAATATAATATAAAAATAAAAAATAATTTATTATTTATAAATACTACAAGATAAGTTAAAATAATATTGTCTATCCCCACATAATTACTCAAAATCAAAAACTTGTCATGCACCTTATCTTGTAAAGTAAAAATTCATATCAAATTTGTACTTTGCAAGGCAATATCAATGGAACAAGTCCTAAAATCTATTTCTTTGTCACTCTTGGTTGACCTGAAAAAAAAATAAGAATGGTGTTATATAACAATACACCAATATAATTTATTTCTAAATTTTTAAATTATTTATTGCATTCTAAAAAAAAGAAAAAAATAGTGTAACGTAAGCAGCAATATGATTGACATTTAAATTATTTATAGCAGCCAGTAATGGTCTTGGTTTTTTTTTTCTCAAGTTGATTTCATCTCCAAGGAAATGCTGACAATGCAGTAGGTCGATTGTGGTAGAAGAAAGCTGAAGTTAGATAACAGTAAAAGAGCATCATCGCGATTTTGTTTTGAATTCTACTTTATCTAGAGAATTTTCAATGTTTATGATTAAGAGATTATTATTTAGTTATAAATTTTGCTACTTTGAGGCCTTTGATTTTATCTTCCCATGTGATCCAACTGCCAACTGATGTTGATTTTAATATGAGATTGAAAATTTTTAATAACAAGAAAAAATTCTTGATAATTATTTAATAATATAATCACACATAAAATAAAATATAATTACTTTATATTGATAATGAACTAATCATATTTTACGTGTTGAAAGCATTTTATTCTATTAAATTTTCTTTTCAATTTTCTATTTATCAAAATAAAATAAAATAACTTTTATTTTATTTTCTTTTTTATCAAAATTTTCTCTAACAAATACAAAAAAAAATCTCTTCTTTTCTTTCATCCTTCGTTCCTTTTTCCTTCATTTTCTTTCCCTCTTTTTGAAATGATACAGTCAAACAAAACCTCAAATTCAGCAACTAGAAAAAAAAAATCACGCTAAATATTAAGCAACTAGGATATCTATTGAAAAAAATTTTAATCCGAAAACATTTCTTACAAACAACCACAACATCAACCAATATCGGGAAACAACTTCCAGTGACATATTTTGTCTTCTAATTGGATACATCACATTTAGGCAACAAAATTACATACTCTGCACTCTCTGCTCATACATAAACTCCCAATGCACAAACCCAACTGATCATAGATCACAGTTCATAACACATTAAAACAAAAAATACTCAATACTTAATTTTTCAACCGGAAATCTGGATGGCTTTAACCTCTGGCTTCTTCACCTCTTCCTTAGGGACGGTGACAGTTAGAACCCCATTCTCCATGGAAGCCTTGATCCGATCCATCTTCACATTCTCAGGAAGCCTGAACCTTCTCATGAACTTACCACTGCTGCGCTCCACGCGATGCCACGTATCATTCTTATCTTCTTTCTCCACATTCCTCTCTCCGCTAATTTGGAGAACCCTCTCATCTTCAATCTCCACCTTCACTTCCTCCTTCTTCAGCCCTGGAACGTCTGCCTTGAATACGTGCGCTTCTAGTGTCTCTTTCCAGTCAATCCTGGTGTTTACGAATGCTGAATTTTCAAGAGATGCAGTAGAAAGGGAGTTTGGGAATGAGAAATCTTTAAATGGATCCCAAACATCAAGAGAGAATGGATCGAACACACTGCCCCTTCGGCCACCGAAGAAACTTGGAATGAGCGACATTGTTGTCGGATTGAGAAGGCTCCAAGAACTCTCGAAAGGATTAAAAACTTGCACAAATCTTAAATTGTAATTCGCGTTAAGCGGTTTCTGTTCAAATGAAAATGAAGGGAGGGTTGGGAATTTATAGGCACTGCAGGAAAATGGCTAGATTTTGCCGGATTTTTCTGGTATTACGTAGGAGCTTCCATCATTTTTCAGTCTCCATTGCGAAGCTCGTTTGTGGGAGAGTTCGCGATCCTTCGGAAGCTTGACAAAGGCCCAGAAGGTACTGGATTTGACTTTCTGCTTGTGCTCCCGAGACTAATTTGTTCACTGGGCCGTGCTCTAATGGACTTATGTCTTATTCTCACCGAAAAACCCAAAAGAAAGAAGCAACGGGCAGTTGTGAACCAAACAATTGTGAAGACCTCCACCCTCAGCCAATTTTTATAGACCCAAACGCCTGTGGAGTTTAATGGACATGGTTTTAATATACAAGCCATGTTAGGTAAGTGAGTGTTTAACTAATTTTTAATTGATTTAATCAAATTGATTAATTGACTTATTAAATCAATTAATATTAATGTTTGATAAATAGCTATTTCAAACAGTTGTTCTTTATCTAACATTATTTTCAGAAACGTTGACTACTCCAACGTTTTTATTCAACTGTTGGATATATTATATATGAAAAGATTGAATTGTCTCTTACTTTTCAATCTGTCTTCATTGCTTTCTCAATTTCTCCGCGTTCATTACGTTTGTTGCCTTCCTTTTCTTTAAAAAAGGGACATACAACAATACCCTCTCTCGCATTAAAATTAATATTATAAAACGGGATAGAAGAAGTGTACTGCTGTATGTCCGATTTAATCTTCCTTTTCTAAAATTATAATATTTATTTTTATATAAAAATAAATAATTATAATTATTAATTTTTTACTAGTAAATTTATTAACTATAAAATTTATATTAATTTAATTTTAAATAAATATTTAATTTATAATAAATTATAATAATATATTATATACAAGAAAATTTAATTTATTAAATAATATATAAAATTAAAATTATTAAAATATTATTAAAATAATAAAATACTCAAATAATTCATGAAATATAATCATATACTTATATGTCATTTTACATATAAATAATTAATCATAAATAATTAATTTTACCAAATATTCTTATTTAAATAACTAATGTTAGTATATTTTTCTATTTAATTACATAGGTCAAATCAGCTAATATAATAAATTATTAATTAATAATTAATTAAATCAGCTAATCATTACAGTTATCAGCTAACCGACAAACAAAGTCATAAATAAAGTACTTGGGCTATATTATTATTCTATTTCAATGAAAGTAAAAAGATTTGTAAACTTACCTTTCTATAGGTTCTAATAACCAACTTACCACTATTTGAAATAAAATATTTTTTTATTATTTATTATGTTAGAATTAATTTACTCATGAAAGATTTTTATAATTAAATATTAATAAAGTGTATGAATTGTTTTATTATTTATTACTATTATTAAATATTTTTATTGGATCTCTTTAATTACAAAAATTAACTCAAAGATTAAGACTTTCTCTTATATTTTTAATTTAACACCCAACTTCTTCCACATTTAATGTGAAATAACCTAACAATCTTCTCTTCATATATCATTTCATTAGTTGGAGCCCTATTATCAATGGACTTTTCTATAAACTATTTAACAGAAATGTTATAATTGAATTCTAACATCTTCTACAATTAATATAGGAAAAAATTTACAATATCTTCCCCTTATACATTAGGTTATTAAATGAAACTTTAATATTAACTAACTTTCTTGTGAACAGAGATATTATAACTGAGGCTTGATACCAATGTTAGGTGTCCTTATAGGTCCTCTTAACCACAAAATCAAGCTCTATAGTTCAGGCTTTCTCTTTAAATCAACACCCTAACCCCTTCTACGTGGCATAACTCAACAATTTCCTTCTCACGTATTAAAGTCATCAATTAGAATTTTAATATCAACCAATTCTCGCATGAACTATTGATTAAAAATGTTACAATTAGGTTCTGACCATTTCCACAATTAATATGAAAAAATTCAATAGTTATAAAATTTAAAAATTACAGTAATTTAGTAGTTAATTCAAGGCTTTTTTTTTTTACTAATAGACTACACAAAATGCAATTTATTATGTAATAGAGCTATTATTATTAATAAGGAATAATTTTTTAAGTTTTTATTTTTTATTTATTAATCTTTTTATTTCTTTTTATCAATTAGTGTACATGTTGATTGATATTTTTCAAGATAATAGATACAAAATTAGAAAAAGGGTAATAATAAATTTTTAATAATGTAAAGTGACAAATAGAAAAGAAGAAATAATTCTTTAAAACCATGATTAAAAAACTATAAATTTTTATTGAAAATATTTATTTAATAATATAATATATAATATTAAAGCAATTATTTCATATTTTTTTATCTTTTTATTGATTGCTCAAGCTTAACATTCGTGATTTGTTATATATCACTTTATTTTTTACTTTTCCATCATCGCTAAATTCCAATTTTTTAAAAGAAAATTTACATGATTTTTATTTTTTTTATTTAGTGGCATGTTCATAATTAGAATTTATAAAAATATTTTTTATAAACTTTTTTGCATTCATTTAAGTAAAATAAAATCTTAGCCACTAATTTTTTATAAATATTTATGCTCAAGTAAACTGTTTACAGGTGAAAGTTCTCATTAAAGAATTAATAAATAAATATATTAAGAAACATGAATAAGAAAAATACTTCTTTTGTAATCATTATTAAAATAAATTGCTCATATATATTTCATAATAAGTTATGTTAATTTATTCATATCGTGAACAACCATTATGACATCAAGACAACTCTGTCATGGCCCAAAAAAAAAAAAAAAAAGACAACTCTGTCACTATGCATAGCCACCACAGTGTCTCGTCATTAGAGGGATAAGATATACTTGGTCAATTGGTCCAAGGTAATGTAGAAGATTCGCCTTCCTTCACTTCCTTCACTGCTCGCCGGAACTTGTTCTTGAATTCAGCTGCTCTCTGCCTCATTTCAAGTGCCTCTTCACCCACTACCACTCTTCTCATTGCCTTCTTTACTTCACTTCTTTCTACGACACTGCACCATTCTATCCCTACTCTCCATTCATGAATCAGCAACCTTGCATTTGCCCATGGGTCACCAAAATAAGGCTGCAGTATCATCGGTATCCCTTCCCACGAACTCTCCATCACAGAATTCCATCTGCCGTGATCCCAAAATCCTATCACTATCTCGTGCTCCAAAACCTCCTTTTATGGTGCCCACTCCACTATGTAGCCCCTTTCTGCAACACCCTCTTTGCGCTCTTCAGGCAATGATTCAATACATTCTGAAACATCTATGATTTGAGCTCGGATAACCCATAAAAAATGTTGTCTGCTATTGGCCAAGCCCCAGGCCATTTCAGTCAGTTCTTCCTTATCCCAGCTGGCTATGCTTCTCAAGCTCACATACAGAACAGAGTTAGGAGCTTGCTTGTTGAGCCATGATATACAATCATAATCTACTTCAAGCAAGCTGGTGGAGATGTCTTCACCTGCAAGCTTGTGTAAGGGACCCATGGCAAATGTATTGTAAAATTTCTAGAGATGAGTCGGTCAGGTTCGTTCCATGAAATCCGTGGTGTTAAGAATGAGACCCTTAGAAGATCTTAACTCAAGTGATTTGGCCAATTGCTGCAACATAGATTCTGAATTTGGTGCGTTAAGAAGGGGTAGATCTTTAAATCTCAGGGGATGAAGCGCTGGCACCAAGTCAGACAACTTGGAATCTAAATGCAAGGTGTTAATTTAATTGTTCGAAGGGGAAAAAAGGGAACTGAGATAGAGAAAAGAAAAATGAAGGATAAAAACAAGTACATATCAGAATCGGGATAGAGAAAAGAAGCAGAAAGATATATCACTTTATAGAAATATTTTTATAAAATTAAATTACAACAATGTTATACCTATGAAAAATAATATTTGAAGTTAGATATAAATTAACAGTAAGGGCTCAATTTAATTAATACAAAGAATTTAAAATTCAATTTCAAATTTCATTTTTAATGTATATAATATTTTTGTTGCAACAATTATGTTGGTTTTTCTCCATTGGTCACTTAACCCTAAGATTCTCCCGGTTTGCTTTATTGATTGGCATATGCTTCGTCAGTCACTATACACCAAAATTACATAGTCAGTTTATCAAATTATTAAAAATTGAACACTTTTATTTTTCATTTATCTCTTTACATCTAAAAATCTACGTTGTTGTCAACCTTTCAATTTGAAACAAGAAGAAAATTAAAAGAAATGTTAAAAACATGAAATAAATTATTTTTTCAAAAAATAAACTAAACATGAAAAACCATAATTTTTTGTTTCTTTTTAGCACCTGCTCATAAAAATTGATTGGATAAATACAAGACTAACGACATTCACATGAGAAAAAAATAAAGAGCAGTAATTTATTATTAAGGTGGACCTTGATATAAAATTTCAGAAGATAATGAAATAAAAAAATATATAAATAGTGTCAAATGATCCCTATAATTTTTTTTAAATTATTTATATTATTAAATAATACTAATTCATTATTTTAAAAATGTTGAAGAAGTGATGACTCTGTTTTATCTCCTAAAAGCTTGGCCATTGAGTAGAATATAATAATTTAAATCATATATTTTAGAGAACCATCTTAATAGTATAGTAATATTTTATATTATTCTAGAAGTTATACTTTCCATTATCTCTAAAGTTTGAATCTAAAATATTGTACATCTACATTGAATAGAATACCACTTTTATCATTAAAATAAATAAATAATATACCTTTGAGAGGAATGTAGCTGTTGCTATGAAGTTGGGGAAGTTTATGATAAGCTACCACATTGATAGCACTCGAAATTTGAAAGACTAGGGTTGGGAGTTTGAGTTCCCAGGCCACAGCATCAGTAAAATACATAGATCGATCGTAGATTACGCATGCGATCTTTTCATTGTTTTCTTCTGTCATCTGAACTAATAATCTCTCAGTGGAGATGCACAGTTGATATTAACCGCCGATGCAACTTGTAAAAAATTTTTGGAGTTGACTGGTATATCAGATAAACCATCATTAATTGGTACAAACACAAAGTTAGGGTGATTTGAAGGGTCTGGAGAATTAATACGAGTATGCGCTACTGTAATGGAGAATCCTTTCGAGTGAAGGGCGGTGGCTAGATGTAGCATCGGTGTTAGGTGCCCTTGAAATGGCAGCGGCACCATCGCCAAGCGGCCGCAACGGATGTCATTGGAATTTTGATATTCTATCAATTTGCACCTTCTTATTTCCCTTTCCTTTGAGTTTCCCTCGGAGTATATGGAGCTGTTAATATAAAAATGAAGGATGATTCACTTCAGGGTTTTTTTTTTTTTTTGCTTTTTTATTATAAAAATGATTAAATAATTAAATAAATACACAAAATTCTAAATTTAAATTTAGAATGAAAAGAAAAATAAATCCTTTAAGTAGTATCATATTCCACTTAAAAATAATATAATCACTTCTCTCTCGCGCTTTTTAATTAAGGTGAAAAAGGCTTCCTTTGCTTATGAAAGAACTCAACATTTTTTTGTCAATATAAAAAGGAAAATGAGGGAAAGCAAACACGAGTGAAAGTATCGTTACCCCTTCACTGTAAAATGAATCCTTGTAGCTTCCGATAAAAATATTGGCAACTGAATATAAAAAATAACAAAAAATTAAAAATTTAATTTTTAAACATGTTTATTTATTCTTTTAGTTTTTCATTAACTATAATTCAATTTAATGTTAAAATTGTGCTTTGCACTTTAAAAAATCAAATTAAAGAACTAATTTTCTTCATTCCCAATGAACGTAACTTTGACATTTAGGTGTTCAATCTGAATGTTTAGTCAAAAAGAAATTATAACATGGATTCCCCCCCCCCCCCGAAGAGTTTACATTGTGCATTTCTCCAATAATTTAGTAGACTTTTAGTTTATTCAAGAAATAAATTTGACAAGAAGTTAAATTTTTTAAGAAATAATTTTTTACATAAAATTTTTAAAAAATATTTAGAATTGTTTAATTAATACTGAAGAAATGATACTTCTCAATAAATAATTTTTTAGATTTTATTTGATTTTAATTTTAAATTTTTTAAAAAATATTAATTAAGTAACTATTATGCCTAGTAAAAAATTACATACCGGAAAGTAAAACTTCCTAGTAAATAATTTTTTTATATTTTATTTAGTTTAATTTTAAAGTTTTTGAAAAGTATTAAATAAATAACTATAACATCCTCAATATTATTATAATGTATATTAATAAATTTTAATTATTTTTAGTTCATTTTCTTTGTAGTCATGTATGTAGTTACTTTTGCATCATAATTTCTATTAACTCATAATTTTACATTTTTTAATTTAGAAAACTATATTTCTTTGAAAATATATATTACTCATCTATCTAATCTTTTTATTTATTCACATAATATATTATACATATTATATATTTTGATAGCAGTCATAATTTTATATAAAGTTTTATAAATTTTCCTATTAAATATGTTTGCTTCCAATTGAAATACTAGATATAAATTTAATGAAAAAATATTTTTTACTAAAAAAAATTTACATAATTAAATAGTATGTGTAGGAATAAGATTAGTATAGAACTCCTAATTGAGCTCCTAATTAAACAACATTGGAGTACGAGAACAAAACTAAATTGTGGAAAAATAAAATTGAAGATAACACCAAAAGTGATATGACATAATATTTAAATAAAAAGGCAAAGTTATCATTAATTAAATTTGATGGGAGATAATTTTATTTTTATATCTATAATATTTAATAATTTTATTTTTATATCTATAAAGAATACAAAAAGTAGTAAAACTTACGTAGAAGATTAGGTGAGTAAATAACTTTTTATATTTTATAAGAGGAAGAACTTATTGAGATATTTTATATTTTCTTTCAATTTATTAAAAATAACTAATCAAATAACTTACTTTTTTTATTTCTTAAAAAATAGAACTTCTTATAATATTATTGTGAATCAAACAAATTAATTAACAATATATTTATTTTATTTTCTTTGAAACAGACACGTCACATATGTTACATCTCAGGTAAAGTCCATAGGTGTTTTACTTTGAGGTTGTATGTTTAGATTAAGATAGATAGATAGATATATTAACTATTTTATTTAGATAAAATAATTATGATATCCATAATTATTAATAATAATTAATACACGTACTTTAATCAAAATGAAACATTTGAAGAGAACCATCTAAAAAACTTTTCTTAAATTAAACTAACCATACATATTATTAGCTCATTTCATACGCACTATTTAATGAAACTGATATAAGCTACAAGGTTTGAGCCTCCCATACATACATACATTAATTAAACTAGCCCTACATATTTATTAGGTCATTTCATGTGCACTATATGGGGTCGTTTGGTATGTAACAAAAACATAGGAAATTGTATTTCTTATGAAATAGAAAACTGTGAGTTATTTAATTGCTTACGAAACATGGAAAATCACTTTCTAAGAAATTGTATTTCCCATAGAATATGAGAAATTATTTACCTAATCTCCCATAGGTAACTTTTATTTTTTAGGAAATACAACTTCCTTCATATCAACCAAACAACATTGAAAACTTCCCAAAAAACTCACATAGGAAGTTATTATCTAGGAAATTTAACTTCCCGTAAAAACTTATTTCTCACATGAACCAAATGACTCCTATATTTAGGGAAACTGATCATAAGTCACTAATTTTGAGCTTCAAAGTAACATATTTATTAAGGGTTTCTCTCGCATGAAATTTTTCTAGAAGTAGATTCTGCTCCATTTTAATAAATGTGATTTTAATTTATTTATAAATCAATTCTTTTATTTGGAAATTATATCTAAAGTGATGATTTCAATTTATTTGTAAATAAATTATTTTATTTGAAATATATTGAAAAACACAAACAATTTAATTAAAAAGTAAAATTTTATAATACAATATTAAAAAAGGATAATATTTTTAATATAACATATACTTTAGTAAATTATTTTGTTTGAATTATATTATCATATGGATTAACCTAAAGTGTTCAAAAGTAAAGAAATGACCTAGTAAATTATAGGGGAAGACAATATATTTATCTCTTCAAATTATTATATTAAATTAAATAGTGGTATAAATTTGACAATTTTAACAAGTTAAATATGATAAAATTATCTTTTATGTAATAATGGTAGTGAAAACGTAGAAACCTCATATATAATCAATTGCTAAATTAACTTATTTTTTATGATAAGTGATATTAATGAAATTAATTATAAATTATGCAAAGATATGGTATTAATTTATTATTAGGCAGAAAAGCCTTTTTCTTTTTTAATCTTTTCAGTTTAACCTTCAAAAATGCCTAACTACATGTTGGATTGATATGAACTTATCAAATTTAATTCCAAACATACTTTGTATATTTTATTACTTAAAATGGATTTGATTTGGCATGTAGGTTTCATTTGTTTTATTAAAAAAATATTTTTTATAAAATATAATTATAAAATATTAACATAGAAGAAAATATTTTATTTGTTTAATGTTAAATGTAAAGAATTTAGAGAAAGTAACTTTTTCTATTTCAAAAAAAAATTTACTTTCCTTCATCTTCAAATATGCCTAACTACACGTTGGATTGATGTGAACTTATCAAATTTTTTTATTAGGCAAAATAGCCTTTTTTTTTTTAAAAAAAATCTTTTTAGTTTAACCTTAAAAAATGCCTAACTACATATTAGATTGATGTGAACTTATCAAATTTAATTCCAAACATACTTTGTATGTTTTATTACTTAAAATGGATTTAATTTGGCATATAGGTTTCTTTTGTTTCATTGAAAAATATTTTTTGTAAAATATAATTACAAAATATTAAAATAGAAGAAAATATTTTACTTGTTTAATGTTAAATGTGAAGAATTTGGAAAAGGCAGCTTTCCCTATTCTAAAAAAAATTACTTTTTTTCATCTTCAAGTTTTTAGAGATCATATTTTTTAGTCATTAATATAAATAACATACCACACTTCCATTAATATATATACAAATCACATTTTTCTATAGAAATTCTGGTGAAATAAATGGAACCATAATATATTGCTCTTTTTCAATAATATGAAAAACTTTTGTCTTGAACCATTAAAAATTAAAAAATAATGAAATTATCCAAGTTGTACTTTTAGGCTATATGCTATAATACTGCATTATGTAGAATCATGTTTTTCCTACAAGTTGTTCTTTGGTGTTGCAACCTTATGTGACTTAGCAGGAGAATTTCTATTTGGTTAACAATTTGAACAAACAAACTATAGCACAACATAGAAAAATATCTTACATTGTAAGAATTTAAACATTTTTGAAAAAGCAAATTAACTGTACTTCTATAGTATAAATGAAAATAACTCTTTAATAGTAAGTGAAAGAGAAAATACTACATAACCAATGATGTTAAATTTGATAATGACTAGAGAATGATAACACAAAAAGAGCAAGCAATAAATAAGACTAAATTAATGTATGAAAGAATTAAAATTTAATGTAGTGTTAATATTACAAAGAATAAATTGACACAAATTTTTAATAAAGGGCTAAATTAATACAAACTTAATTTTATAGGGATCAAAATAGAATTTTTAAACTTCATTTTTTAAACACCAATCCACCTCTCAATTAATGTATTCTTGTCCTATAAAATAGAAATGTTTAATCTTAAATTTTTTTGGAAACTATTTGAATATTTCATTTTTGTTCTTTTTAATCATGATTTTTAATTACATGTTTTCTTTTTTTTTCCTTCCTATAATAGTCAACAGATTACAAGAAGGAGCAATCTTAAAAGTAAACATAGGATAATAAAGCTAAAATTAACTTGACATAAAAAAATAAAAAAATAACAACTAAATAACATATTAATTAATTTGAAGGTTGATATGTAAATTCTAATTTCAATTGGCACAATATCTATAGACTTATCATAATGATGATAAAAAAAATCCTTAGAAGTAATAAGATGAGAATTATGTTATTAAGCACAACTTTAATAACAAGTGATTTAGCAAAAATATTATTTAAATATTTTATGCTAAAGTCTCAAAGCTCTTTGTAAAGTTTTGTAATGAATCACTTATTGGAGTTATAACAATATTATTCATGTGTGGGAGGTGAGACAACTAAAGTTTAATATCTATTTGTGATTTTACATCTCACTAGATCCAATCCTCTCACAATTATGATTTTTTCAACTTTCTAATTGTCAAATTTGATGCTTGAATTTATGATCCTTAATCAGTAGCATGTGTGCAATATAGGTTCATTTTTACTATCTTAAAGATTTTTTTATGTGATTTCCACCAACACACTAAGTACGTTTAAACTCATTTGTTTTTCCTTGAAACTTTTCGAATTTAAAATTGAGGAATCAAACATTTGATTCTCAAATTATATATAGATTGAAAAAAAAGTTATTATTGGTTTTAACTTTGAGGTGTTAGACTTTTCATTATTTCATTATGAATTTATTAATTCAATAATAAAATGAGATGTTAAAAATTTGATCCAATATTAAAATAATCGTATAGTTTTAGTTAAGTGACAATCTAATGTAACAATTTATAATTTTACAAATCATATATCAAGACTAGAACTACAAATAAAAAAATATTAAAAAAATTAACAATAGTGCATACCTCTTGAATCCATTTGTGATCTCCAATATTTTCACACAAATATTTATGTAAAGAATAAAATCTTCCATTACCACCCCTTCCACCGTTCACGATGTTCTGATGAAGAAAACAATTATAAACATCCAGTGTAAAGAGGGACCTAGTTTTAATAATATATATAACCCTAGTTAAGTCCATCCATCATGAACTCAATAACAAGCCTTACCCAAATATGCTTAAATAGGATCAAATCACACTCTTAACATAATGTATATAATATAAAGTAAATATATAACCTATTGGATCACTTTATTACCTTCAGGTCTTATATAATTGAGCCACATGCTTAATTCTATTTTATTAAAAATAAAATAAATCTAATTAATGGTAAACCAAATAAGAAAATTCTTGCATTCTTTTATTTAGGCAACTTTGATTGGGTTTTATTTATTTGAAAAATCGATTAAAAAAATGACTCCTAGATCAAACAGTATAAGTGGTCACAAAATAAATCATAACTCAATATAATTTATCTCAAAATATGATTGAGTCCAATGAAACATCCAACTCTAAATTATAACAATGATATGCCAATTTATTGTATAGTACATCCATAATCACAAAAATTAATTGCCTCATTGACAAGATCACAACAATATGATAGTGCAGGTACACATTTAGTAGGATTGAGTGATCCTTCTATACCATAATGTAAAGGTCCTTTTTATGATCCTTGATAAGGATATCATCATAAAATAAACAATCATATCCCTAAAGAGACAACTACAATTACTTTCATAAATAGGACATTAATTTTAATTTCATCTCCCGAAAGAGATAACTATAGTCACATTTATATAAAAGCAAACAATGTTTTCACCAAGAAAACAATTATATTTCAAGATAAACTTTATCATATTAACATATAGCTTTCATAACATGCATGTAAAATAAAAGGTACATAAGTTTATACAAAAATAAATTGCAAAAGTAACATAAATAAGTTTATAATGTAAACTCTCCCATTAATTAATTACATCAAAAGAACATAGACTATTAATGGATGCTTCATTGGTTATTGTAGTGGCTTGAGGAGAAGCAAATTTATTATCCAACTTATATGAACAAAGTAGTTGAATCTGATCGAGTTATCTTCTTTAAGGATAAGTTAGATAGTAGAAGTCAAATACCACATATCATAGATTTCACTAAAGATACCACATATCATAGATTTCACTAAAGATAAAACAATTATTCTACTAGCACCAACATTAAGAGAATCATCTTTTATTATTCCACTAGCTAATCCAAATAAAGCTAATGGTAAAAAATATCAAACCAAATGAAATAAATGAAAAAATTTCAGTAAGAAGATCTCATAGAGTTTGTAGATAAAAAATTCTTAGTGATTATCTTGTAAATTTATAGAATCTTCAATATGACATTAATGATAATATTGATCCTACAACCTTTTTCCAAACCATATCCAATTTAAACCATTTTAATTGATTGAGTGCTATAAAGAATAAGTTGGTTTCAATGTATAAGAGTCAAAGGTGGGATCTAGTAGAACTTCTTGTAGGTTATAAGCCAGTTAAATGCAAATGTATCTTTAAGACTAAAAAGAATGCTTAAAGTAAAATTGAAAGGTACAAAGTTAGATTAATAGCTGAAGGCTATGCCTAAAAAGAAGGCATAGTTTACAAGGTAACCTTTTCACTAGTTTCAATCGACAACTTGTTTCAAGTTGTTATGACTTTGATAGTTTATTTTAATTTAGAGTTACATTAAATGGATGTAAAGATAACCTTTCTAAATGGTCATTTATTAAAAATTATTTATATGAATCAGTTAGATGGTTTTCAAGAGAAGGAAAAAAAGCACCTTTTATGTTAACTTAAAAAACCTATATATAATTTAAAGCTACCTTCTATATAGTGATACTTTAAGTTTGATGAGGTAGTAATTTCTTTTAGGTTCAAAGAGAATGCAGTGGATCGGGATATTTATATGCTGATGAGTGCAAGTAGGTTTTTTATTTTAGTTCTATATATGAATGATATTTTCCTTACAAGTAATAATGTGAACTTACTGACTAAGGTAAAACAAATGTTATCTAAACATTTTAATATAAAGGATCTTTAAAATGCTTTTTATGTACTAGGAATAAAGATTCATCATGATAAATCCCGGAGGCTTACTTAGTTTGTCTTAGCAGACATACATTGAGAAAGTATTGAAAATGTTTAATATGTCATCATGCTATTAAGTTTTACACATCCATTTCAAAGAGGGGAAATTTTTTTCTAAGTCCCAATATCTTTAGAATAATGTTGAAATAGGAAGAATAAAAAATATCCCATATGTGTCAGTTATTGATAACTTGGTAAATGCTCAGGTATCTACATGTTCTGATATAACTTATGCTATTAGTGTATTAGGGAGATAGTTGAGTAATCCTAGTTAAAAACATTAGAATGCTACAAAAAGAGTTATAAAGTACTTACAGAGTACACAAGATCATATACTAACTTACAAGATATCGAAAAACCTTTTCATTACAAGTTACTTGAATTCAAATTTTGCTAGTTGTCCAGATAATTACAAACTGACATCTGAATATATCTTTATGATGACAAAAAAAAGTTATGTCATAAAAAAGTGTTAAACAATCCTTAGTAGCAACATCTACTATGAAAATAAAATATGTTATATGTTATAAAACTACTTGCGTTATTGCATGATTAAAGAATTTTATAATTGATTTTGAAATTATTAAAAACATATCTAGACCCTTAAACATTTATTGCATAATATTATTATTATGAACTTCTTTAGTAACAATAAAAGTTCTATCCATACGAAATATTTTGATATAAGGTATTAATTTGTGCAAGAGAAAATACACAAGCATATCAAATGTATTAAACATTTTTCCATAGATCATATACTTGCAGATTCATTAACCAAAGTTTTAACTATAGAAATATATTATGATTATATAGTTAGTATAGGATTAGTTAAATCTTTTGATATTTTAAATTAGTGAGATACTATAATGTAAACTATTTTTTTAGAGATATATCTATAAATAAAATATTTATGATAAAATCATCATGTTTTGCCATATATTATATATATTTTTATTATGACATATTTATAAAAATATTTAGACTCTATTTCAATACTATATTGAGAGTTATGATTCTCATTCTAATGTGAAAAAATTTATATATATTATCACAATTTATCATATAAATTTATAAGTACAATTTTATTGTCTATATTCTTATCAAATACTATACATGATTAGCAAGTTATAAGTATACACTATGTATTTTATTAATATTCCTATCAAATATTATATTTTATATTACTAGAATTTATGATTTCAATTTAAATTAATGAATATAAAAATATCATAATTTTTTTACATATTATGAAAATAATAATCATTATTGAATTATATAATTCAAGTGAAAAATTGTTATACTTTTCATTGTAAATTTATTAATTTAATGATAAAAAAAACATGAAATATTCAACCCAATATTAAAAAAGATGATAAAGTGTAATTTAATCCAGTAGAGTGATAATAAACAATTCTTGACGAGAGATCAACTTATCAATTCTCATAATATAAATAAGAATCATATATTAAATTATAAAATTAATTCTATTTCTTTTATTAGTGTCAAAATATTTTTTCAAATCAAATATTTATCTAAAATTAATAGGAGCAACAAACTCTATTAAAATTTGTAATCACAATTAATCATAAAGATAACTCATAAATTTTTATTTGATACGTAAAATATTTACATATTTATTTTCCCTTATATGATGCATTTTTTGACGTTATCTTGTTTAATTTAATAAATTTAGTTGCATTTTGTGAATGGGTCTTGAATTTGAAATGAAATCAAATCTTTTAGATAATGCTGTATTTTGACCCTGTTTCAGGTTTTAGGCTATATCTAGAGTTCTAGATGTTGGATTGGGTTGTTCTTTATATGGCTAAAAATTTAAGAAAAATCCCTACAACTTTCATGTTTAAAGAAAAGCCCAATTCGGGATCTAAGGATTTCAAATTCTGCTTGGAAGATGAAATAGTGGTTCTAGCGGAATCTGACCTTTGGTTACTAATCTAATCATAACTTGAGATAGAAATGTCAAAATTATGAGTTCTTTGCGGAATTTGAAAGTTAAGATCCGGCTCTACAACTTCTATGTTGACAGGAAGATGTAAATCTTCCATTCTGATGGTGAAAAATTATCAACAAATTAGAAGAATTGTTGTTGCGAAAATCAAGAAGGGTAGTTAAAGACCATGAATGGTAGCTAAAGAATGTGATTGGTAGCTAATGGTCAAGATTTATGACTTGCAGCTAATTCATTCATCTATAAATAGGTAGAAGTAGAGATCATTTGCAGCAAGCATTGATTCATGCATTCATCTTAGAGAGTAGTTCAGTTCATGCATTTTTAGTTCTTCTTGTATGCCTCCTACATGGAAAGTTAGGTTATCATCCTATATGGAAGGTTTTACCTCCTACATGGATGGATAGCATTTCCATTTTCATGCATTTGTAATTGTATCCTTATGTTTGTATCATGAATGTGATGATATTTTTATTCTATTTTATGTTTGTTTTTAATTTCATTATGTTCTAATTTTTTATCTTCCTAGGGTGATGACGTAACTTAATAATAACGGATTGAATTCTAATCTATTGAAACTAATTTTGATTTTCTTTCCTAGATTGAGTTTTAATTATTGCTCTTAATGCTTTCAATTGATTAGCCACCTTTTGAATGAACTCAATATGTATGTTGAGACCGGAAGGAGATACATGTATATGGAACCTATAATTAAAACCGTAAATTGCATATGAAATAGAAATATATTCATATGGTTTATGTAGTCTTAATGAGTTCCATAAATCCTAATGCATGATTAGTTGTTTTAATTCACATAGGAATATAGTGAATTAGCAATTAATTATAGAATTACTTGACCTTGGAAGAGGCTAGTAATTAATTTAAGAAAACTCGACTATCAATTAAGAGAATTAAAATTAGATTAGTGTAGATAGATGATTCAATCCGAAATTGTTAAGTGAAGTCTGATCCCTAGGTCTTTTATTCATCTTTATCTTTACTCCAATTGCATTCATTTCTTATTTTAAATATTTTTGCATCAATCTTTATTTACTCACTTCATTTCCAACTAATCAATTTGCCAAATAGTATTAGGATTATTAATTTTGGTACTTAGTGAAACAATCCTCGTGGGAACGATACTTTCTCATCACTTTATTGCTTGTTTACGATAGTGTGCACTTGCGCTAATTGATAAACCATTTTACACATAACAAGTTTTTAGCGCCGTTGCCGGGGATTGTTATCATTAATATCAATACCAAGTAATCTTAATCCTAATTTGGTTGTTATTTTACATTTTTTTTCTTTTCTTTGGTGTTTCTTTTCTTTTCAGGTTTGTCCTAGTGTATGACCAAATCGAAAGTTGCTGAGCCGCTGCTATTTGATTTTGAGATCGAGAAAACTTGTCGAAGGAATCGAAAGATACAGAAGCAGTTAACTGTAGATCAAGGTGAAGCAATGACAGATTTAAGAGAAGAACCAGACACCAAAGCACTCCGTGACTATGCCACACTAATAGTGATGGATACCATTTCTGGGATCAGGAAACCGCCTATACCAGCAATAACTTTGAGATCAAGCCAGCCATAATTCAAATGACGCAAGCAAATCAGTTTGAAGGTTCTCTAGCAGAAGATCCAAATGCACACATAGCCAACTTTCTGGAAATTTGTGATACATTCAAGCACAATAGTGTTTCTGATGATGCCATAAGGTTGCGACTCTTCCCTTTCTCACTTAAGGATAAGGCTAAAAGCTGGTTACACTCTTTACCAGTGGGGAGCACCACTACATGGAACATATTGGCACAAAAATTCCTAGCAAAATTCTTTCCTCCAGTAAAAACTGCAAAAATGAGAAATGAGATTGCTTCATTCACCCAGCATGACATGGAAAGCCTTTATGAAGCATGGGAAAGATACAAGGAGCTGCTAAGAAGATGTCCTCATCATGGGCTACCAGATTGGCTACAATTACAGACTTTCTACAATGGATTGTCTAATGCTACCAGAACACTAGTAGATGCTGCAGCTGGTGGATCATTAATGGGAAAAAGCATAGAAACTGCTATGGAGCTGTTGGAAGATATAGCAGCAAATGCTTACCAATGGCCTTTTGAACGCAACACTTCAAAGAAAGCACTTGGAGTCCATGAGCTAGACATTTTAACCACTTTATCTTCTCAAGTTGCCTCTTTATCCAAGCAAGTGAGTTCACAAACAGCTCAAGCAAATGCAATTAGAACTCCTGCAGATGCTTGTGATTTATGTGGAGGTCTTCACATGAGCACACAATGCCAAGAAGGCAATCCATTCATTCCTTCTCAACCTAAACAAGCCAACCATGTGGGGAATCAAAATCGTCAAAATGATCCTTTCTCAAACACATACAATCCAGGATGGAGAAACCACCCTAATTTGGGGTGGAGGAATAATCAGAATGTGTTCAAACCTTAAGGGAATTATTAACAACAAATTCAGCAATCACCACCACAACCAAAGGCAAATTTAGAAGAAGTATTGGCTCAATTAACTATGAATACTTCCCAATTCATGATCAGAACAGAAGCTACACTCAAGAATCATGAAGCAATCATGCAAAGTCAAGCAACTTCAATCAAAAATCTGGAGGTGCAAATGGGCCAAATTGCAAGTATGCTGAATTTCAGACAACTAAGCACTTTACCCAGTGACACTGAAAGAAATCCTAGATAGCATGTAAAGGCTATCTCATTAAGGAGTGGGAAGCAGTTAAATGAGCCAGAATCAAGGAAGAAAAATGAAGAAGCTCAGAAAGAAGATGAGGTGATTCCAGGAAGAATGACTTTTTCAGATAATCCTCCACCATATGTTCCCCCAATTCCATTTCCTCAAAGATTGGTGAAAGCTAAGCTAGACAAGCAGTTTAGCAAGTTTCTGGAGGTATTTAAGAAGTTGCATATCAACATCCCATTTGCTAAAGCTTTAGCCCAAATGCCCAGTTATGCAAAATTTATGAAGGAAATTTTATCAAAGAAATGCAAACTGAAAGATTTCGAAACAGTAACCTTAACTGAAGAGTGCAGTGTAATTCTCCAAAAGAAACTACCGCCAAAGCTTAAAGACCCTGGGAGTTTCTGTATACCCTGTACCATTGGAGAGTGTGAATTCGAAAAAGCCTTATGTGACCTTGGTGCAAGTGTGAATTTGATGCCATTATCCGTCTACAAGAAGCTGGGATTGGGAGAAGTGAAACCAACTACCGTGTCACTACAGCTAGCAGATCGTTCAATAAAGCATCCACGTGAAATCCTTGAAGATGTGCTAGTAAAAGTTGATAAATTCATCTTCCCAGCGGATTTCATAGTGCTTGACATGGAAGAAGATCAAGAAATTCCTATTATTCTTGGGAGACCATTTCTTGCAACTGGACGAGCTCTAATTAATGTATAGAAGGGAAAGCTGACTTTACAGATTCAAGATGAGCAAGTGTCTTTCAACATTTTTAAAGCCCTATCTCTTCCTAATGAGGGTGATACCTGTTTTAAGGTTGATTTAGTAAGCAGCTGCACCAGAGAAGTAGTAGATGAAATTTGCTCCAATCAACCTTTAGCAGTCAGCATGATGGACACATCTCATACTACTGATCCCAAAATTCTAGAACAAGTCAGCTATCTCGAAGCTAATTCACTAATTTTCATAAAAAAGTCATTCGAAGATTTGGGAGAAAAACCACCAAAACCGGTTCCTTCAATTGAAAAGCCACCAAAATTAAAGCTGAAAACACTACCCACTCATCTAAAGTATGCTTTCCTAGAAGAGGATTCAGCCTTGCCAGTTATCATCTCATCCGATTTAACCGCTGAAGAAGAAGAAAAGTTGCTGAGGGTGTTAAGACAGCACAAGTCCGCACTGGGATGGTTGATTATAAATATTAAGGGAATAAGCCCTTCAATCTATATGCATAAAATACTGCTAGAAGAAAATGCCAAGCCCTGTGTAGAACATCAAAGAAGTCTCAATCCAAATATGAAGGAGGTAGTTCGTAAAGAAGTGCTCAAATGGTTAAATGCTGGCATTATCTACCCAATTTCTGATAGTTCGTGGGTGAGCCCTATACAAGTCGTACCAAAAAAAGGAGGCATGACAATGGTTCCAAATGAAAATAATAAGCTGATCCCGCGGAGAATAGTGACCGAATGAAGAGTTTGCATTGACTATCGGAAGCTCAACAAAGCTACCAGAAAAGATCATTTTCCCTTGCCATTCCTAGATCAAATGCTAGATAAATTAGCGGGACAAGCTTATTACTGCTTCCTTGATGGATACATTGGTTACAACTAAATTTTGATTGCCCCTGAAGATCAAGAGAAAATAACTTTTACTTGCCCATATGGAACATTCGCCTTTAGAAAAATGCCCTTTGGATTGTATAATGCTCCTGCAACCTTTCAACGGACAATGATGACAATCTTTTCAGATATGGTGGAAAATTTTATTGAAGTATTCATGGATGATTTCTCAGTGTTTGGGGAATCTTTTGATCTCTATCTAACTAATTTGAAAAAGGTGCTACAACGCTGTGTGGAGACTAACCTTGTACTGAATTGGAAAAAATGCCACTTCATGGTGAAAAAAGGTATCATGCTGGGACACAAAGTTTCAATTCATGGGATTGAAGTTGATCGAACAAAAATTGAAACTATTGAAAAATTATCTCTACTTGCGACAATCAAAGGCATCAGGAGTTTTCTAGGTCATGCTGGTTTTTACAGGCGATTCATTAAGGATTTCTCAAGGATCATAAAATTGCTATGCAAATTATTGGAGAAAGACATTTCATTTATGTTCGATGAGAATTGCATATTAGCATTCCAAACCTTGAAGAAAGCCTTGATCTCAGGACCAATCATTGTCGCTCTAAATTGGAATTTTCTGTTCGAAATAATGTATGATGCAAGTGACTATGTAGTTTGAGCAGTCTTGGGCCAGAGAAAAAATAAGATTTTTCATGCAATCTATTATGCCAACCGAACACTCAATGAAACCCAAATAAATTATGCAACAACTGAAAAAGAGCTCCTTGCTGTTGTATTTGCCTTTGATAAGTTCAGAGCCTACTTAATTGGCTCAAAAGTCATAGTCTGGATGGACCATTCTGCAATAAAATATTTGATAGAGAAGAAGGATGCAAAGCCTAGACTAATCAGATGGGTACTTCTGTTACAAGAACTTAATTTGGAGATTAGAGACAAGAAAGGGACCGAGAATCTCATTGCAGATCACCTTTCTCGACTTGAACTTCCCAAGCTTGAATTAGAATTGCCAATCCAAGATTCCTTTCCAGATGAGCAATTGTTTAATGTAAAATCATTATCAACTCCATGGTATGCTGACTTTGTGAATTATCTAGCAAGTGGGATGATGCCATATAAGCTCTCTGGACAACAAAAGAAGAAATTCTTAGCCAGTATGAAGTATTACTTCTGGGAAGATCCATTCATGTATAAACATTGCCCAGATAGAATCATAAGGAGATGTGTTCCAGAAGAAGAGATGACCAGTATCTTTTCCCATTGTCATTCATCCCCATATGGCGGTTATTTTGGAGCAAATCAAACTGCTGCTAAGGTTTTTCAATCTGGATTCTATTGGCCTACCCTATTCAAAGACTCTCAAGCCTATGTAGCCGTATGTGATAAATGTCAGAGAACAGGAAACATCTCTCAGAGACATGAAACCCCATTGAATAACATTCTGGAGGTAGAATTATTTGATGTATGGGGCATTGACTTCATGGGTCTTTTCCCATCTTCATTTGGCAACCAATTCATTCTAGTGGCTGTGGATTATGTATCCAAATGGGTAAAGGCAGCAGCGTCTCCTACAAATGATTTTGGAGTGGCTATGAAGTTCCTGAGAAAGAATATATTCACAAGGTTTGGAGTACCTAGAGCAATCATAAGTGATGGAGGCAAGCATTTCTGCAATCAACAACTTCAATCTGTGCTAACTAAATATGGAGTAACTCACAAGGTGGCAACTCTTTATCATCCACAGACCAGTGGGCAAGTAGAGATATCAAATAGAGAGTTGAAATGGATTTTAGAGAAGACAGTGAATTCCAACAAGAAAGATTAGGCAAAGAAGCTGGATGATGCATTATGGGCTTACAGAACAGCATTCAAGACCCCAATTGGTACATCTCCTTACCAATTAGTATATGGCAAGGCATGTCATCTTCCAGTTGAATTGGAGCACAAGGCATACTGGGCAGTATAGGCATTAAATTTTGATTTGAAGACAGCTGGTGAAAGAAGGCTAATGCAATTAAATGAACTTGAACAATTTCGCCAACATGCTAATGAAAATGCTAAGCTTTACAAGGAGAAGACAAAAATGTGGCATGATAGGAGAATTATAAGGAAGGAGTTCACACCGGGGCAGAAAGTACTTCTCTACAACTCAAGGTTAAAACTCTTTCCAGGAAAATTAAGATCAAGGTGGTCAGGGCCTTTTACTGTGGTTCAAGTTTGGCCATATGAAACTGTGGAGATTCAAGATGGTGATAGGAAATTCAAAGTGAACGAGTAAAGATTGAAAGAATACAATGACAGTGCATTCAACACCATCAAAAGTGTCATCACGCTCGAGGAGCCAGCTGGTAAGTATTAAAAAAAAAAGAGGAAATAAAGCAATAGGTTAGGACTTTGTCTAGCTAAAGACGTTAAAGAAGGGCGGCTACTTGGGAGGCAACCCAAGACTTCTTTCTCTTCTCATTTCTTTTCTTCTGACTTATTTAAGCACACATCACACAGCATTTTTCACTTACAATTTCAACTTTCATCATTCTTATCATGGAGGAATCCTTTGTAAAGCTTAAAAGCAAATTCCCTACTCTTCCCAAAGATGTGCTCAGGAAAATCTACAACTGTCGATTTGAAAGAATGAAGGCATTTAAGTGTTTGGGTCTTCCCGAGAATATACGTTGGATTATTGAAGCTAAGGTACGTTTAACAAGTAAGTTTAATGAATCATTTGTTAGACGTATGCCAGGTATGAGAAGAAGTTCTTACTCTAAAAAGAGAAGAGTTAAAAGAATGAGAGTCTATCATAAGTGTGCAAGGTGGAATTGTAATAAGCTCTATAGGAATAAAGGAATGATTTCAGTAAATCGAGAGGACAAAATTCGATTCATAAAGGATGGACTGACTAAAGAGTCATTGGATGATATCATTCGGACTCTTGAGATGCATCCTAGTGGAGATGTTCATGCCGTTCTTCTTGATTTAATGAACTTATTCAATACAAAAAAGGAACGCTACAGTTTTGGAGATCTGACTGTAAAAGACCCTGTTTGCCAGTTTATAAGAAAATTGGATGGGAAGCAAATTCTCGGCTCAGAGAAGCCGTTTAAGCCGTTACTGAACGAAAAATCAGAGGAAGATGTGAGCCACAATCATAACTACTGTACATATTAATGTTTGTCTGCTTTACTTTTCCTTTATCTTTTTATCTTTACAGCTACTTTTTGACTTTTTGTACATTTCTCTTCTTTTTAAGTTTACCTTTTCAGTAACTTTTTGACTTTCTTTACATTCCGTATTCTACTTTATTCACGCCATTATTACACTTGTCAGTTTTGCACAACATTTTTTTTATCTTTTTCTGATATTGTCTGATTTGCATGATTTCTTTGTTTCTGCTTTTGTATTATAAAGATGCATTTCAGCAATCACACTTTGCAAAATGTCTGAAGTTGAGAGTAAAGAAGAGGAAGAGGTTAAGAAACCATCAAAATGTAGATTTAAATCTATTTGTGTTTTTAGTGAATCTTACGCTGGAAAGAATGTAGAATTTCTGATAGCAGCAACTGAACTTAGTCATGCATTAGTTGTTAGAAAGATTGCCTGTGTGTATGGAAGAGGGCTTCATAGCTTAAAAGGAAGTGCAGCAATTTCTGCCAACATTAGAGGAAGCAAAATACTAAGTATCCTTGTGAATGGTTTAGATTATAAGAAATACGTCATCGGTAAAACATTAAAGGTTTCAAACTTACTTGAACGTATTGGATGCATGCTTTACAGTGATGAAGCCTTTATTGCTTTACCTAGTGGTTTATAAGCATTAGATGGAATTTCCAGCATTGCATATTGGATTAACTTGAACTTTCATCAAAAGTCAGTAGGTTTATTAAATGTTACTGGTTTTTATGATAGTTTGCTATCTTTTTTAGATTAAGTTGTGGAATAGGGATTCATACCCCAAACGACTTACCGTGCCATAATGTCTGCCTCAACTGCTGATCAGCTAATTGACCAACTACAAGGCTATACACCTAAACCAGGTCCATTAGTGAAAAAGATAGATTGGCAATCTCCAACCAGCAGTCAAAAGCATGAGCCAAACACCACTCTCCGGTTGTAACTTTCTTTACTCTTATGGTTTTACTCCCAAAATTTTCTTTATGTGTGAGTTGCTTATGCATTTCCTTTTAATAAACCCTTTTTGCTAATCTACTGAAGATATTGGGGACAATGTCTACATTAAGTTTGGGGGGGAATTAAAAAAAAATTACTTTTTAGGATATTTTGGTAGTAAAACCATAAGATTTATTATATATATAAAAAAAAGGATGGCTGAGTAAAGAGTTATTTTTTGCTCTTGATACGCATCCTAAAAAAAATTATATAAAAATAAAAAATAAAAAATAATTTCCTACTTATTAGGTTCTTTTCAATAATTTTAAAGATTTCATAGCATGATTGAATAACTTTCTTACTTCTTAGAATTGATAGGTTTGGCAATGGATTCTGAGTTGGATGGATTGAGTTGGAAACCTTTAACCGTGAGATTTTGAGCCTACTTGTTGAATCAGTATTATATTTCTTGTGTGTGATATTCACCTGTTAAGTTATCACTCTAGAACTTGCATAAAATCTGGTTGAGATTACAATTTACATGCATACTCAGATATGATAAAGGTATTTTTTTTCTTTTCAGTTAGAACCAAATAGCCAACCCTGTAGTTTTACCATTGATAAACCCCTTTGAGCTTGATTAACCATTTCTTTGTTTTAGCCCATTAATATGTCATTTAATGAAATATCAATTGTCTTTACTTAATCCTAAGGATTAGTAGAGCATTTAAATCTTTGAAAAATGGGTTCTTGACAAAGTGTGGGGGAATATGTATCATTAACTTCAAAGTTGCAAGGGTTTTCTTTCAAAAAAAAAAGAAGAAAAAAAAGAAAAAAAATTATTCAAAAAAAAAAAGAAGAAGAAGAAGAGAGAAATTGATGTGTACTTAAACTTGAATCTTGGGCTGTAAACTTGAGATAAAATTATTTAGAGATTACCTATATTTTAATTGCTCTATTAATTTATTTCCTTACTTTAACTTTTCATATCCCTGTTTTATCTTTCCTTTACCTTGGTCTCATTACAACCCTTAATAAGACCTTTTGATTTGAAGTGTGCATGTAAATCAGGTAGTGGAGATTGAGAATTTATGCAAGCTTATGGTAGTGCAATCTTGATAGGATGAATTTGAGTGAAACACTTGCCCATAAACACTTGAGAGAGGATGAGTTGCAGTGATTATATCATTCTGATTCAATCCTTCTCAAATGAAGTTGCAATCTCTTTTGGATTTTATATGTTAAGATTTGTTGATTTATGAATGCTATGATATCTTTGTACTTTAATTATCTTTCTTATGTTTTTATACTTTTTATCTCATGGGAAGATTAGTATTAGTATTAGTATTAGTATTAGTTTTCTTCTGTTTTGTATTTGTCCGAGGACGTCCAAAAACTAAGTGTGGGGAAATTTGATACGTAAAATATTTACATATTTATTTTCCCTTGTATGATGCATTTTTGGATGTTATCTTATTTAATTTAATAAATTTAGTTGTATTTTGTGAATGGGTCTTGAATTTGAAATGAAATCAAATCTTTTAGATAATGCTGTATTTTGACCCTATTCCAGGTTTTAGGCTATATCTAGAGTTCTAGATGTTGGATTGGGTTGTTCTTTATATGGTTAAAAAGTTAAGAAAAAGCCCTACAACTTTCATGTTTAAAGTAAAGCCCAATTCGGGATCTAAGGATCTCAAATTCTGTTTGGAAGATGAAACAGTGGTTTTGGCGGAATCTGACCTTTGGTTACTAATCTAATCATAACTTGAGATAGAAATGTCAAAATTAGGAGTTCTTTGCGGCATTTGAAAGTTAAGATCCAGCTCTACAACTCCTATGTTGACAGGAAGATGTAAATCTTCCATTCTGGTGGTGAAAAATTATCAACAAGTCAGAAGAATTATTGCTGCGAAAATTAAGAAAGGTAGTTAAAGACCATGAATGGTAGCTAAAGAATGTGATTGGTAGCTAATGATCAAGATTTATGACTTGCAGCTGATTCATTCACCTATAAATAAGTAGAAGTAGAGATCATTTGCAACAAGCATTAATTCATGCATTCATCTTAGAGAGTAGTTCAGTTCATGCATTTTTAGTTCTTCTTGTATGCCTCCTACATGGAAAGCTAGTTTGTGATCCTATATGGAAAGTTTTACCTCCTACATGAATGGATAGCATTTCCATTTTCATGCATTTATAATTGTATCCTTATGTTTGTATCATGAATGTGATGATATTTTTATTATATTTTATGTTTGTTTTTAATTTCATTATGTTCTAATTTTTTATCTTCCTAGGATGATGACGTAACTTAATAATAACGGATTGAATTCTAATCTATTGAAACTAATCTTGATTTTCTTTCCTAGATTGAGTTTTAATTATTGCTCTTAATGCTTTCAATTGATTAGCCACCTTTTGAATGAACTCAATATGTATGTTGAGACCGGAAGGAGATACATGTATATGGAACCTATAATTAAAACCGTAAATTGCATATGAAATAGGAATATATTCATATGGTTTATGTAGTCTTAATGAGTTCCATAAATCCTAATGCATGATTAGTTGTTTTAATTCACATAGGAATATAGTGAATTAGCAATTAATTATAGAATTACTTGACCTTGGAAGAGGCTAGTAATTAATTTAGGAAAACTCGACTATCAATTAAGGGAATTAAAATTAGATTAGTGTAGATAGATGATTCAATCCGAAATTGTTAAGTGAAATCTGATCCCTAGGTCTTTTATTCATCTTTATCTTTACTCCAATTGCATTCATTTCTTATTTTAAATATTTTTGCATCAATCTTTATTTACTCACTTCATTTCCAACTAATCAATTTGCCAAATAGTATTAGGATTATTAATTTTGGTACTTAGTGAAACAATCCTCGTGGAAACGATACTTTCTCATCACTTTATTATTTGTTTACGATAGTGTGCACTTGCGCTAATTGATAAACCATTTTACACGTAACATTATTCATTATAAATGAATTCATCAAATAGTTATCAAATTTATTTCGTTTTCTTTAATATTAATTTTTTACATAATTCATTTAAAATTATTATAAAATTTAACGTCAGGGCAGCATGTCTCTCCAATTTAAACCTCAGTGTCAACCTCAAGCGTGGAGCTCAGGAATTGGCGGCAATTTTAGTTTGATTATTGGAGGGCAACTTCTTTCAAATCCAGCAATTAAAATAAACAATAAAAAATTAAAAAAATCACACTTATTGCCATACGAGTATGTTGAACTCTTATTTTTTCTTGGGCTAGAAAGCTACTGGACACGATGTAACAATTCTTCCCGTTGGCAACATACCAATATTCATAAAATTAGTTAAACGTGATCCGTAAAATAACGAAACAATTTTCTACTTCAACAATCACTGAGATCTCAACTTTTTTTATGGAAAGAATTAAAATCATGCTGATATAAAAACAAAATTAGAGTTTCCGGATTCAGTTAGATGCTTGATTATTTTCTGAACAAATACACCATCAAAAGAGTAAAGAACCAAAATCTATCGGTGCAATTTGAAATTTAGAATTACAGCAAGCTTTCAAAGCAATTTGTCAAGACAATATCAGTAAGTTCTCTGCAAAATTATGTGAAGCAATGGCTAGAAATAGGCTCCCACTTACTCATCTAGTTTTGATGCTTCAGTAGAATATATATTCAAGTTTCTGTATATCCTAGATTTAGTTCACACACGAATCTTCTTCAGGCATTTGACATTCATCTGTTAAACATCTTGGATATCTATAGAAAAATTTTGCGTACGAAAACCATTTCTCACAAACAACAACAACCAATATCCGGAAACACCTAACGACATATTTAGTCTTTTAATTGGATCCATCACATTTAGGCAACAAAATTACATACTCTGCACCCTCTGTTCATACAGAAACTCGCAATGCACAAACCCAACTGATCACAGTAAAAAACTCATTTTTCAACCGGAAATCTCGATGGCTTTAACATCGGGTTTCTTCACCTCTTCTTTAGGGACAGTGACAGTTAGAACCCCATTTTCCATAGAAGCCTTAATCTGATCCATCTTCACATTCTCAGGAAGCCTGAACCTTCTCATGAATTTACCGCTGCTGCGCTCCACGCGATGCCACGTACCGTTTTTATCTTCTTTCTCCACATTCCTCTCTCCGCTGATTTGGAGAACCCTGTCATCTTCAACCTCCACCTTCACTTCCTCCTTCTTCAGCCCTGGAACGTCTGCCTTGAATACGTGCGCTTGGGGGGTCTCTTTCCAGTCAATCCTGGTGTTAACGAATGCTGAATTTTCACGAGATGCAGTAGAAGGAGAGGTTGGGAATCGGAAATCCTTAAATGGATCCCAAACATCTAGAGACAATGGATCAAACACACTGCCCCTTCGGCCACCGAAGAAACTTGGAATGATCGACATTGTTGTCTAATTGAGAAGGCTTCAAAAAGTCTCAATAATATTGAAGACTTCTAGAAATCTTGAGGTCTAATTCGCGCTTGGCAATTTCTCTTTGAACGAAGATAGAGGGAGGGTCGGGAATTTATAGGCACCGCAGGGAAAATGGTTAGATTTGACCGGAATTTTCCGGTATAACGTAGGAGCTTCCAGCATTTTTCAGTCTTCATTGTGTGTGGAAGAGTTCGCGAACCTTCGGAAGCTTGACAAAGGCCCAGAAAGTACTGGATTTGACTTTCTGCCTGTGCTCCCAAGACTAATTTATCCACTGGGCCGTGGTCTAGTGGATAATGTCTTATTCTCCCCGAAAAACCCAAAACAAAGAAGCAACGGGCAAAATAAAAAGTTGCGAACCAAAGAATTGGGGAGAGTTCCACCTTCAGCCAATTTTTACAGACATACACGCCTATGGAGTTTGATGGACAAGGTTTTAATATATGGATAAGGTACCTGGACTATATTTATTATCCTACTTCAATGGATGTAAAAAGTTTTATAAACTTACCTTTCTCTAGATTCTAGTTACAAACTTACCACTAGTTTAAATAAAATATTTTTTTATTATTTATTATGTTAGAATTAATTTACTCATAAGAGATTTTTACAATTAAATATTAATAAAGTGTACAAACTGTTTTATTATTTATTACTATTATTGAGTATTTATATTGGGTCTTTTTATTTACAAAAATTAACTTAAAAATTAAGAATTTTTCTTATATTTTTAAATTAATACTTAACTTCTTCCATATTTAATGTGAAATAATCAAACAATCTTCCTCTCATATATTAGTTCATCAGTTGGAGCTCTAATATCAATAGATTTTTCATAGATTGTTTAGTAGAAATGTTATAATTGAACTATAACCTCTTTTATAATTATTGTGAAAAAACTTAACAATCTCTTTCCCTCATATATTAAGTTATTAGGTTGAACCTTGGCATTAACTAACTTTTTTGTGAACTATTGAGCAGAGGTATTATAATCAAGGCCTAATATTAATGTTAAGTGTCCAAATTGGGCCTTTTCAACCACAAATCAAGCTTTATAGTTTAGCCCTTCCCTTTAAACCAACACCCTGCCCCTTTCCATGTGACATAATTCAACAATTTCCTTTTCACATATTGACCTATCAGTTAGAATCCTCATATTAACCAACTTTCCCATGAATTATTGAGTAAAAATGCTATAACTAGGTTTTGACCATTTTCACAATTGATATAAAAAAATTAGTAGTTATAAAAATTATAAATTATGGTGATTTGGTAGTTAATCTAAGGCTATTTTTTTCTTACTAATAGACTACACAAAATGCAATTTATTATTTAATATAGCTATTAGCTTTTATCTTTTTTGTTTACTAATCTTTTTATTTCTTTTTATCAATTACTATACAAGACGATTGATATTTTTCAAAATAATAGAGACAAAATTAGAAAATGGGTAATAAATAAATTTTTAATAGTGTAAAGTGACAAATAGAAAAGGGAACAAATTTTCTTTAAAACCATGAATAAAAAGTTATAGAGAATTTATGATATTTTATTTTAAATTTATTGTATATAATATCTTATTATTAAAAATATTTATTTAATAATATAAGATATATTATTAAAACATATTTTTATTAATATAATTTATAGTTATTTCATTTTTTTTATCTTTTTCTTGATGGCTTAACCTTAACATATGCGGTTAGTTATATATCACTTTATTTTTTACTTTCTCATCACTACTAGATTCCCATTTTTTAAAAGAAAATTTACATGATTTTCATTTTATTTGATCTAGTGACAAGTTCATAATTAGAATTCAAAAAAATATTTGCTAATAAAATATTTTGCATTCATTTAAATAAAGTAAGAATGATACAACTACCTTACTAATATGTCAAAATCTTACCCATTGATTTTTATAGACATTTATGCTTAAGCAAAATACTTGAATGTGAAAGTTTTTACCAGAAATTAATAAATAGATAAATATATTAAGAAACATGAATAAGAAAAATACTTCTTTTGTAATCATTATTAAAATAAATTACTCATATATATTTCATAATAAGTTATGTTAATTTATTAATATCATGATGTTGTGAATAACCATTATGACATCAAAACTACTCTGTCATCGTGCATGGCCACCAAACTATCTCGTCAATAGTGATAAGATATACTTGGTCAATTGGTCCAAGGCAATGTAGGAAGAACCACCTTCCTTCACAGCTCGCCTCAGCTTGTTCTTAAATTCAACTGCTCTCTGTCTCATTTCAAGTGCTTCTTCACCGACCATCACTCTTCTCACTACCTTCTCTACTTCACTCCTTTCTACGACACTGCACCATTCTGTCCCTACTCTCCATTCATGAATCAACAACCTTGCATTTGCCCTTTGGTCACCAAAATAAGGCTGCAATATCATCGGTATACCTTCCCACAAACTCTCCATCGTAGAATTCCATCCGCCGTGACCCCAAAATCCTATCACTGCCTCATGCTTCAAGACCTCCTTTTGCGGTGCCCACTCCACTATACGGCCCCTTTCTGCAACACCCTTTTTGAGCTCTCCAGGCAATGATTCAATCCATTCTGAAACATCAATGATCTGAGCTCGAATAACCCATAGGAAATGTTGTCTACTGTTGGCCAAGCCCCAGGCCATTTCAGTCAATTCTTTCTCATCCCAGCTAGCTATGCTTCCCAAGCTCATATACAGAACAGAGTTAGGAGCTTGCTTGTTGAGCCATGATATGCAGCCATAATCCGCTTCAAGCAAGCTGGTGGAGATGTCTTCACCGGCAAGCTTGTGCAAGGGACCCATGGCAAGTGTATTGTAAAATTTCTGGAGACGAGTCAGCGAGGTTCGTTCTATGAAATCCACGGTATTAAGAATGAGACCCTTAGAAGATCTTAACTCAAGTGATTTGACCAATTGCTGCAACATAGCTTCTGAATTTGGTGCATTAATAATGGGTAGATCTTTAAATCTCAGGGGATGAAGCCCTGGCACCAAGTCTGAGAACTTGGAATCTGAATGCAGAGTGTTAGTTTAATTGTTCAAGGGAAGGGGGGAAAATGGGAACTGAGATGGAGAAAAGAAGAAGGACTAAAAAAAAAGTACATATCAGAATTGGGATAGAGAAAAAAAAGCAAAAAGATACATCATTTTATAGAAATATTTTTATAAAATTAAATTACAACAATGCTATACATATAAAATATAATATCTAAATTAATTATTAAATATAAATTAAAAATTATCATTAAACATGAGATAATAAAATAAATTAATAAAATTTAATTTAATAAATATAAGAAATTTGCAATTTAATTTCAAATTTTATTTTCGACATATATAATATTTTTACTGCAACAACTACGTTGGTTTTTCTCCACTAATCACTTAACCCTATGATTTTCACGGTCTGCTTTATTGATTAGCATATACTTCTTCAGTCACCATACATCAAAATTACATAGTCAATTTATCAAATTATTAAAAATTGAATTTTTTTTATTTTTTATTTATCTGTTTACATCTAGAAATCTACGCTGTGTCAAGATTCAATAATTATTTTATTTTTCTTTTTAGCATCTGCTCATAAAAATTGATTGGATAAATGTAAAGCTAACGACATTCACACGAGAAAAAATTAAAGAGCAGTAATTTATTATTAAGGTGGACCATATAAATAGTGTCAAATGATACCTATAATTTTTTTTAAAATTATTTATATCATTAAATAATACTAATTCATTATTTTAAAAATTTTGAAGAAGTGATGACTCCATTTTACCCCTTAAAAGCTTGGCCATTAGATAGAATATACTATTTTAAATTATATATTTTAGAGAATCATTACATTACATTAATAGTATAATAATATTCGATATTATTTTAAAAGTTATACTTTTATCATTAAAATAAATAAGTAATATACCTTTGAGAGGAATGTAGCCATTGCTACGAAGTTGGGGAAGTTCATGATAAGCTACTACATTGATAGCACTTGAAATTCGAAAGACTAGGGTTGGGAGTTTGAGTTCCCAGGCCACAGCATCAGTAAAATACATAGATCCATCGTAGATTACGCATGCGATCTTTTCATTGTTTTCTTCTGTCATCTGAACTAATAATTCTCTCAGTGGAGATGCACAGTTGATATTAACAACCGATGCAACTTGTAAAAAAATTTTGGAGTTGACCGGCATATCAGATAAACCATCATTAATTGGTACAAACACAAAGTTGGGGTGATTTGAAGGGTCTGGAGAATTAAACCGAGTATGCGCTACTGTAATGGAGAATCCTTTCGAGTGAAGGGCGGTGGCTAGATGCAGCATCGGTGTTAGGTGCCCTTGAAATGGTGGCAGCACCATCACTAAGCGGCCATGACGGATGTCATTGGAATTTTGACACACCATCAATTTGCTCCTTCTTGTCTCTCTTTCCCTTAAGTTTCCCTCGAAGTATATGGAGCTGCTAATTTAAAGATGAACGATGATTCATTTCAAGTAATTCTTTTTATTATAAGAATGATTAAATTATTAAATAAATATATACAATTCTGAATTCAAATTTAGAATGAAAAGAAAAATAAATCCTTTAAGTAGTATCATATTCCACTTAAAAATAATATAATCACTCCTCTCATGCTTCTTTTTAATTAAGATGAAGAAAGCTTCCTTTACTTATGAAAGAACTCAACATTTTTTTTTTGTCAATTTAAAAAGGAAGGTAAGGGAAAGAAAACACACGAGTGGAAGTATCATTACTCTTCACTATAAAATGAATCCTTGTAGCTTCCAATAAAAATATTGACAACTAAATATAACAAATAACAAAAAACCAAAAATGTAATTTTTAAAAAATATTTATTTATTCTTTTAGTTTTTCATTAACGATAATTCAATTTAATGTTAAAATTGTGCTTTGGAATTTAAAAAATCAAATTAAAGAACTAATTTTCTTGATTCCCGATGTACCTTTGACTTTTAGGCGTTCAATCTGAATGTTTAGTCAAAAAGAAATTAAATAGCATTGATTTTTTTTTCCCTAAAGAATTGACCTTATGTGGTTTCTCCAATAATTTAGCAAACGTTTGATTTATACAAGAAATAAATTTTTATGAGAAGTTAAATTTTTTAAAAAATAAATTTTTATATAAATTTTATAAAAAAATATTTAAAATTATTTAATTAATATTAAGGAAGTGATATTTCCCATTTAATAATTTTTTTATATTTTATTTAGTTTAACTTTAAACTTTTTGAAAACTTTTAACTAAATAACTACTATACCTGGTGAGAAATCACTTAGGAAGTAAAATTTCACTTTCCAATAAATAATTTTTTATATTTTATTTGATTTAACTTTAAATTTTTTGAGAAGCATTAACTAAATAACTATTACATCTTCAGTATTATTATAATACATATTAATAAATTTTAATTATTTTAGTTCATTTTCAATGTAATCTTGTCTGTAGTTACTTTTCCATTATAATTTTTATTAACTTATTATTTTATATCTCTTAAAAAATTAAATTAACTCATAACTCATAATTTTACAATTTTTTTTATCTTAGAGAACTATATTACTTTGAAAATATATATATTACTCATCCATCTAATCTTTTTATTTGTTCCCAAAATATATTATGCATTTTATATATTTTGATACCTATCATAATTTTATAAAAAGATTTATCAATTTTGCTATTAAATATGTTTGATTGAAATACTAAATATAAATTTAATCAAAAAATATTTTTCACTAAAATTTTTTGACATAATTAAATACATGTGTAAAAATAAGATTAGAATGGAACCCTTAACAGAGCTCCTAATTAAACAACACTAGAGTTTGGGAACAAAACTAAACTAGGAAAAAATAAAATTAAAGAAAAAGTATACTGATGTAATAGTAATTTAAAGATAACATCAAAAGTAACATGACATAATATTTAAATAAACAAGAAAAATTATTATTAATCAAATTTAGTGAGAGATAATTTTATTTTTATATTTATAAAGAATACAGGAATTAGTAGAATTTACTTAGGAATAATTTTATTTTTATATCTATAACATTTAAAGGTAAAGTTATTATTAATTAAATTTAATAGAAATAATTTTATTTTTATATCTATAAAGAAAACACAAAGTAAAAGGACATACTTAAAAGATGAGGTGGGTAAATAATTTTCTATATTTTATGAAAAATTAAATTTTTTGAAAAATTTTATATTTGCTTTTAATTTGTTAAATAATAGTCAACTAAATAATTTATTTTTTTATTTCTTAAAAAATAAGACTTCTCATATTATTACTATAAATCAAACAAATTAACTAATAATATATTTATTTTATTTTCTTTAAAACAAAAACTTCACATATGTTATATCTCAATGAAGTTCATGGTGTTTTACTTTGAGGTTGTTTGTTTAGATTAAGAGATATATATATTGATTGCTCTATGTAAATAAAATAATTATGATATCCATAATTATTATAATTATTAATAACATGTACTTTAATTTGAATGAAACATTTCAAGACGAGCATCTAAGAAACATTTCTTAAATTAAACTAACCATACACATTATTAGCCCATTTCACATGCACTATTTAGTGAAATTAATGTAAGCTGCTAGGTTTGAGCCTTCCATACATACATACATATATACATACATAACTGGCCCCATATATTTATTAGTTCATTTCATGTGCAAAAACTAATCATAAGTTACTAGTTCTGAGTTTCAAAGCAACATATTTATTAAAGGTTTGTCTCGCATGAAATTTTTCTAGAGTTAGATTCCATTCCATTTTAATAATATGATTTTAATTCATTTATAAACCAATTCTTTTATTTGGAAATTATATCAAAAATAATTATTTTAATTTATTTATAAATAAATCATTTTGTTTGAAATATATTAAAAAATACATACAATTTAATTAAAAGGAAAATTTTGATAATATAATATTAAAAAAGGATAATACTTTTAATATAACATATACTTTAGGTTAAATGAAATAAATTTTGATGACACTTTTGATAAATTCAATAGATTTCATAATAATACAAATATAATTAAAAAAATTATAAATGAAATAAAACATTTCTTTACTTAAAATCAAATACCATTTAAAAATAAAATTCATTGAAAAATAAAATTCTATTTTTATCCATTCCATACAAGGGTAAGACTTCGTTTTCAAATTATATATGTCAAATATAAAAATGAATATAAATGGGAGCACAAACATAAATGTATTTGTTGTTTAATAACATAAACTCAAATGAGTATTTGAAAAGACACTTGTACGCGTGAATGCAAAGAAAAAAGAAAGAAGCAAAAAACTGAAAAGAAAATAAAAAAGAAAGAAAATAAAAAGAAAAAGAGTTCTCTTTTTCTAGCTTAGATAAGGAGAAAAAAATTAAATTGAATAACAATTTGTTTTTTTAATTAAATTTTAAATTGAAGAAAATATTTTAATAAGTCCTACTCGATTTTTTTTCCTACTTCTTTTCTCCTCTATTATTTTTCTACTTTGCAACCGAACAAGGAAAAGTCTTACTTTCTACTGCTTTTCTTTCCTATAATTTTCTATAAAAATAAGCTAACGCTACTTTATTCTTGAGGGGTTGAGTTTGAATTCTTTTACAATCAATGGAGAAAATATATCTCATGGAAAAAAACATAATTAACCGACCAAACGCTTAACTTCTGATAAATAATAAGCATGCTATCAAAGATGGCACGAAAGAGAAGTTTTCATGTCGTTTTTTAATCATCATAATTAGTTGAACCAACTTACATTAATTCATAAATAATAAATTATTACATAAAACGGAGCAATTAATTATTTTGAAGGTCTAACTGCTTCTTTCTTTTATAATTGTACCCATATTATTTTAAAAGTTTTACTTTTTATTATATATAGAGTTCATAATTAAAATTTATATGCATATTAAAGGGATTGCTACTCTTATTGTTATAATAAAAAAATGATAATTAAATGAAACAATTATTTTAAAGATTAAAGTATTGAAGAACTTCTTTCTTTCTTAACATAGGTTTTCTCCAAAATTTGACCCTCTTCCCATTGACAAATGAAGCACCCTCAAGACTTAATCGTTTACATTGACAACCATTTATATTGCTTTACAACAGAAGTCTTTTTGGTCAATCCATTTCCTTTTATTACGCCCTTTTTTTTTTCTGACCTCTCATTTGAATTAAATACATAACATTAAAGGGTGTAATAAATGGTCTTAATTTTAAGTCAAAAGGGTTTTAACTTAAAAGTTTGTCTTTTTCTAAAAGTCAATTTATAGAAAATTGTTGGACATTTATCAGAGTAATAGAGGTAAAATTTGGGGAAAAAAAGGTAAGTGCATCTTGATTTTTTAAAATGATAAACAAAATAGAAATAAATTTTTTGTTTAAAATAACAAATAAAAAGAAATAAAGAGAATGTATTCTTACTCTTTCTTCTGACCAATCATGTACTGATAAAAATTAGGAAAGTTCTCATTTAACCAACGCCTTCAACATATTATAGTGCTCGATCAATATTATTTTTGAAGTTTTTTCCAATCATATCTTAAATTCAAATTAAAAACTTTAGTTAGGTTTGTGGTGCCACTTATTATCTATATATATATATATATATATATATATATATATATATATATATATATATATATATATATATAAAGAGGATAAAATGCAACTGATTCCTTTTAGCACCATATGCCAAAAGCCCCATAACATTTGAAAAAGTGCAATTTACTCTCTTGAATTTTATATATGGTGCAAATAAAACCTCATACTATCTTTAAATTATATTTAGTGTTAAACACTTCATTAAATATTACATAAGAGGAAAAAAATGCATCTTCTTCGTTGTCACTATTGTAGCCAATCAAGCTCATTTTTGGGGAAAAAAATTAAATTCATGTTTCAAACTATCTCCCAAAGCATTAATTCCAAACAAAAATTAAGATAAAAATACGTGTTACATTTTTTTTTTTTTTTTGGCCATGAATACGTGTTGCATTTTAGTGTGAATGAATAGCCAAATTTAATTTTTGACGGTGGATTATATGTTAGGTTTGTTTAGAAGTCATAACTTAGCAAATCAAAAAGATATGACTGTTGCATTTAATTTGTTTAATTGTGTTTACATGCGTCACGCTTGTTCCCATCTTTTCCGTCCATCCTTTTTCCTTCTCAAAATGATCTATGTTTGCTTGTGGGGTGGCTTAGCTAAAAGCTTCATCATAAATAATTCGGATTGGATTTTAGGTTGTTAATAAGGATTCGGATAACCTCATTTCATCTCAGTGTCTATTACTTATATATATATGTCAGTAATAAAAGAAAAGAAAGATTGTATGAAACTGATATTTCAAAGATTCTAGATCGATGCATACTTCATGAATATAATGTTACCAATTAGGGGCAAAGATGGAAAAAATATTTTTTGACAATGTTAATAAAAGTGGATGGAATGAATAATAATTCTAAAGGAGTTTAAACAGTGTATGAATAGCATGTTTCATTTGTATTAAGAGTGATCTGTACCTTGAAAAGTAATAGGATTTTTTTAGGCATAATGGTAAGTTTAGAGGTATTTGCTACATTTTATCTTGAAGAATCTTATTCATTCATAATTGTAGGGGTGGAAATCTGTTGGTTAAGCAATCCAATTTCACTTTACCAAATTAAATCAATTACTAAAAAAATATAAATCAAAATTGATCGAATTATGTTCTCTAACCAAATTTAACCAGTCAAGCCAATTTGTAATGATTAAGAACAGATTCAATCGGGTCTATTATTGAATAATGAATGCGAATTGGGGGAAGGGTATAGATTGAGAAATCTAAAGTATCCTTAAAATAATATTATTTTTTTAAATTATAGCAAAACTTTTGGTTGGATTTAATTAATAATGATTAATAGACTTCCACCTATGACCAAACCTAAAAATATTTGTCATTTTTTGTTTTTGAAATAAATCATAATCTATATTTAAACCACCTCCAACCACTCATTATTGAGCAGTTATAGTCAGTTAGTTCGAATTGAAGAAAAATTACCACCTATAAGTTGTAAATGCAAATGGTTCCTAAAGGAAAAGTAGGCATATATTTAGTTGATTATTTTAAATAACTTTATATTTATATTTAGGTTAAATTATCTTATTATTCTTTATAATATCACCCAATTTTAATTATATCATCATGATATAAGAATTTTGAATTCAATCCTTATACTCTTTTATTTGTAATTAAAAAAAAGACATATTATGAAATTATTTTATTTTTAGAAGAATATAATAAGCCATTTGTCTTTCACTCTATTAATCAATAATAGATTGTTTTTTATGTCAGTGAATTACTAACAAAATCTAACTATAAAATGATCAAAAAAAAGTATCCAATTAGAAATGAAAATTAAATATAAAGATTCAAATCAAAAGTTTTAAACTATAAGGTTCTAATTATAAAAATAAGTGAAATTATAAGAAGTAACAGAATAATTAACCTTATATTTATCATTTACATATTAGTCAACTTTTCTTAAATTTTTACATGAATTTTATTGCGAGATTTTTTTATTAGAGAATATACAAAATTTGTAGTCAAAATAGATGTGAGTTTATATGCTTATTTATTTATTTTTATCATGAGATAATTAATACAAGATTATTTTATTATGAATGTTATAAAATTGTGCTAAAATTAAATGGAATATTTTCATTAATTTTCTTAAAATTTTCTAAATGATCTCATCTAAAGATCCATCAATTACCTAAAAATATTGCTTTTTTTTGGTAAACTAGAAATGCATTAAATTTAAGAAATTAAAGTAGCCTATATAGGTATATAAGCCCCAATAACAACATAATTTAGATATAACTCAAAATTAGAAGGTGGTTCATGTAAAATATATAGAAAATTATTTAAATTGAGAATAAACTTAACAAAGAAATTTGCAACTCCATTAGCCTCTCTATAGGAATGATCTAGCTTGTTAGCTCCAATACTTCTTATCAATCTCCTGTAATCCTTTACCAAGTCTTTTGCAAACAAAAAGTAGTTCATATTGAGTGAAGTTATAGATAAAATACAATCATAGCATCCTCTTATACTTGGATAGACCACAAGTGTTTTATTAAGAGCTAAATGTAAGCTATCACAAAGACCAATAATTCAAAAATAAAATTGGAAACTACTCCCAACCCATGCTAATAACCAACTATCCATTTTTTATTATTGTCTATAATGATAGCACCACAACTATCTTTCCTAGGATTTCTTTAGGTAGCACTATCAAAGTTAAAGAGGAAGTAACCACTGTGAGGAGGAATCCATTTAACCTTTTTGAGCTATTTTGGAAATGTAGTTTTGGTAACACCAAGAATAGTCCAATATTCCATAGGTAATATTTTTCTAAGACATTGAGTGAAGTCAAAGTCAGTGAAAGCTTTAACATTATTTGGCATATCAAGGCTTTATTAAAGAAGGTAAGCAATTGGGCATTCATGGAGAATATGTGAAATGCAATCAACCAAAATTACATATTACATCATAGGGAAAAGCATTGAGACCTCCATTGATAAGAAATTTCCCATTGTATCTAATATAACATTACCAAATAAAGGATTAAAATTTTTTTATAAGTTGGACATTTCCAAATCTGTCTAAAATCCTCTATATCTCTTTGTTTCCCAGTACATAATGAAGGTACACACTTTTAGGAGTACACTAACTAGACTTTGATAGACCCTAGCAAATCTTATCCTCTCTTATTTTAAAAATAAAACTAATACCTTTAATAAGGTAATTAAAATCTTTTGGGATACAAATAGAAAGAGAACTAAGACACCAAAAACCTTCCTTTGCAAGAGAAGCCACTTTCCCACCTTTTTCCTCGAGTAGGAAAGGGCTTTCCACCATAAACCTAAGAGCACACTTCCTAGTCCAATAATCAAACTAAATAAAGATGTTCCTTCCATTGCCAACTAGCTAGTAAACCCTTTCTTTAATGATATCAATTGTAATCTAGAGCCTTCCAATTATGGGAGGAATTTCTATTAGGATTGGGATTATTGATATTCTTAAGGTATTTCTTTCTAATGACTTGGACCTATATGACATCTTTAAGGGTAATAAGATCCCATTCCATATTACATAACAAGGATTGATTAATTAAAGAAGCATATTTAATCCTTAATCCCCCAACCCTTCGTCATAATAACTTTTTTCCATTTGACCAAGGTCATTTTCTAGTTATTTTGATATCTCCCTTGTAAAAAGGATCTAATGACTTGATCAAAAATTGACAATACTTTCTTAGGATCTATATAAAGACACATAGTAGCTAGGAAAGGTAGACAAAATAGAGTTAATTAAAGTGTTTCTTCCAACCAAGAAAAGGAATTTAGAATTCTAGCTTTGAATTCTATCTCTAACCTTATCCATTAAAAATTGAAAATTAACAACTTTATGACTACTTTTTACTTCATAACCTAAATATTTACCTAAACTACCGAAATGATTAATGCTTAAAAGATTTGAGAATCTATCCTTCTCCTCTTTCGAAGCATTCCCAAAAAAATACACCTTGAATTTCCCAAAGTTAACTCTAAGACCAATAACGCACTTAAATTTCTTAAGAGCATTAGTCATGGTGCTACAACACTACAAAAAAATGTATTGTTTAGTGGCAGTTATAAGGTTAATATACTAGCAATTTAAAGTAGCAACAATTGTACAAAACCATAGGAAATGAACCACCAAAAGCTAGATAATATTGGTTCCAAGCAAGTATTGGAATTTATCACTTAGACATTATGATAGTTATCAACCATTGCTATTTTTTAAATTCAAATTTTAAAAATAATTTTTCAGCACTTTGGAGTCATTGTAGCCAAGAAAAAATTTTAAAAAATATACTAGCAATTAATACCACTATACAAATCCTTAAAAAAATTTCTAAAAAATTTAATAGTAACAACTGCCAACCACTACTATGTTTAATGGAATTTTAAAAAAAAACTAGTCATTGGTTTTATCCAATGCCATTATTTTTCATATAAATAAATATTGGTGAGATAACTCAACAATGCATCCAATGCCTTACAAACCACATGCCTAGCACTTAGAAGCCATAATAAAACAAGGTAGAAAAAAAGGAAATATTATATTCATTTAGAAACTAACAAATTAGAACTTATCTCATGTTTTGCTAAACATATTGAATATCACTTACATGTCTTAGATTCAACTGAAGCATATAAATCTACATTAGACTTATTTGATTAAATTAGGGATAAGAATTAGTATAGTTATATTAACTTCATCACTCATCACTATTCATATTAATGAAAAATAAAGAACCATAAAGAAACTATTATAAATTGAAGCAACTTTAAAGAAATGCCTCCTCTTCATTTACTCCATGCATCAAATTTGATTCATTATTGTGATATAGCTCAAAAAAATACCATGAAAATTACCTACATAATTATTATAGTTAACTAACATTACACACTAGGCATATTGGAGTCAAATGAAGTATAAAGAAGCAGAGTCCAGAGTTTGGCAGAGTATTGCATGCAATAACAGCTTTGTGAAAATACTAACCTAGCAAAGTCATTATTAATCTTCAAGTCCAAATCATTGTGGCAACTAACAACTGCAAATTATTATAGATGAAAAGAACAATATTAATCTTCAAGAGCCTTTTTCATTCATATAGATTTTTCTTTTATATTCTCTTCATTAAATTTAATGGAAAACTATGATAAGTAAATAGATGAATTACTATATAATTAAAAACAAAAGTCTACTTATTTGCCTTGAAAACATAGTATAAGGATACCCATAAAAGAAAGGTAATTTGCATCATATAACCATACTTCATGACTCTTCATGTATCAATTAAAATTTATAACAATAGCAATTAGTTGACTTATATATGCAATAATAACTTCAAATAGCAACAAACAATAAAACTTAAAGAAAAATTACAAATAGAGGATATAAAAGTTAAAAAACTTGCTTAAGTGGTGCTAAGATGGCTTCTTTGTTATTTCCTGCTACTCCTCTATGCTCTGTAAAGGCACATTGAGTCTTAAATTTAGGAGTAGTATGTCATTGAAAAAGAAAATAAAAATTAAGTCTCATTAAAGAAGTAATAAATAGAGAAAAAAATTATAAGAGTATGATCCCATTGTTGATTACAACATTATCAAGGAAACAACCCAACCTAGGTAGTTGACTAAGAAAGAATGTAGGTTTTACTAATAGAAAGAAAAAAACTATGAATATAAAGTGAAAAGGTTATTCCAACTATTAAAGAATTCAATTTTTTTATTATGTAAATACACACACACATATATATATATGTATGATTGTAAAGAATTAAATTACAATATATAATAAGTGAAAAACTTCAATCTATTTCACTGTACAAAAAAGCAATTGTACAATAATAATGATAGTAAATCAAATATTAGCTATACAAAAATGATGAAAGCAAATCAAATATTTTAAATAGAAGATAAGGTTTACAAGATAAAGTGTATTTGGATTGATGCAATTCATACAGAGTACATTTTTTAGGTTTGATATCATAACCAATCTATAAAGATAACAAATATTGCTAAACATGAACATGATAAAGAATCTTAGTCTCATGATATCTTTTAGGTTCAACATTAGTTAGCATAAAGGAGTTGTTACCTTAGCAGGCATACTTCTAAATATAACATTGACTCATGATTAACATTAGAATGTATGGTTAATAGGCTGATAGTGTTTAATATTTCAATTTCAACTAAATTTTTATTATAACCCAAATCTATAAATGATAAACTCTAAAGTATTCATAAGAAAACCAAATTCACAATGTATCCTTTAAGATGTTTTATGTTACAAACTATGTAAAATAATGAGATCACCAATTTCACCATTAAATAGTGTCTATATGCAAAGCAAAACACTAGTTCATGATGCCTAAATTCAAAACTTCAAATTCAACATTTTTATAACAACTTGAAAACAAAAAGACCTTATTTCTCTGGAGACAACTTATTACCAGAGGCTAATTATGATACACTAACTACCCACGAGTTATTTATATCCTTATGTTTATGTCCTTTATACAATTTAACCTAGAACTAGTATATAGAAACTCCTTTATCAAAGAATAGATTTCTTGCATTCACTTTATTTAAAACCTACACCAAACTTAATTTTGTTATAGGCCAAAGAAACCCAAAAATACTTGGTATCAAATCTTGTTTGTTCCTTTGTTATCTAATACTAACACAATATGATTTACTTATACATGTCTTAACGTAGTATAATCAAACTAAAACAATCACAAGCTAGCCATATAAGTTCTTATTTCTAAACAATATTGTATATATACTTAAGCGTGAATGTACATTAAATGAAAGGTTAACTTGAACAAACCATTCATTCTAGTTTGTAAAAATTAAAGCAAAGTTAAAAAAATAAAGACTAAGAAATCACATTTCATATGAATTTCATTAAAGTTTTGAAATCTATTTTGAATTTAGTCCTCACAGAACAAAAACAATAAAAAGTTTACTATCTCATTACTTTGAAATCCTAACTCTATAGTAAAAAGCTATTGAAGTCAATTTTTGGATTTAATCTAACTACAAACTAAAAGAACCAATATTAAATAAAAAAAAAGTGATGCACTTAAATCATAGGATAGACATTATATGGTGCCAATTTTCAAGAACGTACAAAGGGAAATAGAATGGCATAGTCAATGTTAGATAGTTATTTGTTACAATTTATATGTGTATAGAAAATTACAATGTTAGTCTTATCTTAAAAATGCATATTGGAATTTTAAAGAGTAAAAAAAGCTAATGGTTAAAAAAAACTCAATCACTTATTTCAAACAAAACTATAGAAATTACAGAGTAGAAAGTTATGGAAGTCAATTTACTATCACAATACTTGAAGTCAGTTTTTAGATTTAATCTAACTACAAAGTAGAGGAACCAGTATTAAATAAAAAAAAGTGATGGATAGACATTATATGATGCCAATTTTCAAGAACATACAAAAGGAAATAGGATGGCATAGTTAATGCTAGATAGTCCTTTATTACAATTTATATGTGCATAGAAAATTATGATGCTAATCTTATCTTAGAAATACAAACTAAAATTTTAAAGAGTAAAAAAAAGCTAATGATTAAAAAAAAAACTCAATCACTTATTTTAAACAAAACCATAAAAATTAGGTAGTAATTGCATGAAAGGTAGAGCACTCATCAATTTAATACCAATAGTCCAATATCAATTCCACATCTATGTTACAATTTAGATCAAACATATTTACACACCAAAAAGATAAGGCACTCATGTTTACACCACCATATAGGAGAGACATAAATTTTTTCACGACTAATTTTTTAAGTGGTGCATAAACTAAGATTTTAAAGTTTAGAACACTCTAAAACATGACTATTACTCAAAATTTACACACACACACACACACACACACACACACACACATATATATATATATATATATATATATATATATATATATATATATATATATATATATATATATATATATATAAGCGTTTGTACAACTACTATTAGAAGCACAATATGGAAAATTGATTTAATTCATAAAATAGACAAAAAAGTGTAAAAAATTAATTAATCTATCTAACCATAGAAAATATAGCAAAATGCTTACCAATAGAAAATTTTACCTCAGAATTAAATGATGTTTGCATTGAAAATCACCAACTATCTTTAAATAGAATATTTAAATTGTAGTTAAGTGAAGTTCTACCTATGAAGACATATAAATAAAGTGAGTAATGTGAACAAAAAGACAACTTCTAAATATAATTCTTCATTTTCCTCCCACCCCTTATTATATATTGTACACATAATATAATTTAACTTAAACACATGCTAAATAATGAAAAGAAAACAATCTACAACATTAAAAATTTAGCTATTAATAGCTTCATGGTTGTCACAAACCACAAGTATCATTATCTTTAAGCTTTAGATGTTAAATTAAGTATAAAAATTAATATAATTGATGACACCCAATTTCTTTTATCTTTAGAGTTTCTAAGTCAAGCAAAGCTTCTAATATAGAACTTACATTGCTTCAATTCTATGAAAATAAGATTTGCTCTAAAAGAAACCAGGTGGTTTGTACACACAAGCCAAGATGCACACCAACTGCTAGTCTATGTTTTTATTGATACCAAGTTTTAAATTCTTATATAACGAAACAAAACTTGATTAAATATGCAAATTACTTCTTTGATTCAAAGCCCTTACCAAGTTAATCCTTACATTAAAATGAAAACACCAAATTAACATAGAAAATCAAGACAAATCAAAGAAGCAAAACTAACATCAAAGAAAATAATTCAAAATAAAATGATTTTAAATTGCACTCCTTAGTTAAGAGCTTCAAGTACACAATAATTCCTTATTAAGAGCTTTAAATTAGAAATTTGAAGGAATTTATCTGAAGAAAGGAATTTTTGAGCTAAAACCTCATGACCCTCAATACACTATGAATGTACAATGAAAGAAATTTTAGGTCTTCAATATTTAATTTATTTTTTCCCTTTTCATAGATAATATTACAAGCATGCTATTTTGTGCACAAATATAGAATATTTTTTATTAATTTAACCAAATAACAACAGCTATAGTGAAATTGCCATTTACTTTTACATATTCTATAGCACACAATATACTATGAATCAAGAATAATAGCCACGATTACATGAACTACCATTAATAAACTATAGTTAAATAGCCACAATTTTTGTAATGCAACTAAGTGTTTTAGCATTAGCAAATAGCAAAATGTTATTAACATAGAAAAATGGAAAATGCAAAGCCTATATTTACTGGATTTATTTTACAAAATCTCATTTCTAACACCTAAATAAACCACTAGTCTTTTATTAACCATAATCCACTCCCAAATAAACCATTACTCTTTTATTAACTATAGTCCTTATCAATTTATTTTTCTATGACCAAGTTATATCTATTTTTAAATTAACTATTAATAATAATAATAGAACCATAAGATTTATTTTTATTTTTTCATAAGATAAGATAAAAAAATTATATTATACTACACCATGTGTGTGATCTTAGAAAACAACACTACGGGACATTTTAATATATTGTTTGATTAAATGAAGATTTACTTAAAAGTGTAAAGAAAGCTTCATTTTGAAAGGACTCATGAGCCATTTTTTTTTTAATTTCATGTCATATTCTTCTCTATTAGAATAAGTATCTTCATATATTGACTATATATATTAGAATTTTTGAAACACTAATTTTTTTTCTTCAAACTAATGGTATATTTAAATAAAAAAAAATAAGAGAGAGAGAGAGAAAGGAGGATTATAGTACAATCATATTCCTTATTTAAAAGTTTTCACAATAATGGGAAAGGAAATAGGAAAATATTATTAATCTTTTGAAATCTTCCAACACTCTTTATAGAATTTTTGCACTTATTCAATTAGAAAAAATTTTTGAATAATTTTTTAAACATCTAAATTAAAAAATAAGGAGGTCATCTCTTAAAAATATTCAAATAAGGAGAAAATTATCATGTAAACTCGAAGGATGTGAAGGCCATAATTCGACATAGTCTCCATTAGATTTTGTTAACTTGGCTAATGGCTATTTTTCATAAGAAAGACACACCAATTTCTATGGAATTGGATAAACTTAAAGGAATCTTTTCTCTAATTTTAAAATTTCAAACAATTTTTTCTATAATTTTATAACTTTTAAGAAATGTTATTGAAGGATGGATGAAAATTTTTCTTGTGTTAACGAAAATATGAGAGTTGATAATTATTTTGATGGAAAATATCTTTCAAAAGAATGTAATTATAAAATATCAAAATGATGTAAAATGATTTAAATGTTGAATGTTAAATATAAGGAGTTTACTGAAAAATAATTTCTTCTTTTTCAAAATAAAAGTTATTTTCCTCCACTATCATATATTTTAATATCATGTTTTTTTAATTACAAATTATAAAAGTGCATTATATTCTTATATTTATATATAGGAAAATGAATTTACTTTACAAAAAATTATTTTCAAAAAAAAAATAAAACCAATTAATTGCTTAATATCTATTGCATGACCTCATAAATTAAGTGAAGATTAGTTAAAATTTTAGCAAAAACCCTTACTCTATGTTTAGATGTGGTTAAAAAAAACCATGAAAAGAAAATAAATAAGAAAAAAGTGTGAAAAAAATATATGAAAAATTATTTTTCTATTTATTAGTTGGATAAATAAAAAAATAAGTGAAAAGGAAATGATAAAAATATTATTTTTTTATTCAATTTATTGAAAAGTAAAAAATAATAAAAGAACTAATTTATCAAATGACATAATTGCTTCTATTGCAAGTAAATAAAGTTGTTTAATAAGTTCTACAAAAGGGTAAATTTATAATTATTAAATTTTCAACCCATTTTCTACATCTATTTGGTAAAAAAAAATTTATACATTCTTGAATTACTTTTTTAACTTTTTTCTTTCCACATCAAATTTTTCATAGTATCAAAATAGTAAAAAAAATTTACTTTCTTTACTTTTTTTCCATAGACCCAAACAAAATGTTAGTTCAAGGATAAACATACTACTTCTCTTAAGATTCATGCTAAAGTATTTATCTCTTAATTTATTTTAAATTTATCAATATTATTATTATAAAAATAAAAAATATATCTAAATACACTTATAATCTATACTCTTTTTTTCTTTTTCTTTAATTTTCTTTTCACCTAGTTCCTATAATATTAAGCAAAAGGGTTAAGTAGCTAATTAATATTGATGCAAACAATGACTGAGATTATTTTTTCCTTTCTCTAGAATGTGGGGAAATCTTTAACACTTTTAAATCGCTTTTAAAATTAGACTCTTTTGAAAACATCTTCTCTATAACACTTGATAATCTTGTTGATTATAAAGTGACTTTTTTATTTTTGGTATAATAAAAAATAAATTTTATTTATCATTTAGTTTCTTATAACCCATAATGCTAATACATATTGCACTAACATATTTTTCATTTTATTTTACTTTTTGTTTGCCTAAATTGTGTTCTACTAATTGCCTGTTTACTTGATATAACTCTGCTTCTCAATTCCTTCCAAAAGCTTTTCTTGGCTTATGTTCTCTACTGTTCTTCTTCATTTTTTTTCTTTAATCTTCAATGCTACCTCTTTCTTCTTTTCTTCCTCATCTTTGTTATTCTTCCCCCTTATCTCTAACCATTGTGTCCTCCTCTTCATCTTTTTCCATCATCTTTCTTAATCTTTTTTTTTGTTGAAATGTCAATTTACATCTTCTTCTTTCCTCTTTCCTCCTTAAACTTTGATCCCTTCTGTTGCCTGAACCCTCTCTTCATCCTTCTACCATTGTCATTCAAGTTTTCTTACTTTGCCTTTTTGTCTTCTTTTTCTCCTTCTAAAGTTCATTTACTTTCTTTATTCTCGTCAAAAACTTCAAACCTTTACCAACATTCATCAAGTTTCATCTTCAAATGTTGCTAATTTTATTCAAATTACTAGTGATAACCCAAAAATCAATTTTAACAATTTTGGAATATGATTTTTTTAATTTAAGTTTAATTGTTAATCTTTATCTCTTTTTTTAATTTTTTATTGATTGTGTTTATTTATTAATATTTTTCTGGCCTGTGAGTTATGAAATGGAGTTTTATATGTTTCATATTCATGGTTTTATATTTTCTTAGGCCAAATAAATGGGTATTATAATATTATGTAAGTTGAAGAATAATGATTGGTGCTACAACAAATATGACAGGTGTGCATGGATAAGAATAATGCCAATGCTTACAAAAAGCTTCATTTTTTATCATCATACTTCCTTTTTACAAGTTAATCTTTCTCTCATCTATGGTTTCTTATCATGCTATTGCATTTTATTTTAATGAACTATGGAATTGAATTTTTTTTATGATATTATTTTTTTTACTTCATATGGAATGGTCCTTAAATTTTTTAACATCTAATTGATAATTAGAACGCCATAAAACCTTTCAATGCTTCTAATTTTCTGAACTGAACCAAACTTATTACTTTAAATTTTGAGTTAATTTATAAGAGTTTCCCTTTATTTAGCCATGGTTCTAGTTGTATTTTTATATTTTTATATTTTTACTATTGTTGCCTTTTGTATATATGAGTTGTTAATGTTGTTTTTCTTTTTATTTTTTGCATTCCAACTATTTTACTATATTTTTTATGAAGTAATGCTATTGCAATGCATGTGTTTAAAGTCTATGTCCAATAAGTTTTAGGTTAAAATCTTAATAATGCTGGACTTGAGTTTGTTTTGCTATGAAAATAATTATAATTAATCATAAAGTTAAACTAGTATACTTTTATTTATTTTACTATCATTTTCTCCTATCATGAATTCCATTGTTTGTTATTGCAAGGATTTATTTAAATTAAAAAAATTATTTCACTTAAGAAATTAATGAAAATTGAAGCTAGCCATGTTATATGTATAATATGAATTTTGCTACTTGAAATCAGCTTTAAAGGTTATAACATTAGAACTCTACTAAAAGATTATGACTAATTAATAAAGGTAATTTAGAAAAAAGGTAATTAATCTCTAATAATAAAAAAATTATCTTAACCAGTTCATTTAGATGAAAGTGTATGCTGAAGTTTCTGATGCAATAAATTTTCTATATTATGTTAAGAAATGTAAACCATGTAATTTAGGAAATTTATTTAGACTCTTTTGAATAATACCTCAATCATTGTGAAATTAGTTAGTAATGCAATTTGCTTGAGTAGTTCCACTCTAAAAATTGAAAGATTAGATAAGATTACGATAGACATTGTCAATAAGAGATTTAAACTTAACTTCAATATTTTTGTTAGGATAACCTATTTAGAATAATTATTAAATTATATATAATATAATAACAATCAAAATTTGATATCTTATTTTGCTTTTTTTGGGTAGTTTTTTTTTTACTCCTTTAATCTATTAGTAATTACTTATTAATGTAATGAAATCAATAAAAGTTTAATTTGCAGTCTATATACTTTGTCGTAATAGATCAACTAGGTTGATATTTGAGTAAAATTATCTTTATTGTAATAACAAAGATTTTATCATCCTAATAGATAACTATCTTCATAGGTTGTTGCTAATCTAAATATTTGGTATTGTTTTAAATTTTTTTATATATTCACCTCAATTATTCATTTAATATAACCAAGTTCTAAACTTTGCTATTTTACTTTGATTCAAGTGGTGTACATATATTGTAGTTTGTTCATTCTCATTTGATTTCATTATTAGCTGCTTTTTAAATCTCAAGTAAAAGCTCTCTGATTCTTTTAAATATGATAGATTACATGAGAACCTCTAGCTATTTCCTTCTTTTCCATATCCATTTTTGTAATTTTTTCCTCTTTTCCTTAAGGTAATGTTGAAATGATAAACCACACTAATTTTCAACTATTATTAGGTAGCCTTTTTTAATGAAAGATAATATTAAAGGCCTTCTTTTCTTGATCTATTTATGTATTATGTGTTTATGTTTTGATTAAATTTTTAAACTTCTAGACTCATTCTTGAAATTCAAAATATAAAGGAAAGAGGAGAAAAGAGAATAATTACATGGTGGTTTATGGTGCTTACACAATGTCAGTCTTCTACCACTTGATCCTTCTAAATTCAATGTTTTACCTCTAAAACTTCACAAAATCATATTTTTAACTCCTCTAATTAAAACAAATAACTTATTTAAGGTCAATCTCTTTCTTTACTAGGTTTCCTATTATTATTTCATTTTCAAAGTTTAACCTTCTCAAGGTCAATCTCCTTTTCTATTTCAAGTTATTTTATTTATTTATTTGGTATTTATTTCAAGTTGAAAGTTTTAAGAATCAATTTGTGGTAATAGGAATCATAATACAAAATAAGTAGTGATGCATTTGGCTAGAACATTTAGAAATTCTTTTATCACTATTGTATATGTTTGATCAATTTTAGAAAAGTGCATTTTTTATCAAAAAGGATGTTGATACAAAAGATTATTTTACATGAAATAAAGCCTTTTGCTTAGCATCCTAAGAATGTGGAAATGTTATCCAAGAAATTAACTAAGTTAGACTTCATTAGCATCATTGATACAAAATGTGTTAATTTGTCAATTTTTTTATCTCCCTTTTTTTTTAAACTTCTACTAAAAAGAATGCTTTGCATTCAAAATTTGTGTAAGTCAGCTTATTTATTACTATAAGAGAAAGTTAATGATTGTTATTTTCTATGCAAGCTAGGAAAAAATGGCCTTCTTTCTCTAGGAAGTGCAATGTTGAGGAAGCCTTGCTTCATTCAATGTTTTAAGTGCCTTCTATTCAAAAACATTATATGATTATTTGTTACTTTCAATTTTTGTTGCTATCCATTATTATTATTATTTTAGTGGATGATTAGTTTAGTTTTAAAGTCACCATCTTGAGTAACAAAAGAGAAAATAAGAGGAAAATATATTATTATAAATGTGAACTAACAATTTCTTCAATTTTGGTCTTTGTTTACATATATGTTAATAATATGTCAAATGATAATCCTTTAGAGGAAGATTTTGTTACATCTTTTACTTATTTATAGCCCGTAACTTTGCTCTTATTGATGTAACATGCTTTTAACTTTCTTTCAATTTTTTATACTTATTAAGTTATTTTTCATTATTTGTTTAACTTTTGTTTGAATGTTAAGATCTTTAGATTTGAATTTTGTTCTATTATTGTGAAGCTTCCTTGTAAAGCTATTCTTCTCCCTCTTTTTTTCCCTAAGACGCTCTTACCTACAGGTATTAGTGTTTCTTCAATGACAAGTTCATGCCACTAGTTCTTTGCCATAACTAAAGTTACTATCTCTTCCTTTCTATCATCGTACCTTTCTTCCACTTTCAATTTTTTATTTTACTTCTTCCTCTTTCACTAGTTTTTTCTAACACCACCAATCTGTTTGATTTCTGACAATGGCTTCTTAAAGTTGTTGTTACTACTATGTTTGTCTATTTCATTGTCCAATCATTGCTATTTATTTCAAATCCTTTAGCTTCTTAAGCTTGATTTCACTTTCTAACTTCTTTCCTTATAATTTTTAGTTTTAATATTTCAATCTCAACAAATTGTTGGAATGATTATGAAAATATTGAAACTATTCTCAGTATTTATCTTTATTTCCTTTATTTCTTTCCTTTTAGAGATTATAATATTTATTTTTTTAATTAATACCAACTGAAGGAAACTAAGGTGTGGAAGCCATAGCACCAATATAGATGAAAACTAAAAAGTCACTTCCTTTTTTAAAATTGTTCTAGAACCTAAAAATTGAAATAAGTTTTATACCTAAACTTAGAGTTTTAATTTTTTTCCTTTTTATAGGCTATAAGGACTGGATAGGTTCATCCAAATATCAATCTTCAAATATGTGATTATATGAACTTGGTCTTTACTTTTTCATGAAGTTACTTTATTTTTATAGATATAAGTTTGGGTTAAGCTATTTAGTTCTACATTCTACTACAAGTAAGCTAAATATAAGCTTCCTTGTTATCTTACTTCAACTATAATTATTTTTCTTTATTTCTCTTCTTTCTTGCTAAGATATTGAGAAGGTATTTTTCCCTAATTGTTCATTAGTTCATTATAATGAATAATGATTTTATCTTATAATTTGATCAATGTATTGTTTATTTACTCATTATTTATTTCTTGATCTTCTATTTATTTATTATTAATTTGAAATTGGGTATGACAATATTTTTATTCCTTTGGAATAAGATAAAGGTATTGTCTTTTGCAAAATAAGTGATTCCTTAGCAAAGTGATGATTAAGAAATAATAAAATCAAAGAGAGAGGCAAAGATAAAGTTATAATAAAGACAAAGTTATAATTAAAATTAATCATGAAAAGAATATGAGGATTTATCTTTTCCCTCACTTTGTGAGAGTAATAATTACAAAACTAAAGAATAAGGCTTTAGCACAATTGTTAGATGTTCAATTTATTATTGTTAAAGTTATAATAAAATCATTCTTGAGTTAAAGTGCTAGCTAGATTAATTTTATTATTGTAAAATTATTATATCATTTTTCAATTTATTATTTTAATTTTTGTTGGGTCTATAGGTTCACAATTAGTAACTACATTTGTAATTGCATTGAGTTGAAATCCGTCTACTTGCTGCATTTAGAATAAGCTTACATAGTTTCACTATTAAGTATGCAGCAAATGCCAATTAAAATAATTTGTAAGTTTATAAATCAAATTTGGAAGAAAGGTGACTTAAATTTGAATTCATATCTTTAGTTGCTTGTGCATAACTAAATAAAGGAGTCTATCAATCTATTGCTAAGAGACGTAGTGAAATTGAGTCAAACTGCTTAATCTTGAGAATACTTCTTTATTCTTATCTTTGTTTTAGGTGATTGAGAATATTTTTCATTTTTTTTTGAAAGAATCATCTCTAAAGCATTCCCATATGAACTTAGGAGTCAAAATCTAAAGGATCAGGTCTTACAAATTTCACTAGAGATTGCCTTTGCTTTTTTTAGCCTAAGCCTTGAAAGTTTTAAATTTTTAGATGCTTATTTCACTATTAGTATCCTTTTCAAAGTCTAATTTTCTCTTATTCAACATTCTTTCTTTCATTAAAATTTTTAATTTTTAAATTTTAATTTTATTACAATTTAATATAATTATTTATTTTAATAAATTCAAAAATTAACTCTTAAATTATTTTAAAAAAGCATAAATTAATGGTAAATCTGGAATGATATTTATGTTATGTAATGTAGGTGGTGTTTTTTCACAAACTCAAGAACAAAAGCAAATGAATTAGCAATATCGATAACAAGACTTTACATTGGCTACCATGACATAATAACTTTGAGGAATGTTTATCATAGGAATGCTATTAGCGCTATGGAAATCACTACTTATAGCTATTAGAAATTTAACATTATATAGGTTTATATAAATTTATATATATTCTCCATTTTATTTTTATCTATTCTCATGTTTATTCTAATTCTTAGTTGTTTATATTTCATAATATTTTGAATATACATAGTTTGAAAACTATGAACTAAATTGGCTATACTATTTTTATATAAACTAATTCATCTTAAAAGCATATGCTATTAAAAGTATGATAAAAAGTAATTGTATTTTAGTTTTATATATTTACATGTTTCTGAATTGGAAACATGAAATTGATGTTGTTATTATTCCACAAGGAGTTAGTGGCATTGTAGAATTGGCCACAAGTTACTTGCTTACTATTTATAATACCATAGGAAATACAAGCAAGCTTTGTATAGCTGATGAAATTCAAGCTAACTTTACTTACACTAGAAGCTATTTCTAAGGATTTGAAAGTCATGACATTATGTCTGATATTGTGACAATGGTAAAGGTAACTGAACTCTGCTCCTTTTCTTCCTAAATAAAGGTTTCCTAACAGGAGAATGATACATTCTCAAATTAGTATAAGGATAAAACTATGAGCTTGGCTTGGTTAATCACTTTATACTCTTTAGAACTACAGAAGTTGCACCTCTTTGCACTTACTTTGTATGAATAATGTTATATACACTTATGGACAAAGGTGCTTAAGTTATTTATATAAGTGATTTCCTCTCTTCTTTTGATGTAAAATTGGTGTGTCTTGAAAGAAAGTTTCATTTTCCTAAATTTCCTTTCTTCATTTATTTTTCTAATTTCCTTTTCTTTTTAAGATCCTTAAGGGAAAAACATATAAGTTAAAATCCCCTTGGATTGGTGTTATTAACTAACTAATAAGATCACCACCCAAATACTGCACTAATTTCTTTATGTTATCTACAACCATTCATCTCTTTTTAACCTAAATTTTTCTATTTATACTCAATTCATCTATAATATTCTTAGTAAATTCTAAATTTTGTTAACTCAATAACTATTATTGCACGTGTAAGTTATTATGTTGTCTATATGGTTTTGTTGTCTTAACTTGAATGAATTTTAGGCTTCTGTGTTGAACAAAGTTATGCTCTTTCAATTATTGTCATACATTGGCCATGAAGTCAGTACTTTCTATTGTAGTTATCAAATTCCCTACATTATATGATTAGAAAGTGATTTTTGTGCCATATGTATAACTCAATTAATCAAAGCACATTGTCAATGCTTCAATTATTGCAATAGCCATTAAAATAGAAGCCCATAGTTAAAGGTAGCCACTTAGGTTCATGTTTAAGAAATTGGATTAAATGGATAATTAGGTATTGCGACATTTTTATGGATAATTACTTTATTTTGATTGGATAGGACAGAAGTTTTTCTAAATTAAGTTATTTATCTAGCACAGCATTTTTTCTTACTTATAATCAAGCAAACAAAAAGGATATGGTTTGTTATTATTGCTCTGACAAGTGCAATGTTTCGACATCTTCAAGTGAAGTTTAATCATTTAATGTCACTATAAGCAATTTACTTGATTAATTTTTTAAATGTGCTCAATCATCTACAATTATTAAGCAAGCAAGTTGATTTTATCAATAATGAAAAGTCATGTGCCTTTGGCTATAAAATTCCTTACTTCAAGAACTCTTGATGGATCTAAACATGAAAATTTTTTGAAATTTGAACAACTAGAGGTCTTTTTATGCTAAATCTATTTAAGTTAATTATTTCATGTCTTTTTACAAAAGTCATTCCAAAAGTTCTTTCATAACTACATAAATTACTCAATTAAGTTCTTAGCATTTTCAAAGAACATTCTTAATAGTATTGAAGTTATATTTGAAGTTTCAAAAGTCCAAGATATAGTCTTAGGAATAAAAAGCATAGTAGTTTCTCTTGCTTTATATGTGCCATTAGGAGATAAGAACCATTTGGATACTATAATGTGTGCAGCAACCTTGATGCAAATTGTTGGAGTTTCCCTTTTAATTATTCTTTCTCAATCTCCTTGACTCTAGTTTTTATTTTGATAGTTCTTACTTTCTAATGACAAATCTATAACGTTTAGATTATTTTTATTGTTGAGTTTATTATTCCTATTTTCACTTATTAAAGTTAATAGAGAATACTAAACCTCTATTGATGGAAAGACTACATACTTTAGTATCAATAAGCATTCCTTTTTATCTCTTTTTATGAATTATTAACTTGATTGTTTCCTTATTGTCTTTTGCTTTTGTTTGTAGAAAACTAAGATGTCTAGTTTCACCTATGATCTAAAACTTTTAACTACATGTGATTGCTTTTTATTGCTCTTAATGCTCTCCTAACAATTTTTTAATTTTAATTGTAAGATTTCTTTATATCTATATTTTTTGTTTTTAATGATGTTTAACAATGTAGATATTTATTTTCCTTTGTATACATACTTTGTAGAAGCCAAAGAAATACCCTAGAGATTTTCAAACATAGAAGAACTTGAAAATTCTCTTAGAAAAGCTTTAGATGAGTTTAGGCAATGTTGGAAGGTAATTGCATCCATTTCGAACATATTAGACAATGTATCATATTAAGAAACTCATCTACTTTACAAATTTTTTTGATAAATCTCCTAAAAAGTTAGTGTACTATAAATCATCAAGAACCTCTTTTTTTTAAAGGATCATCATTCATAGTTTTAAAGTTTAATATAACAATATTCATCATATAATAGAGGATCCATTTCAATATGATCCCTTATATGATTAAATTTTATTGTTCCATAAAGGAAGATGTTTAGCAAAAGAGATTCTACCTTATTGCCCTTGTAGCTCTTTTGTATCATTTTCTAGGAATTGTAACCTTTTATAGTTTTAGTATATTCATACTTATTTAAGAGATTACTTTTATAGATAAATATGGGTGATGGTGCTTTCCATGGACACCAAAGATTTGTATAGGCATATTGTATATAATACTTTAAAGTTTAAATAGAAAATTCCTATGTGCAATTTTGTAGGTTTTGCATTATTTAGATTGATTACATGAAATTGATTTAACATAATACAAAATGCAAAGTATTCCTTTTCTTAGTATGAATACAAGAGTTTAAATGAAGTAATATTAGTTAACTAATTATTTTGAACTTTTTAAAGAAACTTTTATTTAAATTCTCTATTTCCTTCCTATTTTTTAAGTTAGGCGATATATTTCAATTACAAGTGTAGTCCAAAGAAAATGAAAATGGTCAATAGTTATTTTCTTCAGTGATTTTATTTAAAGTTGACTTCTGAGCAATTACATCTAACATAACTATAAATTTGAAAAGTGAATCCCCTTTTAGTTCATGTTATTCCAATCAAAGACCATTAAGTGAAAATTTATTTAATCTCATATGTCTATATATTAATAATGACTAATTAAATATAATTAATGTTTATAATAGATGTTCTTTTCCTACACACACAATTTTTTCAAACATATAGTATCTTCCTTTCATGCATACAATCAACAGTGGCAAATTTATGAACATACAAAAAAGGTGTAATAATATGTTTAACTTCATATATGGTTAATGGAAAGATATTTTCCAAAATTGCTTGCTTATATTGCTTGCATTTTTTATTGTATAAGAGTACTACAGGTAATGATTTATCAAAATAACACCTTATTCCCTTAAAGAATTTTCCTAATGAATCAACTACTATGTATCAAAAACATAAATAGTACTTTCTTTAGACCAATGGCATAAGCATGGTGTTCAAAACTAACAAATAAAATAAACAAGTAGACAACAAGACAAGACATTGTATGAATTTGAACTTTCATATTTTCAAGGAAATCCTTACATACCATTTTCATTTTTTTTTTACCTATGTTCAAGGTACTTTGACAGTATTTCATCAACAGTTGGAGTTTACCCATGCTTACTTATTTGATTTGATAATTTTAGCATGTGATTATAGAAGTTAGCCATGCTAACCTCATACTGAAAGTGAAGGCAACTACCTCAGACTAAAAGTGAAGGCAATTCCCTTCTTGTGTTTTTTACTTACTAATTTGTTTCTCCCTACTTGTGCCTTTTTGCTTTCTACATCTATAGTAATATATCTTATGTGCATTATGTGTTCACTATATATTCTCTTTAGCCTTTAGTATGAAATGGTATAAGGTGCTATGCTTTCTATTTTTATCTTAAAATGTAATCATGTTCTATATAAATATATGAAATTAAACTTTGATATACTATTAAAGATATAGTTAAAACACTCCTAAGTTATTAGTAAAGGATTCAAATGATAAGATTAAAGTGTACATATTCAAAAATTTATTTGCATTTCAAGTTAAGTCCATCTATTTTTATGACATTGTCTATTATAGATACTATAGAATCCTTAAATGGTTTTATTTTTTCTTCTGTAATGTGTTTTAATTCTCATGATATGCCACAGGTTCATGATGGTGCCACAGGTTCATGATGGTTTTTTCCTTTTCAATTAATGATGGCGAATACTCTTTTGGAAATTACTTTTTGTTGATTTCAAGTTTTTCTTCAATTTATGTTTGACTTTTAATTGATTTTTGTCATGGCATGTTGAAAGATTATAAATTTTGTCTTTCTACCGACTTTATTTATTTCTTTCCACTTTGGTAGTTACTCATCAAAAGCTATCAATATAACCATTTTCCCTTTTTCTTTATCAAAATACCATCTGTTCCTAACTTGCAATACTAGAAATGCTTATACTTGTTGCGTTTTGAATAAACTTTCAATGTTTCATTTTTGTAAAGCTATTATTTTTTAAGAAAAATAAATATATATGATAGTGAGACAAGTACTGCAAGAATAATTAGAAAACATTAAAAAAAATACTCTTTTCATATTATATATACTTATTTCTTATATAATGACTATAATAAAATAACAAGTACTTATGTGTAACATGGGTCTTAAACCAGTTAAAAAGCAAAGGCCATATACAATGCATGTAATTGTCATTCCTCTCATAACTTTTTGTGAAATTAAAAGGTATAAGATATTTTTGTGTACTTAATTATGTTACTTGTTGATAATTATAACTAATAAATAAATGAATAAATAATAATTATTAGTTTTAAAGGATTCATGCACATTAAAATTTTAATTTTTTAATTTTCATAATATTAAAAATTATAAAAGTTGATAATATTTTTTTATTAATTATAACTAAATAAATATGACATAATCAAAATATATAAGGCTATGTTTGGCACATTTTAAAACTAGAATTTATTTCATTTTGAAATGAATTCTACCAAAAAATTATTTTTAATTTTAAATTTTTTAGATTTCATTTCATTTTAAAATCTTGTTTTATTTATAATATTGCTATTTTAAAATCTCATGAAATTAGATGGGATTTAATAAGAATTTATTTTATTTCAAATATAATATTTTCATTAGGCAATTTCACCTTTAATTTTTTAAGTTATTAATAGTCATTTCTCTCTTTTTCTCTCTTTAAATTTTCTCTCTCTTACTTTCTTTAAGGATAATATTGTAAATATAAATATTTGAAATGAATTCTACAAAAATTTCAAATAAAACAATTCATTTTAAAGTGAAATGAAATCATATTTTATGTAATTTATCTTAAATAAAAGAATTTATTTAGAAATGAAATCATTTCTTTTAAAATGAATTCCATTTTTTAATGTGCCAAATAAAGTGTAAGAATTTTTCAATACGAGAAATCCTTTGCATAGGGACATAAAATTTATGATAGGTGACTTGGTATGATAAGTTTTTCTACACAAGATGGCTGGCAATTTTGGCATCAGAGACTTTGAAGGATATGAATGACGCATGTATATTTAAAATTGATTGGAAGTTATGTTCAAGTACTAACAATCTTTGGCTAAAGTCCTAGAAGGTAAATATATAAGACATTAAAATCGAAGAAAGAGTATCTCAATAAATAAGGGACCGATTTACCTCTTTGGAAGACTTTAGATCATATGTGGCACATCTTAAGGAATGAAATTTTGTGGATTGTTGGAAATTTGCCAAAGTGTTAATTTTTGAAATAATATTTGGTTGGATGATTTAAGATTAAAAGATCATATTACCAACCCAATACAAGCTAACTTCCTAGATATTGTTGTTAATCATTTTGTCAAAGAAGATGAGAATTGGAATGTGGAATTCATTAATTTTTTGTTACCGACTAACATAGCAATAAAATTTTGTTCTTAGCTTCCTCCCAAATTCTAGGCTGGCCCCCGATAGGGAGAAATGGAAATGTAACAGAATTGAAAATATCTCGATATCCAATGCATATGTTATGACTCATGATCCAGTTGTGGGACATGATAATAAGTTCTAGAAATATATTTGGATATGGTAGGGATTTGAAAGGGTCATTCTTTTTATCGAGAATGTGTAATGATAGTTTATTCACCAATTAGGAAAGAAACAAACGCTATTGTTTATTATAACAATAAAAATACATTTGATTATTAATTGATTGTAATATATAATAATTACGAATTTACTCTCCTTCCTAGTATGACTTTAATAATAATTGCCTTTTTTAAGGATAATTATTCTAGAAAATTTTAGTAAGATAAAAATCATGATTAAATAAAAAAAATTGAAGTGGAAAAAAATTGAAAAAGTATTTCAAAAATTAGCAAAATATTCCTCCATTAAATAAGTGCAGAAAAAAAATTAAAAATATTGCAATTTCATTTCACAATTTTCCTTTTATGAGAGTTATTAGATAATTTTGTTGACTTATAATTGAAGCAATTTGGTTATTTAACAAAAATTATTTTTATTTCTTTTTATTTCTCAATCAAATTCAATATTTTTTATCATGATCTTTGCATAAATATTATATACATTCAAACAATAAACCAAAAACTATTTTTTATATATTTTCTTTTCATTTTTTATCTATTTTCTTGCTATATTTATTCTTGCTAAGTTCAAACATTTCACACCATATATGTGAAAAGGATCCACCTTTGATGGGCCAAAATTAAGCTGATATTTCAATGCTACCTTTGAAACTGCCCCCTGGTTTGTCCAATATGCTGCTACCTTAAACGATGAGGGCGTTGGACATAACAAACCAATATTTATATCTAGTTGATTCCAACAAAGGGCAAAACTAGAGAAGAATGCATAGTTATAAAAATAAATAAATAAATATTAAGAAAATTACATTTTATCCAATTCAATTATGGGATTGTCGGATTTTACCCCCTTAACTATTGAAACTTAAATTTTACTCACTTCAACTTTATAAAACTTAAATTTTACTTGCATCATTACTAATTTAACGGTCATAACACTTAGTAGCGGTTCTGTGACACTTAACAGCGGTTCATAACTATTAGTAAGTAAAAAATTTTTCAAAAATTAATGAATAAAAACTGCTGCTAAGTATAAAATGATAATGGCGATTTTGTTAATAGATTCCATTACATTGTGGGGGTAAATTTTAAATTTTATAAAATTGAAGAAAATAAAATCTAAATTTTAATAGTTCAAGGAAGTAAAATTCGATAATCCCATAGTTAAGGGGATAAAATATAATTTTTTCATAAATATTTGTCATAAAATTTTTCATTTAAATTATATTATATCTTAATTGTTTTATTATAATTATAATAGTAATAATTATTATAATTATTCAATTGAAATTATTTTATTAATACTTAATAAAACATCATTAATATCTATAATCTCCATGGAGGATCTCATGCCAAATAGATATGTACATAGGCCGGGCAACCTGCCTAATCCGTTAGGATCCTCTAAAAATATAAGGTTTGGACTCATTTTTTTAATTCGATAGATCCATTGAACTTTTTTTATCTGGTCCGATAATAATTGGGTCAAATTTGGACAATAATAAAAAAGCCTGACTTGGTCAGACCCGACTTGAGATATTAATTTATTTTTTTATAATATAATTATATATTAAAAAATAATTATATTTTATTATTTTTAATATAAAAAATAATTTAATATAATTAAATATTTTATATATTTAAATATCATATTATTTCTTTGAATACATATTTTTTATATTAAAAATAATTTTTTTACTTAAAAAATTAAAGTAGTTAAGTAATCAGATCAAATTTCAAGTCATACATATTAATTGAGCCAAACTCAAACTATAATTTTTTTATTATTTGATTTGTTTGATCCGATCCGAAAACCGTCTGAACCGGCTATATACACCTCTAATACCGAACAAGGAACTTTACCTTTCCGTCAATAGTGGGGGAAAAAAACAGTAACTTTAAAGCGACGCTAGAACCGTGGAGAAATACAAAGGTGTCCCGCACTGGTGCTTTCTGGAACATTCATCGCTAACATTAATCCCATCCCGATTTCAACCAACCGCGACTGTAAGCATCACTTTCTCCCTTTACTCCCATTCTGCAACCAAATTTCAAACAAAGCATGTCAATTGTTCCCATCAACCAAGGACCCCGAGGCCGTGACTCTAACTCGTTGGACCTCTGGGATCCATTCTCTCTCGACCTTTGGGAGCCATTTAGAGATTTTCCTTTCCGCTCCGCAATTTCTCCATTCCTTCATGGTTTCGGATTCGGATCCTCCGTGAATACCCGACTAGATTGGAGGGAGACTCCCCGAGGCCATGTTTGGGAGGTGGTGCTGCCTGGCTTCGCCGATCAAGAAGTTCTGGTCCAGCTTCAGGATGACAGAATGCTTCAGGTGAGCCTCGAGAGTGGTGATTTCATGAGCAGGTTTAAGATTCCAGATGATGCCAAGCTTGAGCAGCTCAAGGCCACCATGAACCATGGTGTTCTGGTCATCACTGTGCCGAAGCACGAATCCAGCAGGCCCCCCGTTAGGGTTGTCGAGATAGAAGGCAGTGGCTGAAAACATGGGAAAAATTCATTTGTTTTAATAATTATATGTTGTCTTGATGCATGTCATCTTTGTTACTATATAACTAAACGCAATGCTGCTGAGTCTGTTAGTTCCGTATGTAGGAGTGCGCGGTACTTGTAACTATAAACTAGTATGATGCTTCTTCTATGTTATGTTTGTTGGGTTACTCTAAAAACATTCTCTTGAATCTTATGCAACGCTTGGGCGGCAGAACAAAAATAGTTAACAAAATGAAATGGTGTATTTTAAGATTTTTCTTTCAACTCAATCACCTCAGGCCTTTCCTAATCCGCATGAGTAAAATACGGAATAGTTGCCGATCCAGTTCCATTGAACTCAAACCAGTGTCTGTTTCTCGCAATCTTATACGATAATGATAAATTCCCCGGTGCTCGTGGACTTTGTTGATAATTGATTACAAAGCTAACGACAAAACGTTCCGACAGCACAATCGGGGATTTTATGTCTCTATATCCATTCATTTTCTTGCAATGCTACAAATAGAACAAACTGATGAAACTTATTGACAAAAGTTCAAAGTAAAACGACCCTCAACTTCAATCATACAACTATCACTATATGATGGATAGCATGCTGTCCTCACACATCAAAGAATGAGATAGACGTTCTACTTCACATCTAAATCAATCACTCGTATACCCGTTCCCCTCCAAAATTCTTCTTCAATGCTACCAGAAGATTATTCCTAGCTAAAGGTTAACAGTTGGCTTCAACCGCCAACAGCAAAGAGAAATCACAAATGAATGCGTATAGAAATCATAAAACTATAAAATTTGGTTCGACAATTTCCTGTAACTAGCCATTTACCACAAGCCGATAAACTTCCACCAGGCTCCTCCAACTCCAAGCCAGATGATTATGTTGATAATACTTATCAGAAACCCGTAACCCCACCATTTAGCAAGGGAAACATAGTTGGCACCAAAGAAAACAGGTGCTGATCCAATACCATAGTGGGTAAGGCCACCCATAAGGTTGGAGAGGAAGGACAGCACCATGGCTCCAAAGAATGGCGGAGTCCCCAGAGCAGTAGCGACAGACAAGAAAGCCGTAAACATGGCGCCAATATGAGCAGCTCCACTTGCAAAGAAGTAATGCGAGTAGAAGTAGAGAAGAACCAGAATGCCAAAAGATAATTGCCATGAGAGCCCCAATCCCCCAACAAACTGTAAACAAGAAAATTAGTTAATCTTTCCAAGAAAGTATCAAGGAATATGCTATTCTAATAATTTCTCAATGAAATTTATGTGAAAGTAAATCTTGTTATATGGCCTTTTGTAATAAACATTCGTGTTGTGTATTTCTTTTCCATGGCACCTTCTAGCATATGTGTAAAAGTTAAAGTTACACAACACAACCAGAGCATATGTGTAAAAGTTAAAGAGGCAGCTATGAAGATAGTATTGATAAATTCAATGGTAAATTAGATGCATGATGAAAACTTGGTTGAAAGATTGTGCAATAAAAAGCAGATGAATGATGTTAATGCTTAATTCCACATAAAAAATTATTGATCAATTTAAATTCTGCAATTCGCATGATGGAGAATATTTAGAAAGCTATTCCCATTGGTTACATAAACAATAGAAAAAAATACCAAAATAATATTACAGAAAATCAAGCATGCACCGGGAACAGGCATAAAGCAGAAGATCCCATGAGGATGATAAACTATCAGACAATAGACATCACGTCCTCTGAAATAATTATTTATTATTGGTAAGTGGAAACGTAAGCCAAACACATAAAATATCAGCTAAACAGAGGGAGGAGATAAAGGAAAAACCTTGACTACTGTCTGACTGAACCAGGATATAAGACCATATTTGTTCAGATACCCAGCCATCGCAATAAGGGCAGCAAACCATGTGAGGGTATCCCAGGCAACTCCCTCAGCTAAGCACTCCTTCCAGGTCACAACCCCTGTGACAAGAAGTACTGCCAATCCAAGGATAGCAGCACTCACAGCATCTACACCAAGAACCCCGCCAAAAATCCAAAGGCCCACCTGATACAGCAGAGGCAGAGAAAGAATGACTTCCAGACAAAATGAAGATACTCAAGGGAGAGAACTATGTATGAATTCCACCTCCAATAAATACACCAGTTAAAAGGTGATAAAGCTACTGAAGCACTGGACTCACAGAGTACAAGGCAATACTGCAACTGAACAGTTAATTCTGAGGAGCAGCAAAGAAGCTGCAACTAACCCAAACATTGCAACTTGATTTAAAACACAGAATTAAAATTGGCATAATTTCCCATAACTAATGTTTAAACACCTGCCAAGTTACCTTAAAAAAAAAAATCAGAACCACGAAGGTAGATTTCCCTGAGAATCAGCCTAGCAGTACAAATTTAATATAACTACATTACTTATGGCAGTAATCACAGCATATCCTCAGCCTGCTCTCTTTTCTTGAACTTAACACCAATGGAGGCTTGGCGCATCAGCATCTGATTTGTTGGCTTTTTTCTTACCATACAAATTAAAAAGGACAGTATATTAAACATCATTAAGAGTTACACCCTAATTCTCTTCTTTGAGGCTGAACAAATCACGGTAGTAATCAAATAATTTGTTAAATCAAACCTCCTCAGGGTTGCCTTTCTCAACCACACAATCACTTCCCAAACTAGAACTGCTAAAAGGAGATTCTAAAAGAAGCAAACCATGATGAGTCTCAGAAGAACAGAAGTTGAAGCAATGACTTCCCAAAGCCCAACTATAAAAACATTCACGTTTCTCACGAAAAACAGTTTAACTTTCCAATCAAAGTGCTAAAATCACACATGAAATTCTAAGCTATTTACAAGTGACAAACAAACCAGACAGTCAGAAATCAAGAAAACAGCCAACTAAATTATGGTATTGTTTACCCAGTAAAAAACAGGTTCCCTATCAGATACAACCAACAAGGTAGTTTCAAATGTACATAAAAAATAGTCGACCAACACAACTGCATAGAAAACCATGCAAAATTTAGATCTAACACACACACACACACACACAGTATCATTGGCTGCTAAATTATAATTTAGAAAAGGTGGGAAGAAAAACCAGTTTTAAGAATGAGGGCAAACCAAAAGGTAAAAAAAGTCCCCATACCGTAAGCAACAGAGTCCCAGCCATTATCTTCTCATTTGCAGTCATTGGTCCCATCTTTTCGAGCTTCTCTCTAGCAAGCTTGGGAGCATCCGGACTGGTTTTCACTGTTGGTGGGTAAATCACATACAAAATCAACGGTACCAATACCAATGACACCAAACCCGGCACTATCCCAGCTTTCGCCCAGTCTAACCACCCAATTGTCTTGTTAATGGCGTTGGATGTCAAAGTGACACACAGTGGATTAGCTGCCATTGCAGTCAAAAACATTGCCGATGAAATCACCGAGGTTTGAAAGCAAGTCAGCATTAACCACGATCCTAATCTATTCTCAGTTCCATCGCCCACGTTACTACCACAAGCGACACACAGGGATTTCACCAAGGGAAGAAAAATGCCACCGGCCCTAGCTGAAACAGAAGGAATTGCCGGTGCCAGAAGAGCCTCGCTAAAAACTAAACTATATCCTAACCCTAACGACGAACTACCAAAAAGAGACACAAATTGAAAAGCAACTCTATTTCCTAACCCTGTCTTGATAAAACCTCTAGCAAAAAAGAAGGCCAGGCAAATTAGCCAGGGGATTGGATCGCCAAACCCAGAGAACGCCGCAACGAAAGTTAGGGTCTTCGTAAGCACGGAGACGCCCAAACCCAGAATTGCCACCGCACCAAGGGGCAATGGCTGAGTGATAATGCCGATAATGGTGCCCAGGAAAATGGCCAACAATTGCCACGCGTTTTTTGAAACCCCAGAAGGCACCGGTGTAAACCAGAGTATAACCCCAGTTGCTACCGAAGCCAATAGTGGTTTTATCGCCGCGCCTTGCCATGTCTTCGGCGGAGCCGGGGCCGGGGCTGGAGTAATAGAAGCTCCAGCAGCGGAAGCAGTAACACTAAGAGGCCTCCTACTGGATTTCACATTGAAATCAGGCTTGGGGAGATTCAAAGATGGAATGAAACAGTTTCGTTTCGGGCCATTGAAGTTGGTGGTATTCAATGAACTCCATCGGGAAAAGCACACTTGCGAAGTCTTCGATAGCGGAAGCCTGGAGGAGCGCAGTCGAAGAGAAGCAGGGGACGGAGAAGAAGTGGCGAGAGCTATGGAGGCCATGGCTGCTGGATCGGATCTGGTGCAGCGTTGAGAAGAGCAGCGCCATGTGGAAAGTGGGGAACGAAATATAGCGCAAGAGGTAAGGAAACTTGTGAGGATATTGTGGACCGTCCGATATTGAATGGATGGTGGCGATTGTGATTAGGGATGTGAGGTGTTGTTTGTAGGTGAGGAATTGGTGGCTTCCTTTTTTGTGGCTTAGTAAACGCCGTCCTGACGTTGAAACGTCCGTCCACTACTGGAAAAGTGAAGGCGGAGATTAAGATCTTATGCCAACAACTCTTCCAACCTGTAGCCACAGCTGGGGGTTCTGTGATTACGTGGAATCGTGATTGGACTGGATGAACAGTGCCGCCAAACAGTCTACAGAGTGTTTGACACGTGGCATGTGGAAATGGAAGAGTGATGGTGATTCTCTTCCGGAAGATCTGGATGAGAAATACGGCAAGCATGTGGGCTTCGAAAAAGCAGTTAGGACGATTACGACCCTCCAGTTTTGGCTATTACCGTTAACCAACCCATGAACCCCACCAGTGGGACGTTAAGGACAATAGCACGAAAATGCAGGTGCTTCTACTTTTGCAATTTTCTTTAAAAGCATTGTATAATTCCTATATGCGAAAAAATACCTAAAACTCATTACAATAGTTATAAAAATAAAATTTTATATACAAAATTATAACTTATTAACGTAGAAAAACATTATACAAAATGTAATGCTTGATAGATATTGGGAAACACTACTTCATCCATCCAAAACATCCAGGTTTTATTTAAATGAAGAGAAAAAATTTTAATCTTTATTCCATCTCTTATTTGGACAGAAAGAAAAGAGGAAAAATATTAATATAAATATAAAATATGTCATTAAAATTTTATAACTAATTTAAATTTTAAAATTTTTTCTGCTATTTTTTTAATTTAAATTTAAAATTTTTCTCTTCTTCTCCTGCTATTTTTCCTCTCATCTAAGCATAGGGTTAATGAAATCCATCAATGAAAATGGTAGTATAAAAAGTCTAAAAATTTAATAATTGTCTAAAAAATTATATTTATGAAAATTGCAACCATAAGACTGTATGGTTAGATATGTTTTAAAATAAATTCAACTAAAGACAGTGAAATGAATTCACCTGCCCACAAATTTGCCTTGAACCATGTATGATTAAAAAATGGCGTGGCCAAACGTGAAGTTCTAAGGTTACATGTGGTTTTAATAATTGGACTATTGTGTACTTAGCTTGTTACTTGGATCAATGTAAATTATTTGACCTGAAGCCATATAATAATTAAATAAATTAAAAGGCAATTCAAAAGCTTATTGGGTACTGCCAAAACAATGGATGAGGCATAAGAAACTCCAGCCTTGGTGTTTCGCAAATTGAAATCTCGGCCTCAGCCACCCGAATGGCCGAATCCCTATGTTTTTTATTTTTAATTAATTTATTTATTTTTTGTCCTAAGAAGGGGTAGCGGGGGTAGGAGTGGAACTCCCAAGTCCCAACCACTTGATGTGAAAGGTCCATCCAAAAGAGGCCCGAGGTTTTTGGTTCATGTTGGCCCAATTTTAGCTCTGAATTGGATTTGATTGCTTAATTGATGTCGGGAAGACCTAATTCTGGACTGGTTCACTACACCCATGCTAGTGCCATTTTAGAAGATAAGTTGCAAAATTGATTAATTCATGCATTAAAGTTCTCGGGGAGTTGTAAATCATAGAGATCGAATATTTTTTATAAAAGAAAATACAAAATTGAATGTGAGTAATTAAATTTGATACATGGAGTTTTTGGAAGAACTCACCTGCAAAATATGACACCTGCCTATCTCATTTTTCTCAATGTGTTTAGAACCCAATTTTTCTTCGAGAGACCAACTTTAGAAATGCTCTCCACCTTATTATTGCAGATAATTTATATAAAGAGTTTTACGATAATTATAAATCAGATTTAAACATTATAACTTTTTTAATATAAGCCTCATATTAATTAATAAATAATAATTAATATTAATATTAATTTTGGAAGTTTAAAATAAAATGATAATTTGTATCAAACTTTGTATGATATTTAAAGCCCAAATATGAATGAATTAAGTATGGATCTTATTATGAATAAGACCTATAACCCAGTCTAATTATTTTAATGGATTTTCTATTTTTAGTAACTAACACTAATTTGATTAGTCCAATCATCGTGCTATTTTTATTCTTCTCATCAAAGAGAAAATAAAATAAAAAAGGTAATTACATAAAAAGAAACCAAATCTCATAAAAAGGCCCTTTTAATGTGTTTCAAGAATCCTCACTAAGGTGAGGTTGGAGATGAAGGATAAGACAATTGGTGAATTAGAAGTGCCAAATTGAGGATCAACTAACAATTAATTCAAGTGTTTATTGAATCAACCTCACATAACTGAATGTTTTATTCATCTATGTTGTACGTACGATAATTAGAAGTCAAAATATGGGTTTTCTATTTAATTAAAATTTTACTCTTCTAATTGGTATCGGAATCAAGTTAAAGGTTTGAATTGTAGCTAAGTGTTTTGAAACCTTTATTTTATGGATGTTTAATGAATTGTGTAATTTATTTTCTCCCTCTAGTAACATATTAATTTGTATGCATAGTTGCTACTAACATACATATGTATGTGTGCCATTGTATTTGTTGATCTAGTTTATATACATACTTATTCTTTAGGAAAATTTGTCTATATAGCTTTCATTCACTGTCAATCAAAAATATTATATATATATATACATACATGTGTGTATGTGCATACATGTGCGTGTGTCACACAAGTATGAATGAATGTATATAGTGTGCATTGAGAGTTATTATTTTATCATATATATATGATTCACTACTATTTAGTTTTTAATATATATTTATGCATATAAATTGTATTACATACTATGTTATTTGGCTTATGAATTGAAGCTCATACATGCTTAGTGAGCTATTGCATATTTCATAATAACATATATGCTTGGCTGTAAATTGCATTATATACTATTCTGTTTTATTAGTCTAGTTAGAAATTGGAGTGAAAATAGCACTCCATCATTACAAATTGTCTCTCATGCAAACGAGGTTGCATGTTTCCTTATTGTGCAAATGCACTTTAGTTTTATCTTATGAAAATATGCCTTTTCTATATTTTGAAATGATAATTTTTAAAAATTTACTAGCTCTATATCTATTTTGAACTTATTAGTAATTAGCATATGCCTAGAGTTATATGCTTGGCATAGTTGCAATGCAAGCACGTTGTAAATATAAACTCGTATATATATTAAGAATATTTATGTTTAGTTTGTTTTTAAAATGAAATGTGTGCACTATTCTTCATCAATTTCTTCAAAATATATGTTCATATATATATATATATATATATATATATATTTCTTGTAGTTTGTTTGCGATCTCTACTTCTATTTTCTTTATATTTTCTACATTTAGGGGGCTTTTAGGGTTCGCTGGTATCAAAGCTTAAGGGGAAGTAGGAATGGTAATTTGAATTTATTATATTTACTTTGTGAACTCCATATTAGTCTCTGAGCATGAATAAAGTTCTAGAAAATCAATAGCACAAAGTTAGGGACATAAATTCGTAAAGAGGTGTAAATCATGTTTAAGCCATATGTGGAAAGGCATGTGAATAGTAAGTCAGGGTTAGATAATCCAGAATGAGTATGTCATGTTGAGATTCTAATATTTAGTTCATATTATAAGCATGAAAAATTCTTATAATTATCCTTATGGAACCTGTTGTGCTTTGACATTAGTCTCTAAAATTATACATTGCATATTTTAATGTCTTTTTTTTTTGCTCTTTTTCTAACCATTTTTCTCCAAGTTCCTCTTCCAAATCTCTTATCAAATTTAGGAATGAATCCAATTCAAGTATTATTTTCAAAAAAGAAATTAAATTTGAAAATATAAATGAAAAAAATAAATGATTAGAAAATGTCAAATATCCCAAATAGAAAATTTTATTTAATTCAAAATGAAAGGTTCTTCAGCAAGTTTGATTATGTAATCAAAACTATTAAAGAAATTGTTAAGGCAAAACCTGAAAATGAGAACTTCACTCTCATTTTAGGCTAAGAAGCTCTTAAGCTTTAAAAGAAATACAACTATATGCACATTGACTAAATCCAAATAGTAATAAAATTTACTTTTTGTAAAGGATTAAATAACATTATCTTTTTTTTTATCTTCAAGATGGAAAGTATAGTGACTTCAAAAATCCTTTTTAAATAGAGATGAAAATTTTCAACACAACACGAATTATACGGATTCGAGTCATAAATAGATTGACTCGTCTGACTTGAATAAATTTTATGTTAAGTTCGAGTCAACTCACATAACCCGTTTGAACCTATTTAAGTTATACGAATTGTTAATTAGGTCAACCTGATCCGTGTAACCTATATAACTCATAAAAATAAATTATATAATATAAAATTTTATTAATTATTAATTTATATAAAATAAAAAATTAATATAAATGGATTGATAAATAGGTTTGGGTTAGGTTAAATGGATTGTGTTACTATTGTATAAGCACATCATGCATATTCAGATTATGCATGTCGTGTCAAGTTAACTTGTTTAATAAATGAATCATGTTCAAGTTCACGATAAACGGGTTGAGACCATACTTCAACCCGACACAAACTCGACCTATCAAATCGACTTGCCACCTCTACTTTTAAAAGTAGCAGAAACTAGTTTATCATAAAGACCAATCTATTTTAGCTGTTTTCTGGATTTAGACATAGTTCTTGCAACAGACTAATTTCTAAAAGCTCTTGTTAAGCTTCATGTTAAATTACATGGATACACCATAGAACTTGAACAAATCCCCATGGTTATCAACTCCTAAATTCATTATAAATTGCATAACTCTTTATGGTCACTATGTATTAAACTAAGAAAAGAGAAACTATTTTCTTTCTTATAAATTGCACAAATGTCAATTTATCAATTCCTAAAGAAACAATTTGAGATAGTATAAATTGGCTTGAAAATTAGGGTTTCAAGGGTGTTGTCATACTTGAAGAAATTTTAGCAAATGATATATTAAGGATAAAAATCATGCTAGATGGTTTTGTCTCTATCTCTTTTTCAAATTGTAGGAAACTAAAAATTGAGAAGATTGGAAAATCCTTTAAATGGGTAAATCCTAGAAGAAATCCTAGGCCTAAACTTTTTAGGAGATCTACATCTTCAAGAAAATCTATATCATCTACTCGTTCAATAATTAATATTGATATGAGTGATGTTGAGAATACTTCAAGGGTCCCTAAATCAATATATGATCAAATTATTCAAATAGAAGATAAGAAAGATGGTGGACTAATAGGAAATAGTAGTGACTATGAAGGATCTACCAATTCTATTAATTCACTTACCACCTCCTAACTCTGTCCTGATAATGATCCTATACCAATATGAATTATGAAAAATAGTTATAGATTGATAAGGATTTTTTGAGAAAAGAATTCTATTATGAAAAATTCACTCCTCAAAGAACTTAGTTTTTAAATAAATTAAAAGGAAAATCAAGGACAAATATTTAAGAAAGATATTAGAACTTTATGAACTTGATTCAAATAAATATATTTCTCTTTGAATGGTTTGAAGTATATGCTGAAAATAACCAAATAAACTATCCTTTCAAAGAATCAAACTTTGTTAGTGTAGTTACCATAAAAACTTGAGAATGGAACACAACTAAAGGAGAAAGACTCAATTTTAAGTTGCCACCCAAAGCGGTGTTCCAAATGGAAACAATAGATCCTAAGAACCTAATCATTGTAGCTCTTTTCAAGTAGAAAGAAGCAAAAAAATACAAATCTGCTTCAATAAAGGATGTTGTAGACATAATAGAGCAAAACAACTACACCAATAGGCATTTTCAAGCTCTTGGAAATCATATATTGTCTGTTGTTATTCCTGAAAATTTTGTAAGAGAATTTTCTAGCATAAAAAAGGTTAAAAACTCGTTATTCAAACTATATAAATCCTTTTTATTAAACAAATGACCTTATCAAAGAATCCAGACATAGCTAAAATAGATCAAATGTTAGAAGAACTAAACTAAAAATTAGGCAAGGTGTATGTTGATAAGTTAGCCATACCCCATTCTACCAAATCTGTTACTAGTAAAATGATAAAAGTCCTTGACAATGGTTTTAAAATATGTTTAGAAGATTATCAAGAACTAAATTTGATTAAAAGGGAACCTAGAGAAACCAATTGGAAAGTACCTCAAAAACTATACTACCAAAAAGCTAGTTATCTTAATCAAATTATAGAAGAAAATTCTTAAATTATTCAGAATTCCTATAATAGGAATAACATCTATAAGTGAAACATAGATGGAAAATCTGAATATGAAATTCTTAATACCCTTTAATAAATGACCATAGTTAGCACAACCTACCAATCAACCTATAACTATGATGATGCAATAGTATTTCACTACTTAATTGTAAGGTTTACTAGTCAACTTAAAGAATGGTGGGATAAATACCTTACAAAAATAAAAAAAAAACTCAAATAGTTAAAGTTGTTAAACTTGATAGAGAGGGAAACATAATCCCCAAAGTCAATGGCCAATCAATTCTAAATGTTGCAAATACTTTAATCTACACATCATCTAACACTTCATAGGTGACCTAAACCTTTAGAAAGGCAAATCTATTGAACTTTTGTTAAATCTTAAATACAAATCACTATCTAATTTTAGATGGTATTAGGATATTTTCTTTAGTAGAATTTATTCTAAATCAAACAATAATTAACTATTTTAAAAAGAAAAATTCCTTATTGGTCTTCTTAGATCCTTAGGAGATAAGGTAAGAAAGAAAATCAAAAATCAATATAGAGGTCAAATCCCTTATAAGCAGTATACTTATGAAAAATTAGTAAGTTATGTTCAAAAAGTTACCCTCAAAATCTGTCAAGATGATAAAATCTGAAGATAACTAGCTAAAGAGAAGGCCCAAAATAGGAGAGAATTAGGAACCTTTTGTGACTAATTTGGTTTTGCTTATCCAAAACTCTTTAAGCCCAAACACAAGTATAGAGCTAGGCAATAATAAGTTAAACCAAATCCTCAGCTACTACCTAAACACTAATCCAAAAAATACCAAAAGAGAAAATTCAAATTCATATACACTCCACCTTCTTATCAAATGCAAGATATTAGGCTAGTATGTTATAAGGGTAATAAACCTCAACATATAGCCAAATACTACAAATTGAACAGAAGGATTAGACAACTGAAGTTCGATGAATCCATTTGAACCAAATAATCAATCTACTTGTTAAAGAATCTTCACAATCAAAGAAGGAACCTGAAGGCAAATAAGACCAAGTGCAACAAATGTCTCAACCTCCAGAAGATAATGAAATATTCTCAAAAGAATTATTTTTTAAGCAAAAGGTAAATGTGCTCAATATAGAGCAAAATCTGCTTTTTGATATTATTAATGATTATCTTGATAATAAAAAAAAGCATGAGTGTCTCTAAAAACTTAAATGAAGTTTGGATAAACCTTTATTTTCAAAAAGTTTTTCTCAATTAAATACTTATAATTTCAAATATATTTTAGAAAGATTTAAGCTAAAATAAAGTAAACCTATTATATTGTAAGATTTACAATCTGAGATAAATTTTCTTAAGATAAAAGTAAAGGAGCTAAAACAAATTCAAAAGCTCTAAGAAGAAAATTTTTTTGAACTTCAAATTTCTCTTAAAGGAAAAGAAAAAAATTAAAATTAATGAGGATGAGGAAAATAATTTCTTAAGATCTATTTCTAATGACCTAATTCCAAAATATCATATCCAGTCGAAATGGTTAAAAATAATTAAGAATTAGAAATAATAGCCTTATTTCATACAAAGGCAAATATTAATTGTATTCAAGAAGGCCTATTTTTTGAAAAGACTAAAGCCAAAATTCAATCTACTAATGGATCCCAACTTAAAATTAATTTTAAACTTTCTTATGTAGAGGTTGTTAACTCTTCTTATTAAACAAATCAAAGTTTTTTACTTGTTAAAAATTTATCCAGCAAAGTTATTTTAGGAACTCATTTTATCTATGTCTTAACTCCTTATAAGGTTTCAAATAATGTATTACTATTAAAGTTTTTAGAAAAAAATCACCTTTCAATTTGTTAAAAAATTTTAAAAGATTAATTTAGTAGATTGTAAGGAAGCTTAAATCAACTATCTTTCTGAAAAAGTATCTTATAGAAAAATAGAATAGCAATTGGCAAGTCCAATTGTTCAAGCAAAGATAAATTCTTTGGAAAAAAGGATTGTTAACAATATTTGTGCTGACCTTCCAAATGCTTTTTGGAATATAAAGTAACATACGGAAGAATTGTCATATGAAAAGAATTTTTCTATAAAAAAATTTCAACTAAGGCAAGGCTTATCTAGATAAATTAAGAACTTTTGGAGCATTGCCAGAAAGAAATAAAGGATCTCTTAAAGAAATGGATCATTAGGAAATCAAAAAGTCTTTGGTAATGTGTAGCATTCTATGTTAATAGAAGTGTTAAAATTGAAGGAGGCACACCAAGGCTTATGATTAATTATAAGCTGCTTAATACTACATTGCAATGGATCTGATACCCAATCTCCAAAAAAAATTTACTAAATTATCTTTATTTACCAAAAATATTTTCAAAATTCAATATAAAATCTAACTTTGGCAAATTTAGATAAAACCTGAGGATAGGTATAAAATAACATTTACGATACTATTTGGCCAATACGAATGAAACATAATGCCATTTAGCTTAAAAAATACCCCTTAAAATTTCAAAAGATTATGAATGACACTTATTATCCATTTTCCAAATTTATCATTATTTATATTGATAATATTTTAGTATTCTTGGAAAACATTGATTAACATTTTAAAGATTTAAATATTTTTCTTAATGTTACAAAGGAAATGGTTTAGTCATTTCAAAAACTAAATATTCTCTTCTCCAAACTAGAATTCGATTTCTTAGTCACTATATTTATTAGGGAACTATAACTCTAATTGAAAGATTAATTAAATTTACTAATAAATTTCTTAATTAATTAATTGAGAAAACTCAATTTCAAAGATTTTTGGGATATTAAATTATATTTCAAAATTTTTTCCAAATCTTACAAATCTCATAAAACCCTTGCATGAACATCTTAAGAAAAATCCTCTTCCATGGACTGATGTTCATGCCAAAATAGCTAGTTAAGTCAAAGTTGAAGTCAAAAGTCTTCCTTATCTATATATTTCAAATCTTAATGCACCTAAAATTGTTGAAATTGATACCTCTGATTTAGGATATGGAGGTCTCCTTAAATAAGTTTTAAATAGCAAAAAGTATATAATTATATTCGCATTAAAATATTAAAATTTTGCACAGGAAAATTGTTCAACTCCTAAAAAGGAAATCTTGGCAATTGTTTTATGTGTTTAAAAATTTCAATCTGAACTTTTAAATTAAAAATTTCTTTATTAAAGTTAATTGTAGCTCTAACAAATCTATTTAAAAAAAGATGTTAAAAATATTATATCAATGTTAAAAATATTGTAACAAAATAAATTTTTACCAAATAACAAGGCATTTTAAGTATTTTTTTATTATGAAATTAAACATTTAAAAGGCTCTTCAAATTTCTTTCTAGAATTTTCTTAGTAGAAAATTTTTGCAAGGAATAAATTAGTGATTATACCTTCAAAGAAATCTAAAAATCCAAATCCTCCAAACCTTACTCAAAAACTAAGACCCACTAAACTAAAACTAATTGTAGAAGAGAAAGGTAAATAAGTTGCCCTTTTCTTGCAAATCCTTAACTAAATCCAAACTCAAATCCCTAACTCCCCAAGAAATTAATGACAATAATTTCTCAATTGAAGTCTTGCAGGGCCTAGCCACCTCTCTTTAAAAACCTTTTCAAATTGTAAAAAAATAATGGGCAAATATTACCAAAGAAAAGGACCAAGTTAAGGAACTTATCCTCAATCAATCCAAAATCCTTTAGGTCATTATATATATGCATGTTAAGAATATATGTTAACAGTTCCTTTGGTTCCACTTGTGAATCTTGACATCTTCTTCTTTATGATTTCACTTGATTGGTTCTTTAGAGTTCTATGTATTCAAGTGATAAATGAGGTGCAAATGCAATATATGGTGTTGCAGTAACTGTTAATGCTAGTAAATGGTAAGACCACATATTGGAATCCTAGCATTTTAAGTTAATCTTCAATAAAATTTTGAAAAATCAAAAACAAGTTTTAACATGTCTTATGACTAAATCCAAGGCTTTCAATTTTAAATTTTATGTTTTTTAAAGGAACAAAAACAAATAAAGGGCTAAAAAATTAAAGAATATCATGATTAAGTTATACAATTTTTAAAAAAAAATTGAAAAGCCAAAACCAGAATTTGATGCTTTTTTTTTTAGAAAATTTTGAATGGATCAATTAAAAAAATAGTTTTAAAGTGATTTTAGAAGAAAAACCACGAGAATGGTGAAAGAAGTGCATAAAATGACTCAGGGTTAAGTAGTACATTTGCATGGGGTCAGGTTAACTTGAGTTGTAGACTCGTTAAAGGTGATTGTCACCCACATGCATATAAAACATGTAAGGCGCATATGCTGCATTGCCTGTGACAAATTATAGTGGTAATCACAGCACCAACCTCCACTCTTCAAGGAAAGAATTTTGAGTATTTTACTAAAATTTTCTACATTAATTTTACCCAATTTATTTGAATAATTATTTAAAATTACTTTGGTTGAAATTTTTCTAGCTAATTTATATATTATTAACTATTTACTAAAATTTTTGTAACTATTTACTAATTATATCAAAGTAATTAGCTAGTTTATAGAACCAATTGTATAGAATTTTATTTAAAACTTTGAAAAAGATAAATTATTTTAAAAATGTATAAGAGAAAAGTTATATTAATGATATTAAATACTATTTAGTATTATATTATAATATAAATGTAGGATTGGATGTTATATTCTTAAAAAAAATTTAAATATCTTTCACTGTTAGATTTTAAGAGTATAATATTTGACTTTTATATTATATTATAAAAACTTAATTTCCCTTAAGTGTTAGTTCTTATAATATAATATTAAATGTATTTACATAGTGCAATTTTATGAGGAATATTAGTATGATTAAGGTTTTGACATGCATTAAGTAATTAGAATATTTTTCTCATAACTATGTCTATACAATAAAATTCTAAAACGTTACATGGGATAAATTGTGATCTATAGGGCTTAACTTTAGAAATTGTATCTAGCAATTTAGGATAAGACTCCACTACTAGTACGGAATCATAGTATGAGCAAAAGTGAAACATAGAATTGGTCACACTTGAATCAAGTTGATTTAATAGTTATTTTGGAATGGATTATTAAATAGAGCATCTTTAAGCCAATGAATAAGATGACCTAAATTGAAAATCTATACAAGTTAATAAAGCGAGAACAGTCTTTAATTCTCATTGTTTAAGGAAACAACCTATAATGAGGTCACTAAAGTGTAGGAGCACAATTTGAAATTTATTAGATGCAATAAATCTAAAAGCTTAGATGATTTGCTTGTGGGATAGTTTTTAACTTGGCATACATTAGAATTGATTTTCTAAAATTTTATTGATGTTATAAAAGTATGTTAGAACTAGGCATAATGGTTTTCCCTTTATATTATAGCAATAAAGGATAATATTTTTATATATTTCACTGTGAAAAATTGATTTTGATCGATTGTCATGTTTTAGTAAATAAAACTTATTTTTTTAATGTGTTTACTGAGGTGTATGTTTTTGTAAGATTGTAATAGGATTTTACAAAGTCCAAAATTTAAAATTTAACCTTCAAACCATCTTTAAGACTTAATAAAACTGATCAATTAAGAATATTCTAGGATAACCAGAGAATATCAAATGCCATAAAAGGAAGGAGTAAAAAACAAATGTGATTTTAAGTTTAACGGGGTTGCTCATATGAGATTATGGGTTCAAGATTAGGCCGGTTAGTAGTTAGTAATTACTTTTACAAGGAAAGTGTAGTTTATCATAGACTCTCTTCCTTTGACATGTTATAACTCACATATAGTTTAAAATAACCTATTTTAGTAGAAACTATGTTGATAAGAGAAAAGAGTAACCTTCTTAATTTGTGACCTAATAACTAGATAGTTTTTGAAAAATAAAATTAAGAATGTCTGTTTATATGGTTGTATCTTATTTTAATAAAATTGTAATTTCTCTGAAAAATTAAAAGAGCAATTTAAACTAGTATATGTTATGAGTATAAGCATTTTAGTAATTTTAAATATGCATAACAATGACATTTCACTAAGTCAATTGTGGTATAGACGTGTTTGTCAAGACAAAGTAATAAAATCAAATTTAGATAAAAGGTATGGGAGTGGAAGCATGGTGAGACTATAACCCACTAATCTTAGAAGTGTTTGGCTTATCTCATTTAAGGTATCAATAAAAGCCTAACATGTCGGCATCATGCCTTTATGTTTGTTAAACTAAAAGGATTAAATTAATTAAGTCTAAATATCTTCTAAGTGATAAGGATTATCCCATGTATATTAGTTATAGGTAGCTTATTTATAATTTAGGTCAGCAATTTTAGATTACAAATGGTATTGTATCTAGGTAGTACGAATAATTACACATTAACATACAGAAGATTAAGAGGTCTCTATGTATAGGTTACTAAAACTTGTTCTATCGGTTATACAGGTGATTGTAAATCTATAACTAAACATGTGTTAGGAGGAGATATATTGTGAAAATTATTATTCAACCAATTGTAACAACCTTCATTAAAAGGTAAGGCATATCACATGTTTCCTTATCAAACTAATAGGTTAAAGGGTTTTTGGGGCCTTAACCAAATTTATGTTACAACAATGTAATGACAAATTTACCTATATAAAAGACTTCAAATTAAAGTACTTGTTTGTAAACGAGAAAATATATTATTGTATTACTTATTTTCCATAGATCATATGCTCGATTTAAAAGCAGATATAAAGTATAATCATGTGAATAATATCAATTTTCCTAAGTATTTTTAATGTTTTAGGTTAATAAAAGTTTAATAATATGAGCTCATTGATATTTTATGATATATTTAAATCAAATACTCATAATAAGATATTTATATTATTGTCATATAGTGTGTACATTTTAGTTATGGCATGTAGGTAGAGACATTTAGATCTTATCTCATTTTTGTAAATAAATATGTTAAACTCTATCTTATTAATATGTCAATAATGTTGATTCTTACTAGGTATCTTGGATGGACGTTGAGACCACAGTATGAAAATTTATATTTAGTTATATTAAGATAATGTAAATCTTATTATATACATTATATTCACTTGATTGGCGAGGTGTAAGTATTTAACATGTTTAATATTAATATCTCTTTGAATATAATATTTAATGTTATTAAATGCTTATGATCTCAAATGAGACATATGGCTAAAATAATACTATTTTAACATTAATTTTTTAAATAGTTATCATTTATAAATTAACATGAGTTGAAGTGGGAGATTGTTAAAAAAATTTAATGTGAGTCTTACGTTAATTAATAAATGATAATTAATGTTTATTTTAATTTTATAGACTCAAAATAAAGTAACAATTTGTATTGGGGCCTGCATGGTATGTAAGGCTTAAATGTAGATGAATTAGGTATAATTATTGTAATAGTTAATATTTATGAACTAATCCAATTGTTATAATGAGGTTTCCAACCTTTAATAACCAAATCTTGTCCAATTAGCCCCATCAATGTACATATTCTATTTTTCTCATCAAAGAGAGAAAATGGAAGTTACAATAAAGAGAGAAAATGGAAGTTACAATAAAGAGAGATCAAATATCATAACTAAATTCTTTTGATGTTCTTTAGGAATCCTGATTAAGATAAGGTTGGAGATGAATGATAGGACAATTAGTGAATTAAAAGTGCTTAATTGATGGTCAACTGCTAATTCATCTATACATTTATCACATCAATTTCACATAACTAAATCTCCTGTTTATTTATGTTGAAGCCATAATTGAAAGCCAAAATTTGAGTTTTTAATTTAATTAAAATTTTATTATTGCATTAAGTTTATTCGAGATTTTATTTATTTTAGTGCAAAATATTTTTCATAAAATATTAAAATAAAATTAATAATTTATTTAATATTAAATATAAAAAATTTAAAAATTTATTTTAAAAAAAATTACTTTCCTTCAATATTATACTTTTAAATATTATTTTTTAATCATCAATAATAATATATTATTCTTTTATTAATATATATAAATAATAATTTTTATAAAAAATATAAAAGATATATCATCCTTACACTACTAATAACACTTCTAAATTTCTTCATTTGCAAGTGTTGATGGAATGGTGACACATAAAGTAGGGTAGTCACCCATGTGCAATGTATGTACAGTTTGGGTCCGTACCACTTTGTAAGTAGTGATGATAAATTTTTAAGAAATAATTTTTGAAAAGTAAATTTTTTTAAATTTTATAAATAATGTTGAAAAATAAAAATTATTTGATTAATAAAAAAATTAAAAATTTTGATAAGAAATTCTTGTTATTTAATCAATAATTAAGTAAGTAACTTCATCCCTCATTTTACTTCTTTTAATTTATTAGTCAATAATTAATTAAGTAATTTATTTATCTCTTATTTCTTATTATATTTTTCATATAAGTTCTATCAATTATATAATAATATGAATAGGATACACCTAACTATTTATTAAAGAAAATGCATGTAAATCAAGCTTTTCTCCAAATAAAATATTCCACGCAACCAACGAGTGGCGATCCTACTTCTTTGTAAGCCTTCGCGGGAAGACCTGCTTGCTACTTTCCAAACAAAATGGTCCACACAACTAGTGACCTAAAGATTTCAAATCACATGCAAGAGAAAGGAATTACTAACACCTTGGGTGTAAAGGAAAAATATTCAAGTTTGAATTGAGGATAAAATAGGAGGAATTTCTTTTTTAGAAATTAAATTGATTAAAAAATTATAATAAAAATTTTTATTTTTAATATTTTTTCTTTTTTTATTTAAATAAAAGAAAAGAGTTCAAAATTTTATTTATTTTTTATTTCTTTCTTCCCATCCAATCAAACAAAGTCTATCCAGACAAACAAAACCTAAATTCCGAATCCTCTACCTGCAAAGAAAAGAAAAGAACTAGACAGGGAAAGAGGAGTGAATTTAATTATGTTGAATACACTTACTTCTTACTAAAATCAATAGAAAAGTTTTTTTCTTTATTTTTATTATACATTAGATTATTATTTATTTATTTAATAACATGTTTATAGTTGATTCAATATATAAAATTTAATATACTAACATGGAAATAAGAATCTTTTATCCTGAACTAACCTAGTAAAAAAGAGTAAGAATCATAATGACCCTTACAACATTGAGTGTCCAATGGGTCTAGCCAATTCTAATGGACACATACACATAAAAAAAAAGATGGGGGAAGGGGGAAGCAATTGTAATCCATTATTCATCAAAATGTTTCATAAATTTTCTTTTTTGTATTTATATCTTTATTCTGTAATTCGTGTTTTATTATACACATATAGCAAGCCTTCCAATTTATAATTTAATACCATGTCATGCAAAGATTCCCACTGTAAACAAAATTAGGTATTTGGAATCCAGGCAATTGTTATAATTGATAAGCAATGAACGTTAAAGCTTGCAAAATAAAATGTAGAGGTGGGAAATGGATCGCTCAAGATCGATATGAATTGGATTAAGAATGAATGTGTTATTGTTAATCTATTTATCTATTTATAATTTAATATAAAATTTTAAATAAGTCATGAATGACATATAATTATTGAATATATGATTAATCTAATTCCTCCATTTACTTATTAAATTATTATTATTTTATATTTTATTATTTTTATTAACATTATTTTTCACAACTGTTTTATATTTATTGCTATTATTTCAAAACAAACTTATGCTATCAAAATTTTTATTCTTTATTTTTATTTTCTTTTTAAAATTATAATTTTTATCTCATTTTCTTAACATTAATTTCTTAAAATTGTTTAAATATTAAATATAGTTGATTAAATATTTTAATATTAATATATATTAAATAAAACTTATTTAATTTAAAATAGACATTATGATAAAATTAAAAAATTCAAAATTACAAAGTATATAAATTCTTTTACAATAATAAATTACACTTAAAATTGTATATATATCAACAATGAGATTTCAATTTGTAAAGTATCACTTAAAAAATAAAAATTAATACTATTGGTATATTGATATTTATAAAATATAGCCAAAGACTTAACGTATAGCTATATGCTATATTACATGTAGTACGTAACATTATAAAATTTTTATTTAAAAATTAAAAAAGTAATTTTGAGATTATTTTTAAGTTTAATAGTAAAAATAATAAATTATATGAATTTTAGAATGGGCAATTGGACTTAATTTTACTTTTTTATAAAAAATTAATATCTTCACATATATAAAAATGTTATAATATTTAATTTTAAATAATTAATTATAAAAATATTTAAATTACACTAAATTTTTTAAGATATTTTCTTATAATATTTTTTTATTTTATAATATTAATTTATACAATGCACAAGTGTACTTCCTATAAATATAAATAGATAAGTGGTTATTTATGAATTGATTCAATATGACCCTCATTTCAATGGGTCAATAATGACTAAACTAATATTTATTTTAAAGTTAAAATGAATGGATAAGAAAATGATTTGCCCTGCTCATGGAATGTGGGAAATGGCAAGACAAAATTATACTTTTCATAATGAGATATGGAATAAAATGATTTGAATTTATAATGTATTACAAGGATTGTCTCGATGAAGTTTAGGATAGTATAATTTTTACTTCATAAGAAAAGATATAAAATAAGTTTTTATCTTGAACAAAATGAAGAGATGTGGCAAAAATATCTCATATTATCTTGTGAAACTCCGTAATTATACAATTATTATATTTTACGTTACATACTAATATATATGTGTGTGTGTGTGTATCATATATATGTATAATTTTTTTAGTCATTTTAAAAATTTAATTATTTAAATAAGTGAAAATATATTAAGATTTTATTTGAAATAATGAAAATAGAAAGTAATAATATTTTATTGACTATGTATTAATATTTTTTTAAAATTTAAATTATTTAAATTAATTATATATAACTTTAGACATATTTTATAACCTTCTATTAATTATGCATAATTTATAATATTTAAATTTAATTTTTTACATTCCTTTTTATTTATTAATATTTAATATTAATTAGTAATTACATAGGACTTATAACCCTTAAATTTAAAGTTTATATTTTTTAATTTTTTATTATTTTCTACAAGTCTTTCAAAGGATTCTATTACTCTGTGGGATACAGAAATGAGATGAATTTTAATCTCAATTATAAAATATAAATAAGGTAATATTTTATTTCTAACAAAAAAAATTAAATATGAGATAAGAGAAGATTAATATATTTTTATTCCATCTCATTGCTAATCCTAACTTGATGTACTCTTACCTCTTTCGATTGTTATTCCTACCTACCCTGCCTGGATTCAGATTGACCATGGTGCAATCCCCCGGCCATAATTCATTTGAGTAACAAGTAATCAAGCCTGTCATAAACTAGTTATATATATGGGTTGGAACTAAGAAACTTGTTATTGAGGCTAAATTAATCTACATATATGAATATTATGCATAACTTTTAAAATGAGCCAATTATTACATCCAACAAATTATTAATTCACGTTCAACTATTAATTTATTAGTTAAATTGGTTTCAAACTAAAAATATAAATTATACATACATATATTTATATATATTAAAAATAATAATTATATGTACATACATACATACATACATACATACATATATACATGTATGTATGTATGTATGTATGTATGTATGTATGTATGTATGTATGTATACATTAATATTATATACTTATAATAATAAATTATAATAAAATTTAAAAAATAATACAATATAAATAAGCAAGTAATAAAATATAAATGATATATGTCAATTATTTATGCTATAAATATTGAAATAACATAAATTTAATTAATATAAAATTATGAAAATATTGCATTTCAATTATTGTATAATTGTAAAATTTATAATTTTTACAAAAAATTAAAAAAGTTAAGATGAACTAGCTCACTAGCCTGATTCATTAATTTTGATCAATTCACATCAATTTTGATAGGTTCACACTAGTTGACATATATTTTAGATCTAATGCTCCTAATTGGATTAGTTCACTATCTAGTTCATCAATTCAATCAATCGGTTTGATCTGATTTTTAAAGCTATGGGATTATGAGAAAAATGTACTAAAAATAAAACTAAAAAAATTAGTTTTTTTTATTGTAAACAAAAAAATTCAATTATTAATTAGATATTTGTATTTAAAACTTCAAGCTAACTTTTTATAATTATAAATATTTAGTTTTTATTTAATAGTCATGCATTCTTCCTTGCCTAACTAAGTGGACACTTTTGTTCAAGTTGAATAACAGTTATCCAAGAGTGGAACTCTAAAATCTTATCTTTTCATTAACTTAAAGGGACATTATTAAGAGTAAACTCTTTAATAAAGATAGGAAAAGGTTCTTTAGTTGTGGAACTATTTCCTACATCTATTTCCTCTTCATGCTATTCATAAACTCCTAAATGTTCTTCTCCTATTATGAAAACTGCTAATTCTGGAGGAAGTTTTAAAGAAGATAGTTCATCATTAGATTCTTTTATCATTTTATCAAGAAAGTTCATTAACTGGTTATCTTACAGGACAACTATGGAAGCCTTTTCTTTTGATTGGTTTTTCTTGACTAGTGGTGGAGGTAAAGGTTTTAAGTTTAGAAGTTCAAGCAGAAGAAAAGCAGTAGCATTATATGGTCCTTTTGTTATGGTGAGAGGTTGAGCAATGAAGGGTAATCTTGAACCCAGGGGTTGTATGGGACGATAATGAGGCGAGATCATGGAATTGAGCCATTCTTTTAGAATTTTCATTTATCTCCTTTTAAGCAATGGCTGCATATTTTCCTTTTGTTACTAGACTTATGAGCTTTTGATGAAGAGACTATATTCTTAATTTTAGCTTTATCATCAATTCAATTGTTAAATTCTGTTGAGCATTAATTTTCTATTTAATTTTTTGTTGAGAAGTTATAATTTGCTAAAGTAGTTTATTTGAGATATAGCAATCTCAAATTGTTAGCTAAGAGTTTACTCAATTATGATCGATTCAATCTTTTGAATGTTATTTGGTTATTTAACAATACAACCTTTAATCTTCTAATTATGTTGTGTCTATTGTTAGCAAGAAGTGAATTAGAGAGGAAGAAGGTCCCCATCCATGTTCCATCCATCATTTTCTTATATCATACATACAGGGGTTGGATCATACTCAGGAGCATTGTGTTTAATATAATAGTTAAACTTTCTAGATGGTTCTTCTAGCAGATTAATAGAAGAAACACCTTTTTTCATATTCTTCTTTGAGCAACTACTAGGACATCTTTTTCTTATTTCTTTTTTTAGAGCATGGTTTGTTCTCTTCATTATCACTCTAGTTTAGGCAATCTTCACAGGTATAAATAACAGGATCATATCATTTATGGCCTTTATTAGTAGTAGCCTCATAAATGGATTGGCCTTCAGAATTAAAGGCAAAAATTGGAACTTTCAATGCTTTATCTATAACCATCATTACATATCCTTGAATTATTGATTTTGATTGCATAATAGCTTATTTAGGGAAAGTGATTTTCATTGACCTATCTTTATTAGTTTTGAAAAATGGTTCTACAACTTGAAGTCATTTTTTTGAAGATTGAAGTTATTTATAATGAGTGACCTATTTGTCTGGAAAAAGTTTTAGCAATTCATCACATTGAATTTGTTTTGGCATAAAATAATAAGTAGGTTCTTGGTTTGGATGAATGGTAATATAAAGAGAATCTTCGTTCTCTCTTGGGCAAGCGAGGTCAATAACTAAAGAGGTGGCAAGTGTGGGGCTTTGAGAGGCATATTAAAGTTTGGAAAGATGGTTATGAATTCTAGCATTCAGGGTAGATTGGATGGTAGCTAAAGAAGCTTGTTGGTATTAGTCACAAAGAGCATTAAGGATGGTAGTTCTAAAAACAACATGTAATCCTTTTCTTCCATGAAAAATAAGGGTATCTTGAATGACTCCAAAATAGATATGAGTAAAACCTTCAGTTTTCCATTTCAGTATTATTTCTCTTAGAAAAGGAATTGTAAATACCTATTCTTTACTAGAAGCTTAGACAAGGTGTTGATCAAAGGAAGAAGTTTGAATGTATTCTTTTACATGAAGAGGTTTAGTTTTAACAAAGGTTTTGATGAGTTTAATGGTTAATGTTTATTGTTATTTTTGAAAAATGCAGTATAGGTTAATGAAAAAGGTTTAAGTAATAGGGATTTTACTATCTTCTGGAACATAAAAGGCTTCATAAAGGTATTCAAATTTTTATGCAATAAATTTTTAGAAAGAAGAGGTTTCTGAAAGAGGAAAATGATTCAATAAAGTAAATATAGAAAAAGTGGTAGAAGAAAAAGGCTTTGAGTGAGTTAGCTAATTAGACATGGTAGATTGCTTCTATGGGAAGATTTATTTTCTGGCTATTAGTTGATAACCTAAGACACACACGCCAACCTTTAAGCTTCAAACTCTCGAGGGCACTTAGCTATCAAGCTTGAAAATACTCATGTTTAAACACTCAATTATACAGAGAAATAGTCATTTTTGGTGTGGAAGATTATACTTAACTCCAACCGCAGAGCATACACAATTATTCTAAAAGTAAAGAACTCTCAACGAGAACACTAAATTAAAATTTAGAGAAAGATTCTAGAAAAAGAAACACGACATGAAATGATGACAAATCTAGTAGTAGAAGGAAAATTTGTAGCCATTGCTGAAAAGGAGATAGAAATGAAAATTTTGAAAAAACAACTCAATTCCAAGATCTCGCCTCATTAGGATGTCTAAATAATGTAACAAAACAAATATGGCAAGTAATTAATAATGTAGCCAATGGTTATTGATTGAAGTGTTCATTTGGAAGGTAATATTTTCCTTATTTCATGTTTTTGAATTTTCTATATTTATCATCAATTTTTTAGTGTTAATTTTTTTTGGTTTCCTCATTGTATTTAAGGTATATATTATTAATAATTAGGATTTATAGTTGAAGTGAAGGAGAATAGGTTTACAAGACTAATTGTTAGCTCATAATTCTTTTATGAATATAGGGTGTAAGTATTTTGATTTTAAGATATTAACATATAGGAATGTGCCTCTCTTTTGTTTATAAATCATGGTGATGGTGTAAGTATTCTGATTTTAGAATATTAACATATAAGAATGCCTCTCTTTTGTGTTTGAAGCATGGGAAATTCTTTTATGTTAGTAATATGTTATTACTAACAGCTAGTAAATAGAAGCCCCCTCCTAAAAAAAAAAGAAAAATGCTTGTTGAGTACAATAGGTTGATGAAGGTTGGTTTATTATTTTTTAAGTCACTTTATAACTTATAAGTGGGTAATTATGTAAAGATTTAATAACATATTGATCTTGGGAGCATATTTAGTGTATAATATAATACAATGTGCTATAATTAAGACTTAACTACTTAACTTAAAGGTAGCACATTGTAAGCAATGCTCGTTGGAGATTTTTTATTAGCTAAATCCTATGCATGTTGTGCTATACTTTTTCTTCCCTTTATTTTTTAGGTTTTACAGATTTTGTTTCCAATTTCCCCTTTTTTTTGTTACATTGATGTATGGTCGTATGAGTTCCAAATGAAAATATTGGATTCACAGGTTTGCAAGATTCTGCGTGACTGAGTCCATGCTATTTTATAATTTATGAGGCCATCAAATTTTTTACAGGGTTCTATACAACTATGTATTTGTAATCATGCTATTTTATAGTTTATGAGGCCATCAAATTTTGACCCATTACAAATTTATAAATTATGTAATTTTTATTTTTTTAATGAAAACATAATTTTTTTTGCTCAAATACTATATTGGACCTTCAAAAAGGAGCTCAATATAACCTTTTTGTCTAAACTTGAAAACCTGACTACACTCATCTAACCTATTATTAACCTGCTTAAACCTAAATTTTTTGAGTTATCTATTTACCCACTCAAGACTGGATTGAACAAAAAGTATTCGGTTGTGGTTCATTTGGGTAACCAACTTACCTAAACCTGACCAAACCTGATCTAAGATTAACACTATTAGCTTCTCCCCTGCTAAGCTTGGGTGCATTAGGACTGTTCTTCATTGTTGGAGGGTAAATCATGTACAATATCAATGACGCCAAAACTAAGGACACCAAACCTGACACTATAGTAGCTTTCACCCAATTTGTCCACCTATAGTCTTTTTAATTATGTTTAACGTTAGAGTTGCACACAAAGGATTTGCTGCCATAGATGTCATGAACATCGCCAACGAAACCACTGAACTCAGGAAACACATAAACATCAAACACAACCCTAGTTTCTCCTCCATTCCATCTTCTATGTTGCTGCTACAAGCCACAAACAAGGATTTCACCAATGGCAGAAGGATTCCGCCTATTCTGGTAGAAACTGAAAAAATCACCAGTGCAAGCAAAGCTTTACTAAACACTAGGCTATAGCCTAATCCTAATGATGAGTTACTAGTGAGAGATACTATATGGTATGCGACTTTAGTGCCCAAACCAATTTTGATGAAGCCTTTAGCGAAAAAGAAGGCCAACACTACAAGTTAAGGGATTTGGTTACTGAAGGCGAAGAATGCGGCAATGTGAAGGAGTTTTTGGTTAAGACTGTAACACTCAAGTCAATAATGGGCATGGCCCCAAGCGATAATGGTTGAGTGATGATGCTGACTATAGTGGCATTTCTTGAAATTTTATCATCTATAAAAATGTCAATTTAATATTACATAACTATTGTAGTGTACCAAAAACTCTCTATATACCCTTAATCATGATAAAAAATGAATGATATTTATTAATTTTAAAAAATTTTAATATCTTAAAAATTAAAAAAATTATATTTTAATGTGTATGAATATCAAAATTAATAAATATATATATTATTTATTAATTATGATTAAATATACATCATATAATTAAAGTATGTGAGAAATTCTCAACATTCACATTCTATCATGTCAATTATGAATGATCACAAATGATTATTTGTAAATGCAAGCAAAAATATGACAACACTAAAATAAGTAAAAATGTGTTTTTACCATTATTCAAGATTTAATTATAATACTTCAAAGTAATTACAAGTAGACATGTAAAATACGTCGAATAAAGCGAGTTAAGCCTGCAATATAAATAAGTAAAACTAGCAATATATTGTGGGTGGCACATGACTTTTTTTTCTTTTTTTTTTAACAATTAAAAGCAATTAAATTATTACAAGTGCACATATAATGATTAAAAATTAAATCCTAGATGTAAAGGCAGGAACTTTTAATGGGATATTTGATTGAATTAGATTAAAAATATATATTTTTTATGAATTATAATTGATTAATTAATTAATTTTTATTTTATGTAAGAGGTTAATCAAATAAATCTAAAAAAAATTATATTAGCTTATTGTATATTGAATTCGAAATTGGATTGAATTAAAAAGCTTTCAAATACTTGAAAGATTACTAAAAAAATTAATAAAAGAAGTTCGTGGAGGCTCACAGGTAAGTCTACATAGGTACATAAGTTCACAACAAAAATAGGCTCCAAAAAGGAAGATCGAACCATCCCATGCTTACTTGGTTATTCATAAAGCCCATAGATTTTAAGCTTATTTTGCATCTTTAACTACATGGTTTATCTATTAGTTAGTTAAATCAAGTTTTCAAATCATACTTCTCATTGTTAGACTTAGTGAAATTAGGGACGAATAGTAGACATGTAAAATAAGTTCCAAGCTCACAGGTTAGAGATAATTGGGGGTACCTTATGTGCAATCCATTGTTTGTGCAAACTTATGCAAATAAACCCACATAATTATAGGTATCCATAGGGTTGATTCCTTTTTTTTTCCTTTCAAGTATTTTATAGGCTTTTAATATTATTTAATTTAATGTTAATAACCTAATATAATTTTTCCAACCTTACTTGACTAATCCATTATATAAAAATTAAAAAAAATTATATAATAAACTAATTACATTTTACAAAAAAAATATATTTTTAACCTAATATAATCCAATATTTTCTTAAAAATTTTGTACCTTCTATCACATCTAGGATTTAATCCTCAATATTTATATATATGTGTCTAATAATTTAATTATTTCTATTATTTTTTATAAAAAATTAATATGACTTATCTATAGGCTCAACCACTTTTACCCTTTTCTCTATAAGCTTATATGTATGTATCTAATAATTTAATTATTTCTACTATTTTTTTATAAAAAAACAATTAATATGACCTATTCATGGGCTCAATCGCTTTTGCCTTTTTTTTTTAAGCTTATACTAACAAGCTAGCATGGTTTACCCTACTCCAACTACTTTACACCCTTAAGGAGGAGTTTATATTTGACAATAACTAGGAGGAGTTTTCTTTTAATAGGATTCAATATATAAATTAAGGTTTTAAAATTGACTAAAAACTTATTTTGATCATTAAAATATTAGGCTTTTATCAATTTTATTTTTAAGGTAGGATTTGTATTAATTTGACTATTGAATATTTAAGTTGAAGTTAAATTTTAATCTTTATCTTAAATAGTAAATATTTGCTAAAAGAATTAAAATTTTATTTAAACTTAAATCTTTAGGGATCAAATTGATATAAATTTAATTTTAAGGATAAGATTGATAAAAATCTTATACTTTGAGAATAAAAATAGAATTTTAATATTTAAATTTTGATTATTTTGTACGTTTTAGAATTTTTCATATCAAGATAATGGAGAAAAAAAAGAAGACAAAGATGAAAACAATTAAAATTCAAAATTTTCTTTAATTTAGGTTAGGAAAAAATAAAACCAAAATAAAAAATGCAATTGCATTTTCTCAAAAATTTAAGTTTGATTTATTGTTACTGATAACGTAGAAAATTTTACATTGAACATACATCAAATTTAAACTCAATTTCTAATCCAAAATGCATTGTTACACTATCGTTGGCCACATATTTATGCAAAAACAATACAAAAGTAAAAGAATTAGATGAATACTTAAATGCCATCTTTATAACGAATGAGAGCAATATTTTTATTTTTTTAATTTACATTCAAATATTTTTATACTTTTTTTATTGATCGATACGGATCGAAAACAACAAATTCCTTTCAATAAAATAATTTTAAAGATCTAAATCAAAACTCTTAACCAATTTGATATCCTCTCTTTCTGTGAAGTTTAACTTGCTGGTGAATCAATCAGTTGTTTGGTACAATTTTTTTTGTTTTGTTATTGCAGATTATGATAGGGCTTTATTAGTTAGAATAACGGGGATGGTAAGGAAATAATGGGCTACCAAACCTCTAAAAATCATTTGGAGCATTCTGGCCCAATGTCACAGAAGGAAGATCCAAACAAGGCTTTTTCTTCTTTCCCTTCTATCATGACCATAATATGGCAAGTAGGCGATGCCCATGTGTTGCTGCTATCTCTAGAGATTGGCCTTTTCCCCCTTCTGCTCCCTAACCAGCTTCAGAGGGCCAAGCAAACCGAATCCAATTGAAGATACATGCATATGCATATTTATTAAGTTTGAATTTACAAAAGAAAAACAAGGATGAGTTTGGGCTCAAATTGAATAATTCGAATTTAAATCTACATAAATTCATTCAAAATTTTCATTAAATTTAAAATATTTGAATTAAAACTAGAATTTGTAATGAATATAAATGTAAATAAGGTTATTCAACCCTATCCACAAAGTATGCAACTAGAGAGAATGTTCAAGCAAGTAAAGAATATAATTTTTTTATAATTATAAAAATTATTAAAAATATCAATATAAATATTATATAACATAATAATTTATTTTTTTATATTCTAGGTATCGCCTACTAATTGTTGGTAAAATATCAAAGAGAGAATTTGAAACCTAAAATTTAAAATATACAAACAAAAATTCAACCACTAAGTCATTAGATGTTTTTTATATAATAAGCAAATTTAATAAAAAATAATAAAAATTAAAAAATTATTTAATTCAATTAAAATATCATACTTCTTTATATAATCTTGACTGTTATTATTGTGATTGAAAAATTAATATATTATCCTATTTATATTAAAATAAAATAATAAATATTTTTATTATTAAATTAATTTAAACTTGGGAGTTGAATAATATAAAATTCTAATTTAATTCATACATTAATCGTGATCAACTTAATCAAATTTTATTTAAAATCAAGTTTGAATCATATCTTAATCTCAAATTATTCATAAATATCTTATTAACTCCTTTGTCAACACAATATAACGTACCTTCTCGCTTCTATGATACCTTCTGCAATTTCGAAATTGTTCCTCAAATGCAATTGTTTGTTCCGGATGATGGCGTAAATATCGAAGATATTATTTATGGGGATAAGAATACGTCATGGATTTTATGTATTTTTCAAGTATACATAATTAAAGTTTGAAGACCCAAACGAAATAAGTTATCAATCAATGGCATGGAATGCAGCAATTATGAAAGCCTTTTTAGAAGCTTGCACTTGGCCCTTGCCTTTCGACTCTTCGAAGGGTTATTCTAGGTACCCTATCGGGAAGAAAATAATAATACAATTTTTAACACAATTCTTATAATATTTTTTTAATAAAATGTTGTAATTTTTATCATAAAGTCAATAAATTTTTCATAAAATACTTAAATATTTTTATAGTACAAATATAAAATTTTGTTTTTCAAGATTTATAACAAAATATATAAAATTTATATAAAAGGTTGCACCATATAATCTAAACACTTGCATAATTTTATATAAAAGCGTCAAATTTTATGAAATCACTCCTCTTCTCAAGGTTGCAGTGAAGAAAACCTGTTAAAAAAATAATATTACTGTATTAACCTAATCTAGTAATATAAAATTATGGATAATAAGTCCAAGCGATTTGAATTAATCTTTAATATCAGTCAAAACATTTTGGACTCCCTCGAGAATAGTTAAGCTATAAAATTTACTCCAAAGTTCATTTTTTCCTAAATTTTTTTAGTAAATAAAGAAATGATTAAACAATTGAGTGTACTTTGAATATAGTAAAAAATACAAAACTTTCAATAAATATCAAATTTGTCAAAAAATTTCCCCTATTTCAAACTTTTTCTTGTCAAGCATGGATGCGGAAATTCCAATGAGCCTGTTTAAGACAATGTGAAATTGAGGAAAACGAAAGGAACCAAAGCGCAGGAAATTTTATTTTTATAAGTCTCATCAGGATCAGTCGTCGCTTTGGCCGAGTGGTTAAGGCGTGTGCCTGCTAAGTACATGGGGTTTCCCCGCGAGAGTTCGAATCTCTCAGGCGACGTAGGAATTATTTTTGTTTTTCTTTGACACTGCACTGCGTGTCACGCATGGTGGGTCAAAGCCCACATGGCCTACTGAAATTTAAGCCCAAAACTGTCCTGGACCAAGAAAAAGGCCCAGTACTGTCTGTCCGTTTTGTTGTGGGCTCAAAAACATTTGTGATAATATCTTTTCTTGACCATATTATTTCTTTTTATAGTCGGCAGGATGATGGTGGGCCGAGAAAATTTTTTACAAGGTTTAAAGCTGGGATTACGATAACACTACTTTGGTTAAGAGTAATTTCATTGATATGATTATAGAAAAGTGACAAATTCCATGATTAAGGCAAAAACATTAGTTAATAGTTTGTCAAATCAAGTCGCCTCATCATCGAACTAACATGTCGTACTTTTTTTTTATATATATATTCTTTATTAATTTGATTGAGAGCTAGTGGATGAACCAAAATATAGAAATATAAAATTTTTAACGAATCTTTTAAAAAAATTGGAGAAAATAGTAATCTTACAACGAATATTTCATGAAATTGCTCCGTTAGTATTAGAAAAATGAAAAAAAAAAAAAACTTTACGACCCCAGTTGCATGAGAATTTTATACGTCGCAACTGGTCACACTAAGAATGCTGGAGAGGCAACCAACCTACTATCAGACGAAATATTTAACATATAAAAATTTGTTAGTTATGGTTTGGTGCGTTCAATTTCCGACCAGAAATGATATCTTAAAGCACTTCTTTTCCTATATGTCTACTTTCAAGTGATTAGATTATCCAAATTGTCAGGTTACTTTGTTTTCACTTCTTCAGATATATCGTATTTACCAATCTTTTCTATGGTTCTATCATTACACACCAAAGTTAATTCAAGTTATAATTACTTTAAGACTTCAACCATGCATTTAGCCTAACTAACTGCCATATTGTATGAGGGAAAATCACAATACAATCGAAAGCAATCGGACCAAGCACCTATTGTCGTCATTACTGTTTCAAGTGGACTTTCTTATTAATCAATCCCTCCAAAATATAGAGACAACCAACCATCATAACAATAAATGTATGTATTATGATAGCAAAATAATAAATCACTTAATATACATAAAATATAAGATTTAAGATTCGAAACTCAAAATATGAAATAAGAAAAACTTTAAAAACAACATTAAGTATTATATATTATTGACATGAATGATAATGTTAAAAATGAATATACATTAGCTTCATAATTCTTCAACAAGATGAATATATATAATCCATTAACAGCACTATATGTTATATTAATAAATTTTATATTGCGAGTATGATTTTTAAAATACAACTCAGACTCTGCACATATGCCAAAGCAATTACTAACTAGGGTGCATGTGTATGAGAAGGTCCCAACAAATGTTGGTTCAAAGTATTCACATATCTTTCACAAGTATAACGGATTATTGTGTATGACTACAATGGTTGCTGGGGAATGCAGAGTGACCTCAATTCACATCATGATGATACACAGCCTCATCACTAATTACATGATCACCAGATGCATTTCCAGGAACTCTTTACTTTTATTTCAGACCTATATACTCACTTGTTAATCTGCGAATTGTCCCTAATATAATGGCAAAAAAATAAAAAATATTACAAGTTCGAAGAGATCATACTGATTGTATATGGCATGTCTTGTAGAAGGCTCCATAACTAGCCATGAATCATGTAATTATTGATCTTGGATCAGCTTGAAAAATCAAGAAAGGGAAAGGAGGAAACATCTTTCATCAGATCCTCCAAGTCCCACTCTCCCAATGTTAACTCCTCCTGAAATAAATTCTCAACTCCTCCCCTGTTATTGTTGTTGTTACTGCTGTTATTAACGACGCTGTTTATGTTATCGAAGTAACTATGGTTAGTGTTATTGCACGTACTCTCCACTTTCACATTATCATTAGTAGTAGCACTTCCAACACTCTCCAGAAGAGGCACAAACAGATCCCCTTCTTCTGCTCCAACATTCAAACTCCCAAACAAGCCATTATTTTCTAGGTAAAAACCGTTGTTTTCAATTCCACTCTGAGTGAAGCAAGGCCCTGTACTATTCAAGATGCCGCCGCCGCCGCCGGCCGGCATGTTTAGCCCATGCTCGAACATAGGCAATCTGTCAATGATGTTATTGAGAACCGTAGATGGTGGAGATGTATTGAAAATAGGCAAGAAACCGTGTTGGTCTTGTTGTGCAGAAATAAATCCTCCCATACTGAGGGGATCTTTAGGCTCAGATAACGAAGAATCACTGGCATTCGGTGAGGTTGTGGTCGTGGTCGTGGAAGACAAGTTCTTGAGCCTTTTCTTTATTGTTGAGTTCCAGAAATTCTTGATTTCGTTGTCGGTTCGCCCAGGCAAGCGCGCAGCTATTTGAGACCATCTTTACAAGTGAAACAGAAGGAACAGAAGTAGAGTTAGCTGATTTGTTTATTTGCAAAATTACAGATATTGGTTAGCGACTGTTAGCTACAAGTTTCTTTTTCAATTTATATATAAAAGGCATGCTTTGCATGAAAGCTAATTAAATCGATAGAGATATGGAGTATCTTCAACGTCCCAACAGAGACAAATCAAATGCCTAAATTAGTTTTTTTGGTTGGTTGGCCTTTTGTGCTCCACAAGGAGCGGTCCAAAACTACATTTATATTCAACAATGCATGTAGCGCATGTATTTTTTAGCTTCGAGAAATAGTGTTAGGCATGACCTGGACTAGGGTTAGCTGGATTATGAAATCCCCATCACCCCATATCCTTTTCAATGTGTTTGTTCTTGTGAATGAGATGTATATTTCACTTTGAATAAGCACTATACGTGGACGGAGTGTAAGTGCTTGTTGGTTTCCCTTTATGTATAGGCTACATATTCAAGCATATATTATAAGAAAAAGAAGTGCTTGCTTGCTTGCTCTTGAAACTTATATAATAAAAGTGGTCAATTGTTATATTTCAAATAAAAAAATATTAATTATACATATATATATTTACATTATCTTTTGTAAATGTATACATATAACATTACCTAATCAAATTAATTTGTTTAAAATAAAGAAAATCTCCCTTCACACTCCTTCATATATATTCATAAGACATATTTTAAATGACGTACGAGTGACATGTATTTCTAAATTTCTTAACTGTTTTGAAATTTTTTATGAGACACGACTGTAGTGATATTCTTCCTTAAAATTAATTTAATTTAAAATGTTTATGCAAAGGATAGCATGAAGAGTAATATGTACAAATAAGTGTAATACTCCCAAAGTTGATGACCCTTTTTTGGATTCTGAGACCAGATGATGGCAAAAGTTAGAATAGCCAGCAGGTGTCAGGAAAAAAAATTTAAAAAAAAAAAAAAAAGAAACATGTACTGGTTGGGTATATAGAGGATGTGGATATGCAGCAAAAAGTGTTGAGCTGTGCCTATAGTATTGTTCAACGACTTCTTTCAAGACGATATAAATACATAGAAAAGTTCGAAACCATTATGGTATACCATATCTGCTATAAACCTGTCTAACATATCTGTGTGGATGAATTTGGTAGCAGCACTACTACATATATATACATAGATATCATATAGGTATAAGGATCTATATGGATTAAGAAGGGGAAAAAGAAGAAGAAAGATAGAAAAGATGGAAGGACCTGTTGCCAAGAATAGAATGCAAATGGATGATGAGTTCCTCTTCTTGAGGCGAAAAGGCGCCTCGTTTAAGATCAGGCCTCAAGTAATTGATCCATCGAAGGCGACAACTTTTGCCACACCTTTGCAAGCCGGCATTCCTGGCCACATCACTCCAACAACCCTGTCCATTGTTTAGCATGTAGTTCATGAGCTTGTCATCTTCCTCAGGTGACCACAAACCCTTTCTCAGCTTGTTGTTTTTCCCAGATGCTTCTGGCTTCCTCATTATTATTGTACTCCCCTGGTTAGCTATCACAGGCAATTTCCTGATCTCTCCCAACGACTAAGTAGCTAGTTTGGTTTAAAGATAACAGAAGGATTTAAAGAGGAAAGAGAAAGATCAGCAAGAAGCTTCATGGGGTGGGAATTATGATGATGATGATAATGATGATTGTGGGGTTTGCTTACAAAATAGGGAAGAGGAGAGAGAAAGAGAGGAGAGAGAAGCCAATAAGTTGGTTGATGAGTCTAGTAAAAAACGGTTTGGAGAGGGACCTGAGGAAAATGAGAGATTGGTGGTCGTCTTGTCTTTGACTCCATGGCCTTGTCCTTTTCTTTTCCCATTTTTTCTTCACTCACAAGGCAATCATCAAGCATTTACATGATGAATCATATGGTGGATATATAAAAATAAATAAAAAAATATTTTTTATATATATGTATACGGGTTTGTTTTATAACCAAGGCAAGATATTTGCTTCCACTTCACATAATCTCATCCTCTCTTAGGCCACACGTGTATTTGAAGATATATGCAAAACAAAAGAAAGAAAATGAAAGGTTCAAGCAATGACGGCAGATACTAATCAATGAGGCTAATAGGCTTTTCAATTGCTTGATTAATCTTTTAACATAAGGTGCACATGCTTGAGCTTAGATATATAAAAAATTAAAAAAGAAAAAGTAAAACAGACTCAAAAATGTATGTACACCTTAGAATAATGTTCTATCCTTAAAAAATGACAAAACAAGAGATTTGGAGCTTTCTCCCTGTCTTCAAATTTTCTATAACGGTTCTCAAAAGGCATTGCCATACTAAACTTGGCCTTATTCATCGTATTCGTACAGACTTCTCCCTTCTCGTACTAAATACACTACCATTGGTTGGTCTTTGATAAGATGATTTCAATAATATTATTAAAGATACATCCTTGATCTCACTCTGTCATTGGAACTTTTTTACATACAGATGATCAAGAGGCGGAAATAAAAAAAATTGATGTTGAGGGCCAAATTTACGTACGCATATAAATATCATGAAAAGAATTTCTCAAAATATTATTATGAATTCAAACTTTATATAATAAAAATATTTGAAATTAACTTATTTTAACATTGTAGATAGTTTTATTCAATTATTCATCAGATATTTATACTTTAAAATTTTTAAACTAAAAAAAATAATTATTTGGTTTAAAACTATTAGATATCTAATTTAAAATTAAGGAAAATTATAAGAACAACATAGTAACATAATTTAAATTTAAATAAAAATTAAATTTTAAACATTAGAACTATTTACCATAGATTTGGTGTCTATATTTAAAAAATTATTGTGTTTCATCTAAGTAAATAACTGGATACACACACACACACACAAGTATAATGTGTTCTTATCATATTATATGTTATGATAAAGTGTGTTAGTCTGTTTATATATTTTTTTCTTAAAAATAAATATTAATAACTTAGAGAAATATTTTAACATATAAAATAAGAAAATAATTCGTGTACTATTAAAACCTCAAATAGATGAAATTAAATATATATTTTAAAAAGTACACAATATTTGAAGGGGTGATATTGAAATTAATTTTGAAAAGGCTAATATATAAATTTTTTAAAACTAATTTAACAATTTATAATGTAATATATAGGATTTGATAGAAGCCGACCAACCAAGCTTCTACCTAGTTCTGCCCCTGTGAATTTTAGTTGTCTATAAGTAGGAAGTGAGGACATGAGCGTAAGAAATACTTATTCTATTTCAAATGAAAACATAAGCACCAAAACGTGTTTGTGCTAATCAAAACAAAGGGGCTTGCTATTTAATTGTATTCCCTTTCAAGTACCCCTTGTATACTTCAATTATATCATGTATTTTTAATCATAATTTTGTAGGATTCACATTCGTTAAAAATTTAAATTTTCAATTTTCAAAATGTTAAATATTATAAAAGTTCACAACTATTTTTCATTTATTTGGTATGGTTATATTTAAAGATATTTGGTATTATTGAAATATATAAGAATTTCTCTCTCTCCTTTTGGAAGAAAAGATTACTTCCTTGTATTTGTTTATAATTACATATAAAAGAGGTTAGTTAGATCACATGAATTAACGCAAGCACGTATCATGAGGGTAAAATGATAGTACAACTCCGTCTCGGTATGGTTGTGGATATAGCCAGTTGAGTCTGCTTGATACACATAGCAGATAAATGCTGCAGAAGGTATTTCTAACTTCTAAAAATAGTAAGCAAAGCGTTCAATAAATTTTGATGGAACAGTTTCCAGACAAAGGTGAATCATGCAACAAAAAAGAAGAAAGAAATGGGGCAACGGATCATTGACTCTCTGTACATCCTATCTTTTAAAAGCAAGGACAATGTTAATTTCTTTCCATCTTTCTTTTCCTCTGTGTGGAATATATTAAGACAAGTATTATTTGTACACGATTGCATATTAACATAAATATATACACATACATATATACGTAACATATGGGTGACATTATTTATTTTAAGTAAACGAAGTCAGTTTAATTTGAATCGTATCATATATGAATGTACGGAGAAGGGTATAGTGCAAAAAATATGCATAATTAATACTAACCGCGTATACACTTCATAAATAATATTGGAATTTCCTTGTGCTTGAACCTGTGCAACAAGGGACAATCTACTTTGGTTAAAATTTTTGCTGATGTATTAATGATGATTATGAAGTAGCTTGGTGATCAGACTTTTTTCACATCATCTAGAATGTGGGTACTTTTTCCATGACGACTTAAGTGGGGAACAGCAGTCTCAACACTTACCAAAACCACATTGGACAATTGGAATGACTTATACAAACGCTCCCACCAGCTTCAGAATTGGAACAATCAAGCACCCAGTTGAACTGGTATCAAAATGAAGCATCCAAAGTGCCATAATGAGAATATTAGTTTCCCAGAAAAAAAATTTAATTAGTCATTCTGGATATATTACATGATTGTTCTTTTCCTTTTGAACCATTTTCCAAGCTCTACAGACTCCAAAAGGTTAAAAGCATTGTCAAAAAGTAAAAAGATATATAGAAGAAAAAGTGAAAGAGCAATCAATCTAATGAATTGGGCCAATTGGCAAACCTCTCGGAGGGACCAAGTGGTTAATGGGGGGAAGATGAGAGGTATGTTCAGTCATCAAATCATGGTACTTACGGAACAATGAATGTGGCAGTGGAGGATTTGCCTGGGTGTAGGTAAAAATGAAAAAGTTTAAATAAAGGACATGAAGAAATACTACCATTTGGCCACCTCAGAGTTCCAATTTATGTCGTTAGCAGAACATTATATTTCTTTGACTTCAAATTATATAATGATTAATCACAGGTTAAGCATATATTATAGGCCAGTGAATGGATTTATGTCCAGAGATCAATAGAGTATGTGATTTGACATACACAAATTCCAATTAAGAATTCAACCACGTTGAAGTTGCTTCCAAATGCATCTTTTAACAAACATGAAAGAAAATGAAAATCCTATACCCACAAATACCATATATGTTTTACCTTACTGAAATTTAAAACAAATAGAATTAATTTAATTTAAATTATGTTATATGTACAATTTTCAATATACACACTAAATACATATCCAAGCTCATATCACATGTGGGTCTCACATGAACGAACTACAAATATTGACTATCCATCAACATATATAGTTGAAATGTGCACTAATACTTTTATAAAGATGGTTATAAATCGTAGTAATATATCATTCCAATTTTATTGAATATCCCTAAAACCTAAATAATAATAATGGAGCCACAGAGCTTTAAAAATATATAATTTGTAAAACACTTGAAAATAAATGACGGTAGAGGAGTATAATAAGGGTGAAGGTAAACCAATAAAAATGGTAAACCAATAAAAATAAGGTAGACCATAATGACGTATCTCATAACTGAATTTGCTTCCAAATGCATCTATTGAAAATTACAAGCTAGAATTAGAGGGAACATACAGGAATGACAAATGGTTTCAGCTTTTTCTATGCTTTGTCTATACTATTCTTCTACCAAAGCTTAGCCATGTCTGTGTTGATTACCGCAGCAATAAGCAAGCATGACTTTAGTTAGATGAGAGGGCCCTACCAACAATGGCTTTTTGTTCCAAACCTAGTAAAGAAAGTCCAACCACCAGACTAACGGCCTATCTCTAAAGAAAACTCTTGTGAAAATGATTTTCTTACTGTACATTAATTAATATGAAATGACTGCAAAAATGGCATTACAAAAGAGGGTGATGTTAACAGAGTACAAGGAATGAATACAGAGCCAGTATTTGACATGTTGCGGAAGCCTATCCTTTCTGCTTGAAAGCAATTAAATTGGGGTGCTTGTTATGTTACTGTAGGGGGTTTAGAACCCTGGATAATATGATAAAATTCAGACTATCGGATGAGATAATCAAGCCTCTTAATCATCTCATCCAATGGTCTAAATTTTACCACGTCACTCAAGGTTTCAAACCTCTCAAAATATCTTAGAATTTCCCTTAAAATGGAGCTGGAAAACAGATAATGACCCTTATCTGAAGTTATCTGAAGTTTTCATGACTCATAGATTTCCTGAAAAACTAGAACTTTGCGTTTGAGACAAACAGTGTAGGGAAGGGAAAATTTATTGCTCTGTTGTTCCTGTCATCATGGGCATTGGACAGGGTTCATATAAACAGAATCCGCTTTTGCTTCAAAGTTTTTTTTTAAAGCCATACAACAGAAAATACTCATAAGTAAACCATGCAAAATGCTCCAACGTATCTAACATTGAATTAGTCCAAATTTTAATGAATTCTGGGTCTCTGGCTATGTTTTGTAGCATTAAAATTCGACACCAGTAGTGTGACCCATTTCTGCTAGAGGGCTTTGGTACTGTCGCACAGAAAGGGGGAACTTTGAAGGAGCTGGAGCACAAGTAACGTTCCTCGTCAAAATTTTGAAAATCATGTATTAGTATCTTATAATCATATAAAATTTGTTTACTCCCTCAAAAAGTTGTCACACAAAATTTAAGGTTAGCATTCGTCATTAGGCCACCAAAGACCCTCCAAAAGTTCTTCATCCACCACAACTCCTATAATTTGGGTAACATACATCATAGGTTACCGTAGGAGTGTTTTTAAAATTTCTGCATTAATTCTCATAATCAAGGTTCACAAAAACTGGGTAAGGATTAAGAACTCCTCTCAACAAGGAAAGGCAGATAGTCGTGGGGCCGTTAAATTAATAACGGTTATTCTCATGAACTTGAAAAACATGATGACAGTGAATCTTAGTTCACGTAGACTAAGATAAAAGACAAAATATAAAACTACTAGTTTCATTGTATGTATATGTTGAAGAATATTTACGTATTCTAACAATATAAATAAAACTTTTAATTAATCGAGAATATGATTCATGCAGGCTGCAGGCTTGGGGATACCTTTTCAGTTACATTAAGGTTGGCATTCGCTTGCTTTGTCATCCCATGGTTTACTTGACTTTTAGGAAGACAAGGTTCGGAAAAAAAAAAAAGAGAGGCATCGGATACAAGATTGCCGTGCAGCAGTAACAAGCTTAATACGTTCACCACCAGACAACAAGTTTACTGAGAGTTTTAGGGGGCAGGTTATGTATGCTGATGATAAATTCATCCAAACATACATTTTCATTGCAGAAGTTTTCAATATAGTGCCACCCCTCCCTCATAACTACATACGCTCACAAGTCATAAATTGGAAGTTATGCAAATGTGACTCCATTTAACTAAACGCACTTCCATTCATTTACTATAATCCTCGCATGGTTGGAATAGAGCAAAATGGCAGAGCTATGGTCAATTACGGGTGCAAACAGAAATTCTTCCTTCAATATTCTTTACCACACATCTATATCAAAACAGACTTTGATATGCAGAGCGCAGGCACTCATCCTTGTTTACCAATCATCAAATTACACGATGACAGAATATGAAATGAAACTACACCAGTAATAACTTAACAAAAGCTTAGATTCAAATATAGTATCTACTAAATATAAATAGCAAAAAATTTTACCAACACAAAATGGCATATAGTAGATAGAAAATAAATAAAGAAATAAGACAAGAGAAACAAATGCATACGAGGACTTTGATGCTAGTACATAAATTGAACTCCAGCTGAGCAAGTAAGGAAGGACAAAATTCTTGACAGCAGCAATCTCTATCCAACACTCACGACACCTTTCCCAGAAGACACAGATCAGCTTCATCTGCAGACAAAGTAAAGCAATATTTTAACTGACACAAGTGACTCGTGAAATAAAAGAATATTCAAAACACATAAATTAGGTAAAATCTCAAATTTTTCAAAAAGAAAATCAAATTTTAAGTAACACAAATTAGGGTTGTCATCAGTAGTAGACAATGTGGTTGTCAGTGGCTAGAAAATAATAAGAATGCAATCAAATTGTAGCCTGTCTTAAAATCATGAACAAATGCAAGAAAAAAGAAAGAGTGAAGATGGCAGAGCATATCAATTACCTTATCCATTTCACCGTCTTTGGGTTTTTCCAATAGAGCGCTTCCCAGAAAACAAGTGCTTGGGCTTCAACGTTGGAATTACTCTATCAGCTTCTCCGCGTCGAGCATCTTTGTTTCTCTTCTTGACAGATTTCTTAGCGAGATTAATTGCCTTGATCTTTTGAGCAGAATCCTTGAAGCCCTCTCCAGGCACAACTTCATGTGGTGGGCGTGACACTGACCTTGACCGTGATCGAGATCTTGCACGCAGCTTCTTGCTAGGTGTGTCAGCATCTATATCCATCATATCACCACCAGCATCTCCCCTTTCAGGTGATCTTTCCCTCTTCCGTCCCCTCCTAGAGACAGATCTGCTGCGTGCTCTGTTAATGGCTAAAGAGGGATCAAGACCCAAAGATGACAGCTGCCTTCCCATTCTTTCTGACGTGAACTGCCTATCCTTGTCAAATTTCCTTGGAACAATAGGTCGGCTTTCAGCTGTGCTCTTTTTGATCCTATGCTCTTGGATGAGCAAACTTTTCTTCTTTCTTATCTGAGCTAATGCTTCCTGCTGCTCTGGAGTCAGCTCAGTTCCATCTATCTCAAAATCATCATCTGCCTCCTCTACCTGCCTTAACCCTTCTTCCCTCTCCAACTCTTCAAGCCTACATAGAATATCAGGATCAACAAAATCATAAACATTGTGTCCATCCAAAATTTCTGGTAGTACATCTTCTTTCCATTCATCATTAGCCAATATGTAATTCTTTTTCAAGCTCGCCGAGTATACACCTGCCCCACCATTCTCATTCTCTAGATCCTTTTCAGTTTTTCTCTTTTCCTTCTCTGCTGCTTGCTTAGCTCTAGCTTCTAAAACAGCCTGAGGTATACAAGGTGGTCTTTCCTTCTGGTCACGTGGCTTTGGCACTGCAACATGGAACCTATTCAAGCAGTCATTTATCTTTTTTGACTTCATCTTTATCTCAACTCTCTGGTTTAATAACCTCTCACATGCTGCATTTTTTACAGCAATTACACCCTCCTCTGTCAAAGTGCTCATGGTCAGCAACACGCTGTCATCACTTGTAGGCTCGCCTCCTTGACCAACTACTGTCTTCAATGCTTCAGCTTTCATCTCCATGACCAACTTCGTGTCTTCCTCAGATATCCCGTCTAGTGGTTGCAGGTCAGTTTTGTTGCAGACTATAATTAAGGGTTTGTTCATAAACAGTGACTTGATGCTGTGAAAGAGAGCTGCCTGCTGCGCAATACTATAACCACATGACCCAGAGATGTCCAAGAAAAACAATATAGCAGCTCGCAGGTGTGCTAGGGCAGTAATACTGCACATTTCAATGATGTTACGATCCTCAAAAGGCCGGTCCAATATCCCAGGTGTATCAATTACTTGATACCTTAGGTATTTGTAGTCTGTATGACCAACAAAAAGTGACTTTGTAGTGAATGCATAGGGCTGGACATCCACATCAGCTCTTGTAATTTTATTAATGAATGAGCTCTTGCCAACATTAGGGTATCCACAAATCAAGATAGTCCTGGTATTCGGATCTATTGACGGAAGCCTTGCCATGTGTTGTCTAACCTGTTCTAGATAAGCCAAACTAGGACCAATCCTCTTAATCACAGTGCACATACGGCCAAGAGCAGCAACCTTCAAACACTTGCATCTATATAAAGAATCACCATACTTCAATAATTTCACATAGTCCTTCGCAATCTTTCCAATAAGGTTCCTGGCAGTATTGATCTGTCCAAGTGCAAGCTTGTAATGGTCTTTGTTGTAGAGCACATGGAGGAGATCACCATAGAACGGGTGAATATCATCAAGCCTAGGAAACTCTTCAATGATAGTAGAGAGCTTTTCATGAAAATTTTGCTGGGTATACTTCACTTTGCGCATGTAGAATTGACGGAGACGGGAAATGGCATATCCTTTGTGTACAACAGTGGGTGTTTGACGCTGAGTCCGAGAGAGGATGATGTCAATGAAGTCCTTCCCATTCGGTACCACAGTAATCTTCTTAAAGTTATATTGCACCATCTTTATCTATTAGCCTGTATCAGAAACATCAATTGAATTAAAATTGATATGAACTAACTGAATTGAAAGTAAAAGAGTAAATGACCGATATCAGATTATTAATCTCGAGCATTAATCACACTTCAAAATAGATGCAGATACAACACTCGTTCAAATAAAAGTAAGCCAAAATATATTAATCTAAATAAGTTCAAACAGATCCCACTCAAATTTTCTAGTCAATATTGTGGGTTGGAAGTACTTATTCACATCAAGGAAACATAAGAACAGTCCAGTGTGCCTCTAAAATTTATATAAGAACCTTACTTATAAGTAAACAGAAAGTATCTAAACTCTAGGGGTCGTCTTAAGCAAGGAACAAAGTCGTTTCGATTTGGTCGATGTCTTGAGAGACGTTGCAATTTTAATGTTAACTCTTTTATTATTAAGATTTAAAATTCCAGAGGCTTATCCATCAAACAAGCAAAGCAAAACCGAAACAGAAACAACATATCCAGAAAGTCATTAAGAAGCCCAAAAGAAATGAAATGTAAAATCAAACACCAATAGCAATTTTTATACCAGCAACTGCTACTAGTACAAATATATTCCAATATAAACAAATGAGTAAGAATAAGAGAAGCTAACATGAAGCACAGTTTATATGAAAATTAATCAACAGAAGAAAGAACAGCATGCATTTGCTCATTAATTATAATGAATAGACCAGAGAAGCAACAACTTTAAACCTTTACAACGAATTCGAAGCGAGCGTTGAGCAGAGACGGTCTTGCTGAATTACGAGAGAAAAAGGTAGTGTGCCGCGGAAGCGCAAGCTCTGCAATCAACGATTATTTTGTGTCCAAGGGAAGGGCAAAATAAGAGTCTAGGGCAGGGGATTGCATATTTGGGCCATAATTTCAAACCCAGCTCAACCAAACCCACGTCACCGTAGAATAAGTTGCATTTCTGGCCCGATTCATTTTTTGGGTTTAAGACAAAATAGACAAACTTCCTTTTTACCCTTTTTTTTGCCATTCTTATTTCGAGACTAGTCCAAATCGTCCTAAGGCTTTGTTTCGATAAAGAAAAAATGAAAAAGAAAGAAATTTTTGAAAGTTTATTTCTTCTATTGTTCGGACGGAAATAGAAAAGGAAAGAAAGAAAATATAAAAATCAAATATGTGGTTAAAATTTTGTAATTAATTCAAAATTTAAAATTTTCTTTTTCTCTATCTTCTCTTCAATTTAAATTTAAATTTGAAAAACTTTTTTCTTCCTCTTCTATTTCCTCTCCATTCAAACAAAGGGTAAAAGGTAAAGAATAGAGATTACATCACATTTTTTCAAAAAAATACATTTTATTCATGTATTTTTAATTTCTACATTAAATTCATCCATAAAAAATAAATATTACATCAAATTTCTTTAAAAAGTATAATTAATTAATGTAAAATAAACTTTAAGATAAAATCTTATGTAACCTCAAGATCAATTAGAGAGTTTATTATAATTTCAAATTTCAATCCATAATTTAAAATTAAAGATGTAAAATAAATCAAGTTGAATAAAATCATTAAAATGGACTAAAACCTATAAGTCAACTTGTTAGCTCACAAGTTTTAAATGATTAGAACATTTATGTTAAAGGCTTTAGAAACTGCGAGCTACACTTGACCCAATCCATTGTCTCCCAAGATTGATTTGTAAATGGGTCAGGTGGCCCAAATTTTTTTTTTCATTTCAAAATTTTATATAAATTTATATTTTCAATCTATATAAAATTACACTCTTACTTTTTATTTTTAATTATGTAGGATTATATTATAAATAATTTATAGATAATATTTTTATTTTGTAAGTATTTTATAACTTATAATCTATATATATATATAATATTTTTTATGATTATATATAAATTTAAAATATATTATTATTAATTTATGAATAAATATCTTATATTTTAAAATAAATTTTAGTTTTTATTATTTAGAAGTTAAATTTAAAATTTAAAAATTAAAAATTAAAAAAAACTTGCAAACTAGCTTGAGTTTACAAAAATCAAACTAGGACATCCATATTGGAAGTTCGCAACCAGTCCATTCATTTCTCAACACTTGCATGTTCAAGTTCCAATTCATCAGTTCAAATTTAATAATAGAAAATGAGCTTGAACTTATCAAATTTTAAAAAATTAAACTTTAATCAAATATAAACTAATTTAAATTTAAATGAATAATATATTATTTTATTTAAAGTTTTAATTGAACTAAAAATATTTTAATTTGGGCTCAAACTTAAATTACGAACTTTAACAAACTTGATTTTTTATTTAATATATATTATATATTATATTATTTTTATACATAAATTATATTATTTATATATTATATTACATTTATATTATTTAAATGCTAGTCTCTTTACACATGCGTATTTAAAAGCTTTTCTTTTGTTCACTCAAATTAAAAATGTTCTATTTTTTATTTTTTTATCATGTATTATGGCACCTAACAATTATATTTTTTAGAGTGCATATGCGAGTCCTTGAACTACTTAATTTATCCTAAGATAATTTTTATTTATTTTGATATTAAATATTATTTAGAAACTTAAATCCAGTATCAATTAAAATGATAAATTTGCTACTATGAATCTTAATATATTAAGATTATTTATGTATTAATATATTAAGATTATGTAAGATGTATACAAATTAAATGACCACTTATAAGAATTTTGTTAATAATTGGATTTGTTTTTGTTGAACTAATTTTTATATAATAATAACTCAAATTAATTAAGTTAAAAAGCCCAAAAAAGTAAATAAAAACTTTCAAAAATTTTTTTCTCAATAATTTAGAATGATTTTAATTGTTAGTTTTTTATTGGAAAAATTATTTTTAGTGACTAATTAATTTTATGGAATTATAAATATAATTTTTAAAACTTTATTATTTTCTAAATGATATAAAAGTTAGAAGTTGAAAGTTAAAACCCACCAATTCCAATACATAGCAGCGGGTAGTTATTAAATTAAAATTGAAAATATAAATAAAACTGTCATATAAATAATTTGAAATTACATCTCAATCTCTCTATATTTAAATAAATATGAATTATATTTAATTTTTTAAGAAATGGAGAAGTGGAATCCAAAATTTTCTAATCTCTTTTCTATTGATAATAAATAATATAAAAATCTTTAAAACTTCATTATTTTCTAAATGATATAAAACTCAGAAGTTGAAAATTAAAATCCATCAATTCCAATATAGTGTAGTAGATAGTTACAAATTGAAATTAAAAATATAAATGAAATTATCTTTTAAATAATTTAAAATTATATTTTAATCTCTTTATATTTAAGAACATAACTGATATTTGATTTTTTTTTTTTTTGAGAAATGAGAAAGTGGAGACCAAAATTTTCTAATATTTTTATCGGTAATATATTGATAATATAAAAAAATATATTTTATAAGTTGCTTTGTTCACTAACGGGTACTAGGAAGTTGAAACTCAGCTTGATCGAACTGGAAGTCAATTTCCAATTGCACACAAATATTTTAGCTCCTTTGCGCCCTACTTAAAACGCCGGTTGCTGAAGCAAACAGGACAATCTTAAACAAAAAGCTGAGCTGCTTTTGGTTGCTGGAGGAGACAATGTTGAGTCTGCGATGGAGGCCAATGGCGGTTTCTCTTCCTCTCACCCACTTCACTTCTCTCCGTGTCCAACTCCAGAGGCTTCCCCCTCTTCTTTGCCTCAATCCCCTTCCCCGATTCCCGAGCGCTAAACTTTTCCACCAGCCCTATTGTTCTGCATCCACTGCAATTCCCCTAATTTCACCTCATTTGGACAACTTCAATAGCGAGCTAGAGCCATTCTTGCGCTGTTCCATGCCCCACAAGCAGCATCTTAGAGTTGCTGTTCTTCTTAGCGGTGGGGTTGATAGCAGTGTCGCTCTCCGATTGCTTCACGCTGCGGGTCACTCTTGCACTGCTTTCTACCTCAAGATATGGTTCCAAGTACACCATCTTTACTTTATCCAGCCTAATCCATCAATATCATTGCTTTGTCCCCCCCCAAAAAAAAAAATAAAATTCTCGGGCTTCTTCAATCGACACTTTGTATTTATTTTGATTAGCCAATTTTTGTGTTGGTAAGCTATCAAATTTATAGCCACTAAGCAGCTTTTATGAAAATAAGGAAGATAACTAGATAAAATGAATTCAACAATCTTGCCTTTTTCCCCTCCTTTTTGGTCGTTACTTCTGAAAATAATATGCACGCGAAAATATGTCTACTGGACTGAAAGAATCTTTCCAAATATTCTTTTATCCTATGTGTTCTTTGTGACTTGATTGGAGATAAATAGAACAATGGTCTCATAGGTGTTCATTTCTTCTTCAGTTTACGTTGAATCCTCCGTTAGTTCCATTAGCTGAATTCGGAGGAGATGGTTCTAATGTGTTATTGTTTTTAGGAAGACTTTGAGAACTTTTGGTCAGAATGCCCATGGGAAGAGGATTTGAAGTATGCCAGAGCTGTTTGTAATCAGGTCACTTTCTACTCTAATTCATCATTTTCGTCTTTCAGATATAAAGATTGAATTGTGCTAGTTGTTGAACAGCTTGCTTTGATTTTCTTTCTCTGTCCAAATTTGTCCGTGGGAGGGCTTGTGATCAGTTATAGTTGACATTACATAATATGCTGTTTCTAAGTTCTGATAAAGTTGATATATTTCAGAGAACATTTCTCGCGTGTGCGTGTCTTGTTGCTTTTGTACTTTATCGTCATACCAATCATATCAATTAGTCACTCTTCTTCTTATGCTAGATTATAGAATAACTCTTATCAAGACCTTAACTCTAGATGATGCTAAAGAACAAATTACAAAGAAAATGCAAATTGTATTTGTTTACAGGTTGATGTGCCTTTGGAAGTTGTGCATTTGACAGATGAATACTGGGAGAACGTGGTATGTAAAACCTTTTGAGCATTTTTGTGGTCAATCAATACTAATTTTCCCCCCACACTCAATTTATAGTGCATTTCCTGTTGTTCACGTACTGGTTGTGTATGGATCTTCTATGTTGATAAATCTATTCTAATGGCAATATTTTGGTCAATTTCTTTTGTTCCTCTGCATTTCAGGTTTCTTACATTATTGAAGAATATCGTTGTGGCTGTACTCCTAACCCCGATGTTCTCTGCAATACAAGAATAAAGTTTGGTATGAATCAAGTGGATGCTCTAAGCAGCATAGTTTATTTGATGTAGTTTCTTTATGTTTTATTTGACAAATTGTGTATTATCAGGTGCATTCATGGATGCAATCAACAGCATGGATTTTGACTATGTTGCCTCTGGGCATTATGCAAATATTATCCACCCATTTGTAGATCAAACCAAGCCATCTGTTCTGGAACTATCTCAAGACATGGTACCAATATGAGCCATACTTTTATAGGTCAAGCATTTTGGTTTAAAAGTGATATTTTAGACTGTCAACTTTTACTGAAGAATCTTTCCTTTTAGTTTTGATGTTATTGTTTACAGTATTTGAATTTTGCTATGTCTAAAATGTTTATATAATGTTGTTATAGCTTTCCCTGCACTCATGATGATATCTTTGCATGCTGTTAGTTTCTAACTTTGCGTTGAAAATTTTAGATCAAGGATCAGACCTACTTCCTTTCACACCTCACACAGTCTCAGCTGAAGCGACTTATTTTTCCTCTTGGTTGTATTCCGAAGGTTTGTATTCAGAATATTTTTGATAAACAATTCAATTTGGTTGCCCTTAATTGTAGTTTGGAATTATCGGGGTTGAAAACTTGAGTCTCTTTCTTTCCTTTTCTTTTTGCAGTAATGGCTTTATAAATGCCAATGTGTTGTTTTTTTGTTTAATACTATTACTACAAGCACCAAATATTTTCTTACTTTGAACTGTCCTGTGACGGACATACTTTTCTTGCTCTAAAGTATCAACTACTATTTGTTTTACTAAAGGTCACACTATGGTGTTATGAACTATGAAAGATTCTCAGTCTAACGTTTATTTCCTAATCCTGGCACATTATCTGCAGGATGAAGTCCGGAGGCTTGCCACGAAATTCGATCTGCCAAACAAGGATAGGAGGGATTCACAAGGAATATGCTTCCTGGGCAAGGTATGTCTAGTGAGCAGCTATTTCACACTAATACCTATCTAAATTGATATATTTGGGAATATATGGAATGCCCACAAATCTAAATAGGGCCATAAAATCATTTTAGATTGCAGATAATTAGAAGGAAGATGACAGTCATCTTTATTATTGTCCTGTAATATATAAATATCCATATGAATAATTGTTAAACTTTGACTTGGTCTCTTAAACATCAGTACTTCATTCACATTTATGTCATTGTTTAAATTGAGGATTCGTGTGAATGTTTTTCTTATAGCTCTCTGTATACATTTGTCTTTTGAGACAGATAAAGTTCAGTGAATTTGTTGCAAGACACATTGGGGAGAGGGAAGGCATCATACTGGAAGCTGAGACTGGAGATTTTCTTGGCAAACATCGGGGCTTCTGGTTCTATACTATTGGCCAACGCCAAGGTCTACGGCTACCTGGAGGCCCATGGTTTATTCTCTAGCTATCTTTTTTCTAGCTTCAGCTTTGTTTATCTGATCTTTATCATATTGAAGAGCCATGGCTTGTGGATGCAGAGATATGGGTCTCTGATAGTTTGTTAAATCCCGATTTTAAACACTTTTGACATAAATATTCACTTGGAATGGAGCGACTTTTTGCCCAAATAATAATTTCCCCATTGAGTCATTTGAAATAAGCTTTCATTGTATTTCAACCAATGCATCTTTAAGCTTGTCAAAAAGTTTTTGTCCTACTTCCATGTCGCATCCTTGGCAGGTATGTTGTTGAGAAGGATGTTAAAAACAATGTCGTTTTTGTGTCAAGAAGTTACTTCTCCTTGGACAAAAGAAGGCGCCTGTTTCGTGTTGGCTCTTTGAAATGGCTTTGTGGACGGCCTCCGAGCCAGAAGAGTCATCTACAGTGCAAGGTGAAGTTAAATTGTATTTTCAATTTTAATTTTGTGATATTTTCCTTCTGTTTAAACACTTGAACTTGTATCTATAACCTTTGCAGGTCAGACATGGCCCCGGTTTCTATGACTGTACTTTAAAGTTGGAAGTTGATGGAGATGGCCAAGACGTTGCTGTTGTCCATTTGTCTGAAGATGATCAAGGCTTAGCAGCTGGGCAGTTTACAGCCTTCTATGAGGGAAAAACATGCATAGGCTCTGGCGTGATTTTGGAGTCTTGGGATGATCAGGGTTTTCCTGTATGTGGCAAAGCTTTAGAACTTGCGAGAATGGAAGATAAATCAAAGCTTGGGAATCCAGTTAAGATAAAAGTTAAACCAGATAGCCCTTAAGATGTGTATAATTCCACAGATAGTAACAAACAACATGAGAAAGTAAGAAATGCCCAGGCTGCTGCCACTAAACAGAGGAGGCAGACATATCAGAGAAATAAAGTCCCCATATTTTCTTTCGATCGGTTACGCTAGTTGGCAGAAATGGCTATAGGTTTAAGTCTTGCATCCAAAAAAGCCATACAAGAGAGAATGCTATAGGCTCAGGAGAATTTCATGTATCGTTTTGGGGAAATCATACGAGAAAGAATGCATAATATTGCATAATCATTAATTTAATGGAAGCCGTTGGGGTGGGGTAACGTTACCTCGTACATCTGCTATATATTTTGGGATATCTAGTAGCTTCCTAATCGCAGTTCCCCTGCTGATTCCGTGGTTCGACTTCCATATGTATAGCTACCTTGCAGATGCTGTAGTATGTTGTATTTCACTATCATTATTTATTTCATGAATTTATTCGAATCATATTGAAATTGTTAGTTGCGTGAATTGAATATTACTAATATATTTATGTTAAATCCTAGATGCTGTGTTGGAAGTGCAATTTTCCTTCTGTGAAAAGAAAAAATGATAGACTCTTAATAATATGCTAATAATATAATTTGTACAGATTAAATACGCCAAGAAATATGAAGGCCTACTCATCGAATTTAATACCAATTGACCATCAAAAACAACTTCGAAATAGAGTATTCAATCACAAGGTAAAAAAACCAATAAAACTTCTTGGCAAATTAAGAAATTACGAAGGTCAATACTTCTAAAGAATCTCTGTATCATTGTCGTTAAAAATTGAAGCAGGCAGGTCCTTTTCCAGGTTCAGGATTTTTTTCCCTTTTTCTTTCCGTTGTCTGTTGAACCCAACGAACGGAATGGATAAAAGCCACCTGCTGCCCACAAACCCCGCCTTTCATTTACCGCCAAATCTGGCCTTCTCCGCTTCTGTGCTCACTGATGGTTTCAGCTATGCCACCTATTTACCTCTTCAACGCTCCCACCGCCATCTCCTCTACTATTTCCAAAAGCATAAATCTCAGTTCCTCCCTCGCAGGCAGCAGCCTTCACCCTCTCTCATTTCCAATTGTTAGCCGAGTTTTACACTCAAATCACTCACTTATCCCTGACAAACCTGTTATAATTCCTTGCCGGAGTGTTTCTCATTCCACATCCCAGTTTTGCTCTGGTGGTTTCTCCAGCAGTGTCGAATCTGAGGAAGAAGAGGATTATTTTGACGGCGAGGATTATGAATTCGACGCTGATGCACTTGAGAAAGAAGCCAAAGACGCAGTCCAAGAATACTCAAGCTCTCTGTCCCGCCTTTTGACAATTGGTGTGTGTTTTTGCCAGTCTTTGAATTTATAGATATCTAAATGTGAGTACTGTTTTGGGCTTGGGATATACTTTCATTTTTTTCCATTTTCAATTTTTGTTTCTGATTTCAGAAGATGAGAAGGTTGATTACAGTGAAACGGCGCGAACTCGGAAGAGGCCTAAGAGTACAATAAGCAATGTCAGTAGGCATATATCCGTGACTCCAAGCTTATTACAGATGTTTAACATGAGCAATTTGGTTAGACATGGAAAAGTGATCAGATCCTTGAAATTTTCTTAAGTTAACAACTGAGATATAATATCGAGAATCCTATGTAATGTGTGTTTTAATGCTTATTTGCAAATGTGTGTACTTTTTGTTCTGTAGTCTGTACAAAGTGAAAGGACTCAAGCTGCTGAAAATTTGCATGAAACAATTAAATTGAACTGATATTTATTTAATCACTCACAAGTCAGGAACTTTATCTTTTGAATATAATGAAATTAAAATTGGGCTATTTACTCAAGCCCGTCTTGGATTGATTGGCAGATTCCTGACAATCTTCTTCCAAGTGTTGCAATAGTTGGAAGGCCAAATGTTGGCAAGTCAGCATTGTTTAACCGCCTCGTTGGGGTAATAAATATTCTTCTTTTGCACTTCCGCTTGTGAATTATTAGAATTAGTTTTATTGAAGTTTGTCTATCTTCTTCTTCTTCTTCTTCTTTTCCTCCTTTTTCTCTCCTTTACATGAATTTTAGGGAAACAAGGCAATTGTGGTGGATGAACCTGGGGTTACCAGGGATCGCTTATATGGTAGATCATTTTGGGGAGACTACGAGTTCGTGGTAGTGGACACAGGTGGGGTTCTAACTGTTTCTAAATCACAAGCTGCTGTTATGGAAGAGCTTGCCATTACTACTACTGTTGGTATGGATGGTATTCCACTTGCCTCTAGAGAGGCAGCTGTTGCCAGGATGCCCTCAATGATTGAGAGACAAGCCACTGCCGCTGTGGAAGAATCATCTGTCATTATTTTCCTGGTTGATGGCCAGGTATTGTGTGTCACTGCATGAAAGATATCGAATTTTCCTTTCTTTTCCACATACGCATCCTCTTTATTTTTTTACTCTTTCTTTTTTTCTTGTTGATATATTGACTGACAATATAATGAAAAGATAACAAGATGAGTAATAAGAGAATGGTATATGTTTGTACTAGACTTGTTGAGTCTAAATAAATTACCCAAAAACAAGGGGATATTGATTTCAATTGTTTTGATACCTTGTCTATGATCAATTGCTACATAATCCTGAAGTAAATACTCTGACCATTTTACAATCTATCCTTGGTGACTATTTTTGTTGAGACACAAACGGTATGCTCTAGCAAGCAATAAGCAGTCTTTTCATTACCTGAAGACTGCAATGCTAATTATGGTAAACAGGCAGGTCCAACAGCAGCTGATGTGGAGATTGCAGATTGGTTGCGTAAAAACTACTCAAATAAATGCATAATTCTGGCAGTTAATAAGTGTGAATCTCCACGGAGGGGAATTCAGCAGGCATTAGAATTTTGGTCCCTTGGGTAAGCTGTCTCTGTTGCTTATTTATCAGCTTCTGTTTCCTGTGTAACTTTTCAATGTTTGGGATTTTTGAGTTGGGATAGGCACACTTCTGATACATATGCTGTTCCTTTTGTGGTCATGAAATTTGATGATTTCTAAGTTTTACATTTCATAATTAACAAATCAGATATTGTTGTTAACGTATCAGGTTTGAACCAATTCCTGTATCAGCCATATCAGGAACAGGAACCGGAGAGCTTCTTGACCTTGTTTGTTCAGGGCTGGAGAAAATTGAGGTTTGTAGTTTGGGATTTACTTGCAAGTCATTTATAATTTTAACAAACTATTGTCTTGAAAACTATTTTATCAGGGACCAATTTCTTTTTGAGTCTTGTTTTTCATACGCATGATTTTTAAATTTTGTAGTTTACTTATGCTAACCCATAGGAATCAAAGAAGCTTGATGAGGAAAAAGATTATGTTCCTTCAATTTCAATTGTTGGTAGACCAAATGTTGGCAAAAGTAGCATTTTGAATGCTTTAGTAGGTGAGGACAGAACGATAGTGAGCCCTGTCAGTGGCACAACCCGTGATGCTATTGATACTGAGTTTACTGGTGAAGATGGCCAGGTTTGCCCCTTTCTGTATTTATTATCCAGTCTGTGATAATTTAAATATTCTTGTTATTCATCTGATGACACTTTTAAATAAAATAAGAGTAGGAGTCTGCATGTTCACTGATTGCATATGAATCTTGACTTATAAACATTAGAGTATTTTCTGGAACGATACCAGTACATACAAGCTGTTATGTTCTCCTGTTTGTCTTTACTGGAGACTGACTTGAACAAAAATATAAAATCTTTTAGGACTTCAAGTTATAAACAATAATTATTCTCATTTTTTCTCCAGAAGTTTCAGCTTATTGATACTGCTGGAATCAGGAGAAGGGCTGCTGTAGCCTCAGCAGGTAGTATGACAGAGGCTCTGTCAGTGAATCGAGCTTTTCGTGCTATCCGGCGTTCTGATGTTGTTGCTCTTGTCATTGAAGCCATGGCTTGTATAACAGAACAGGTAGTCTTGAGGTGCCTTTCATGTTCTCTGATTCTTAAACTCATTCATGTGCAAAAGAAAAGATTCGATTTGTTTACCTTTTGGAATGTTTAAAGTAACACATTTGTCTATTTCATATATTGCTTAGAATTCAGCAAACATTGTTTTAAATTCTGGCCGGTGAGAGAACCAAAAAAGATAATGGGTTTTGGCTTACCAGAATAATGGCTGGAAAGGACATTGTTGAGAGGATTACATTAATATTATGTGGGAATAAATTAAATTTTAAATATATATTTAACATAATTTAAGTACGAAATTAACAAATGGAATTGCATTTATTTGTCATATACTTGTGTCCATGCTAGCGACAAATTTTAACCTTGAAGCTGGGGTTCTGGCAGAAAATCGAGCAATTTAGAACTTTGCTTGGCACAGCTTCATTATACTGATATATTGACCCCCCATGGGGACCGAGCAGTAAATATTAGTACTACCACACTATTACTCTAGTAGTCACTAAATTTTGGCACTGAAGAGTCAGAGCCTTAAACCCACGTAATCAATCTTTGATGTTCCAGCAGTGGGGATTTGGTGCTGCTGCCATATAAAAGTTATTCTTAGCATGAAGTCCATAAATCTCAATTTTGATACATTGCAGAAATTGTGTTATAATTGAGTTAAAGGTATCTTTGATATCTGAGTTTGATGGTTTCAGAATTCATTGTTGGCTTTCGTTTTAATTATGTTTAAACATATCTTAACATGATTATAAAACTTGGTGCATGTTGAATCTCTTGCAATTTTATTGAAATTATGCTTAATGATGCCAGGTTGTAACTTGAGCAGTGCATGGTGATAAAATGGTGCCTTGGAACAATGTCTTCCCTCGTCTATAGATGCTTTTATCTTTTAATTACAATTTTCATGAAAAACTCTTTCATGAAATTGCTCATTGATGATAACTTTCTTGCTTGGGTTTTATTAATTAATTTTCTTTTGGGGGATGCAACTGATTTTATATTCTTCTGTTCATAATCATGGAAAGCATCACGCACAAAAGCATTTTAGCTGAATGAGAAGTCATTCCTTTAATTTACTCTTGTAACTTTCTTTGATTATATTTTCTACTTTGCATTTATGTTCAAGGACTACAAGATAGCTGAAAGGATAGAAACTGAAGGGAAAGGTTGTGTGATAGTGGTAAACAAGTGGGATACAATACCAAATAAGAACCAGCAGACTACAACATACTATGAGCAAGATGTCAGGGAGAAGCTTCGTATACTTGACTGGGCTCCAATTGTATATTCTACTGCCATAGCTGGTCAGAGTGTTGACAAGTATGTTCTAAATTCAAAAACGGGCACAGATAAGCTGCATAGTACACTAACTTCATGCTCTCTCTAAAATTATCACATAGCCTTTAAAATGCCAGGACCCATATCTAGAAATAAATATCAACTTGAATCTCACATGATAAACGAAACTGATTAAAGTGTTGAAATCAGTGGTTAGCATTCAGTTGTCATGGTAAACATCATCTGGCAGTCACGTATTATATGTCATCTGCATGGTTTAGATATTAATCCTTAAACTGATTTTCTATTGATATTTTGGATGAAGGATTATTGTTGCTGCAAGTGCAGTTGAAAAGGAGAGATCCAGAAGACTTAGTACTGCCACATTGAATCAAGTAGTGCACGAAGCAGTAGCTTTTAAGCCACCTCCCAGAACACGAGGTGGAAGAAGAGGGCGTGTTTATTATTGCACTCAGGTACCATCAAGAGACGACCGTAATTAAAATTGCTAATATGTCTTCAGCAGATCAGGATTCATAGATGCATTCCTATCTTTGATTGTTTTTGTTTGTTGTCAAAGAACTCTGTTGTTGCAGCTCTTAAGATTTTAAAAGGCATAGAATAATGAATTTCACTGGAAGAAAGGAGAAAGCGTATCAGTTAAAAAAATGAAAGAAAAGATTAGTGACAGATATATTCAGGGACTTCCCTTTACAATTACACTTCGCAAGTCTCTTTTTTTTAATTGAACTCTTATCGTATCTTGTATTTCGTTGTCTACTCAATATATATTCTATATTTTGTTTGATGTCCTCTTGCAGGCTGCGATAAGGCCACCCACTTTTGTTTTCTTCGTAAATGATGCAAAACTCTTTTCTGAGACCTACCGCCGCTATATGGAGAAGCAACTCCGATTAGATGCAGGGTTTTCTGGTACACCCATTCGGCTTCTGTGGCGCAGCAGAAGGAGAATGGGAAAGGCTGAAGGTCAGTATTTGTTTGATGTGTTTCGCATGTCATGTCGGTGCCATTAAGATGCACTGTATCTTGGAGTTTTTCTTGCTCCAAGAATAGAGAGATACATACAAGCATGGAGGGAGCTCCAGTCTTGTGGAATCTCTCTCATTTTAAAGCATTAAGTAAAAAAAGTTCTTTTCCTCCGAGCGTAAGTTAAGATTTCTCGTATTTTTAATGTGCCCTCAATTCTAAGAAGTGAGAAATTTTTAGATACACATATTGCATGAAGCTAATAATTAACTAACACATAATTCAATTAACTGATAAGATCGAATTACAATTACATGTATCAATTAGTTATTGACTTCATCTACTAACATGACATATATTTAAGAAGAAAGAGACTTTGATACACTATTAATATAGTAGTATATTAGTACATCATTAGATTTAATTGTATATTAGAATTATTTTTTTCTAGGATTGGATCTCACACATTATACAACAGTATAATAATGATTAGATTTAATGGCATATCACTTGTCAACAGTGTACGGTAGATTTTTCTATTTAAGAATTTCTCCTCTCACCTTTTTTGTTTCTTAATTATTTTTGCCCTTTTATCTTTGATCTTGACTCTTGGTGTGAAGTTGAGGAGAAGTTTGGAATTCTATTTTTTTAGGGTGAATTACATTAACCTTTCTTAAAATTTAATCTAATTACATTTAATACCTCTTGTTTTTTAAAATTATATACTTTCACTTCCTCTAAATTTCTTCTACCATTATGAATTATAATATTTTTAATTTTTTAACTGTTATTCCTTTTTCAATGTCATCTCTTGCGAGTAGAGCTATTTTATTACATCTTCATATGTAAATATTGCAACATAGTTATATTTAAAAAGGAAAGTGTTTTTATTCTTTAAAGAAAGAATATTTGTACATAAAATGTAAGAAAATGATCTTTGAGGGAGATAATATTAAAGGAGAGATTGCTATTTAAAAGTTGAACATTGCTATATTTCATAATGGGGAAAATGCTTTAAGGGGTAGATATGTATATTTTTTAATAATAAGTGATGCCGAGTATAATTAAATCAAATTTTTTTTGGTTTTATTGAACTCCGAAGAAACCCCTTTTTTTGAAGTACCGGTTATCATACCCGCAACCCATTGAACTTCCCATCGTGTTATTGCGCTGTCTGAGGGGTATCTGATATTAGGACCCCATTTAGTTGGTAGCAGTAGTGAGATATTTACTGCTCGCGAGGGCATTGTTTGCTAATTCACCAAAGTCCGAGGGGACGCTACTAATAGGATTCATATTAGCAGTAAGTAGTAAGTAGTACGATCGTATGGGGTTGATGGCCACCCGACGTTAAAGCAAATGAGGATCTGGTTTGAGTCAATTCAATTGTTTATTATATAAAAATGTAAAAAAATAAATTTATATAAAATTATTAATAAAAATATGCACATATTTAATAAACAAAATACTAATAAATTCGTATTATAATTTATTAAAATATAATAATAGAAAGAAAATAATTTAATGTTATAAAAAAATTTATAATTAAATAAATCAGAATTTTTTTTATGTTTAGTGGATAATAGAGCAATTTAGTCAGATTAATTAAAAATTATTGATTGAATGGATTTTTTATCCATTTACATATAGAATTGGTTTGGTGGTATAATCTAAACTGAATCAATTATCAATTCATTGATTTATTAGTTAAAGCGGTTGATTTGGTCCGGGTTTAACAGTCATGCCTTCGTGTGCACGTAGTTTTCTCTATGGTGACTTAGGTATGAACTGCAATAATTGATTTGCTGGCAGGGAAACTAGTGACGCGAACACGTGATCGAAAATTGATGCGAACTGCGCAGTAGGGTCAGATCCTTTATCATGGCAGTTGAGTCCAGTTACATCGGTAGAGATTTGCTGGCAGGGATCGCTGGATGAAGGACTGATGAAACTCGCTAGAATTCAATAGTTGAAACTACTCTGCCAACGCTATTGATTTGATGGTTATGTAATATCAAACGACATTGAGGTCATGCAGATCCAGAATATTCAATGCTGATCAGAAAACTGGGTAAATTTATATATAGAACATTCCATTGGCGAGTAAAATATTTTGTTATTCTCTGATTCAGCCTCCATTTTACCTGAATTTCAGCGTGCAACGATGCTTAATTAAATTTCTGTCTGTCTGTATATCATTTCCCAGTTCCATAATCTCAGCAGCAAAACAGTTACCTTACTGTCAGCTGGCAAAACAGATATCTGATATTTTCCTAAGCGGTAATGTAAGTCTTATAAAATAATTATTTTAATTACTGGACCAACTAACTTTATAATGTTGGTGGGAGGTCTTTTAAATGGAGTTTTTTAAGGTCCTCAAATTAATTTTCAAAGAATATTAAAGTATTAGATGTTAGGGATTTATGTCTATTAAAATTATGGCGCTTGCACAATTTACCTACTTAAACTGGTTTTCATAAATTTCAAATTAAATTTCCATAAAGATTTAAAATTATATAGTGTATGGGAAGAAATATAAAACACTTCCTTCAACTTTGAGGAGCTTTTTTTATTTTGCCTTTCTTATTTTAAAATTTTAGAAATCATCCTCTTAAATTTTATAAAATTTGAACTTAATACTCACTGTCAAAATTAATTATTTTATCAAATCAAATGATTGTTTTAATAAATTTTTAAGTAAGAATTACAATATTAAAGCATACTGGTTTATTTTATCATTTTTTGCACATAATTTTATAATTTATTTTAAAGCACCTGGTTAAAATTTTATATATCCAATTTAATTTCTAGTAATTAAATGAAATAAAAATTATTTACATAAAAAATAAAAGGATAAACTAATATATTATAATATTGTATTTTTGTCTAAAAAGTTTATAAAAATTATGTAATTTGATAAAAAAAATTGATAAATTAAATTGACAATTGATATTACTTATAAATTTTATATAATTTAAAGGGGTGGTTGTTAAATTTTTAAAATTAAAAAAGTTAAATTACAATTACTTTAAAATTAAAGAAGTATTTTACATTTTTTCCTAATATATATCGATACCAAACACTGACAATAACTAGTCTTGTAGATAAATCTGTTATCATAAACTATATTTTATATTTTCAAGTTTCATTTATTTTGACAAAAATAATTTTCATATGTGTATAATTATAAAATACTAAGATAATAAAAAATATTTAATTTATTTAATATTAAATATAAAAAATATCATCAGAAAATTAACATTTTTTATTTTGAAAAAAAAAATTTTTTTCTATCACCATAACATTAGATATCACAATTTTTTAATCAAAATACATACATGAGATGCCACACCTCTGTCAATAACTTAATATACAAGTCAACAAACGATAACAAGTGGTTCCTAGAAATTAGTGAGTTGGGACGGTCAAAACAACTATGAAGAGATGGATAGAAATAATGATATAGTAAAAATCTTTTTTAGCAAATTTCAAGAAATTTTCCTTTTTTGTTTTTGTTTTTAATGCTGTTTGCAGGTGCCCATTCTTTTATAAATTTCCTGTTGAAAACTTATTCGTAAGTTTCAAGTTGGAAAAAGTTTATAATATATCATTATGACTATATCAAAATACTATCAAATTTTATTATTAATTTATTATTATATAATATTTATTTAAAAATTATTAATTTGATGCCAACCAAATTTTGATAATTTATTGATATATGGCATTGCGTCAGTAGTCACGATGAACTCCTCTATCAAGTTGACAATGTGATCTTAAACTTCCCATGGAAATTTGAGGCTGAGAAAGATAGAATAAATGAGAGGACAATGACTTCATGTATACAACTCAAAGACTGAAAATACGTAAATTCATAATATTTTCGGGTGGCGGGCTGACATAAATCATTTAAAGTGAAACTTCTGGATCAAGGATTGAGAAGGCCATCCTTTTCAATGATTACTAAAAATGAAGATGGGAAATTAAATGAATAGAACCGTTTTGAAAGCGGAATTAGCGATAGGCAGCAGCCTAATAAAATTAGCCACCCATCTGCCCTCCTGTTGGGGCGGGGGGGATGGGGGCGAGGGCAGGGGGGAGGGGGGCACGTGGATCCTTAGTTTCATTTTTCTTCTTCCCGTCGTGGGGAGTGGACAGGATGGGGGGCAGCGATGGAGCTAACAAACCTACCTTGTGAACCCACCTCTTAAAAAGGATAATAATGGTTGATTTGTATGCCAAAAATTAAATAATCATTAAAATAATATCTAACACTCTTAATAGTACAATAATATTAAATATTGTGTTCAGAATTTCTCCTACTTCAAAATTTTAAAATTGGACTTAAAATATTATGTAGTTATTTTATAATTTGTCGTTCTTGTTACAAAAAGAACGTTAAGACTAAATCGTTGTAGTCATTAAAAATTTGTCTATTTTTACAAAATATATCTTTCATTGAAATAATTTTATTTTATTTGTATAAAAAATATCTTTCAATTAAATAAATATAACATAAAATACTATTTAAATATACATTAACAACTTGTTTGGAATGAATGCAACGCAAAGGAAAGAAATGGGAGGGGCGAAATTGAAGGTGAAATTTACAATTTCACCTATTTGGCTACTCGGGGAAATTGGGGAGGAAGAGTGAAGTTGAGTTAAAATTTTGAGTGGGGCCCACTAGTGAAATTTACCTCTGAAATGAGGTGAAATTCGGGGGGTGAAAAGGTGATTTTTCTTCTTGATTCCCTTGTTGTCCTTTTGCAGAAACGCTCCCAGCCTTCTTCCGAAACCACCATGAGCGATGCCTCCATGATCACACCCTCCCCACCAACTCCGGCGTTCCGAAGAACACTTAAGTATATTGGAACGTGAAATGTGTTATGTGGTTGTGATCTGTCGTTCCTGTCTCGCTTTGGTACAGTGTCCCACCGCTGAGGGAGATGGATGAGCGCTGTTGGTGGTGGAATGCAGCTCGCTAGCGGACGTCCGCCTAAGCATCAAGAAGAAAGGATGCCGATCTAATTGTGGTGGCCATAGACAGTGGCTATGGAGACTGCAGACCTTCAGACAGATTTGGAACCTTTCCAATTAGGTCGGTCATTCCGATCCGAACTCGACCCGAGACCCGGTCTAAAGAGGTTTATAATGACATAAATATAAAAAGAATTCTTGCAAAATTTTTGTTAAAGGAGTAAAGTTTATAATGACATAAATATAATTAATGGGAAATAGTGAGAAAAATTAATATATGCAATATACATATTTACAAATTTAAATTATTTTTTAATTAATTATATATTAATCCACATGTATTTGATAAAATGGCAATATGAAAAAAGATTTTAACCCGCATAATATATAATGAAAAAATATTTATTAAAGGAGTAAAGTGTATAATGATATAAATATAATTAATGGTAAATAATAAGAAAAATTAATATATGCAATATAAATATTTACAAATTTAAAATTATTTTTAATTAATTATACATTAAAAATATATTAATCCGCGTGTATTCAACAAAATCGCAATATAAGAAAAGATTTGAACCGTATAATATATAATACAAATATTTCAAGGAAAGGTGTAATAAAAATTTATATTATTAATTTATATTATTGTATAAAAAATCTATCTTTGATTAATTGTGTAACTTTTCATTAGTATATTATTAATTTTTAATTAAATTTAATAAATTAATATTATAATTATTTCTACGTAAGATGCTATAATCATTAAACTCAATACAATTTTTTTTTCAATTTCATCCATTTCCAAAAAAATAAATTAATTTTATCTTTATTTTCTTTCTCTTCTATTTTCACTTATTCCAAATAATACCAAAAAAAAAATTCCATCACTTTTAATTTCTTACTCTTCCATCTGCTTTCATTTACATTTACTTATTCCTCCCTTTTCGCCCAAAAAAAGCATAAAGTCATTGATTAATTAATTAGTTCACACAGAACCTGTGGCTCACCTGCTACCAACTGCAACCGTGCTCCATCAGAAAATCATATGCCTTCTGTACTTCTATCTTTATTTATTTATTTTGATCTTATCTCATGCTGTCTGTTTTTCCTTGTACTTTATGAAGACTTACGTATATTATTTAGAAAGTGCTAAAAATTTTGATATGTAGCTTTGTAAATTTTGCGAAATTTTTTCATGCATTTTTACTACCCTCTTTTATCTACCCAAAAAAATTATTAAATGATCAGTGATATAACTTTTATTGGCATTAGATGGATCGAATTGCCCAGGTGAGACAATCTATGAATTTTTATCGAATTCATTTTATATATTTTATAGTGAATTAAATAAAAAGAATATTAGTTTTTGAAAATTTTGCATTCTATCCCCATTAAATGTCCCGCATTATGGGTACGGGTTAATAAGACCCTTAAATTAAAAAAATGAATTGTTTATTGTATATTAATACATATTTTTTCCTGTTTAATGATGTGATTTTTTTTTTATTAAATTATTATAGCAAACCTCAATACATGATATATCCGACACTTAAATTGGATCGCATGTCAATTTAACGGACAAAGATCAGGTTAGCACTGTAAATCCAGACGAACTAATATCTCGCATTTAATTTTTTTTAATTTACATTCGAATATTTTTACATCTTTTTTATTATATATGAAATTAATTTTTATTTGAAGTGAGAATAGTATACAGTACACTTCCTTAACAAATATAAATTAATTAAATATAAATTATTCATAGAAGACTTGAACATCCTAGTGTAGTGGCGCTTCTCGCATCAAAAGTTTTCCGCGGATTTAAACTTGCCTTAAACAGAAAATAGTACCAGTTAAATTTGTTATAGTTAAATATACCATACTTGGCATGAATTAACTATGGTACTTTAATCTGTGCACTTGTCCGTTGAAACCATCCTCCGGCTCCAAAGTCAGCACAGAAACAGTTGATTGAAAATTAAGGGTGATGTGACCGAAACTCGTCGGCTAAATGAGTCGATTGCTTCGTAAAAAAAATAAAAGAAATCCTATTTCTTATAAATAAAAAAAATAAAATTATTTGATTAGTTATTATTTAATAAATTAAAAAATAAAATATGAAAAATTATATATTTATTCATTTTGAGGTAACCCTTATTTTTTTATTTTTTTAGAATACAAAATTAAAATTATTTTTATTAAATTTAATTAATAATAATTTTATTCCTCTATTTAATAGATAAATTGGTGTTTGAGATACATTTTAATCATATTATATTATTGCAGTATCAATATTTTTGCATCATTTGATTAAGGGTAAAGAAAGTACTTATATTTTACTTTCTATTTGAGGTGAATTTTATAATATATTAAAAATTTTAAAATTTGAAGCGATATTATAATTTTAAAAATTATTAAATTAAAATTATCATTATTTAATTTTATTTATTAAAAAATAATTATAATTAAATAATTTTAATTTAACAAGAATTTATCACATTATTTTAAATTTTAAAATTTTTAAAATACCATAACAAACACAGCTATTTAATCGAGTTTTACTTTAATCTTATATTACATGATCGATGGTGTTACATATCAATGTACATACAAATTTTCCGTGCCCAACCAAAAAGTCCAGTCTTTGGCATTGTGTGATTAAAGGCGAAGAAAGTGCGGATCTCCTACTTTCGGCCTGTAACTCTGTCTGCTTTGATTGCTTCATCTCCTGCCCTTACCCAGTTTGATATCCTTTTTGCTATATTTTTATGGGCTTTTTTTTTTTTTTTTAAACTTGTCTAGTGAAATACGTCAAAGTTTATGTTCTGCTTCTTCTTTTAACTTTATATATAAAATCTTTACCTTTTGGAAAATATCTTATTATGAGGGTGTTTTAGAAATTTAATTGAACAGTTATTTTAGAAATATGTGCTATTATTAGATAGTCACAAAATATGATACTTTACTAATGTAATATGTTAGATGTCTGGTAGCGTATCTTTTGATAGTTCTACATGATAAAAAAATATATAAAATTATGAACTTTGACTTAGTTTAATTTTTTTAAAAAAATAAAACTATAAGTTAAAAAATTATGATACAAAAAAACACTACATATATCATTTCAAAAAAATAAAAATAATTAAAATTTATTAATATATATTATAATAATTTTAAGGATAAATTAATTATTTTATTAACACTTTTTAAGAAATTTAAAGTTAAATTAAATCAAATATAAGAAATTATTTTTAAAGTATTACTTTCTCAATATCAACTAAATAATTTTGAGTATTTTTCGAAAAGTTTATATAAAAAGTTAGTTTCTAAGATATTCAACTTTTCATGAGAATTTATTTTTCATGTGAACCAAGTGACTCCTAAATAGCACTCCATATTTTTTATAAGGTTTTATTTTCTTTGACATTTTAGCTTTGATCTTAAATTTTTGTGTATTTAGATTTAGTGGTTTTGTAATAAAAAAAGACTAAATATAATAATTAGTTTCATATTTATAAAAGTAGTGATTGTTAAATCTTTTAAAAGTAAAAATAATGATAATAAAAATAAAAATATAAAATTAATAATATTAATTATAAAATTTGAGAATATGACAAAAGATGAGATGTTATTTAAAAAAAAATAAAGATGACCAAATGGGAATTTCTACGGGATACAAATCTTATAATATTCTCTCATATTTTAAATAGTAACCATTTTGATTAAGTTAATAATTTATATAAACATGTAATTAAGTAATTAGTGTAACAGTCAATTCTGTTATATATTAAATAAAATTTAATGCATACATAAATTAAATATTTTGGTAAGTTGTAAATCAGTAAATTGTAGTATTATATTATGTGTGGTTCCTGTGAAATGTAAAAGACAATTTGAGCATTAATATAAAGCATGGAAAAACTTACCATAGAGTCAAAGACTTGAAGTTCCAAGACTTGTGGGTGGAAAAGCAGAACTTTCAAATTAAAGTAAGAACGCTTGATATAAATGGAGCATATAGAAACTTTTCTTTAAATACCCCTTATATTGAACTGACTTGTACATTATACGGCATATGGAAAGTTTGGGTAAAATGGAGGAAGACCTAAAGAGCATGAGAGAGTACTATCGGAGTGGCAAAACAAAGCAGGTTTCTTGGAGAGAATCGCAGCTTAAAGGGCTGCGGAGTTTCGTCGTGGAGAAAGAGGAAGAAATATTGAAGGCCCTCAAACTAGATTTAGGGAAGCATTATGTTGAAGCTTATAGAGATGAGGTCTGTCTGACTGAATCTTATTTCTAACACATATTTGTTATTTATATATATATAGTTGATTTATAATCCATCCTTGTAAATATGCACTTAATTACAGGTGGGAACCATAAACAAGTCCTTGAATTTTGCACTGAAAGATTTGAGAAAATGGATGGCAGGCAGCGAGGTGAGATTATGCTAGGTAGCTCGCATCAGAAGTTTGTAAAAACTAAAATTCCCTTCAAGATCAACAAGAACATTTTTACATGCAGAAAAAATCCAGAAAATTTTCCCAGGGTGGTGGTGTTCATGAGCATGCTGCATGCATGAAGAATTTCATATTAGACAGTCGACTGACACCCTTTTTTTTTCCTGGTGTTTTGTTGGATCTATAGGCTAAACTGCCACAAATAGCAGTGCTTTCAAGTGCAGAAATAGTTCCAGAGCCTCTGGGTCTGGTTCTTATCATCTCATCTTGGAATTTTCCCTTCGGTGAGTTTCCCCTGAGATCTGCAGTCGAGGACATAATCAAAGTTCAAAACTACAAAAAAAAACAAGTGAATTTTATTTTTCTCTCTTTTAAAAAATCCAGGACTGTCCTTAGAACCATTAATAGGAGCAATAGCTGCCGGAAACACTGTGGTTCTGAAGCCTTCTGAATTGTCTCCAAAGTGTTCATCTCTACTGGCCTCCGGTCTCTCCACTTATTTGGATAACAAAGCCATCAAGGTTATCGAAGGTGGGGCAGAAGTGGGCGACCAACTCCTGCAGCAAAGATGGGACAAAATATTCTTCACTGGTTGGCATTTTTATCTCTTTCTCCCCTTCTTCCACTTAATCTCTTCATCTTAGTTATTATTATTATTATTATTATTATTTACAAATTACATTACCATACTCAATACTCCTCATTTTTTTTAAATTATATACTCCCATTTTTTAATATTCTTCTATCATTATGAAATATAATAATTTTAATTTTTTAATTGCATCCATTCTCTAATATTATTTCTAATTACTGGAAAACAATTTTTTTTTGTATTTTGATATATAAATGTGCTCTTTTATTGAATAATAAAAATATATCAGGCTTACAATTTTTTTAAATAAAAAATAAATTTGTATATAAAAATGTGAAAAAATGATTTTCCAATCATTATGAATGACATTAGAGAAAAATTGTAGTTAAAATATTAATTTCATTATATTTTAAAATAGTGAAAGAATAATGAAAGATAAAAGTGTATAATTTTAAAAAATGAGAAATGTAGGAACCAAATTTCAAGAAAAATCAATGTAATTTATCCTAATAAAAATGTCCAATAAAATTGGACGAAATCCTTCTCATACTTAGAGGTTATTTGGTTTGTTTTAATAGAATGAAAATTTTTATTTTTTTAAAAATAAAAAAATGAGTTATTTGATTAATTATTATCTCATAATTTGAGAGGAATAAGACTTTTTTGAGAAGTCCTATTTGTTGTAAAATATAAAAAGTTTCTTACCTACCTCTTTCCTAGGTAAGTTTTACTTGTTATATTATTTATAAATATAATGATAAAATTATTCTAATTAAACTTAATTAATAATAACTATAATTTATTAATTTATATTATAATAATATTAAAAATATAATAGTTATTTTATTAATATTTCTTAGTATATTCAAAATTGAATTTAACAAGACATAGAAAATTATTTTATATATTAACTAAATCACTTTAAGTGCTTTTTAAAAAATTTATATAAGAAGTTATTTTTCAAAAAAATTAATTTTTTTCGGAAAGTTGTTTCTTGTAAAATTAAATAATTTCTAATTTTAATTTATTCAACTTAATTAATCATAATGTACTTGACAAAATATATGATTTACATTGACTTCACAAAATAAATATACTAACATTATTTTTACTTTGTTTTATTTCGCATGTAATTAGTGGTCCAAATTCTGTTTGTTGGATCGGGTCTCCATGGACCAAGGGGACACGGCCTTTGGGGTAGCATACCGACAATGTTTCGGGGAAAGGAATGCTGGAAGAAAATGAACATTTAATGCAAATCAATCTAATTATCCAAAGTTAGTCCTTTTTTAATAAAATTCTCAGTCACTTAAAACATAAATTTTTTTCCCATAAAAATTAGGCTACCAGTTATAATTGGTGTGAGATTTTTTAATCAAATCTACCCAACATTATATTGCTTCATTATAAATTTAAATAAATAAAGATAAAATGTTTTAAAACCCTGGATTTTTTAAACTTTTGTTTTCTATCCGAAATTGTGCTAAGAACAAAAGCTATGATTAACCAACCAACCCACATGCAAAATGGATAATTTATAACGATTATAATAATTTAAAATTTTATAGCAGTTCAATCAGAATTAATTTTATCTCATGGTTAAGTTAAAATCAAATTTAGCAATGGACAACTTCAAATTTTTTATTGAATTATAATATTTGTTACCTAAATTGACTCAAGTCTGCTCCTAATTTAATATATAAAAAATTCCTCACAAAATTTAAATTTATTTTCTCAAAAAAATTATAAATAAAAATACTATAGATAGATCTAAAATTGAATTTTGAATATTTTATATTTTTTAAATTGAGCTTTACAATTTTGTTTCATTATTATATATGTAATAATAATTCTTGATTTACTTTCGAAATTTAATTTCAAATCTTATTTTTAATTCACATAATAATGTTAAACAATTCGTAATTAACCTTCAAAACCTAAAATATTAATAATGTGTACTTTAACTCCTTCGAAAATGTCTCTGTAGTTTTGTTTTAAGTCAGTGCCATTAGAATCGCTTTTATTGTCAGTACGTTATTGTGATAGCCACAGCTGAGATTTTGTAAATGTGAATAATAAATACTAGGAAGTGCACGGGTTGGACGAATTGTTATGTCTGCAGCTGTGAAGCATCTAACCCCTGTCACCTTGGAATTAGGTGGAAAATGCCCTGCAATGCTCGACTCTCTTTCATCTTCTTTTGACAGGGAGGTAAGTTTATTACTTCCTTGAAAGAGGAGGCTTATGATGCAATATTAATAATAGTATGAAAATTTGATTATATATTAAATTGAGAATTTCTTAAGACTTAAATTATCAGATTTAATGATATATCCATGTATTATTAGATTAATGCCAAATAAACAATTTGCTGATTAGGACCTCATCTTCTTGTTTATACCACTAAAAGGTGGCTGTAAAACGGATCCTCGTGGGCAAATTTGGAACCTGTGCCGGCCAAGCGTGCATTACAATTGATTATGTGCTTGTGGAGAAGAATTTCACTTCTGTTGCGGTACCAATACAAGCTTGGAGACAGAACTTCAAGCTTTCATCAGTGCTCTTTGTTTCTTAATTTGATCTTGAGTTATTGTTTCTTTTTCCCCTTGGCTTCTCTAGGTGGACTTGATGAAGATCTGGATCAAGAAAATGTTTGGAGAAAATCCGAGAAAGAACAACACCATTGCAAGGATAGTTAATAAACAACATTTCTTCAGGCTGAAGAATCTTCTTTCTGATCCAAGGGTCCAAAAATCTGTGGTCTACGGTGGCTCAATGGATGAAGATAACTTGTAATTGATTCTCTTCATTTCTTTTTCATTTTAAATTTTCATATATAGTGTTACTTATATTTCTTCTGTTCACAACTATTCTTACATCTATATAATAACATATACAGTATTCCAATTTAAACTTTATCTCAAGAGTTTAGTTGTAAGAGGAATTGTGAATAGATAGAAGTGAAATTCGATATTTTTCTTGTTTTCAAGACCAAATCTTGAAGGCCAAGAAATAACTCCATGCAGGTTTATTGAACCAACAATATTGGTGGATCCGCCACTCGACTCAGAGATCATGAATGAGGAAATCTTTGGTCCATTGCTTCCTGTCATCACCGTAAGACTAAGTCGCTGAGCTATTTTAATTATATTAGTGGTCCCAGAAAAGACCAAGTGATCAGTTGGCCTTATATATCACATATTTCTTTCGCATGTGGTTGACATTTAATTTTATTGGTTTTTGCAGGTGGAGAAGATTGAGGATAGTATTGAATTCCTAAACTCAAGGCCTAAACCTCTTGCCATTTATGCCTTCACTAAAAACAAGACTCTCCAGAATAGAATAATCTCTGAAACATCTTCTGGAAGTGTCACTTTCAATGATGCAATCCTACAAGTATTCATCCGCTTCTCATATCTTGATATATACTTTACAACCATATATGAGGTTGCAAGGCCTGCTTGCTAGGAATGAAAATTATTAGTAATCTAGCATTGCTAAATTATCATTTTCACCCCGTTCTTGATTCTACAGTAATTTTCTCATAGTACTTGTAATATAATGGTTTTCAAAGACCAAAAAAAAGAAAAAGAAAAATCCCAACTATAGCCTAGCATTGCTGATTTTTATATCACCTCCTTTGTTCTCCTTTTTTCATCCCCATTGTGCTAAGCACGTATTGAGAATTATTGTTTCGTAAGAAAAAGGATTTTTTCCAATAATATAATATGATAAAGGAAAGTGTTTAATGTCTCTGAAAGTTGAAAACTAAATGGCTTGAATGAAAACTGCACAATAATATCAACAGTACGTAACTGATTTGTTATGTTTGAGAACCACTTTCAGTTCATCTGACTAATTACCATAACCCCATTTTAAATAAGAGAATTCGTGTTCAAAATTATCTAAAGTTATAGCCTCTTACATTAAAAAGAAAATAGCCAATTTTCAATTTTGTGCAGTATGCAGCTGATACACTGCCGTTTGGAGGAGTTGGTGAGTGTGGATTTGGAAGGTATCATGGCAAGTTTTCATTTGAGGCATTCAGCCACGAGAAGGCTGTTGCCAGGAGAAGTTTCCTCACCGATTTTTGGTTTAGGTTTCCTCCATGGACTCTTACAAAATTTCAGCTGTTTGAAGTTGCTTACAATCTCGACTATCTTGGAATACTGCTCGTCATCCTTGGTTTAAAGCGCTCGCCCAAACGCCGTGCAATTTGGGCGAATGCTGGCTCGTGAGAACCTCAGTTCTTTCACTTTGACATAAAAAATGATGATTAAATAATTATTATTTATAGTTTATTTCTCTTTTAAAAATATTGTTGTTTGATGTTCTTCGTGTGGAATGAAATGCAGTCTTTCACTTTAATTTTTCCTCTTTGAAATAAGCCTAAAAACAGAATAATTTTAAAATGCAGAGGGCTATAATAAAGCATGTCTTTACGCTATAAAATAACGAAAGATAAATGCATTGTTTCTATTTTTGTTGAATACAAAGAAGTTTGGAGAATAGTAGGTTTAATTAAGTTGTTTTGAAATCCAATAGAAGAAAATTTATGGAAGTGAACTCTCACAATGACCGAATGTTGCATGTTGTAGGGGCAAAATATATATACATATACACCCTTTTTGGAAATTAGAATTAGTTAAAATATTTTTGTGTGCGGAAATAATTATTTGATCATTGTGATTGCTTTAGAGTGGGAATTTTACAGAGAATAATAAAATGTTTATTATAGAATGTAAGGTAAAATAATAAGCAAATGAAGAAACTAAGTACTTAAATGCTAAAGTGTAATTAAAATTAAGTAAATATACATGGAGGAAATTTAGAAAATATTCTTCCAATTCTACCCTTAGTTGTTTCAATTAATTCATTATTAAGCCTTTTAAAGTCCTATTTCCCCTTTAGTCTTTCCCACAATTGTTGACAACCCCCAACAATTCATTTTCTCATTTCTTCCTTTACAACTTCTCCTTCTCTTCAAATTTCCAACAAAATCAAATCAATTAGTTCAAGAAATCATCAACAATTCCAAGGCAAATCAAGGTAATATTTATGATTTGAAACTCTTGGATCATCATTTCATAGATTTATCATCTCCTCCATACTTAGATAAATAAACAATTTACTTATATTAAGCTAATTTTGTATGATTTTAAATTTGTTAAGGTTGAATTGATGTGTATTGATCATGTAATGATTAATTAATGTAGATTCTAATTTGTGATATGCTTTTTTATTGGTTTTGGGTTGAATACCATTGTTAGTGCTTGATTTGGTGTGTGAGTTGAGTTTAACACGATGTGTGTTGAAAATTTAAAGTTAGAATGTCAAATGAACAATGAATTTCCAAAAAAAAAAATTGTAGAATCAAAATAATATAGTCAACTATGATCTTAAGAATTGCTCTTGGAGGACTTATTACCAACTATATAATTGACTACATTAGAAAATTTGTTCTCTACATGCCTATAGTTAACTCTAAATCACTCTTTTGATGGATATAGCTAACTATATAATCAATTATATAATTAACTATTGCCTGTTATCCTTAGTTTTGTATATTTCATGAAATTTTATGGTGTTATAGTAATAAATTGTTCATGTAATGTCCTGAATTTTTAATTCTATTATTTGAATTTCTAAATTCTGAGGCTGTAGAAACGAAGAGCACGTTTGAGTTAGCTTAGTGGGTGAAACTTAAGTTGTAAGGAATTAAGTGTAAGGTAAACGAAATTTTGAAGGAAAAGGATAGTAGGAAAAGAATTAATTTTCCTAAATAGTATGGATGATCAGAGAAGGTTAGAAAATCTTAAAAAGGGAAGTTGTCTAAGTCTGACAGTGTAAGGAATTTTAAACAGACAGAAACCCTATGGACTAAATTGCAAAAATGCAAAATCGAGTGTGGTTAAAGTGTAAATAATTAAAGATTTGGGATCTAATATGAATAACCAAGATTTTTGGGGTGTAATATGTGATTTTAATTAGTGTGACCAATGGACTCATGACAAGTGTCACTATTAGAAAAATAATGGCAAGAATAGCCTTACTAATTGGTGAAAAAGGACTAAAATACCCTTGAAAATTTCAAAAAGGACCAAAATACCCCTAGAAGCTTCATGAAAACTCTACCTTCTTCTCCATTTCTCCAAAAGCTGCAGAAATTTCCATGAGAGCAAGCTTGGACGTGTGAGAGAGAGAAGGAAGAGAGAGAAAGTTTCTCCTAACTTTTTCACCCAAAAATACTTAGATTCAAGCTAAAGTGTAGAAGGGAAAGTTGCTCTTCTCATCAAGCTCTATCCATTGGTGTGCTTAGATTAAAGAAAAGCTCAAGTTTGATTAAGTTGGGGAGCTCCAAGTGAGGATTTTCAAGTTGCACCAAGAGGTAAAAATGTTCTCCTCCAAGAGCTCTTTAATGTACTCTTTGTAGTTTCTTGAAATCTTGAGGTTGGTGAGGTCAAGGGTGATTGAACATGGAGTTTAGGATGATTTGAATATGCTTAATGGTATTTTGAATGTTGTTATGTTAATCCATGGCTTTGGTTTGGATGTAAAAATAGCAAGAAACCATGATGTACACACTTGGATTTTAGAGGCATAATGGTATATGTGCAGAATTGGTATGATATGTTTGGAACTTGGCTAAATTGATGAAGTTAGAATAATTTTTATGAATTATAAAGCCTATGGAAGATGAAATTTTGAATTATGAAAGTGTTTGTGTGCATGTTCCCTTTTGAGAAGCTAAAACCATGAATATGGAAAAGAAGGAAGGAAGGAAGTTTTAGCTGTTTAATGTATTTTTGGAGGATCAGTAATGTACACGGGGTAGAACACGGACCCGTGTTGTACCCCGTGTTCTTCGTCGAAGGCTGATCAGTGTGCTACACAGGGATGCAACACTCCCCGTGTTTACTTCAGAACTGAGGGGCAGTAAGGTACACGGGGTAGAACACGGCCCTGTGTTCACCCCCGTGTTCTTCTCTGAATAAACCAGTGAAGCCTCGAAGCCATCCTAGTAAGAAACACGGCCTCTGAACACGGGGTATGGGACCCCCGTGTTCTTTGTCAAGTGAACATTTTAGGCTTTGATTCTTCAGGAATTGCAGTGGTTTTACCTTTGGAACATTTTCTAATGCTCATATATGTCATTTCAAAGCTTGAAATCAAAGTATAGAGCATCTAAGTATGCATGTGTGCATCTATCAATGTGGAGGAAGTAAAGCATATATGAGATTTAAGGAAAATGATGATGTTCTAATAAGAACTATGATATGTATTTATGTAGACTAAGGAGTGACAATTGGAAAGGCAAGGGGAGTTATAAAGGAGTTTTTAGTGAGGGCAAAGGAAACATCACATTGGAAGCTTGTAAAAGGTAGCTAGCTTTATCCTTAAGCTGTTTTCTATTTACATTTTCCTGTATTTTATGTCATTGTATGGAATGTATATGCAATTGTTGTGGCACAACCCGAGAAGATAGTAGAATACTGTGTTTGGCCTATGGCTCGAGATCCTCGGGGATAATAGTGCAATTGTTGTATGCGGTACCTATGGCCAGAAATCTCGGGAAGACAGTGTGATACTGTGTTAGGCCTTTGGCTCGAGAACTCCGGGAAGACAGTGAATTGCTGTGTGAGGCCTAGGTACGATTATCTGTGATGGCCATCTAGATATTGAGATAAGTCCTTGAATGGGCTTGATGATTGTTGTGTGCAATGTATATTTCTTACAATGGTATGATATTGAATTTGATGACAAATGAGTAATTGATTTCGAAACGTATGTTTTATTTGCTTAAGAATCTGGAATTGCTTGATATATTTTTATGGCAATAGCTAGCTACTGGGAAACTTTGTTTCTTATGTTTTCTGTACTGTTACTAACCATTCCAGGTGATGCTTCCAAAGGCTCTCATGATAAAGGACAATGATGTTTTGGGAGTATATTAAAATGTTCACATAGTTGGTGATATTGTATATGATAGATGTACAATTTGTAAGTTGAACTCTTTTTGTATAATTATATGACTCTTACTCATGTTATATGAAATACAGAAATTTGAGATATTTTGAATTGGTTTGGAGTAGAAGGCAAATTAGTATGCGTTAATTACCTATTTAATGAGGATTAAGGTGTTGATAAGTAAGGGAGTTACAGTTCATATATTCATATATTAGCATATAGATACATTTATATTTGATTTTTTATGCTAGAATCCCATATGGAATATTATTATTTTGAGAATTATGAATAAAGGAGATGCAATTATCGAATTATGATATAAAATCAAATCCAATAAACATTTGTAAAAAAATAAGGTAAGCTTTAGAGGGATAAAGTTAATGTTGTAAAGATATAAGGTTGATTAGGAGTCATAAATGAGTCTAATTGTTTTTCTACTTTATTTATTTATTTATTATTGCTTACTTAACTGGAAATATTATAGGTTATTTGAACTACTATATATAATTATACTAGTCTTCCTCCTGTGCTTTGTATGGGTTTAGCAATTAAAATTAATAATTGGTAATAAAATCAACTCCTTAAAAATTACTACCCACCTATTTACAATAGTAAATAAATTAAATATAAAATATATAGGTAAAAAAATAAGTAAAAATTTATATTAATGTGGTTGATGAATAAAATATTACTAATTACTAAATGCTTATACAATCACAAATTGTAATATTGCTAAAAGTAATAAATGAAAATTAATTTAATTAATATGACAAAATTATGCAAATAATGATACATAACGTAATAGTAATGGGTGTTAATATAATAAATTTGTACATTCAAATAATGATACATAACGTAATAAAAAAAACCTTGTGCATCATAAATTGTGGCTATTGCTACACCTATTTAGTAGCAACACTACAATAGCAAATTATTGGCAAAGTAGAGATTATATGGTGTGCAATGGGTGTGAATCACTTTAACTTGCAAGCTAATAATGATAATTGATGAAATAACAACGTTTCAATGGGTTAAACCATGTAGTAAAATTAAGGAATCTATTCCATTCCAAATAGGTACAAAGCAATGCTTTAATATGCAAGAGTAGGTAATACATGTGGAAAATAAAAAAAATATTCAAATTGGTATACAAATATCATTGAGTTTATCATAATCATGCCCATTTTGTTTAAAGGAACAAATAAATCAGGATTCTTCAACTTGCTTAGCTTTGGCTTTCAAAATTCATGCATAATAGACAAATGGTACAATTGGAAATTAATCGAAGTAGCATGTTATCTCAACTTATAAATGATAATAAAAATTTCAATTTTTGAATTTGTGAATGCAAATACGATTATTCCTCTTGTGGTTTGTCACATGCAGATAGCATGAAATTAAAATTTTTACAGTTTGAATTTGAACTCCAAAATCTATAACAGATCGATATTCATGAAAAAAATTGCAAAGTAAACTAATAGCTTACAGCAATATCAAACAAGCATACATAACAAAAAATCAATTAATATACATATGAATATAATTATATCTTGAAAATTAAAGATATAATTAATTACTATATTTTGAATTATCATTAAGACTATAATCATATGACATAACAACAAAGAAAGAATTCAAATTAAATAATAGAGAAAATTGTTTGAAACATAGTAAAAATACAATCACACAAACTACATGATTATCAAATTTCAAATCCTCTCCAAACCCTTTAGGCATATAAATTAAATTACAACAATTAGAAACTTTCATTTAGATTTTAAAATAAATGAAAGAGTAAATGCACAAAAAAGGCAATAAAAGAGCCTGGTAGTAGTACTTATGTTATTGTTTATCACAACATGAAGTAAGAGAGAAGAAAGAAAAAAATTAATATTAAAGCTTTTAAAAATATTAAAAAGTTAAATATATAAATCATCTACCCACAAGTTTAGAAATGTGAAACCTTCGTTTGCTTTAATTGTATTTTTGTTTAAGTTTGGGATATCACTAAATATGATTCCCTTTCTTTTCTTATTATCTCACCAAATATTGTATTATGATTGGAAAATAGAAAACAAAAATTATATGACATTTATCTTTTTAACTATTTTCATAAAATTTTATGTTTTTCCAAAAAATAAATTATATGAACAAAATGCCAAATTAATGAAGATTTTTATAGTAAATAGATAATTTTTTACACTAATGGAAAAACTTAATAGAAAACATGACACAAAATGGCAAAATGTGGCAAACAATATAATTTGTTATAGAAATTTGATGTATGATTACAATAACCTTGGATTCAGTGATAGTTCAAAGAGCTAAAATCGGAAAGGAGGAGAAAAAATAATATTTTCTATTGTTAAATAGTGCCAATTACAATGAGAAATAGTTAACACATAGTACTTTTTTATAGAAGAAATGAATTCTATGGTTTTGCATTATAAAAGAAAGAAAGTAACCCATGAGAGGCAAAAGATGACAACCTACCTTCTAGAATGATAAAAACCAGAACACAACAACCACAACTTTATTACTCTGGTGTCACTGCGTTATCATTGCGTGATTGGTGATTTGGTGTATCTCCTTGACTTAAAAAAGGCAATAAATCAGAAAACAAATCAAGAAAACATTAAATCAGGTAACAAATTAGAGAAAAATTATGAAAAATAAATCAGAAAAAAAATTAGAGAGAAATTAAGAAGATTATTCAATGAGGAAATTGTAGATTTGTATATTAAGAGAGTGGCATGCAACACTTCATAGGATGAAGCAGTTGCTTCGTCCTTTGGCAAGTGCTATGCATGGTTGTAGCAGCTGTAGGGTAGCTAGTGTTGGATTAGAGAGGAAAAGCCATAGGTAATATATAATTAGATGATAAGGTGTATTAAGGGATAGTCCAGACTGTAAGTATATAGTATGTATTCTCTCGTCCTTAATTATAAAAATTATTTATTTATAGAATTTTAGACTTAATCTTTTTATATATTTAATTTTACAAATACAACTACAGAAGCTTCTCTTCCTTCCTCATAGCAATAACAATATATCCTCCATGACTTATTTTATACAAGGTAGCTAAAAAATTATTTTGTTTGTACATAGAAATATTTTCTTAGGCTTTGTAGTATGTAGTTAGATTTTAAGTAATAAGAACACTTGTCATGTATTAGGGTTAGTTAAGTCGATTTAATCCTAACTTACTAAACTATGTAAGCAAGTTTAACTCCTCTACTTTAGGACTACTAGACAAACAATCTTGTTTGTAAATGCATTTTAGTCCTTTACATAAAATATCTTAAATATATTAGTGAATCATGTATTTGATATTTAAATAAGTTTAAGTAACATTAGTGAAAATTGAGTTATTAGATTTTATACCAATCATGACTTAAAAAGGTCATGACAATACATACATACATACATATACACATACATATAACCTTTTTTGCATTCATATAAATCAATACTTTCATTAAATATGTTGCATATATGTTATATGATTAAACTTATATATAATTATTTATTATTTATAACAAATCCAATTGGTTATTAATAAGATGTCATTAATATGTTAAAATAATTTGATTCAAATATATTCTAAATGGTTGAAATTAGGAATCAAGATTAAAAATTCAAAAACTAATTATACAATAAAAGAATGACACCCCAAAAAATAGAATAAATAAACTTTTACGTCATCGAATGAATAAACTTTTACATCATTACATTATATGAGAAGGAGTGAGATAGGTGGGAGTTACCTCTCACCTTTGCATGCCATACTTTGTAAAGACACACAAGTGTGCTATTAGGACTATTCAACATGTTGGATGGTAGTATTTTACATATAACATGTTGAAAAGTAAATATAAGTTAACAAAAAGTAATTCCAAACCAATTGTTTAAAAGAAAAAATAGGCTCTTTTAGGCTAATAACAAGATTGGCCTCAAGTGAAGATTGCATCTCCTAGGCTTAGCATGCATAATTATCCTTTGTAAATCGTAACTAATCTAATTTCGTCTTTCATAATTGGAAATAGGTGACTAAAAGAATGAAATTGTTTATCCTCTTCCTTTTATATTTTCATATCATAAGAAACATCAACACCAATATTTCCTATACAAAAAGTGCTTAGAAAAGGTTTTTGAACTTAATTTCTAAGACTACGTATCTATCCTTTTTATAAAAATATCAAATTTATCTAATTAATCCTTAAGTTTTAGTAACAACAAAAATAGAATAAGTAAGAAAAAAATGATTTTATAGCTTGCAATATACTTTTTTAAAAGTTTAATAATTTCAGACTACTGATTAACTGCATACAAGAAAGTATTTCATAAAGTTGATGGTGCTCGTAGATTGAACATTATCTCATAACATTAAAATTGAAGAAGCAAATAATGCTCATTTAAGTTTATTGAATTATCTATAATTGGTTTAACATTATTCATTTAACTTCTTAGTCAACAATTTATAACTAATTAATTTAGCACGTGCTTGTCATGTTCCTTATAAACATGGGTCATTCTTTAGTACTTCCTTGAAATAAAAAGTATTGATATGACCTATGCAATTTTTTATATAAGTATTATAATTTTTCATAAAATTTTGCAACTTTTTTTTATAAAATTTGCAATTTTTTCATAGAGCATCTAAAATTTCCTTATTGTATGTATGCTTGTTCATATTGCAAGATTAATGAAAAAAGTTATGAGATCTTATTAAATAATTGAAAATTTTATATGAAAAGTTACACTTTATAATTTATGTCATTATAAAAAATGTAAATTTTATGTAAAAAGTAGCAAGTAGCATGAAAAAATCTTATAAAATTCGTAGCTTTCTTAAGGTTGTACTGAATGAAACCCTTATAAAGATTTATAAAAGAAACTAAAATTTCCTTGTTGAAACAACATTATTTCTATGTTTATAAATGTAAAGTTTTATATATGTCTCCATTACTTTTATATGTAACTATTTATATACAACAAATGACATCAGTTTCAAACATGTGGAATAGGTTTCTTAGTGTTAACTGCCATAAATCAATAACTTATCATTACTTATTCAGTTTGTAATTAGAGATTACTAATTCAAACACTTAAAAAAATAATTTATCTATTGACAATTAATTGAAATGACTTAATGGAAATTGCCTAAATAATCACCACTAATTAAGCCTAATTAATTAAAAAAAGTAACTAATTTTTATGCAAAATAGTGCATTAACAAGAGTGAGAAAAAACTCATCTATTGAAACCCTTCACTTTAAGGATAAACTATTTTCTCTCTTAATTGGAAATTATTCTCAATTAAAGCTCGCCTTAAATTGCATTTGCCCTAAGTGTGATTTTTGCTTCCTCAATCAAATTGGTTATGCATTTGCTACCCCTACTCAATATAAGGTAAGAATAAAGATTTGTTTGAATTTGCGAATGCACTTTAATTCTTTTATTTAGGGATTTAGTAATTTTTTCATCTATGTTGTGTGCAGGTTTACTCAACTTATCGAAGGCATTTATTTTAAATTAGCCTTTTGACTTCAAATGTTAAAGATAACTAGGTGATTTGCTTAATTTCTCTTATGTTTTTGTTAGTTTTGTTATTCCTATTTTTTAAAAGAACGATAATTTTGTTTGTTGGTAAATAGGGGAAAATGAAAAAATAAATTCAAATGTTATATGATTGTTGTTGGTTTGTGGCTATTTCAATAATTTTAGGGGAATTAATATTAAAACTTGTATAATAAATGTAGATAGATAAGTGTTTTAACAATAAAAGAGACAAAGCAACTTATCTTTTGACAATGAAAATAAAGATTTTAGCTAGTTTAGGATTAACTTTATGTTGGTTGTTGTCAATGGCTATGGCATTTATATGTAAGGTGATTCTTCCTCTTACTTCATGATAATTATTTAAATACTACATAATAGTATGGTTGCATATGATAGTGTAATGGTTTAAACACAACAATCTTGACTTTAGATGTGATGATTATAGGTGATAATGTGATTGTTTTGGTAAATGGCAATGATATATATTGGTTTCTTGCAATAACATTCCTAATTTTTTTGTTTTCATTTTAATTGGTTCTATTATAGCTATTTATAGCTATTATATAGCTTTTAATAATTTTTAACTATTATAGTAATAACTTTTTATTATCTTTAGAGTAAACTTCTTTTTTGGTCTTTGTAAAATTCACTTCTTCTTATTTTCATTTCTATAAAATATTTTATATCAATTTTATTAATGTGAAATATGAATTTGTCTAATTTTATCCCTTTACTAGTATCAATATAAGCATTAATTTATTCAATTTTATTCTTTTAGAGATAAAATTGGATAAATTAATATTTTTATAAAAATGAAATTGATATAAAATATTTCATTCATAACAATAAAAATGAGAAAAAAATGTCACAAGGATGAAAAGAGGGTTTACTTTTATTTTTATGCTAATATTCTTGGCAATCTTCACATTACTTGAATTTCTATACATCCTTCATTATGCAATCTACTTTCTCAAATTATCAGTAGTGAAGTATAACTATGTAAAGGTAGTATTAGAAGAATAAAAAATTATTTTAAGTAACCTTGCTGCTTCTAGCACTCAAACTAAGATAAAAACAAGCAATGAATTTATGTTTAACTTTTAATGCATTAAGTTCATTGAAGTATATCATATTATAGCAAATGTTTTAAAATCTATTTTAGGTTGGATTTAATGCTAAAAAAAGAATAACTAAGCACAAAAAAAGGTTATTTCTTTAGAATATTGATTATACAACTAACTTGTTTCTAGTATATATGTTAAAACTTTCAATTTTCCCTAGATCCTATTTGAAAATATAGGATTACATTAATTAGACTCATGGTATGTAATCACTAATACCAAAAGTTTTACTTATCTAATTACTTTTCTAAAAGGCATGATATTACTATATGGCATGAATTTTCTTCAAATCACAGTTGCGTAAAATTTTAAAATTTTAGGCATCATTTATAGCTTGTTTTTTCTTTGCGAGGATTAAAACTAATACTTATTTTTTAATTTTTTTGCCATAATCTTTACAAGATATGACTAGTTAATCATCTTAATATGTTTATAAGTAATTTTTTTAGGTACCTATTTGTTTTGATCATCTAAAGAGCTATGTTTTTCATCTTTTTTTCTATCTTTTAATTTTATTGCATAAAAGTGCCTTAGTGAACAATAATTATTTGAATTAGGCTTCTACATTACCTGAGGATTGTTATCTTTATTTCCTTATATGTTAGTTTTTTCTTTGAATCATAACTCAATCGTTCCTTTGCTTAATTAGTACTCTATTTTGTCATATGCTTTAGTTTATATCTGCTTGATTTTCTAAATTTTATGATCTTTTTCTATAAGTTGAAGCATCAATATCTTTTTACAAGAAAATGCTCTAGAAGATGTATAATCACCTATGCATGAATAAAAATATTTAGAAAAGAGGAATACTCTGGTGGTTAGAATCAAGAATTGGGTTAACACAAGTATAGATTAAAGGTTAATGAATGCAACAAGGTGCCACATACACACTTTAAGGAAGCACTAAAGCCCATGGAAGAGGAAAGTGATAATATATAAGGCATTTTTTTATGATGATTTTTTTCTACAACACTTTTAGCAAATTTTAGACATGCTTGTGTGGTTGGATTTTTTATTTATGACTCCAAACTCTTTATTTTTTTATTTTCATTTTCATAATTTTGGAGTTTTTTTAGTTAATTTTTAGAGAAAAATTTATCATGGTTATCGATAATTCTCATTATGATCTAAATATCAAGGTTTTAAATGAAAGAAAGTTAAAAACTAAGCCTTGTTTTTCATATTTGCTTCCAATCAATACAAAAGTATTTCATTAAAAGCCAAGTATGGAAGGTTAATAATATATTTTAAGTACATCTAAATGTGAGTATATTGAATATATACAATTCTAATTTGTTATACCGATTATAAATTTAAAAAGTTCAATTATACAAAAAATAATAAATTAATCATGATAGCAAAATTTTAAAATGAAAATTTTGGCATGAAGAAGGTAAGTTAAAAAGAAATGGGATAAAATATTATGAAAAGAATAATTAGTTGGTGGAATGGATTTAAGATAAGAACTTTATATGGAATTGTGAAGAAAAGTAAGAAAAGTGAAATGATTAAAAGCTAAATGTGTTTTGGGTTGAATAGGTAAGTGTGGAGGAAAATTAGGCTACTTTTTCATTTTCAAAAACATCCTTAGGTTATCCTTCCTTTTTAGCCCTTATTTTCCTAAAACTAAACTTTAACATTTTCTTTTTCTCCTTCTTCCTTCTCTTCCTTATCTATCTTTATCATTTAATAAGTGCAAGGATCTTTGTTAACTACTTATACTTTCCAACCTATATAAGGTAAGGATTCTTAAGCTTTCAATTTAGCTAAGCTTCTTTTCCTTTATCCTTGAAGATTTGTGAGAATAGAACTATTTAAGCTCAAAAAGAAATTTAAGCTTTAATTTAAGGATTTTCATTTTTGAAGGATCAAATTATAAATTCTTTTAACTCGTGTTTTTACCATACAAGTTAAATAGTATCCTACCTAAACTTTAACTCAAATTTACCATTTTGATTATGATTTTCTATTTATAGTATCTTTGATAATTGTGTGAGAAATATGATTTAATGCTTAAAAAATAAAAATTGATGTTTATTTAATAAGTTTTATTGTTTAAGAGTATTATTTAGATAATTTAAAGGTTTACTTATGATGCAATGGGATAGAAATATGATTTGAAGAATATTATTGGTGGATCAATAGTGAAATTGTAGAAAAATTAAAAATTCACAATTAAATAGTTGACCACGCATAGCAAAATTGCTCTTTAGGATAATATAATCAATTATATAATCGACCGTAACTACTAAAAGTTAGTTTTTGGCCTATTATAATTAACTACTACTAAGCAGAGCTACTTCCAGGCATAAAGTAGTCGACTACCAATAGGAAGTGTTACCTTTTAGCCAATTATAATTGAAGTTAACTATAGTTAGGTAGAGTTACCTTTTAGACATCCATAATCAACTATGAATGCTAAAATTTCTTTCTAGACTATGTAGTCGATTATTGCCCTAATATCAATCAATATCACATATTATGTGAAATTAGATAATATTATACTTATATATGTAACATAAGTATAAATGACTATGTAATAGTGAGTAAAACAAGTAATTAAATTATGTTTATGTGTAAAAAACAAATAAAATTGCATAATTTAACCTTATTATATTATAAACCTATGAAAAAGGGATTCCATATATATGTTAGAGGAAAATTCACTTATGATTATACTTGTATGTATATACATGAACTTGATTGTTTGAGTTAGTTGAAATGTTAGTTAAAATGCCTTTATTACATTGTGATTTGATGAGAATGATGTTGTAAAGGCATTTACACTTATGTGAATATTTATACACTTGATCCATATGCTAGTTTATGAAAGGATAAGATTGGATTTGTGATGGAATAAGGATGATTGAAAGTTATAAGGAAATTTACATATTTTCCTTTTTCTTAATTTCTATTGCGTGCTATTGAAAATGTTATGATTAAGCCTTAATTTTGAAGACATAAATGTGTTAACCTTTAACTTGATTTCCCTCTCCATGAACGAAGAGATATGAAATTAAGTAGTGTGACCTTGAATAAGTCTCGATGCATATTTGTATATTGTTTATCTACATATGTCTTTGATAAATAGGTGAATTTTCTAAAATACTTTCCACTCTTCCTCCGTGAAGGTATGAGAGCATATTTATACCTTTAAGTAAAACTTAGGAGTTTCTCACAAGTGTTTAACTGTAGTTTACATGCTACATTAGTTATATTTTTCTTAGTCTTTTATCAAAATATTTCTTACTTTCTAAGTTTTATAGAAATTCATTTTTTTTCCTTTTTCTAATATTTTTCTTTAGGAACTTATACCTTTAGGTGCTTAGTATTGTTAGATAGATAAAAAAAAATGGGCTTATTCAAGAATTCTAGTATTGGAACAATCATACATGAGTTTTCCTCATAAAAAAAATAATTTTATGAGGAACATAGAATTTGATACATTAGGAAAAACTGGTAGGCTATTGTATGTAACTACCTTATATACTGGTTATATGCTTAGAGATGGGTCATGACACAAGCCTTTTAGCAGCCATCACCTATTTAACCTATTACAACTTTGATTTGGACAAGTAATCCAATTATATGTCTTTCTAATTTCTAGTCTAGATAGGTAATTAATTATAAAGCCGCTAATCATATAATAGGTGATAAAGGTATATTATCTTCTTTCCAAACTTCATCATCTTCTTCTTGTGCTACCATAGTCAATAGTTTTATTATTTCCATTGTTGGAAGTAGTTTAATAAAAGTTACGTTTAATATTTCCTTATCTAATGTTTGTGCCTTCTAAAATTCCTCTTCAACTTACTTTTTGTTAATCAAATAACATATACTTATAATTATAGTATTTTCTTATTTCCTAACTATTGTGTTTTTTAAAAATCAATGAAAAAGATTTTTAGTAAAAGATATGAATTTGGCGACCTATATATGTTTGATGAAAGAATTCCATAGTCTATTGCTACTATCGCTACTATCATTCTTTATCAATTGCATTATTATTTAGGTTATCCTTCCTTAATTCCTTTAAAGAAATTATATCCTAAGGTAAGTTCTATTTTTGCATTTTGGTTGTGAATTATATTAGTTTGCTAAACAACATCACTTATCTTGTGTTCTTAGAGTTAATAAATTGGTTTGTATACATTTTCTGAGATTGTGGATATATGTAAAAGGGAGGAATTTTAGGTAAATGTAGTCATTTTACTATTGTCTTTATTCCATAATTGATAGTGAGTCTATCTTTTTATTATTTTTATTTTGCAATAAGTAGAAGGTGCAAAGAATAAGGTGAATCAAGCTAGAAACATCTATAAGTATAGTTTTGAAAATTAGAATAGACCAACCTATAAGTTATTCTAATTATGGTTTGTGGATTGAAAATGCATATGAACTAGTAAAAACTAGTCATAATTGGTGTGAATTAGTCAAAGCTAATTAAAACTAGTGGACCTAACTATTTTTTTATAATTTTACAACAATTAAGGTTTAACATCTTTGCAATTTTATATCAATTGAATTTATATTTTTTCATTATTTTTATCATAAATTATTATTATTTTATTTATATTTTATTACTTTAGATATATATTACTAGTGTATATATATGACTTATATTTTAAAAGTTAAAATCAATTCAAAACTAATGAACTTATGTTCTATCCAACTTAATGATTAATTTGATTTTAAAAATTATGCTTATAAGTATATATTATCTTGAGGTAAGTATATAAAGCTCAAGGAACATCTCACTAAGGAAAAGACTAAGCTTATGTCGAAGCTCCTAATCATCCTATTGTTAAACATTAGCATCACATGAGTCATAAGTAAAGGTTAAAGTCAACTATCGAGGCAAATATACAACTGATAAAAGTTGACAAATTGTTTAGTAAATAGTAAGTGATGTTATTATTTTATATATCAAATACAAAATATGCTATTTAATTATTAGCACATGAATAATAATATTTAATTATATTATGCTAAGATAAGCTTGTGTATTAAGCCTTATTAAGAGAGTTTTGGCTAGAAAATATTATGGAGATATCCATTATTGCTCTAAGAAGTTAAAAACATCCTAAATATGCTAAGGGTGTTGAAAGATTAGTAAGCCTCAAGGACTACTTCAAGGGAGCTTTAAAATGTCCTTATACTGGAAGACCATCTAATAAAAATATTGAGGAACTAAGGGCACGAATTACTATTGAGGTGGCAGAGAGAGTAAAAAAATTGAAGAAGTTATGGAGGAAATGAAGGTCATGTTTGGGTAGGAAAGCATAAAACTAGTAGTCATCCAATGGGAAAAGGATGAGATACAAATAGCAACCCTTAAGACATAACAGAGAAGTTACTGCCCCATTGACCTCGACCTTTTCGCGTAACTACCATAATTAAGTATTTATCACCCAAATGCTCATTATTAAATACTTTTAATAATGTTATAATTTTAAATTGATATCGACTAACTACTTTGTTTATCCATGAAAGGTGGATATAAATGTCTACTTATGGTAGTGAAACCCCTTGTTAGGCTAGTAGTGACAAGTATAACTTTTCTAGACTGTATGTTTTACAGTCTTGCATTACTAGAGGATTAGTGTAAGCTTGTGATAAATGTTATCAAGGAAGGAATGGTAGAGGTAACATTTCAAATAGACAAGGTGACCATAGTGGCTTAAGCGATTGGCAGCTACCTTAACTAAAGGCATTAATTACATTATATATAGATGTAAGGTTTTTCATTACTTGAAGTTTTAAATTTATAGCCAAATATATATTACCTATATTATTTAATTCTTATGCTTTTTTGCAATCAATTTCAAGTATCTTATCCAAAAAAAATTGATAAAAGGCAGTCGAAGGTGGATAAGGACGATAATGGTTAGTCTAAATAATTGAAAAATTTAGTAATTCATCTTGGCAATCCTTTAAAAAGGCTAAATCTCAATAAGAGCTCCTATCTATTATAGATTAGATGTATACAATAGACACTATACTACTACATATGAACCAGGTGCATTCATATTTACCTCTCAAACCCTTCTAATTTTTATGTACATATTAGACATTGTGAACTTGAGCTCATGCATTATAAAAATAATAAGTACTTTTACTATGTTGCTAAGGATATAGAATTAGGTTCTTATTTCGATCTTCTATATCCGTGCTTCACTTAATAAGTGCATAACATATTTTAAGAATGCTATAAGAATAGACAAAGTTATGAAATGGATAAAAAGTGAGAATGTTACATGGCACCTACCACGAAAGGTCTATGAGTGTAAAGATGATTATTTCATCTTTAACTATATTTTCTCATCAATTATCTTACTTTGATATTAGTAATATTGTAGGCACCACTAGATGCTCACTGTGATCTATCCATATGATAAGATGGTGTATTGGCTAGATCTATTGAGGAAGGCCCATACATAGCTTAGAAGGTAATACTTGATGAAAAAAGCACATTACTTATCAAGCAATGCCAAGAAGATGAACTCCATTGAATAGGTGCATGTGCAAATAACATTATAATGCATGTTTAAGTATGTAATATAGTAATTGATTATCATTACATGAAATTAATATTTTTTTAAGTTAGTTTGTTACAATGCCCTATACAAAAAGGTAATATCAAGTGTAGATACTTCATGATGAAATACATGGGTGAGATGATTAAGCATATAAAGATGATTGAAAACATTGAAAAGATAATTCATTTGAATTTTAGTTAGGTATGCATTTACGAAAACATGCAATTTTGTTTTCTCATTAAGTTTTGTATATAGACAGACAATTCTTTGGTGGAGACTTTTCCTCCATAGTAAAGAAGAAATATGAGGTTTATAGAAGGAATAGTTTGCATATATTTTGAAAAAAAAAACTAACATTAGCTTGAGGAGGCTGTTAAATATATAATTTAGTTAGATTACTTGTAAATAAAAAAAATATATGCTTATCTTTGTAAGACTTAATAAGATTACTTGTAAACATATATACATTTTGTAAGCATTATTAAAGTTAGTTATAAATGTTGTTGTATAATTTATTGTTATTTAAAAGGCAGTATTCTTTTGCATCAATAAGTGGGTCTATTCAACTATTTATATAATAAGTTTAGTTGCAAGTTTTTAGCTTTCAAGTAGTAATAATAGTAAATTGTTTATTAAAAAAACTAAGAAACAACACTAATTGTTTATCACAAACAACATCAATATTTTATAATGTCAATTTTCAAAACTAATAACATGAAAATTCAAACTTAAATGTTAGTTATTAATAAATCAACATGTTATATTCAATCGTTATATATTTTATAAATGATATTAGATGTCGATTTTAGTGTATACTTGACATGGAAGATTTAAACAACATCATTTTTTTCCTTAAAACGTATGAAAATGAAGGTAGGAATTAAAACCAAAAGAAAGCTTGCATTAATGCCAAAGTGCAAATTGTAAAGCAAGAGCATTTTCCTTGCAAAATCTATAATGCCTTATGGAGAAATTCACATAAAATATAACCAAAACTTAAGTTCAATCAATAGTTCAATCCCATCTTCCTGAGATCTTATTCTCAATGTTAAAGTGTATTCAAATGCCTTATTTTTTTAAACCTAATGAAGAACATCTAGCTATTGTGATTGTATAATTTTATTTGAATTCTATATTTTTATTTTATTTTTCAAGATTTTAAGTGGTGTTAGTATTGATATATTCCTCACAGAGTAAAAAAATTGTATATCCTTAGCAAGTTAGATACTCTATTTTCAAAGTGTAGGTTATTTATTGAAAATAATAATTAAGAAAGCAACAAACTTCTACATGCTAGACATCAATTGAAAGGATATGGGTTGAAGATCTCTTCTTAGCGATATTAGACAAAATGAAGGAAATTAGATTTATATTTCTAATATTTATATTTTATGTATAATTAAGGGTATTTTCTTAATTATTAGTTTATAATACTTATTTCTAATTTTTTATCTTCTAATAACATGTAGGTATTCAATTTTATGTTTTAACTCTTCTAATAATCACATAAGTCAAGTAATGAATTTCTCTTTCAATAGAAGCATATAGTATTATTGTTGTAATTATAACATTAATTATGATTTGCTTATGTCATTCTTTTGTTATAATGAATTTTACAAAAGGTTTTCTTAATTACCATGTCAAAAAATGACAACATAACTTCATTTTTTATTTTTAGAGCAATTACTATTAATTTTTGTAATATTTACATATAATTAATTACTTTAATATCTTTAATTCTTTTAATCCAATTGAATGTATGAAATTGTTATTATTAGCATTTTCTTACATTGGAATATTATTTGTTACTATAAAGACATTAAAATAAGATTTGAATATTATATTAGGCGTATAATAATATAATTGAATGTTATTTGTAATTAAGTTCGGGTGCATACTACTCTAAAATTAGTGTTATATTGAAATTATATTCAACATTAGACGTTAGTTAATTAAACTAAACTAATATGCTATATTGATTATCATATAAGAAAGGATTTAGATTTTTAATGGTAATTAAGAAATTAACATATTAAATAAACAATAACAACGGTTGGTAAACTAAAAATCAATATTGTATATCAATGCTTTACATTTTTTAGGCATTTAATATTGTCAATTTTCTTGTAATTGAATTGGTATTATTACAATTATTTTCCATAATGATTCAGGAACAAACATCAAATATTTAAATATACAATGTTAGCCATAAATATGTCATTCATAACTAACATCTAACTTATTAAATAGTTGATATTATATTGTAGTTCTAGAGTACTGTAATAAAACCTTATAAATTCGATTACTTTGGTAATAAATGATAAAAAAGGAATGGCATATTTTTGAACATGTATCTTCATTGTTTTGTTTGTAGTTTGAAATTATTGAACAATTATGTGTAATTTTAAACCTATATTGTCATACTGTGTCAAATATTATATGTTGATTATAAGTGTATTTCAAGTATATATATTTCAAATATATAAATTTTAAGCTTTTACTAAGTTTTTAAATTTTTTTATTATCTCAAGATGATATCTTAAGGGGGCGTTTGGTTTACGGAATCTTATATTTTTTGAAAAGTGCTTATTCCCAAAAATGTGATTTCTAGGTATGTGATTCTTAGAAATATAAGATTCTTATGTTTAGTTCAATATATATATTTCTAGGAATATTTTTTTACATTTTTAAATATATTATATTTTTATGTTTGGTTCACACTTTATATTTCTAGGAATCTTATTACTTTTTCAAAAAATACCTTTGTTAATTTTTTGTTATAAATTGTAATAAATTATAAATTTAATTAAAAATACATTAATAAATAATTTTGAAGACTTAATAAATTAATAATTTGAATTCTATTTGATTAAAATATAATAAATAATTTAATATATAAAATATTAAAATTTTTAAGAATTTGAATTTAAATTTTTATATAATTAATTATATAAAATAAATAAGTAATTTCTCTATTATTAATAAGAAATTTTTATTTTCTTTAAAATTTTAAATAATTAAAATATAATAATCACATATTTTATCTTTAAATGTCCTTTTTTCCTCCTTTTTCTTCATTCAAATAAGAGAAAAAAATTAAGGGTTTATTTATTTTATTGATAAATATTTTTTATAGAAAATGTTATATATATATATATATATATATATATATATATATATATATTTGTAAAGAAATGATATATTATTTATATTGATAATTAAAAAATAATATCTAAAAATTTAAAAATAGAAATAAGTAAACTTTTTAAAATAAAAAAATTATTTTTTAAAAATTTTATATTTTATATTAAATAAATAAAATATTCTTTAATTTTAATATTTCAATAGTTATTTACTTATTGACTTTCATGAATAATTTATTTATCCATATTGTGAACAAATTTTTTATTTCTTCTCTGTCTCTTGATTCGATACATATTATAAATAGAAAAAGGCCCAATTTAAGGTTGTTAGTAGGGCAACATTTTAAGAAAGACTTATTTCCCCTCAACTTTCAACTATAAAGTTATCGTTTGAAAATTATTAATCTCACTCAATTAATACTTTAAAATTTACACTCAAATCATTTCTCACCTTCTAATTTTACTATAATATTAAATTTTCATTACTATTTATTAAAATACAATATATAATAATATTAAAATTTTATAAAATATTCAATTTAAAATATAACTATTACTTAGAGAACAAATTCATGACCTCAATTTATTAAAATACTTGCAATTTAAAATATAATATATAATATAATCATCCTTATTATGATGAAAAAAATAAAAAATAAAAAATATAAGTTAAAAGTGAAAGATGAAAATAAAAAATTTTTAAATTAAATTACTTATTTTACTTATTTAGTGTAATAATACTTGTTATTATTAAAAAAATTAAAAATGAAAACTTTAAGTTAAAATTAAAAAATGAAAATAAAAAATTTTTAGAATAAATTAGGATATAGAAAAATGAGAGTAAAATTAATTTTTTACTTTAGTACCAATATTCCCATGAGATAGGAATGTAAGATACCTACCTCCCTCCATAGGAATATTTAGGGGAAAGTTAATATTTAAAATATTCTTGGAAATTTTATATTCCTAGGTAAATTTTTTAAAATTTTGAACTAAATATAAGAATATAACATTCCCATGAAATATTTCCTAGAATGTGAGAAACATTCTGCGAACTAAATGTCCTTAAGTTACTCCATAAGCAAGGAATAGATAAATGATAGGATCTTACGGATGCGCCAATATAAAGCTAATATATCCCTATCTCACCCTAGTGTCCTCCCTAATAACCTAACCTAATGAAAAAGTAACTCAACTTGGAACTAGTTTGATATATAATTTTTATTTGTTGAGTTAACTTAATAGGGTTAGATTAACCTATTTTGACATGTATTAATTCTTGCATATGAACCATTATATTTATTAATTATAAACCAATGCATATTTGCACGTAAAAGATTATGTTTATTAAATAAACATTACAATTTTTTATCATAAATTATTGTGTCTCTAATGTAAAAACCGTGATGTCAATTAATTATGAATCATTATGCTTTTAATTATGAATAATTATGCCTCTTACATATGAATCATTGTGTTTGTTAAACACAAATCATTATATCTTTTGGTTAAGCATTGAATATATTAAATATGGAATATTATGTTTTTTTGCACATGAGCCATTATCTTTATTAACACAAGCCATCGTATCCTTTGTACATAAATCATTATTTCTATTAAATTTGAAATAATGTCTTTCAAATATGGTAAACATGGCTCTTAGAACATAAACTAGTATACCTATTGAATATAAACCAATATATATTTTTTATATAAACCATCATTTCTCTTGAATATAAACAAATACATCATCTAAATATAAACCAACATATCTTTTGATATGAATTAATATATTTTATCATTCAATATCATTTTTTAAAATGCCTTCTGTATATTTCTTAATATGAAGGTTTTGAACATTTATAATATAAAAATTTAACAACACATTTAATTTGTAACTTTCTTTTTATTTATGAAAAATAACAAATTATATTTGTACAATTTCATAACATTTTGTTTAACTATTTTCATATAGTATCAACTAAATTTCATATATCCCATATCATATTATAATATTAATTAGTACATTGTACTAACTTATGTTTAGTGTTTAAAAAAAAAGAAAGGGTGAGTCTTATATAGAAATAATGTGATTGAAAAAAGTTGAAAAAAGCAAAAATTTTAATTAAATTATTTTTTCATTTTAATAATTATTAATTTATTTTTATAATATTTTTTTGTTATAGTTTGTAATTTTGTATGAGTTATAAAATAAGAGATACACGACCTCCTATTTTTTAAATTGAAATTTAGTTCCTTAATTAAAATAGTAATTTTACGTTGAGTTTCTAAAAAGTTGTATATTTTTATTAATGGATTATCATTTTTATATTAAAATTTATGTTTTTTATTTGATTTGTTTACTTTGATTAAAAAAAAAGTATCTAATGATAAAAAATTCAATCTCCCAAGAAGTCAAGGTCCATCTTGTAGAATTAATTTTTTATCATCTTCTTTCTATTTATTTTCTATATCTAAACAATAACCAGAAAAGTAATTTTTTAAATATATTTTTAATCTCCTTCTCTTTTTTACTTATTTTTTTACATATTTTTTCTCACCACATCTAAATATAGGAGAAAGGATTTGATTGTTTGTAAAACTTATATATCAAAATTATAATAATTGTGATAATATACTATCAGAGTTTAAATTTGTTATATTGTTAGTGTCAGTTTTGTTCATTATTAGTAAACAAGAATATGATATGTCATTTAAAATAAATTTTACCAATAATAAAAGTATTTTAATAATTTTTATTGATATAATGATACATATATTGATGTTAGTGTAAAATTAATTTATATTAATAATAAATAAAATTTAAATCATTCTTTTTAATGTGATCAAATTTATAAAAAATTATTAATATATTAAAATAACATATTAAATTATCACTTTTTCGTCATTATCTTAAACTTTAACAATTGATTCAAATTCATACATGAGATTAGCCTAGTTTTAAATATTTGGTAATAATTTACATAACTATCTTGTGAATATAAACTTACATCATTAAGAATAATGTAAATTTAATAAAAAATAATTTGTATTGCATCCTTCTTATGAGGAAATTAAATTATACATTCATTAATTGAAATTCTACTTAAGTCTTCTTATTATTTATCAAAACTTAAAACTAAACATATGATAATATTATATATTCATTATTGAAAATAAAATTATAGATAGAATATATGTCATTGTATAAAAAAATAGAATATTATAAATATAATATTACATTTTATTTTTATCTTAATAAAGGAGAAGATTGATGTGAAATTAGATAAAGAGAGATATAACCTAAATGATCATTTTGAAAGGAGGAGAAAAAGATTAAAAATAAATTTTAAATTTCTTCTGAAGACTTGAATAAGAAAAAAAGAAAGAAAATGAAAATAAATTAGATGCATTCTACACTTGGTACATATTAATAAATAAAAGGTAAACTCTTATTTAATATTTATGATTTTTAAAAAAATTATTATAACCATTTCTTAAAGAGATTTAACTTATTTTTCAATCACAAATTAGGGGTGAGTTTTTTTCTACAATAGTTTTTAATAGGGGTGGCAAATTTTAGTTTCAGTCGATTTCAATTTGAAAACCAACTAACCATTTTAAACTAAATGATTTCCTAAAACTCTCATAACCGACTGAAAATATTCTATAAACCATTCCTAACTAAATTAATCAATTACAAATGATTGAAAATGGTTTAAAATAATTAACCATTTCATTGATCACCCTTTTCAAGTCTAGCAGTATAACACTCAAGATAATAGAAGGATGCATGCAATCTATAATATGGGTATACTCTAGCTAGTAAAGTGTCTATTATAGCCAAAACAAAGAGACATTTACCTATTTAAAGCAACAGGCCAACAGCATACGAAACCTTAGCGATTGTCATCACCATAGCAATAGCCCAACAACTTTAGAGTGCATGGAGAATGTCCAAAGGCTTATGAAGTGAGTTGCTCCATAAAGAACAATAAAAGCACCAAATTGCATAAGCACCCATCTATTTGGGAAGAAAGCAGACTTTTGAACAAAATAGATAAGCTCTACAAGAATTAAGAAATAAGCAAGGGCAATTAGGACATTTGAGATATACTAATATTTCATAAAAAGCTCATCCAGGGGCCATTGTGTGTCAATGCAATCACAGGACTCCATCTTCTAACAAGAGATTAAATAATTTTGAAAATAAAACACATAAGTTAGAACAACAGATCACGAGGGAAAAATAATTAGTCAAAAGACTATAAAAGATTATGAAAAAAAAATCCTATGAAAGGTTCTTATTTTATGACTTTCTTCAAGGAATTTTGTTTATTTTATTAGAACTGAAAGCATTTTAGCACCAGAGGAAGCTAACCAATCATAAAAAATATCCAAACAGATGAAGCTAATCATTAGCATAAAGTATCCAAACATGCGTTCAAAGACCTGACCAATTATGCAAAAGTTTCTAATTTTCTGTTTATTAGAATAACTAATCCAACAAACCCTCGAATCCTATCAATTAATAATATATGTATCATAAATAGAAGACTAGTACAGATACATGATATTATAATGGCCAATCCAAGTTTCCAAAAGCCGATATCTTTTCAAAATATAATGCTTACAAATGAAGCACAATACATTCATGCAAAAATATAGAGTACAATAGAAAAATCCCTACAATCATTAACCAACGGATCGCAAACCAAGCTAGATGAAAGAAAAGTAAACATCAGTAATGAGAAAATTATCATTACCAAGCAAAGGAAATTAGAAAGCAAATCAGTTGTAGATTTAGATTTCAATGTGCAATGGGTTAGGGTTTTTTATGAAAGGGAGGAAAGGAGAAGTTTGAAAAAGGAGATTCAAAATGGCTAGGTAGCTAGCTAGCTGCAGAGTTTTATCGCTTCACTAACTTGTTGTAGACGTCCTGGAGAAGGCTGAAGGAAAAAAGGAGGGACAGTTGGCAACTAAAACATATCGTTTAAAGTCTTTAAGTAGGTGTAAGTGCTCTTATATTTTGTTTTGCATTCGATTAATTGTAACTTATATGGATACAAATTATTTTGTTCATAACCAACTGCATAAAGCTGAAAAAATAAAAAATCTTTTCAAACTAAACTATTTTTAAAATCAACCATTTTAAACCGAGCGAATATGAAACAGTTTAAAATAGTTTGATAGAATTTGCCCACCCTTAGTTTTTAATAGCAAAACTCTTTCAATTTTTTTTTCATAAAGTTTGATCTTTTGACCACTTAATTAAACAAATGTTAATAAACAAGGGATAAACTAAATGAGTTTGACTCATTTTTTAAAGATATTTCACTTAGTTTTTTACAACCACTTCTTAAAAAGATTTAACTCATTTTTCAATTATAAAATTACGAGCAAGTTTTTTTACAAGAGTTTTTAATAGCAAAGCTCTTTTGATTTTTTTTTTGTTCATAAAGTTTGAACTTCTAACCACTTAAATAAACAAATGTTGATAAATGAGGGATAAACTAAATGAATGATTTAGGGTTTAGAAGGAGACTTCTATGATATGAATGTAATATTTTATTGCATGTCATACAACAAGGATCTAAACCATTAATTTTTTATCCATAAAATATAAGCCTTTGATTAAAGAAAGGTGAAGTGTTATATACCTTGAGTAGAAATTCAAGGTATGGATACCTATACTTTCTCGCCAATATTAGAATGACATGCAGTGAAACTATATTCTATTTAGTTGTTTCCTAAAATCATCTATAGGTTTTTTTTAATATTATAAAGATTTTAAAATTATAAATGAAGCCTAAACAACATTGTAAAAACCTTCCCATCTACACTCAAACCATTTTTAGTTTCAAAATATGTAAGCTTTAGAATTGAATTGTATTTATTTTATGGATAGAAGCAAGAATTTGATTTTTTTTAAGTCTCATAATTTTTTTTTGGTATAGATTAATTACTCTATATTAATGATTTTTTTTACTTGGAATCATATAAAAAGTTATGCATTTTTTTGTCTTACTATCAAACTTAGTCTTGATATATAAGTTATTCACGAACAAAACTTTAAAACACTTGATAAAAAATAGTGATGTACACACTAAAAGTAATGGTTTAAAACAAATCATGGGTGAGATGTATTATAAATTATATATTTTGATCTAAACACTATAATTATATTATTAATATTACACATTATATGAAACTTTTTATCATAATTTATTATTCATTTTAATAATTATATAAAGTAGTAGATAACTTATAAAATAGTTAAACATTATAAATATTGTTATATCAAGAAAATGCAATGTAAAATTATAAAGAAAATACTATTTAGTACAAAATCACATTATAAAATTGTATTTAAAAAAATTTGTTAAAAATATAAAGCAACAAAAATATATGTATAATTTATTATACATTCAAAAAAAAATTGAAGCCCTATTATTATTAAAAATAATTTAATTTTTATATGAGTCACAGTAACAATAGTTATATCATAGCTAAAAATGATTAAACAAGCATTTTTTGTTAAAATATACATGTAATAAGTGTTAGCAAAAATCAAAACATAGTAATATAACATAAAAAAATTAAAATTTATTATTAAAGAGATTAAGAATTAGATTCAATAAAGTGCTCTAAATTTGATCTTCAAAAGCATTTTTATTATGAGAAATTTACTATATATTATTGCTATCTTAAATAAGGATTAGACTTATATCTAGCAAAAAATATATAGGAATACTTTAAGTGAAAAAAATTAAATACCTATAAGAAAGATAAACAATTTCAATAAGTTATTGTTAATAATTATTATTAATTATTATCTATCTTGACAAGAAGCCTTCCACTATTAATAAAAAAGCCAATGAAAATGTAGCCCACAAAATCAAGAGAAATAATTATTGTTCACATTTTCTTGACATAAGTGTCCAAAAGGACCTATATTAGTAAGAAATAATTTGAAATTTTGTTTCATTGATAATGTAGCCATCAAAATTGTATGTTAAAAGACCTAAAATTGAATTTAGAAAATTTAATGAAAAGAAAACTAAAGTCCAATATATAAAGGACAGTAATGTCACATCTTCTATAAGTATATTATTCTTTCTAGGTTTACTGTAGGTTCTCAACTTTTCTCTCTAACTCCTATAAATTAGTCTTATGCTTTGGATTTAAAATCATGTTTTTCTTGGTATTTTTGTTAAATCTTGAAATTTTCCTTTAATTTTTATTGTTATTTTAATATTTATTTTTGTAAGGAAAAACTTTTAATTTCAAATATTTAGTACAATTATGATATGAACTTGAACACAAGAGTTAATAATTTAAAGTTATTTCATCTTTATTTGATGACATTAATAGTTCCCACTTTTGTATTTGGTGGTAAAGTGCCTATTTTATTATTTGAATTGTAAATTTCAATCTATTTTATAGGTTTGTGAAAATTTTAGTGTTTAATGATAATTGGCTTTAGGTTCTATCTTAAATGTGATTTAGGTTATTATGAGGATTAATAAACTTCAAATCTTTAGGTCTTCTATAATAATTTATAATTGTGTAAGTATTTGACTCATACTAGCTTGGTTACATGTGTTCGATGAAATGATTACAAGAGAAGGAAAATTAACAAGTTTAACTTGTTAATTTAGTTGTAGTTTTACAAACTTTGAATATAAACATAAAATTGTGATCTTCTTTGATTTGTTATATTTCAAGTGAATAAGAAGTTAATATATTAATTTTTTAATTTGAATGTAGTTTAAAAAAAATTGGTTTTATAGGCCATAGATCCTACGAGCATACCAAATAGGTTATTTGTTGCCCCAATAGGATTGTGTTGTTTGTTATATGTCACAACCCAACGTGCTTTAGTCGTGACCGATGTAAAGATATCTAATCAGCATTCCACACTGATAAGATATCTTTACTAGCCTCCAAAGACGACACAATATCACATATATTTATAAAAATAATATTAGGGCATGCTGAAAGAAAGTAGATAATAAAAAGTTAAAATATGAAAATAATATACATATAACAGCACAAAAATATCTACAAAGATAAGTCCATTATAATACTTTAAATATACTAAACCTAATCATCTGAATCACTAACCCAATTAGGGCCTTCTTCATCCGGATCAGATTCTGGAGGAGAACTGGAACTAGACGTTCTAGGCCTAACGGTGTCACGTTACTCCTGGAATCGTCATCCGAGGTGACCAGTACTAGTGGAAAGAAAATTTCAAGGACATTTGGCTCCCTGTCTATGGGCCAATAGTCTGTATGATACAAAATATTTATTTCGTTAGGAGTGACCCGGACTTCTATGTGGAACTCTATTCCATACGTCCCAAGAAGTGTCGTGGCATATCCTCTGTAAGTATTACCGCGCGTCCACGGATCTATGGTCTTTACCTGAAAAGATAGTTTAAAAAAAATACGAAATGAGTATAAATATACTCAGTGAGTAATAACCTGTTATTGTCCTTTTTCAATTTTCCCATCTAAGGTTGCTTTTCTAATTAAAAGTCCAAGTTTAGATAGTATGTTATTTGAGAAATGGCATTAGTTAGTATGTAATGGCACCTTATATCTTCAGTTCAACCTTATCCCCCGCCACCTTAGGCCCGAGGCCACCAACCTTTTCCTTCCACTACTTATCCCTCCCCTCCTTCTTTGCGAAGGATGTTTTCTCCCTCCCACATTTTTGTAAGCAGAATAAATAATTATGGGACGCCAAATGCATCAACCACAATTTTTCTCAAGGAATGTATCAAAATACCAACTATGCCATAAGTATTTTATGCTTCATTTATCCTTTTATGCTCATTATTATATCAAACCCTAAAGGATATTCATATATACAAATCAAATAACTCATATGTCATGTACACAAATCAAACAATTCATGTCACACAAAATATTTTGTATGTAGACCCTATCTAGGCAGGATAAGGGAAGGAATTATTTGAAGAACTAAATAAAATTTAATATTTCTAAAATTTTAACCCATACTACATCACAATTAGAGTGATTCATAAAAAAGTTTCCAGAATTTTTCTCAACCATTTGATACTCCTAAAAATTTCGTGAACAAGATTGGGCATATTCGGGTTTTGTCATGAACAGCTCCTTTTCACCATTTTATTGAGTGACCAATTCATCTCTAATTTCCTTGAAAATTTTACAAAATATTTATAACACCTTTATTGGTTTTCCTAAATTTTTTCACAATTTTTCATGATAATTTTAAGCCACAATAAATTCAAAAACAGAAGCCAACGTGAAAGTGCCCTGATCCTGAACAGCACTGATGACCTGACTTAGGAAATTCTTCTAAAATACCTAAAAGTTTCTAAAAATCCTCAAAATTTCCAGAATTCAACCTCACATCATGAGAGACCTTAGGATATCAAAAATAAAATTTTTTGATGATAAATCACCTAGGTTCCACGTGACTATTCACCAACCAGAATTTCAACAGCATTCTTCACCCTTCTTGATACCATTTCCAACATAATATTAACAATTTCTTTACAACAGTCAAAACCACTTCCATTCTCATTATTCATGATCCAAATACTCACTTCCAACAACATCATCACATGTTCAAATCATGTTGAACTAATTATCACAAAAACCAACACAAATCATGTCCAAGGAATCATATTCATCATGACAATCTAGCATTAGAAATTCATAAAATGTATAACAAGCTATTACACACCTTAAATCCTTACTTCTTTCTTCCTTTTTTCAACTCTGAATTCTAAGGGAGAGGGAGATAAATTCAAGAAAATAAAAATCATATTTTAGAGTTAAGAGGAAGAAGAATTTCATAAAAAATTAGGGGTATTAAAATCTACCTATTTAACTTGCTAAGTTTCCCTTGAATTTACTTTGTCTAACTTTCCTTGTTTCTTCTTCTATGTGGTCACGTTTGGCTGGAGAGGAGCAGCAAATTTGCTGCTGTTAAGCCTTTTTTATTTTATATAAAAATTGCTTAAAAAAATTTCTAAATAATTCTACAATTTTCATCAATTTCAAAAATTAAATTTGCCTTGGATTTTGGGGGAATTTTGGGGGGATTTTAGGGACACATGGAAGGCTTCATGAAACGTCCAAGTAGCTGAGGTTTCAGACCAACAAATCATCTTTTAGCCAATAAAAATGAGACACAATTTAAAAGTTTTCAAATATTATACTTTTGCCTTCAAATTTTACCATTTTCTTTCATTTTGGTCCTTGGCTTCCCTTGGAAGTTTGGGCTAATGTTGAATCACGAATTTAGACCTTAATTTTTCACATTTGGGCTTGAAAAAAACTTGGGCCAACCCAACCTATACAACAAAAAATAAAAAGATAAAAGGATTTATTATAATTCGGCCTTGAATTACTTATTTTCTTTACATTTTCACCCTTAGGCTTTTAAATATCTTAAAAATTTTATTTTTACTTTCCATAACTATTTTTGAGCTTTGAAAATTATTTTTAATCATCCATAAAAAATTTTTGAATTAATTTACTATAATTTCAACTCATTTTCTCACTTTTTTCACTTTATCGGGTACAGAAATTCAATGAATTTCTAAGCAAATTTTTTTTAAAATCTATTCTTAGGTTTCTAAGTAAATTTTTACTCATTATAATCTTAAAAAAAATTTATTATTATTATTTTAATTATTATTATTATTATTATATCCTTTTTTATCACTATTGTACTAATTTAGGATCATTACATTATGGCACTTAACAACAAAGCATATGAAAAGTTTGAGATAAGTAGGAATAACTAAACTATCCATTAATGTTTAAATTAAAGTTATAAATAGATTGATGGAAATTAAAAATACTATTTAAAGTCAAGCTGTAAATTAAGTTATTGAAATAAATTTGAAAGGGATGTATTACAAGATTTTTTTTTTACTTTCAAGTTCATAAATTGAAATTGGTACTTTTTTCTTGAAATAACCAGTGCAAAGTAAAGGAACATGTTATACCTATTGTAAATTTAAGAAGGTAAATAAAAATAAGAGTCCACTTTGATTTAAGAGAAAAATAAATGGCTCAAGTACTTATGGTCCTAAGGAGAGACATTTCAAGATGAGTTACACCATTGCCTTTAACTTGTGGTTCAAAGTGATCGAAACTTCTTTACTTCTTTACCAGGCTGTACATAGCTAAACTCAACAAAAAAACATACAACTATTATAATTTAACTTTTCTAACTTCATATTGGTATAATGTTATGATTTTAGTAATAACCCAAAGGATGAAGTTTGGCAACAAAAGATACTCAATACTATAATGCTCATCTCTCATTTTCTATCAAATTGTGATCATTGGTAGCATGACGTCCTCTAGCTCTAACATAAACTACTTTCTTTATTCCCATCAAAGAGCTATTTTTCATGCACACATAGAGTACCAATTTTCATTTTTGTAGGCTAATATAGTTGCTTTTGTTACTATTATGTTTCTCAAAGAATGTGACAATTGCTAAAAGAATGTTTCAATCTTAAAATAAATAAGAGTTATTTTATTCTTGATGAACTAGTGTTTAGTATATATATGAACAAGGTAGAAGATATAAATCATTGGGAAAAAAATTGTCAAGAGATTATTTCTAGCTATTGAAATCCATTGTATATTAGATATTTGAAAAGAATTAGCACTTTCCCTTCCAAAACCTAAAGTTATGTTCTAAATTTTGTGAATGTGACCCATTTTTTTAATCAATGGTTCCATTTAGTGGCTTTTTTTAATTTGAGCTTCTTATAACTTTATGGAGGCGACTTATATTTTCTTATTTGTAATTGCAATTTCATATCTGAATGGAAAATTATGAATGAGTACCCTATTTTGTATTTGAATTTTAAAATTATTTTAAGATAACCTTTTGTTAATAGGCATCATGTTTGTCTTAGTAGTATTGGTAGAAAATTAATTTTATCTTCTTATAAAAACTTCTTATGATTTAGAAATATACATTTAAAGAATATATTGTTTTATGCAATTTCTAATATTTGATTAACTTTTGTAGATAAATATAAAGTGCCCTTTTACATGATATTTGAAAGTATATATAAAATATTAGTTTCCATGGAGTGCTGGTTCAAAGTTTAAAAGGGATTATTAGAAGAAAAGCTATTTGAATTTATATATTTGGTTGACTTTTCATTTAAATTTTCTTTTATAAATTTGAAACTTTAAAATTAAACTTTCAATTGTATTATGGTTACAAATAAATTCCTTTAGAATATATATTTTGAAAAAGTTGTATTTATACAAATATCTTGTTCTATAAAACATAAACAAGCCTTTGTTAATATTTTTTTGAAATTATTAAATATTTTTTTGAAATTATTAAATATTTTTTGATAATCACCTTATGTCAAGATATGATAAGGCTTTAAATCACAAGGAGCAATTTCAATGGAGAATATTATCAAAATTATGCTTCTAATCCGTACATTTTTTATTATTAGCAAAAATAAATCATTAATTAGAAATTGAATTTTGATGGGTGCACATTAATTTGCTTAATGGTTAATGTCAAAAAAGGTTAAAAATTATTTTTGACAATTAATATTTGTCAAAAAGCCTCCTTCTTGATAGGTGATGTATTGACACATAATGATAGTTATATGATGATCAAAAATGGTATTTTCAACAGGCAAGTAAAGTTTTTTGGACAACTTTAACTATCATAGCTAGTTCTTTTTCTTGTAGTATTGAATCATAAATAATGGGAAAATTTAAAAACTTAGCAATCCATTGATCATATCTTTAACCCACTGTTTAAAGAGAACCATGGATTAAATATTTAACATAGTTATGACTTATATTTTAACATAACATTTACTCAAGGTATGATAATCTTAGTCTCAAAGGAAACTTCACTCTAAATAGCAAGTTATTTTATATTATTTTGTTTCTATGTTATTTTATTTAGATACCTTTATATTTGCTTTTATTTCCTTTTTTTTTCCTTTTTCTACTTAAATTGTTTGTGTTTAAAAAGAAAATTAAAAAGAAAAACAAACACTCAAACAAAATTAAAAAAATCAAATTTTATATCTAAGTTTTAAAGTAAGGAAATTACAAAATTTAAAAATTAATCATAACAAAAAAATATGTTAATCATAAAAAGAAAAATATATGATAATCTTAGCTTCAAAGAAAACTTCACTCCAAACAACAAGTTGTTTTATATTATTTTGTTTCTATGTTGTTTTATTTAGATACCTTTATATTTGCTTTTATTTTCTCTTTTTTTCCTTTTATACTTAAATTATTTGTGGTTAAGAAGAAAACAAACACTCAAACAAAATAAAAAGAATCAAATTTGATATCTAAGTTTTAAAGTAAGGACATTACAAAATTTTAAAATTAATCATAACAAAAAAATATATTAATCATAAAAAGAAAAATATATGATAATCTTAGCCTGAAAGAAAACTTCACTCCAAACAACAAGTTGTTTTGTATTATTTTGTTTCTATTTTATTTAAATATCTTTAAATTTACTTTTTTTCCCTTTCTACTTAAATTATTTGTGGTTAAGAATATAATTGAAAATAAAAACAAACACTCAAACAAAATAAAAAGAACCAAGCCTGATATCTAAGTTTTAAAGTAAGGAAATTGTAAAATTTTAAAATTAATCATAACAAGAAAAATATATTTCCAATTTTTAAAATTCAATTCAAAATCACACCAAAGGATAAGAGAAACAAAAGTTACATATTTCATATATAATAATTTAAGTAGAAAAGAATAGGGAAAGACAAAATAGAACACTAATGATATACTTCACAAAATAACTGACTTTCTCATAAAATTTTTGAAGTTCCATAATGTTATATTATTCAAAATTATCTCTAAATAATAAAATGGAAAGTAATTTTATTATAAGGAAATTTTATAAAACCCTTTTCTACTACCTACAATAAGCTTATAATTTTTTAAATTATTAAAATGCATAAATAGTTAAACTTAAGTTCATAAACTAAAAAAGATCTTTTCTTTAATTAGAATTCATGTTATGCTTTTAGAAGTATTTAATTTGTGAAAATAGGAAAAAAAACACATGAATGTTATAGTTTTAATTTATTTTTAAATTTAATTTTAAATTTATTTCCTATTTTTCTTTATTTCTCTATTTCCCTTCCTTTTTTTTATAGATACTCTAATTTTATTAATTCTTATTTTTTATTTTACATCATATTAATTAATATTATTTTATTTTCCTTTTATGGACATGAGATTAAAATGCAAAGGAATAGTTAAAATTGGGGGTGAAACCTTTTTTGCTCACTTAATCCTCATCGACTAGAAATACCCAAAAGTGGATGAGCGAGAATGGATAAGAAATAAGGCTTTAAAAATTTTGGGCGGTCAATTACAAATTAGAGTTCACCATTCAGCCTAAATTGCAACCAAACTAATGCTCAACTTAATTAAAATTAAGCTATGTCATTTTAATTAAGTCATTTGCTTTTCTTTTACTATAAGCAAACCATGGCAATAGAATATAAGCTAGTTAGGTTCAAAATCATAAAGTTCCCTCTATCTCTCTTCCTTTTGAAACCTATCTACTAGTGCTCCTAATGAAAGCCATTATTGACATTACCTACTAGTTTGAAAATCCTTCAATAAAGACATTTCGATGCCTTACCATAACAAGGCTTACTTTGTGAATCTTATTGTGATTGTAAACTACAAAGGTGTGCTATGTAGATTACCATCCCTTATTATCAATATGAAGTACTAGTACTAGATGATTTGATATCTTAATAAGTCCTTACTTCATTCCTTTATACATTAATTAATATAAAATTGCATCATTTTTGTTGGTATGATAAGTTAAGGATTTTTAGGGGATGTATGATTCGAGGTTCTAGCTTAGGCACTCACTTTGATTCTATAAGAATTAGGCAAGTCTGATTGTATGAATATGCTAACTGTTAAGTAGGGTTTAGGTATTATGTTATGATCGTTGAATTGTAACTAATTGAAATGGGGTTCTGTCATGGTTGCTTTGTTTTGTTGGGTGATGGTGTTATTTTGTTTTATTGTATTCGTACATGGCCATGTTAGCTTTGTTTGAAACAACAAAATAGATTCACAAGTGTGGTTCTAGGCATTTTGGCCAAAATGACCCTTTTGAAATAAAGCCAACTAACCAAATTTACTACTAATTATTGGTACTCGATGCTTATAGGTAGCAATAGTGAGGCACAATGGATCGATCAGTTTCAATCTAAAAAAATAAAAGGCTCGGATCATTTTAATGTGTTAGACTAACACTTATTAATTAGTACAAACTAACTAACTTTCACCTCAAAATAAAAACTATTAGACATTGGGTTTGATGAAAAGAGAAAAAGGCCTTAGGTCTCTTCTTTTTTTCCTCTTTAGTGGGGTAAAAGCAAAGAGGAGAGAAATAAAGAAAAAGAATTAGAGTAAGTAACCTTTGAAGAAAATTCTGAAGAAGTATTACGAAAGATCACTTTATATGTGTAAATGAGAAAATTTTAGTGTGTAGGTAAATATATAATTTGTATATTCATTAGCAATAAATATAACTAAAAAAAGATGTTTAATTAATTTTTTAACTATCCTGCTTATGTTTATCTTAAATTTTATTAATAATAACTACATAAATTATTATACACTAATTAATTAAGAATTTTTATGTATAAATCACAATCTGCTTGATGATCGCATATACATTTGCTAATCATGTTACGTTGATTAGCCAACTTCTGATTATTATTATTATTACAAATCAAGTATGATTTAAATTTATTTATTTATTTTTCGAGTTGAAGATTACATCTGTGTTTGATGTCATAGAAAATGGAAAGAAAGTGAATGCTACTATAACTCAAGGCTCACAAATGGTTTAGAATTCAAGACGTATGTTAGTCAAAACATGTGACATGTGTAACAAACAAACAGAAGAAATGATAATCTAGAATAGTTACTAGGTGTCACCTCATGCATTGCATGAATGAATATTTATTTTAATAATATAATATTATAATTATATATTAATTATTTATAAAGAGAATTAGATGAAAATTTTAATATATAGTCAACAACTCTAAGAAAAAAAGTCACCTCTCTACTAATTTTGTTCAACATTTGAATAGATAATTGATTTTGAATTTAAACATTACATTAATGAGATATTATTTTGCAAGATAATTATTATCATTAATATTAATATTAATATTAATATTTAATAATATGATTATTATAAAAATAATTTTTTTGGAATGATAATATAATTTATCTTTTATTTATCACGTTATAACATAAAATAAATTTTTGAAAGTAATAATTTTTTATTACAAAAAATTCATTTTTAAAATCCACAAATTATGACATATATATTGACTAAAATTTAATATTTTGATATTAAATATTTTATATTTTTAATTCATATACAAGAGAAGAATAATTTTTAGCTAAAAAATATTAATGATTAACTCAGATTTATTATATTTTAAAAGATATATTATAATAAAATTTTCTTTTCAAAATATAATAAAATATAGAATAGAAAACAAATGAAAAATATGTAGTGAGTATTGAATCTTTAGAAGAAGACTTAATCTATCCCTTTGTCAAAGTTTAAAAAAATATGTTAATAATATAGAGGAAAAAAAGTAAGAGAAACAATATAATTATTTAGAAACATAATACAAAAAAGAAATAATTAATTACATTGTGAAATAAAAAAATAAATTTATAATTACCATAGTGAGAATTCACCAAATAAAAATGAACTATTGAAGTATTTAGTAACAGATGTCATTCAACAAATGAACCATTGAGATATTTAGTAATAAATGTCATTTGATAGATGGGTATAAATTAAATTGTTCATTTGTTTATAGAATAAAGAGGGATTTTATCAAATGAAGATGAAAAGAAAGTATATTATAGATGAAATTTTACAAATTTTAAATTGAGTGTAAAATAAAATGAAGATAAGGATAAATTTTTTTAATAAAATAAAATAAAGATAAATAGAAAATTTTTAAATAAAATTAAATGAAGATAGAAATAAAATAATTTTTAAATTTTTAAATAAAAAATATTATATTTATTAATCTTGATATTTTTATACAAATCTAAAGTAATAAGAAATGACTTATTCATATGTATTGTTAATTGCAAATTTGTATATTTTATAACCGATAATTCATATATTCATATGACAGCTTTTTTTTCTCTCATAATTTTCTCTAAAATTGTGGTTTTCCTGTTAAACGATTTGAAATAGTTAAAAAATTTATCTAATGAAATAAACTATATAAAAAATGGATGCTTTTATAATTTTACACATCAAGAATCTATTAAGCTAATGAGAATTGATTAAAATTTAATTTTTTCCTAAAAATTAAAAATTTAATAAAATAAAGAACTTATAATAAAAAATAAATAATCAAATTGCAATAACAATAATATAAAAAATAAGTAAAAAATTATAAAAAAAATTATATGATAAAAAGTTTAGACTGAGCAATTATAAAAGGTCGAAAATAGTATGAGAGAATATTTATAAATATTGAAAATAAAAATTAAAATTAAAATTCTCATTTCAAAGAAAGCGATAGTTTTTACTATAATTACATTTAGAAAGAGAAAAAACTCAAAATATTTTGAGAAACTTTTTATAAGAATGAAATAATTAAATAGTTGTGAATTAGAAATATTAAAGATGAAGATGAAAACTTTTATTTCAAATAAAATAATGGGTTTAAAGTGATTAAAAGTGAAAAAATAAAAAAAATATAAATATAATATGAAAATATTTTTATAAGATAAAAATAAATATGTAATTTTAAATTTTAATGATAGATAAAGACTCAAATTTAAATTTAAATTTTTACTAGGAATTGATTTAATATTGTAAGAATAAATATTTTTTTATTTTATAATTTATTTTTTAGGTGAAGAAGAAATGATAAATTAAATTTTTATTAAAAATAATAAATTAACATATCATGAATTTTAAAAAATAATATTTATTATAATAAAAATAAAAAAAATCAAAATTAATATATAAATATAATATAAATATAGGTGTAATGAATACCTTTAATAGCCTGCGCCTCCCGTGTTGCTCTTCCGCCCAATTGGAACGTGTCACTTTCATTACCTTTCTCCCAAATTTAAAGTTTTTAATTGAAATTTGTTATTATTCTTTAAAATTTCTTACTTATCTGCAACATCTTTATCTATATTTATTTATATTAATTATATTAACTTTTTATTTGAATGAAAAAGATAAAAAGAAATTTTTTTTTCAATTAAATTGGATAGAAATTAAAAGACGAAAAATTTTAATTTTACATTAATTAAAAATACATATTTGATTTTTATATTTTTTTATTCAAATAAAAAAATAAAATTTTGAATTTTTTTCCCTCCATCCAAGTAAAACCTATGAGAAAAGCAAGCTGCTGCTGTTTATTTGACGTGGCAAACAATAAGGGTATGTTTGGCTGGAGGTGAAAATGGGAGGGGGTGTAAATGGAGGGGGGTGAAAATGGAGGGGGAGGAAATGGAGGTGAAAGTAATTTCACCTGGGTTGTTTGGAATGGGTGAAAATAGAAGGGGAAGTAAACCTGGGTGAAATGAATTTCTTTTGTTTGGAATGGGTGAAAATAGAGGGGAAAGGAAATGTGAATGAGTAAAATGACTAAAATGTCCTTTTATTATGTTATGTTGAGATAGTTATAATATTATTTAGTAAAATTAGATAACAAATAATTTATAGGTGAAAGAAAATGTATTAAATTTTTTCTTCAATCCTAACATATTTATATTTATAATTTATAATTTTTATATAATTAATAAATATTAAAGAATGTGCATTATATTTTGTTCAATACTTACGGTGAGGTAGTAAAATTACTATACTATCATTGTTGAATAGAATTATACATATTTAATGATAATAATTTCATTTATCAAAATTAAATACATTTTAATTTATTTTATTCCTAATAACATTAGTAATATTAAATTATACATTTTTTAAAGACTATAATTAATATATTTTTATTAAAGAATTAATTAATAAATGATATCTCAATACATAGAATAAATTAGTAAATAACACATTACTCCTAATATTGTCAATTTATTTTTTGGTAGCAGAGGATATATATCATGTTCATTAACTGTTGCAGTACACATATACATACATACACACAGAAGCAATTATTTACGTAGCGAGAATAACATTCAACAAAACTAAGGTTGAACGAAAAACACTTGCTTCGTGGGTACAACATACAAACATTGCACTGCTCCAATAATTCTAAACACAACAAATACCTATCACATTGATTAAATGTTGCAGTGCACATATGCACACATAGACATAAAGGCAATAAGTAGCAGATTAAAAATATACATACTTCTAGTACGAAAATTAATATTACATAAAGTATAATATTGTCGTCAGATCTTATACTGTACTAATTATACACACACATAATACATAACACAACATGGATGTGTCCAGTCACATGTTCTTGTGAATAACCAAACAAAGAGAATGATTTTATCCAAGAACTAACTCCCACCCTACAATGATCAGTGTATAGTCTAGTGTAGCCCACACTTCCAGATCAGGCACATTGTCATGAATTAGTAAAGTTGAAACACCTACAATTAAGATAAACACATAGTCAGAAAACCACATAAGGATATGAATAACAACTGTTAGGACATAAATACAAACAAGCTAGTTAACTATCGTGCAAACTCAATATAGAACAATAAATAATCACATTACCCTATACTCTTCTCCAAGGTGGCCTTGTATCCTTCCATCCTCAGCAACTCAATCATCTCCAACATTTGCCATGAGTTGGTACAACAATTGTAGACGAAAATGAGGTGGGACACCAAAGAATTTATTCCTAGCCTTCTCATTATCACATAAGAAGTTATAACACATCAGCATGTTATCTTGAGGCACTCTTATGTTTTCCAACTCCCCCCAAACTTCTGCCTCGCTATAGTAACGAGGTCTAGTACTCTGAAAGATTGCTACACTTTCTCTAATTGCCTGGGTGTGTTTGTCTGCCACTTCTCTCATTACACCTGTTAACTTCTCCATTCCTATGTCTAGTCTTTCATACCCTTTCTCAATAATATCAACCATTGGTGCTTTTCTTTTAGAACCCTTTGAAGATGAAGTTCCTTGTGAATGAGTGGAGGGATTTGAAGGTGCATACTCCTGAGAGTGGTGGGATGGAGGTCCCTCAGAACTGAATGCATCAACATGCTGTGTGAAACTTGGAACCTCACTTCCCCCTTGAAGATCCGGACCAGACATAAATTCAAAGCTATCATTGAGGTCAAATTGGGCACTCTGCCACCTATGAACTTTGTCCCTTAATGTTTCAGCGTTTGCACCAGTAGCCCTGTCTCTAGCAAATAGCTCTAATAACTTGTCATAATTATGGATAGGAGTCCTTTTCCACTTCTGAGCTTCTGGCTTGTCCTGCAAATCAAACATTCCAATGGATAAAAATTCAACATGGATAACCTCTCACTCAGTGCCCCAAAATCGAAACATATGTATTTTTGTGAAACACTATAAGTAAAGGCATGCCATTTTAAAATGATGCCATTTGAATCATTACCGCACAAATCTCGTTCCATACTTCTGGCTCAGCATCAAACATTCTTGTAGTTGGATTCCAGGCGACTCCACTCCATTTGTGAAACAAGTCATAGCACTCGTTAAAGTGCTCCTTCAATGTTCTCAACCTATTTTTGATGTGATGCTTCTGGAAGAATGGTCCAATGGATTCCTTTAACTCAGCTACTATGGTGGCATACGCTGCTGTAGTGAAAGTCCCATCAGGTCTGTTGCCTTTGTGCACTTCCTCCAGTAATGCGTCAAGCAACAATGCATCCATTTCAGGGGTCCACCTAAGTGTGTCCCTAGATGAGGATTCTCCCCTGTTGTCAGTTTTCCTGTTCCTTGGCATTTTTTATCTGTAAAGCAGCAAACAATGGTGATGTCAGCATCAGCATTCTGATATTAAAATAGTGAATTTACCAATTAGACATATCTTCCCTAACAAGTATAGTTCTAGCTCATGATGACACTTATGTCACATTGATGATATTAATTATTGTTTATGGTATATAACCAGATTAATTAGATTACATTTAACACATACATGGAGATAACTTTGAAACTACTAAGAACTCACACATATAACCTTTGCATTTAACATTATCGTAAACGAGACAACATACTTCTGCAATTATCATACATCATACTAGTGAAATGTCATGTTTAGGGTACGGTACAACTCTTTCAATACAAATGTAAAATATTTAGATAAGTTCCTGTTTATTTGACAAGAGTTATCCTCATCAACCTTAAAGTTACAAAAGGACCCAAAATACAGAAAACTCTATCTATCACAAGTTGTTCTCATAGTCATTCCACATTTGGTTGGCTATGCATTCCCTTAGGAGGTATCCTTCCCGATAGTCTTCCTCATTATTTCGTGCTTCATGGTCCCCAGAATCTTCTATCTCAGTGTGCAACAGCTCATGATCCACTTCATCCATCAACCGTGGATCGGGATCAACATCCATCAGAAAATTATGCAGTACACAACATGCTATCGTGATTTCTGTCATAGTGGTGAGAGAATAAAATGGTTCCGTTCCACTGGCTATAATAGGAAACCTTTTTTTAAGCACACCGAATGCTCTTTCAATCACATTTCTAAGTGAAGCATGTCGATGGTTGAATATTTCTTTTGCATTCTGTGGACCACGTCTTGTGTACTCCTTCAGATGATACCGTACCCCTCTGTATGGTGTTAATAGCCCACTTTTCAAGGGATAACCTGCATCACCTAGGTAAAATTTGCCTAGGTTTCATTACAATCATACATTCTTACATCACTATCTCCATATCAATCATCAAAAGAACTTCTAGGCAACAAAGTTATCCTATTATTTAAAAGTATGTCATTCTAAAAATCTATCTTACCTCTAGGAATTTTCAACCTATCCCCTCTTTTAGTCAATGCCTGTTTAAGAACTCTAGAATCGGACGCAGTTCCTTCCCATCCAGATAAAACATATGTAAATTTCATATCAAAATCACAAACTGCTAACACATTTTGCGTCGGGTAATCCTTTCTGCCTCGAAATCGAGGAGCATCTTCTCTTGATACCTTGACTCGTATATAAGTCCCATCTAAGGCTCCAATACAATCCTGTATCATATTAATTATTTGAAATTTGAATTAAATAAAGATTGCAATAGGAACAACACACAACACATATGAATGAAAAATTTTAGCATTCTTAACTAATTGCATTACCTTGAAATAAGGAAAAAATCTACTATTATTGAAAATCTGTTGAGGAACCTCTGATCCTGTAGGTTGAACTAGATACTCTTCGCCGAGCGAAACTATTGATCGTAAGACATTATGAAAGTGACGACTAATTGTCTCCCCAGATCGATAGAAGAAAAAAGACATAGTCCTATTTTTTACATTATAGGCCAACATATGCAAAAATTGGGCAACCTGCTCCTCCACCATTGCATACTTAGAATCTCTCACTCTACCAGTTCCTCTCACCTTCTGGCACAATTGATGGAAAGCATGTGGGCTCATGCGTACAAGATTATGGCACTTATCAGGATGTAATAAGTCTTCAAGTAGTTGTTGACGCATTTGATCTCTTGAACCACTAGACTCATCAACAGGACGTTGCAAACAAGAGGCTTGTAGTTGCAACAATTGCATTGACTGAACAGTATATGATACCATTTGGATAATGAACATATTACATAAATTTTCCCACTCTTCTATCATGTCTACATTAATGAATTTGAATAGCTCCATCCACTCTTCGAATGAATCATCCATATTATCCTCCACGATAACTTCTAAGATACGGCCAATGTCTAACTATTAACAAAAAACCATCATAGTTAATAATATCATGACATGGAATATTCATTACTATGATGCAGGTGAACATGAACTACAAAGGATCACACATAAGTTTCAAATTCACTTGCCAATCATGAAATACTACTATTAATAGACAACAGTCAATCACCCATATAGCTCCATAAGCAAGATTAATAGCTATGGATATGGATGTGCATTTACCTTAAGGAATGGTGAGGTAAGACTATCAATCCTTTGATGTTTCCTTGGACAAAGATTCTTACTTTTTCACTGGTTGATCTGTATGTAAAACAGCTACATAAGAAACTCTTCTAAGATGAACTCGTATATATAAGAAGGGTGAATTAAATACCAAACATTGTTATTGTCTGATTCACTATTATTTACAATGTGAATTAAAACAATGTAATTGTCAGAATTAGAATAATTATAGAGCAACATAAAGAAGGTCATTTATTAATTTTGAACCTACATTAATTTATATTAACAATTTAATTACTATTTCTATTAAAGAAGATAATTTAGTTATTCTGAAGCTACATTAAAAGGGTAATTTATTATTTGTATTAATAAGTTTGTTAGAATTTTCAAGTAACTTATATAAAAATTATACGCGTGTGAGGTATTAATTTACATGGTAGAATAATTATATTTTGATCAACGAAAACTAATATATTGGTGTAAGATAAAAAAATAAATTCATTCATATTTATTTACATTTTGTTCAATAAGTGAAATTTGAGGTGAAATTTATTACAATCTTTTAACATATTTTGAATTTAATATTAACCTTTCTCAATACAAATGCCACCACACTGTGAAGAAATAGTTATTTTTGAAGCAATCACATTTCCCCATTCCAAAAGACTTGTAAATTAATCCACTAATATTTCATTAAATATTATATAATATAACATCCAATATTTTTAAAATTAGAAGATAGTAATTTACTTATTTATAATTGTAATATACCATCAATATATAATTTTCTATAATTTATGTATTGACTAATTGCAATGTTCCTTTTTTACAGTAATTATCATGTTGGTACTGATTTAAATACTAAGAAAATAAAAATAATAGCATCAGACAAACTATACAGTATTTATCCCAAGAAAAATATGAGCACCTTATTTGTTGTTATATTAATTAATAAGAAATTCCTAAACATTCGGTAAAATAATGGTCAATGCATTTACTTATTACAATTCCTTGTCTTCATCAAACTGCAAAAATTAAAAAAAAACAAGGACAACATTCAGCATGCATTCTCCATTCCCGATTTTCAATTTTCCAATAACACATGTCTACCAATATATGTAAGAAAATAAGTAGAGGGGAAGAAAGGAATACTGAAAAATATTGTAATACGAAATTGAATTAAATTCATTATAAAAAAATTTTAAAAAAATTTCGTTCGGTACGGGTCGGGTTTCAGGTCAAATCAGATCGACCCGACCCGACCCGACCCGCCCCAGCCATCCGCCCAAACCAGCCCGTTGCAGCTGACCCGACCCGACCCCGGAATTTGCCCCCTCTGCCCGGATGAACTCCACTTCGTCCCCGCCGATCGGCGTCTCCAAGGTGGCTTCCGGCTTCGGCACAACGTCTGGCCGCCGTCTCCAACTCTCCCCGAACGGCCGAGTCCAACGGTTGCACAGATCGAACAACCCTGCACACACAACGCAGCAACCACAGCCATATGGAAAAACCAGAACCAGAAAAGGCACAAACCTGCTCCGACGGTGTTCTGCTCCAACCGACGGCCTTCGACTGCGTCCGACGCGGCTGCTGCTCTCCGATCGCCACCGAGCACGATGAAGCTGCGGCGAGGAAGATGATGCGGTTCGCTGGCTCCAGGGGCACCGAATGGAAAAACGCATGCGGGAGATCATTTCACCCGCATTTCACTTGGTATATGGGAGGGGGTGAATTTCGCCTCGGGTCCACCAACTTTTCGTAACTACATTTTGCCCCCTCCCAATTTCGCCCCTAGCCAAATAGGCGAAATTACTCACCCCACCCCCGATTTCACCTGGCCAATTTCGCCCCCCTCCCCTTTCACCTATTCCAAACGTACCCTAAGTTATTTGTCACTCCGTCGACTTTCTAATTGCGTGATATGATACAGGGCCTATTACAGTGACTACACCCAACGTCTCCTCTCTCCTCACTGCTTCTCGCCGGCCATTGCCTCTTCGACTCTCTCTCTTTCTCATTTCTCGCCGAAGCAACCGTTTCAGCTCCATCTAACGATGCGGCTGCCTATCCTACCGAAACCTCCTATCCGGGTCCGAGCCTTAACCAGATCGATGCTCTTCTCTCCACCATCGTTACTTCTTCAGAGCATATCTTTTCCTAATCGTCCCCTTCCCTTTACGGCCGCCCCCATCAGTCACCGATCCGCTCCCTCCTCCCTTGCCTTTGGGATTTTGGAGCTGACTATGTGATTCCCGGCAATTGTAGGTGATTACCCAAACCCCTTTTTCTTTTTAGTAATTAGTTGTTAGATCTCAAGTACTACTACTCAATTTATTTCCTTAATTGTCGAGCAGATGGGTGATCGGAGGAGTTCCTTTGTTGTTTGGAGTCTGAGCATTGTGATTATGCCTTCCAACTGTTTGTCTTTTTGCCGAATTTCTTTTTTTGGTTAATTTCTATTGCTTAATCTATGTGTTATATTTCAGAGTTGTGTAATTTGTTTTGCCTGCACTGTGTTTTGTAATTTGTAATTTTTCTATATCATTGGAACTATTTAGGTTTCAACTTCTATAATTTTTTATATCTTTCCAAGAAGAATGTAAAAACAATCATTCCCAGAAACTACCATATGTATGTGACATTGTGTTTTCACTCTTTTCGTTCCTTTCATAAACTTACTCCAAGTCAGTATACATGTGTTGCCCTTAGTAACATCAATTGATTTGTTTCTTGCTAAAGCTTAAACAATATATTGGGTAGATATTATTAAAGAACAACTTGAATTCTAATTTTCATTTATGTCATTGTTGTAGGTTTGCCGCTGCATCCACATTACAAGCATTACAGCATCAAAGTCTGAGGAGCTAAACAGAAAGGTTAGAGTGGCGAGTTTTTTTCTTTCTTTTTTTTTCCCCTTCTCTCTTTTCCTTGTACAATTTATTGCCTCACTACATAGTATAGTTTATAGTTATTTTCTGAGATTATATGATTTTATTTCCTCAAACATGAGTTAAAGTTCCCAGCTTTTGCCTTTATATTGGCTTACTCTTCATCTTTTAAATATCTCTGTATCTTGGGGATTATTTTATTAAAAAGAATTTCCTCTATGTTTAGTCTCTTTTATCAGCCTAAACAGTGTTTTTATCCCAATAGATATTTTGTTCTAATAGCGAGTGATTTGGAGGAGTGGAAACACAACCTTGAACCTCTTCATTAGGGCAGGGTATGGTTCAACGGACCAAAAAAAAATTGAGAACATGTGCTGAAGCTTTATACATTTAATTGTTCAAAATAATAGCCAAGTAGGTGGCATTAAACACAGGTTGTCTCCTTTCTTTTTTACTATTAAGATACTGCAATTATTGAGTACAGATGATAAGTGCAGTATTCTTGATTGTTATTTTTAGTTGTTAGGTCATATTGTGCCACCTCTTCAAGAGGCTTTGAATAGTTGCCTAACTTCTATGACAGAAACTACTCTTGATTTTCTCCTTAAAGATGCTGCTTATAGTGCTTATGTTTATTATGAGCTATCAAACGACTTCATACCATGTTAACAAACCATTTTACTTGAAGTTATTAGGTAAAGGTTTAAGAGAAAATTATTATTGTGTATATGATCTCAATAAACTGGTTTCTTTTTTTAATTAAAAGAGAAACCGGCTTAATAGGACCCCTATGCAAATGTTCAAGATGAAATGTTAAGAATTGAAGATCACTAATTCACAAAATTTTATATTGATTGATACAAATGAAAGCATACTTAACCACAAATCAATCTATTTAGTTTGAAGGGATTAAAGAAGGTGCATTTGATACTTGAAATATTGCTAATGAAAAGTTTGTAGAAACTTTGGGAAATACTTATGTAACTGCTTTGTTAAGAGTGTGGAATTATGGGTTCGAGCAAAAATTAATTCATCATGCAAATTGTAGGAATATGTTGCTACCCGGTGTTATTGAGCTGCAGATCTCTGTGCATAGTCTTGATGCAACATACGTTAAATTCAGGCTTATTAGCTTTGGCTATCACAATTGCATATAATGTCTGGTACATCTGTACATGCTTCTTGTAGCATTTTTCAAATTCCAATAAGCTAAGTGAAAGGCCAAAGTTAAGTTTGGTATATCATTCATATTTATTTACCAATGGAATTTCTTGGCCCCTACATATGCTTGAGTTTATTTCCCTTTCATGTTAATACTTCATAACACCTAGAACAAATGTGGATCTTTACTTAAATACTGATCAGTTTTTTATTACTGCCTTTCCTTATTTGCAGAGAAATGAAACATATTGAAAATTCTTAGACAGAATCAGATTGAAATTTCTGGCTTAAATTGGACTGTATGCAAAATATACTAAAATATCATAAAAACAGGGAGATGGAAATGCTTCCTCCTTCTGCAACTAATTAATATTTAACTTTCAACCTTTGTTTTGAAGTTTATGTTGCCCTGTTGGCTTATCAAAGTCTTTGTTTTGAAGCTTCATTTCAATGATTTACGTATGTTGCCATGCAGGTTCATGGAGTTTCTTACTCCATGTTTTTTGAAATCGTCAATATTGTGTCAATTGCATTAGAAAACCATGGAGTAGAATATGATTACTGACTTTATCGTGTCAATTGCATTAAAAATTGAGCACTTTCCACTCATTCATAGAAAAGCTCCTTTTGTTCATTTATTGAGCAAGCAAGTGAAATGCAGCTCCTTCTGACTGGATTTAAGGTCATTTGTCCCTTCTGCTTCTGCTTCTTCCTCTCATTATTTTTTCAGTTGTCTCTTTTATCTCGTGTTTTGGAAGGCCAATTAACCTCCAATGTTTGGTGTGTAAGAATATCAATTTGATCTTTTATGCTTATGTTTTACACGTTGACTTAGTTGCACCATGCCAAAGAATAGGAAAAATAAATATTGAAGGGTCAGTCCAAATCCTCTTGTTCATTAAACCTTTGCTTTCTCTATATCAATGCACTCCTGATCAAATACTTTTTTCCTTCACATATGAACTGTTCTTCCATTTTACTATCTAGATATTTTGAAACTTTATGAGCACATAAGGAGGTTATGACATTGAGGGTGATAATTCTATTCCAGCAAAACCATACTTGAATGAACAAAACCACTGTAACTTTTTCACATAATAGGGGTTTTCTTTTCTCTCTGGTACCTTTCATATTAGTTTGATTTACTATATAAGGAGTGGTGTTCACTTGGAACTTTAAACATTGCATACTTGATTTCTCATTTTTAAATTTGTGATATATCTAGCATTGATTACAGTATGGACTAAATAATTTTCTTCTTAATAATCAAATTCTTACATACAAGCATGACCAATTGCTAATCAAAACTTGTAAATATTAATTTGTTCTTGGGATTCCAGTTTGAACATGTTACAGGTGCCATGGGATTTGCTCTAGATGGACTTTCTGGGACTTATTCAATTGTGCTGGTTATAATTTTCTAATACTTCTCTGCAATCCCCCTATCTTAGCTTTAAAATTATAAACAATGGATGTTAACATTATTTAGCAAGTATCTATTTTAATTTCAAGTTCCCTCTTAATTTGTTGACACCTGAAAGAAGTAATGGATTTTGAAAGTGCAAGCTCTATGATTTGGCTTTTCAGGGATCTGTATCCATAGGTGAAATCATTATGGTGGAATCTCGCAATGACAAGGTGCAAGCTTTCTGCAATATATCGAAGAACTGTAGTGATGGCATGAGCAACTTAACTGTTTACGTTGGGGACTCAATGGTGATTTACTGTGTCTACCGGAAGCAGATATAGGAGCCACGATTGGTCCTAGTTCAAGCCTAAGATGATTATGGAAAGGGTTTGGTATATCATTTATCCCATTATTTCCTGGTTTGGTTAATAAGCAGAAAGAATACATTGAAAGATGCTCTTTTAATTGGAAGAATTCTTCTGGTAATCTTTACAGTCTCCAGTTGGGCCGAAGTACATGACTTTATTTTGGGTTGCTAGCCTTATTTTGTTTCATGCACTGATGCACCCCATTCATTCTGGGCTGGATGAGTGAAACATACATGCATAGTGCAACAGTCCGCTGGCTGATTTTATAAGTGGCCACAAATGTTCTGCCCTTCTACTCTCTTTTTCTTTTACAGGATGTTGCAATTTAGGGGTATGGTGTCATCTTTCTGTTCATTAGATATGGTTGTAAACCCTAGATTGTTAGAAGAAACCACTAATACAGACCTTGATATCGTTGTTTCGAGATCATGTGTATTTGGGATGACTCTTTGATCGTGTATAAAGAAATTGATCTTTTATGCATTCTTTATTCTTTCATGCCATTGTCGGAGAAATAAGGCTTCTTTCCCAGCTGTTGCTATGCGGGTAGCATTATTGGCTCTTGGATATTTTTGTCTTAATTGGCTCTTGGATATTTTTGTCTTAATTGGCTCTTGAATAATTGTTGAGTGTAAGAGTTGTGATTCCTCTTAGGGAGGAAATCTATTTTTGTGTTTGACATTCTTGAGGTAATTGAAGTTATACTGGTGCGGTATTGTCAAATTGTCCAACAACCTTGATAATTACAGACAATTTAAACATGTAATAAATTAATCACGATGAATTGTATAATTTGAAGAATAAATATAATTAGTTTAAATTAAAATTTATAATGTGTAGTATATGATTAGATAAATGAAATTGATATTACTAAATTTTATTAAAAATTAATTAAAAAAACTCTTTTTCCCTGGATATCTACCATAGATTATCATGACACATTAACATAGTCGATCATAAGAGCTTTTAACTCCCATGCTCTTTAACCAAATTAATTTTAATTTTGCTTCCATTTTGAAAATAAATTTAGCTTTACTTCCATATTCCCTCACTAATTTTTCATAAAAGAAAGTGCAAAGTAAACTATCATACTTTACGTTTACTTTAAAAACCATACACGCTTCATGACTTTCCTTTTTTGGTAATTTGAACTGTTGATTTTGAAGCTAAAAGTAAAATACATGTTTCAATTTATAATTTTATTTGTATGTTTTTCTTTACAATTCGAGTTTTCAATTTATTTATTTTTGAATAAATTTTCTTTTGTTATTAATTTAAAAATACAGAATTTCAAATATAAATGTAAATAAGCTATATAAATGAAAATTTAATACTTCAAACTATTAATTACTGTCTTAAAATTTAACAATTGTTTCTTAATATTGACAAAAGCTAACATAGAACATCTGGATGCTTTAAAACATGATAAATAATATCTTATTATAAAATTAATAAATACTTAAGAAATAATTAAAGAAATATATGAAAGAAAGAAAGGAGAATTATAAGAAGAGGAAAAATATTCGATTCAATTGTATATAAATTGATTTATATAACTTATAGTTATAGAGTAAATAGATTAAATGTTATAATTTCATAATAATGATTCATAAATAAAATTGAAATCTAATGATTGATCATAATAGGAATATAACATCTAACCTATAGACATTCACATTTAATAAACCTAATAATTATTTATAGTACTCCACTTTAGATGTCTATATAAAGGAGTATTTAATTATAATATGTAATAGGATACTATCTCATTAAAAACCTTACTAAAAAAATTTAATGGGGCAAAATCTTGGTTAAAGAAAAAAGAGTATAGTACATATTAACTCTCCCTTACAACAATATCATTTAAGATCTTTTAACCGACACAATTTAATAGTATGAGTTAGTTTTTCAAATGTTGTAGCAGGAAGTGACTTGGTGAATAAATTTATCAAATTATCACTAGAACTAATTTGTTAAATATCCATATCACCATTCTTTTAAAAATCATATATGAAAAAAATTTAGTGAGATATGTTTTATTCTGTTACCTTTAATGTATCCTTTTTTCAATTGAGCTATATATACTGCATTATCTTTCTATAAAATTATTGGCAACTTCTTTTTGAATGACAAACTAAATGCTATTTGAATGTATTAAATTACAAATTCTAACCAAATACATTCTTGACTTGTCTCATAAATTGGGAAAATTTTTGCATAATTGGAAGAAGTTATTGATATAAATTATTTTATAGAACGTTATGAAATGGTTGTATTACCTTGAGTGAATAAATAATCTGTTTGTAATCAAACATTATGAGGATCGCATAGATATTCTACATCTAAATAACAAATTACTTCAAGTTTGGATACATTTGAATAGTATAAACTCATATCCATTATACCATGAAGACACCAAAGTATATGTTTAATTCTATTCCAATGCTTTCATGTTAGGCAACAACTATATCTTGCTAATAAGTTTATGGAGAATAATATATCAAATCGTGTATGATTAGCAAAATACATTAGTGCTTCAATAACACTCAAATATGACATTTCAAGACCAAGTAGTTCTTCACCATTCTCACAGGGTTGATAAAGGTCCTTATTCACATCTACTAACCTTTTAATCCTTAAAGTGCCCAACAAATGAACTTTATCCATATAAAAATGCTTTAACATCTTTATTATATAAGTTGTTTGATGTATAAGGATTTCATTTTCTAAATGTTCAATCTATATACCAAGGCAAAGTTTTGTTTTTCCAAAGTCTTAAATTTCAAATTCTTTCTTTAAGCAGTATACTATTTTGGAAAGCTCTTTGAGAGTTTCAACAATATTTAAGTCATTAACGTACGTAACAATTATATTGAAATCACATTTAAATTTCTTGATAAAAACATAAGGAATTTTTATATACTTCTTTCAACAAATATTTATTAAGATTATTAAAATACATTCATTATATTGCTTTAATCTATACAAAGATCTTTATAATTTAATTTAATATATTTCTCAAAAATTCAAATTTCATGCTTCAAGCATTTGAAATCTATCAGAAATATTTATATAATATAATTGTTAATTGTCACACATGAAATAGGATATATTGAATCCATTAAATGCATACTAAATTCTAATACATTGCCAGAAAATTATATGTACCACCTAAAAATAAATATTCTCATAGCTAATAATGATCATTATAAAGCCACTTGTATACAAACCATAATTTCTCTTTATAACTTCAATTTTCTTATTATCTTACTATAATTATACATTTAACTTTATACCTTCAAGGTGTTTTATTAGCTTAACACCTTTTCAGTATTTCTTTATTTTGTAAGTAAATTTAAACTTTGAATTTCCATTTGAGTTGCATTTTTTTTCTTTTAGCGAAAATCATATATTATTATCCTATGAATTTAAGATCCTCATTAGCCACTATTTTTTTAATAATTTTGAGCTCTACATTGAATATAAAAACGTTGCCAATAACCATTTCTTTTTTTGGTTTCATTTTTCTCATTGAAGATATAATCAATTAAAATCTCTCTATTTTCATAAATTTCAAGTATCTAAACTTCTTCTAGAAGTTTATCATTATATCTCAAATCTCAATTTCTTCCAGAGGATTATTATTAATTATATTTCAAAGATTTTCAAAAGTATTTAATTCCTCAATAAAGTAATTTATTTGCTCTTTCTTTATTTTAAGGATACTTGTATTTGAAACTAATAGGTCTATCATGCATTAAGCATGTACTAGACTCAAATATTATTGATAAACAAATTGTCCTACTTAAGCATCAATTTGAATAAAAGCATTTGTAACTGATATATATTATTTATCTCTATTAATCAATAATATATTTGACAATTTTTTTATATTTTACAAATTAATCATCCTATGAACTTTTTAGTTCATATTGCTTTATATGAGGATCATGATGATTGAATATCATATTATTTCTAAAGTTGCATATTTTCTCTTCTTAATTTTAAGAATATAATTTCACATATGTTCTTAATTTTAAGAATATAATTTCACATATGAATTTATATTTTATATCACTTTTCAAAATTATTTATATGCATTATGGTGGAATAAAAATATTTTGCACATTAAAAGAATTTTTTATATATACAATATTTTAGCTTTTGACTAAAGTTAACTATAAGAGGGAACTATAACTTCTTGACTTAATGTGTATAAGTTTTACAACATATAAGTTGCATATCCTTCAAAATAATATAGGAAATATTGTTCTTTTAAATGAAAATCATTTTACATGTAAATATATTTCAAGATGTTCAACAGTTATTCTAATTGATATATAATTCATGAAGATTTTGGATACAAATTCACAAGTATTATTAGGACATATTATCTTAATTGCATAATTAAAAAATTATGCTTAAAATCAAATTATTTGAGTAAGGAATGTTGCAAACACTAGGTTATGAATTGATAATAAATATATATATGACTATTTTGTTGAAGAATTAATTAAAATAATTAAATATTCATATAGTCTATATATCCATATAGTGGATAAATAGATTAACATATGCCACTTTTTATTTATTCCAAAAATATTAGGAATTCAATTCTAACTTTAGCTGGTAATGGCCTAATATTTGCATAAAGATCAAGTAGCACATGAAATTTTAATGAAGAATCTTCTGGTTCTTCAATGAATAATCTTCTAAATTTTTAATTAATTTTTGCATCATTATTAATCTAAATTGGCTTATTCAGTCATGCCAAATAATGAAAATATTTGGTCAGCGAACTTTTAGTTCATCGTTCTTTCAATTAGCTATATATATAATACATATTAAAAAAATTAGTGATAACCATTTCCAATATATCTTTTTCACTTGAGATCATCACTATGATATAAAGATATTTAATATTTTATTATCTCAATGAAATGTCTATTTTTTATGTTTCTAAAACTTAATAAATATCTTTGAGATTTAATTGATAAAAATGCATATCAATCAATTTTATACTATCAAGTATTGTATTTGTATAATTTTCACCAATATCTTATAGAAAAAATATCTTTTCATTATTAAGAATGGTGTGCATTGTTATACTACCCATAAGAGATTAATATTCAATATTAATTTAATAAAAAATAAAACTAGACACTTTCATTATCAATCAAATTATTAATTCTTTCTTTGTGATATACAAATAAATTTGCCACATTGAAATATATTATACCATAAAAATTATGGTTGTGAGTATTATTCTCATTAACAAAACTAGCTTTATTTTAATTTTCTATAAAGTAAGATATAGTAAAGTTTCACAAGATGTTTAAATGTATGACAAATACATAACTAAGACATTTTGTATAACAAAAATTTCCAATAGCCTTTAACATTATAAACTTTTCTCATTATATTATTTAACTTCTAATGGAGAAAACTAATCTTGTGATTATTTGTACTATTCTTATAACCATTGCAATTATATAAATTAAATTAGTCTTTTTTCACATATATAATTATAACCTTATCCACTTATAAACCTCTTTTTATCAATAATACATTCACATATACAGTTGTAACTTTATCCATTTTTAAACCTCTTTTTTATTAATAACACATTCACTTTGGGAAATACAATAAAACTAGCAAGATCGATTTCATTATTTTTCATAAAAAAATTAGTTATTTTATTCAGGTAAAAGAATGCATGACAAAGCATTTATATGATTATAAAAGAAAAAAAGAAAAACTAGATCATATAATTGATAAAAAAAGAAAAATAATGCTAAATAAAATTTTACTTCATTTACTTATTTTATCATTGTCACCATAAATTTTATTTGACATGAAGATGGTGTTAAAAGAAAATCATTACCTTTACATTTCAAATATAACTTAGTGGAAGGCATGAATTTATTAAAACAAAGGTAAAATGTTTACATCCTTGTATCCATACTTATTTTTTGAAATTTAATAATAAAAGAAAAAATATCAAACTTTTTTTTTATATGTTGACTTCGATGAATTCAAAGCAAATAGCAAGTTATCAAGCATGCAAAAATATAAAGCAAATAATAGATCATTTAATAAAATAAAATTGTCTAAATCAAATCAAAAGCTAATAATAAGCATAGTTCCCACATGTAAATTTGTAGACTTCTTCTTTAACATTTTAGATTTACAATAGAAGTTTTCTAAATAAATATTTAAAACATAGATTAACATAAATGCTTTAGATTAAATTCTAAATAGATATGATAAGAAAGAAAAAATAATCCAAATTTGCATAAAATTCTTGAAATGTCACTTTTTATCATATTGACCTCTTATTGATTATAATAGTGTAAAGTATTTAATTAAAGATAAAACATATAATGAGGAATAAAAATGATTCAATCATATATTTGTTATAATAAAGTTACATTTTAATAATAATGAGGTGTAAAAGAAAATATACACATAAATTCAATAAACTTACCATTGGCACAATAAGCCCACTAGATGCAATTATGGCAAAAATGAATAATAATCTTCTTAGGTATTTTTGCAAAATTTTATATTAACACTTTATTCTTTTATTAAATCACATTTTGAGGATCCATTACATGTAAAAAAAATTTAAGCATTCAATAATCATAATAGATAATTTTTCTTGCAATATTAAGTATTAATAACTATAATATGAATATTAGTTGAATTAAAAGATATATCAATCAAAATAAAAAGAATTTATACATACATAAATCATTAAATCATATGTATATGACTATTGAAAGAAAGCGAATCTTTATTCCTTACTCTATAAAGTAAGCAAGTAAACTCCTCATGAATAGAATCTTTTATTTTACTGAAACAGAATCCATAACAATTGATGAACTAAACCCACTTGTGGCTATTGATGAAAGTTTTCCTACTAAAAGAAATGGAATAAGCAACCAAAGAATCTAACCAAGCGATTCTCTTTGACTCGACAAAGAAATATTTTAAAACATAGTTAAATCAAAAGTATATGGCATATAATAATAGATAAATAAAAGTCATAAATAAGTGTTAAATTGATAGGCTCATTTTGTTATTAGATAATTTGAATAGGGATGACACTAGGGTAAAGCAATGACAGATCAGCAGTATATTGCCCCACCTTGTAGTTGTAGAGATCTACCCCATTCTCACCCTATCCCTGATCATGAGCAAAGATAATGTCTTGTCCCCATGATTCTTAAGATACCGCTAATTCGTAGATAATCTAAAAAAATTTAAAAAAATAAAAAAGTTTAAAATTTATAAATTTTAAATGATAATTAACATTTAATATTTAACATAACATAATAATATTAGTTTAAACTTAATCTTAAATTTTAAAAAAATTAAAATAAATATTAATTAAAAGAAATTATTAATATAAATATATTTAATTATGAAATTAATAAAATAAATTTATAATAATATATATTTAAATAAATTTATAATAATATATATTTTTAAGTATAATATAAAAAATAATTTATTATTTTAAGGCAAGTTGGAGCATTGCGAGGCAATATTCCCTTGCCTTGCATAATTGCTCCAAGTTGAAAACTTGCCTCGTGCCTTGCCCTATGAGGGAAAAATTTATACCAAATTCGTGTCCTGTAGGCCAAAATTCGTGGGGCAAAATTTGAACCCCAAAATTTTATCATCCTTAAATTTGAATGCTTGAATTAGCAAAATAAAATTAGAAAGTAACAAAGTTAATATTATAAAGAGATGCAAGAATCATTTATCATGATGTAAAGCGACAATTTTATGCATAAATAATAATGGTCACAAATAACAAGAGTAATCACATGTAAGTTTTTCTTATTTTATGCATAAAACTTAATATGCATAATTTTAAAGAAAAACAAAAAGAAAATTTGAATAAATAATTTACATTACATAATAAATATTATTACTTGATCATATCTAAATTTGATAAGAAAAGGAGTTCATGCTTAGAAATTTTGTAGATCTAAATATTTAAGCCATATCTAGAGCTATAGTGGTCTGATTAATCTGAAATTAGTGCCCAAATTCTCATAAGACACAGGCCTACAAGATTGTTGTTTATAGGTTTTCCAAATTACATTTGATTTTGGGCTCAAAATTGGACTGGAAAGTAGACCTACGAGAATTCATTGATGCAATTGTTGGCTTTAATTAATTTGTAGAAAATAGATCTGGACTTTTAGAAATTAAGAAGGCCTTATTATTATAATCCTAAAAGTCATACAATCGTAATTCAATAGGATTTTAAGCTAATTAGGTTATATAAATAGGCAAGAGAGTTAAAGAGAAAAAAAGATATTCAAACACACATAAAAAAATTCAACAAACAGCATTCTTCTTCTCTTTACTCTCTTTGTTCTTCATCAATGGAAGCTTAAAGTTATTGTTGATTCAAGGAGTTGAGGCTCTTCTCTTAAGAATTATGAGATTATGATTTATGATATTGAATTTTTCTAATTAATTTTCTTTTTTCTCTATTTACTTGTGCTAAATTATTAAAATTATATGTGTTGGATATTGATTTAGTATAATTGATATTCTTGCTTGTAATTTCTAATTTCTTTATTATTTTGATGGTAAATTTTGATTGGTAAATCACTTTTTCACACATAGGATTAGAAGATTGAGAGGTTAATTTGGAGGTTTCTAGTTTAATTTCTCGATTTAGCCGAATTTTATTAATAAATCAGTTTTAATCTAGCATAAAGATTATAGCGGTTACTTAATCAGTCAATCTTAATTGATCAAATCCTAGGCGATTGTCTAGCATAAAATTCACAAATTATCGTAGAGGTTCTAGTTAATATAAGATTAAAGAATTTTATAAAAAAATTAAATCCTAATTGATCTATGAGTGATCCAATTTAAGGCTCTCAATTTCCTTGAATCAACTATTTGATTCTATTAAGTTTCTTCTAATTTTTCTTCTGCTTTGCTTTTATTTGCTGCTTGTTTAATACATTACTTTTACATTAATTTCGTGCAACAAACCTCCCCCAATTCTAATACTATTCTGCATATAGCACATTATTGCATCCTGCATTCTACATTTTGATTTTGTTTTTTTTTTCTACACAGCATTCTATTTGTATTGATTTTATTTATTTTCATTACATAAATAAATCAATAATTGTATAGATATTGTTAGGAGTTCATCTAGGAAAGAAAAAAATCAAAGGATCACTAGGAGTTCAATTTGGTTGTGCCACTATCTGCATTATATTGTAGCAATCAGTATTTTTAATTAATTTTGGTGTATTGTGACGTGTAGATCACTTATAAAAATATAGCAAGAGTTATAAATTTATTTTTTAAATAGAGAGATAAAAGAAATAATAATACTAAATTATTTATAATTCATTGTTTAGGAGTCTAGAAATAAGGTAAAATAAGGATAATAATATCAAAATTTTAATCCTATTGATTTTTAACATTTATTTTGATGGAGGAACCAAAATATTATATTAAATTATTAGTTGAAGACTTACATTTTTTGAGAGATAAAATTAATATAAAATTAATATATTAATAATAAAGAAAATAGAAAGGGGTAAAATAGAAATTATTATACCAAATTATTAATTCTATCAATTTTTTAATATTATTTTGATATAAAAACTAAAATATTATATTAAATCATTAGTGTGAGATTAAAATAATATTTATATTTTCTAAGGAACGAAATTGATACAAAAACAATCCGTCAAGGATTAAAAAATGTGTTTAGTGAAATGATTATTTAAATAGTTAATTTATGTTAATTATAATTTTATATAGTTAAAGAATCTAATTTATAAATCTTCAAATTTAATGTGAGTAAAATGCAAGCACCCAAAATAGAGGGGGTGTTTTGATTTTTTCTCTTAATTTAATGGCAGGACTTAACTATTGATGAAGTGATTAATCCATTACAATATTAGGGCATTGCTATTTTTTAAATCCCAAATATCTAATAAATAAATCTGAATCCTATTATTTCTCAATGTACAATTTTGATCGACTGTTCTATATATACACAATTTTACGGGGGGTTTTTTAATTGATTAGTCCATTAAATAAACCAAAAAAAGTTAGAGCATATATTCTTAGAATTATTCATTATTGAATAGGATTATTATGTAGAATTATTGGATATATTCAATATGCTCATTATTTAGATTGTGTTGATTTCAATTATGAAAGGTTAGCTGGGCATTCGAATTACTTATTTCTTAATTGTTAATGTGATTTAGGCTCCGTTTGGTTTGGACAGATTTTTTTTAATATAGTCATAAAATATTAAGAGAGAAAATTATTTTATTTATTTAATATTAAATATGAAAAAATTTTAAAAATAATTTTTTAATTTCAAAAAAAATATTTTTTCATTATGATATTTGTAAATATTTTTTTAACCATTAATATAAATAATATATAACTCTTTTATTTATGAGTATATATATATAATATAGTTTTTGACAAATTAAATGGAGCCTTATAATTAATTTTTACTATGGCCGGTAATAGTATAATTATGAATGAAAACATAAGTTGCACATTTTTTGTTTGTTTTGATTTAATATTTTTTTAGGAAAAATTCTTTTACTTGTATACAAATAGAGCAATGATATATCTTTATACTTTATAATTAAAAAATAATTTTCAGATTCATAATATTGAAAAAATAATTATTTTTTGAAAAAGAATAAATTATCTTCTACTAAATTACTCATAATTAACATTGAATATATAGTATGTTTTTTACTATCTTATTATTTATATTTATTTTATTTTTAATAATACGGCCGAAATACTAGTGTTGATATTATTTTATAAATCAGTGATAGTTTCTTCTCTTTATATTTATTTGATGGAGTGTTTTTATTTATTTTTAATTTATTACTATCGATTATTTATATTTAATGTTAATATTATTAGAAGTATATGTATAATATAATATATTTTATTTTTATAATAAAAATATTTTAAATAATTTTAAAAATTTACTTTAATAAAATTAATTAATTAAAATTATTTTTGATTGTATCATTAGAAATATTCCATTTTTAATCATAAAATATCTCATTTACACCTTCCTAATTATATCAATTAAAAGTATTCCATTTTCCATCATGATTATTACTAGCTATTAATTTTATAAATATTTTTTTATTTCCCTCACATTTTTCATCTTAATTTATGTAATACCTTAAAACTATTTAAATAATTTAATTTTTATATTTAATAAAGTGTTTAAATTTTTTAAAATTATCAATTTAATTTAATTTAAAATTAAAATTTGCTGTCAAATCACTGAAAAATATTTATTCACATTTGTTCTTAATTTTCTATTACACGTATTGCTTATCTATTAAACCGCCTTGTGTAACTTTTGTTCCCTAGCTCCCAAATTAATTTTTTATTATTTTTATTTCCTTGAACTTTAAACTCAGTTGTAAAACTTTTGTATTAGTTTATGAGTCACTCACCATTCCTCCCTTTTTGGTATCTTTTTCATTTTCTTTTGTATTTGCATATATTATTTAGAATTTAAATATTAAACTTATTAAAAAATATTTACAATATATTATATTATATTTTTTAAATTACTTTAAATAACTAAAAAATTAATTCAATAAAATTAATTAAATACTATATTAACCTTATATTATTTTATAACTCACCAATTATTTCTCTCCTTTTTAGCTGTTAAATTGTATATTTCTCTTTCAATGTATGATACTATTATTTATAAGTTAAATGTTAATTTTTGAAAATAGTGCAAGCATAATATAATTTATTTAATTTTAATATAAAATATCTGAAAATTAATACCAAATTTATTTATTTAAAATTTAGTAATTTTTTTTATAAATTTTAAGTGCTACATTTTAAATTAAATATATATTAATTGAAATTTGTAAAAACTTTACAATTCATGTATTATTACACTTCCTTTTATATAGTTTATTACATATATTTTTTCATGCCAACTTTTATAATTTAAAAATAAAAAATCAATATTATTAAGTAGTATACACATAATCTAATATTTTTAATATAAAATTATTTTTAATAAGTAAAAATTTATTTTAATCAAATTAGTTAAATACTGTATTCTTATATCACTCGACGTCGGGGTCACGTTCCATTTTCATATTTGTTCTTATTTATCTTTTGTTTTATTTTCTTATTCACCTTTAATGCTTATGGTTTAAATACTAATATTATTAAAATAATATACATACATTTATTATTATTATTTTAAATAAGTTAAAGATTTAATTTAACTGAATGACTTAATTATATATGCTTTTTAGTTCTCGTATATATTACTTTATAGTTCATCTATCATTTCTTTTCTTTTAATTTATTACATTGCATAATTTTTTTAATGTTCACTATTATTATTTATCACTAAATAATATATATAATGTGATATATTTAATTTAATCATAGAAATATTTTAACTAGATTAAAAACTTAATATACATTGTACTAATTTGCTTATTTTATTTTTAATAAAAATATTTAATTGTTAAATTTAAATTTATTTATTTAAATTTTGTTAATTTTTTATTAACATAAAATTTTAAAATACTATATTTCAAAGTAAGTATATAACAATGAAGATTTTTTTATGACTTTAAAGTTTACACATTATTTCTATTTTATTGCATTTTTTATTTTTATGATTATTATTTATAATTTTAGCTATTAAAATTACTGGATAGTATGAATGTAGCAAATATTTTATTTTTATTATAAAAATATTTTAAATCAATTAAACATCTAATTTAACTAAATTACTTAATTATATATTTTATTTTTAATTTTTATATAACATTTCAAAATTTATTATCTACACATTTAAATATATAATTTTAAGATAAATATGTTAAATTTAATTTTAATACTTTTATTGCATACATATTATTTTTATATTAATAATAAAAAATATAAATACCCAAGCAAAGTATAGACGAAGCCTTAGTATGGAGGAAACGACATCAATGGAAGGATTGAAAGAGTAGTCAAGTCAACTTCCCTTTGAAGCTTTAACTATGGTAGATTCAAACCATATATACATTTTTGTTTCAGTCATTTTTTGTTAAAAAAAAAACCAAGAATGGGTCGAAAGTAATGGAAACCCAAAGCCAGTCTTTCTATCTTTTTTCAACTTCAGAGTTTTAGAAAGTACGTTTTGCCTAACTATAAAGATCTCATACTATCTTATTATATACATTAGCTTTGAGCCTATGCGATACACAGGTTCACAAGAATACCCAATAACATGACAAAATATACCTGTTTTAAGATATAAGAAGTTTTACACTATATATTATAATGGTTAATTAACTTCCATCCATGATAGTTATAGAATTCAATTTAATACAAACTTTAGTTGTTTTTTCCCTTTAAGTATGAAGTATATACATTCTAGCATGTCATGCAAAATAAGTTAGTGAATTGATATGTTTTATTCTTGCATTGCTATCTGCTAGTAATTTTTACAGCAACGAAAACATAGTAAAAGGTAACAAAGTAGTTTAGGCTTCATTAAGTTTGACTTATCTTATTCGTTCTCCTTTTTGATGATTTTCTTCATCTTCATGGAAGACATCTAAGGGCTCAACATCTTTGTAATGGGAGTTTCATCATCTTCATAATCTCTAGGCCTTTTTTTTTAAAGGTGTTATATCATCAATCGAAGCCAAGTTAGTGATGTGATTTGAAGCTATAGACAACACATCCTACATGAATAAAATAAGTTGTATTTAATGTTATAAATAATAGAATTGTAATATTGTAAAGTATAGTTCATGTCTTACAGGGTATATTACATTTTCTTTGTCTATTATCTTTAGCCAATGAGACAGAATACTCTCAATATCTTGTGACATGACCTGTTATGCATTAATACAAAGTATTTCATCAAATGCAAGTTGAGGATATCTTTCTTTCAAGTAATGTTACACAAATGCAAATCAAGGAATATGTTAATGATTGAACAAAAAATAGTTATATCTTTTTTTGTTTTACATTTTGCTATAGTTAGCATTTCTTATATGATACAACAGTCCATTACAAATCACAATTAGTCATTCAAATTGCTTGAAAACAATCCTTGTGGTCCTACAGTCCAAATTTGAGTATTATTCTCTTTTATCAACAGAAAGAAATGTAAAAAGTATAAGCTTCCATTTCCTTGTACAATGTATATAGTTTGTTTTCCTCAACAAGAAATTGAAACAATGTATTGGGCCTAAGTTCAGTCAAATGCTTTGTAGGAAATTCTAGTTTATGGTTAGTTATTGGTTTGCTAATGATCCTATGCTTTTTACTTGAAAGCTTTGGCTACACATGGATGACTTATATACCATGCTTTTAAAATGCAGGAAGTGTATGATATTTCCAAAAATGTGGGAAGTGTGTGATATTAATAAAAATGCATGATATGATATTCCTTTAAAATAAGAATGATGCTATGTACATGCAACTTAAGGAATTATGGTATTGGTTATATAGAAAAGAATTGGAGTCTACTTAGTTTTTTAGGACAAAGTAATATTTCCATGGCATTATCATTAGTGTTTCTTGTATGATGTGAAATCTAATAGAACTAATGGCAAGTCATGCATATTGCATCATAATGACATATGAATAAGGTCTAGACTATATGTTTTCCAATCTAACAGCAAAAGGTAAAAAGCCTTATTAATTAACCTATTATTTTTGGAAAGTTATGATATTAACTAATAGCTCTATCTATGTTATATATCTTCAACTTTATGTCAGAATATTTATTGATATTTTATATAGTTCTAGGGGAAGTTTGTGTAAAGTCATATTACTTCATAAGATTATAAATCATATAGTCAAAAAATGAATTCAAAAGGCAGCATATGGTGAATAAAATTAGTAAGTATTATAGTCAATTAACCTGATCAAGATTGAAGTTAGCCTTGAAATTCTCTATTTTCTCTTCATCTACATTTAAGCCAAGGATTGTGAAACCATTAAATCCATGGTTTAGCCTAGGATTGTTAGTATTATACTTTGAAATCTCTACTTTGAAGAGGAAAGTCTTGTCCTTCAATGAATCTAATTCAATAAGAAAGTTATCCTCATCATCCTCTTATATGAAAAAAAAATAATCAATTTAATTTTAATTGCTTTAATTTAATTTTCATGTGAAGTATAAATAGTAAAGTGGTTAGGACATTAGTTCCTTACTCTAACTTGGCATTTATAAAGATATTCAATTGATTGTTGCAGTACTTGCACATCTTTATGCTCAAATAGCTTAAATATTGCTCTTTGTGTATCATCACTAACTTGGAGATGAATTTTGTACCTATTAGGTTGAGAAAGTTAGCGCTTATGCATGTATATGTATATGAAGATAATTAGTCAATGCAATTAGTTAAGCTTCCTTGCTACACCTTGGAATTGTGAAGTCTAGATTTTTGTTGCAAGTGTAGCAAAGAATTTTGCTACCCATGCACCTAACCTTTTCCTGCATGAGTTGCATGCATCATAAAACCATTTGAATTGAGTCAAATTGTCTTTCTAATTACAATAATGGTGGCAGTTGATATCTAGTAATGAGGGAAAATTTGTAAGCAATTGTAATTAAAAAGAATCTTCTATATCATTGAGAATTACATTTATTTGCACCTCCTTTTTCTTTTATTTTCTTGAATTATCATCTTACTCACTGAATTCATCCAATCCTCTCTTATGGTTTTGGATGTTTGGCTTTGAACCTTAACAAACCTTTGTGATTCAATTTCATTGTGAAATTCAAGCTACAGTTGAAATAGAAATGTAAGTTGTAATCAATTCAAGGTTAACACTTACAAGCCCATAGTTAAGGTAATTGTAGATTTCATTAGAGAATTGCTTACATACCTCTTCTTCTTCAAATCTATGACTTGTGGAATATTTAGGTTGAATAAAATCCTTGATGCAGTCCACGAGTTTGTATACAATCCTAGCTAAATGAAACATAATAATAATGAAGGTGTTAGTTGTGTCTTTGATATACTTGTTGGCATAGTCAACTACATCCCCCCATACTGTACACATGAGCTTGACTTTGTTACAATCTAGAAAATTTAAATGTTAATTTTCAATATAAAAAAGTTATAGCCTAATAAATAATGAGTATGTTCACTTGAATTAACAATGTGAGTTACTTCGCATCTCTAATATGGATAATTTTCTTCTTACCACAATTGTCATAAGTATCAACTTCTCATGAGAATGCAATTCTCCAAGCATAGAAATAAATGTAACTCAGTATTAGTCTATGGGGGTTATATTAAAGTATCTAGCAATAGTGTATTGTCAAATAATATTTTTTATGGAAAAGCTCTTGTGAGAATGTCATTAAATGGCACAAAGCTGTAACAATAAAGTGGCAGGTCAGCTTTGAGTGGCTAGATCACAGTGTTGCTATGAAAGTTAATTTTTTATCAGAATGTAGTTGCACGATAATCAATAGTATTTGGTACAACTCAAAAATTCTGTATTGCATAACATTTTTCCTTGGTTAATTTTGCTTTATATTTGCTTGACAACACCTTACTAAATGTTATTGCTTGGATTTTCTCCTCCTACAAAGATAAAGTTTTATTTTAAATGGGTTGCATTCAATTAGTGTAATTGCAAGTAGTTGATTCTAATTTCTCACATTGCTATCTATGAGTAGTAACTTTATACTCCGATGATTCTCATTATTGTTCCTTTCAGTAATCCATAGTCGAAACACCCTGACTTGAATCTTAAATATCTGAATATTAAGGTGCAATTCAAATATTGAGCTAACTTTTCTTAACATTTAAAGCAATCTGCACTCTTTATCTATATTTATATGATACATTCAAACATAATATCATTTCAATAGGAAAGCAAGCAATATTATTACACAGATATTGATGAAGATAATAATCAAAGTAGTAGACAAATTGAAACTATTTTATAGAAAAGTGAATTAAGTCTAGTAGCAGAGGGTTAGAAAATAAATTCCAAAGTATGCCACAACTAATAAGGGCAAATGGCTCATTTGGATTCCTAATAATGATGATCTATTACTATAGTTAGGAAAAGGAAACATTTGGAATCATATTCTATAAGACTTCTGTATACATAACATTGAGGGTAGAGGTGCATGGTTTTTTATTTTTATTGTGAACGAGGAATTTAAGTCCAGCTTTGGTTTTAACTCATGTAACTACAAGATAGAGTTGTTTATGAGTGAAAATATCTTTTGGGAGATAAACTCCAACATTGACCAAAGATTACCTTTAACTTTTATTAATTTTCATGCAATATTATATGACCAAAGGGAATTGTCTCTTTTGAACGCTAAAAGGAAGGTGAATATTAGATGAAGTCATGTTCATCCAAGGTATGAACATTCTTTTTCCAAGGCTATTACTAGTGATGATTTTAACTTTAAGAACATAACTTCCAAGGCATATTATGATGAGTCTTGTTCTATTACCCAAACTAATTGATTGGTTTATATTCTTGAGAAGCATTATTGGAACTCTAATTTTCAACACCAATTTATGATTTAGGAAGCTAAAAGTTATAATATCATTAAGTATTTTAATGGTATGCATCTCATCTCTTGCTAGGCCAGTTTGGTTAGATTTGGAAATTAAATCTAAGTTATAGTATTTAACACATTCCCTTGGAGTCAAGAAAAGCATATATGAGTTAACTAACTTAATAGTTTCCAGCTTTAGGATGAGGATGGCATGATCTTTCAATTATTCTAGGTCAGATTCATAAATTAAATATGAGCTATAGTATTTAACACATTCCCCCAGAGTCAAGGAAAGCATATATAAGTTAATTAAGTCAACAGTCTCTAACTTTAGGGTGAGGATGACATAATCTTTCAAATATTCTAGGTTATCATATTGTTAGGAGAAACTTAGGTATGTGGCTTTGACAATTGCTTCAATTGGATTATCAAACTCTATGATTAAAAGTTCTTCTAGAATCTAAATTTCAACTTTTTTATCTTTTGGTTCTTATAGTTCACTATTTCTAATATTGAGAATCTAATTAGCAAATTATTTGAGTTCTTATTGATCTCGAATATCAAATGTGGATTAAAGTTTCATATTATTTGTTAAGGCTAGAACTTTGCAATGATGTCATAAATGAGAAGAGTTTAGTGATGTGGGAACAATATTATATTGGCTACCTTTTAGAACAATAGGAAGTATTTGGTGAAAGTCACTGTTGAATACAATGCATTTTCCTTCAAATGGAAGCTGAGCACTATCAGGAACATCAAAGTTTAAGGTCTTATTAAGTGCTTTAAAGCAAAACTTATGCATCATTAGAGCTTCATCCTATATAATTAACTTACTTTTTATTATTAAATTAACCTTATTAGTACCTTACAAGATATTATAGGTGGAATCTTCAAAAATAGACAATGGAATTATGAATCATGAAAAAGTAGTTTGTCTAGCTGGAAGTAATATTGATGCAGTACCATATGATATAATTGTTAAAATAATTTCTCCCTTGGAATACAATATGGATGTCGAGCTTATCCATAGATAAGTTTTGCTAGTACCTCTATACCTATAAACAAAGTAAATGGATGGTTCAATCTTTGTTAGTGAATTCATAATCATGTTAAATATTTGCTTATGTTTAGAAGCCATTATACTTAACAATCTATTAACTTCTTCAGCTAATTGGACACAGTCGAAATTCAATTATTTTGTAATCAAATTATTCCTTAAATGACTTGTGTAATCCCTTTGAGGTGTAGGCATACCAATGAAATCTTTTAGGCTTTTGTCATTTGCTTGTAGTATTTTCTTAATGAGGAAAAAAGTGTAATTTTTCTTTTAATTATCATCAAGCTAAAGACCTAATAAAAATTAGACATAAATTCATACATAATCAAATATTAAGGAACATATACAGTTTTGAAAACATTAACATCAAGTGTGTGAGTTGAATTTGGGACTTGAACTATTCACTAATGACTAGTGTAGAAAATATTAGTTACAATAAAGATGATAACTAACAATGCAATTTGGGTAGAAAAAAATTAAGAGCAGGATTAACATAAAATAAATAGTCACAATTATTTAAATTAAGTTTGACTAATTCTTTGCATTTGTTTATATATACAAAAGTAATCACATATAATCTTCTAAGTAGTCATAATCATTGAAGAAAAACTATTATATTATCAGTTATACTATGATTTGGGTTCACTTTATTATTCTATTCTTTTAACTTGTGTGAAGGTATTTGGTGATATGAATTTTCTATAAAAATAACTTTACTACTATCTAACACTTTTAGTTTGTTGAATTTCCATCTGGATGGCATGTATTATGTTTTAGCTGTATTTTATGTTGTAGAATGTTTATTGGGATTTTGAGGAATGATATGCAATTATAAGCCAACGTTATGACCTTCAAACTATAGCTCAAGTTTCTTTTCTTTTGATTATTTTCCATTGCTGAAGTCTCTTTTTTTCTCACTCCATCTTTTCTAGCTTTGTAGTAAAGAAACTTGAAACTTCATCACTAAGTGCAAAAGATTTATTACTCCAACTAACAGTTAGTTTATTTCCAATATGGTTTTTTTTTTTTTTTACCTTCGAAGAAAGACTTTCCCAAATTTATTATTGGACCTTATTTCCTATATCGACATTATTTTCTTAGCAGGAAATAGGAATGTATTGTTATTTTGCCTAGTTGTATTTGAAATGCTTCTCCATGGAAAGGCTTTCAACTATTGACAATTACATAGGGAAGTGATGCATAAATATAATTTTTAACTACAGTTTGGAGGGATTTTTTTAAAGTAATTATTATTCTAAGTAGAAAGAAGGTAGGACTTAGAATAGAAAATGGTTAGTTTTTATGTGGGTATTAATGTTTATAAGTTTCACCAATATTTGGTGGAATGAAATCACATGAAGTTGTTATTCATATGTTCATATGCTTTCCACTTGAAGAGGAGAATTGGAGTGAGTTTATGAAGACTCTAGTTTCTAATTTTGTTATGCTAAGGTAAAGTGCTAGTGTGGTATATCTAAAGTAGAAGATGATAGTAGGATGGAATTTAAGTTTATAGTGGTGTTTTATGGAAGCTAATTTTGATAGTGTGTTTTGTTATAAGTGTGAATTATCTTATTAAAAGTAATTTTTGTAGAATAAATTTAGAGTGGATTTATTTTTTTGTTTGTAGTACATCAATCTAATCAATGGAATTTCCCATCCTTCCTTATAAATTCTCTTGTTCATTGGATTAACAGCCTATTGTATCTTTTTGTACTAACTTATACATCTCTTATGTACTTGGAAAATCCTCATAATGATTTCTATATATCATATTTAATTATAAAAGGTTTTACTTTAGTGGTGTTGTAGTAGTCATCGTTAGAATAAGGAAGGGAAAAAGGGTTGGTGTGACTTTATTAAGAGGAGAGGAATTGTATAAGTAGAGTATAAGATATATTCTTAGAAAAGATTCCAAAAGGCTATGAACTACAACCAAAAAGAAAAAAGGAAACAATTAATCAATTAGTACTTAGATACTTAGTTGTCTATAAAAATGGTAAGCTCATTCATGGAAGAAACCATGAGCTTCAAACCATAGAGAAACAGTAGATAGAATCTTATCTTACAATAGATCAATAGGAATAGATTGATGTGTAATAGATCGAGTTTGTCAAGATCTATTTTGAAAATAAGCTTGATTTATGATGAGTATGGTCACTAGCAGTGTTTTTTAAGCATTGTTCTTGATTGATAAGATTTTATGCCATATTTATAACTCAAACGTAATAAAGTTTAGATAAAGTAAATATAGGTGAAAGGAATAATTACCAACTTATTGAGATTGACAGCAAATGAAGAATATAGACAAACATGTTATAAATTTATTTAAGAAAATTTAAGTTAACAAAAAAGGAATCTATAAAGTAAGTACACTATCATTATGAAGATGATATGACATGGCATCACTATGTTAAACTTTATCCAGTTTTGATGCTCATATTTAATCCAAGGAAAAAGCTAAACAGTCATATTAATATTGTGTTAAAATCATACCTTTGCAATTCATGGATTTTTGCTATATCTACAGTGTATCTTCAAAAAGGATTAACAACGTTTCTTGCTATACAAAATCTAGTCTTGAAATGCTATTAGATAGAAACATTATTACAAATAGAAATATCTATTTGTAACCATTACCCCAAATATTAACTTCTTTTATGGCACTAATGAATTCTTTATCATCATCTAACAGTCCTCTTTCATAATAGGTATCTCAAAATTTATCACACACAATTCCATCATATTTGAGTATGTTTTCGATCTCTTCTGGATTGCGAACCTTAATGAGTAGTATTCTTAAATAGAAAAGTTCACCATTGCTTGGTGGAACATGTTGAAGTCTTCAAATTGTAAATCTTTATTTTCTTTTATGCCATTCTTGATCCTCTACTTTGAACATAAAATATTTTGGAAACTTAGCATATGTTAACTCTTTTACTTCAAGATATTTCTTATTGGCTTTTAACCAAGCAAGAAACATTGATTCTCCAATTGATTCCCTTTCGATGACTTCATTCAAAGGTTGATTATGTTGATATGTAACAAAATTTTCATCAAGCAAATAACTAGTGGGTATCGATATTGAATTTCAAAGGAATATATTCTTCAAGCAACTTCATATGGCAAGTGATGAGAAAAATATTTATTATTTTATTTTCTCTTATTTTATATCTTTTAAGTGTTATATTTGCTTAATTTCACTAAATAGGCCTTGTTTTATAATTTGTGTCAATTTTACAATATTATGGATTTATTTAGTAAATGCTAAATTTTGATATTATTTTTATTTTTTAGTCATATATTAGGCTTCGGATGTTAGATTAAGGCAAACTTTATATTCTTGGAAAGCTAAAAAAAAGAACTATAACTTTTATATTTTGGTTAAAGCTCAGTTAGACTTTTTCAAGCCTTTATTTAGTTGAGAAGTGGAAGCTCTATCTTTGTCTTAGCTGAACCTATTTCTATATTTGGACTATATTTGGAGCTATAGTAATCCGATTAACCTAAAACCAATGCCTAAATTCTTATAAGACACATGCCAACAAGTTTGATGTTTGTGGATTTTCCAAATTACATTGACTTCATGGTCAAAATCTAGTTGGAAGTCAAATGTGTAGGAATTCATTGATTTATCTATTGGATTTAATTGACTTATAACAAGTAGGTTTGGGCTTATAAAAATTAGAAAGGCTTTATTATTGTAATTCTAAGAGTCATCTAATCCTAATCTAATAAGGTTTTAGACTAATTATGTTATATAAATAGGCAAGAGAGCTGAAGAGAAGAAGACATTCAGACCTTACACAAAGTTCAACAGCATAGTTTTTTCTTTCTTTTCTTATTTTCAAGCCATGGAAGGCTAGAGGTTCTTAGTTGATTCAAGGATTGTGAAGCTCTTCTCCTTAAGGATTATAAGATCTTGATTAGTAATGTTAATTTTCTCCTATTGATTTTCTTCTTTCTCTAATTGCTTGTGCTAAATTATTAAGATTGCCTGTGATAAGTGCTGATTTGGTATAATTGGTACTTAATCTAGTGATTTTTATTCTTTTGCTATTTGAATGTGAAATTATGGTTGATTAATCATGGTTTTACATGTTAGGATAGAGGGTTAGGGGATTACTTCAGTGATATCTAATTTCATTTCCTAAATCAACTCAATTTTATCTATAAGTTAATTTTGATCTAGTATCGAAATTATGGCGATTGCTTAATTCATCTTCTAATATTAATTAACTAAACTCTAGGTGATTGTCTAACATAGGATTTGTGAATTATTTCAAGAATTTCGAGTAATCCAAGGTTGAAAAGTTAATTGGAGCAATCAAATATTTTGTGATCCCGAATTAATCCATATTAAGAGCTATCATATCCTTGAATTGGCTGCATTTTGTATATTGATTTCTTTCTGTTTAATTACTATTTTACTTCTATTTTATGCTTGTTTATTTTATTTTTATCATTTTAATTTCGTCCAATCAACCCTCCCAAATTTTACATTCTATCATTACATAATCTCTTATATAGCAAATAGCATATTAGTTCTATTTCTACACACCATTCTATTTTATTGCATTTATATTTTGTTTTCATTAGTTTCTTTCATTTTCAATGCATCAATAAGTCAAAAATTGTGTAAATATTGTTAAGAATTCATTTAGGAAGGATAAAATTAAAAGATCATTAGGGGTACGACCTAGTTGCGCCACTATCTACATTATTGTTGTAGCAATCAATATTTTTAACTAATTTTGGTGCATTGCAACATGCATATCAACAAGATGTACTGGTAATTGTAAGATAGTTTGATTTCGTCAACCTCACACCCATTGGCACAATCTTGGCTACAATTATAAATTGCTATAATGGCTTGATCATTACCTTCATTAATGTACTTGAAAAGATACTTGATAGATGACCCTTTATTACACCATTTCATGTTAATGTGGGCTTGAAACATTATTAAGAGTCTTAGATTGTATGGTACAACATATTGGTTGTTTAAGTAGACTTTATTTCTTTCAATGGTCCTTCTATCGTTTCTTTTTTTATATATAGGAAACCTATATTCAAAAATGATAGTTCTTTCCTAAAAGTTCTTTAGGAAATGTTTTGTGCACTTGCCATCCTTTATACATGGAGAATGGATGTTAGCAACCTTACAAGGTCTATGGATCATAAAGTTTGAAATCATATTGTATAATTTAGGTTTAGTTTCTTTATTGGGGATCTTAGCACAATCATTTAGTCTATTTTAGAAAGGGTTGGTAACTCGGAATTAGGAAATAGAAACTATAGAATATGTGCATGTGGCAGACCTTTTTTCTGAAAATAAATTGTATAGATAACTACAATAAACAATAAGAAATAAATGGTTAGTGAATCTATGATGAAAATATATGACTTTGTATTGTATCACACGATATATAAGTTAAAGAAGGATAATTTGCATACCTACTTTTACAGCACCAAAGAATTCTCCTTTCTTCAAGGTCTTCATAAGTTGCTTAAGTTTAAAATGGAAGACATGTGAAATAATATTACTCTGATCTTCTGGTTTATGTGACGCTCACTGGAGATATCTTTCAAGTTTAAGACACTTAGGATTTCATGTGAATGTGATGAATAGGTCTAGATAACATGCCCACTTACAAATTGCTATTGCATCACTATAGTTTTGAATCATATACCTTACACCTCCAGTAAAGCTTAATGGCAGGATGATATGCCTACTAGTACATGTTCCATCCATATCCCTTTTAAGTATAGCTTCAAATAGTCCTTTATACATCATGGTACGCAAATCTGTTTGATGATTTCTAATGTAAGCTAGCTTTTTTAATTCAATCATCGTGTAACCATTGACAATAAATTGTTGAAAAAGCCTTCTGGAACTCATGAGTAATGATGGTTCCTTCAATTTGATTTGTATTCAATATGCCATGATTCTCGAATTGTAATAGTATGGTTCCTTCTAGTTTTTCTAGGTAAAACATCAGTATGCTCAATTTTGTCATGATACCCATTCTCACCATATGGGAACAATATAGGATATTGAAAAGGCAAGTATAAGAGATGCAATTCATGTATCCTCTGTAATTGACCATTATAGCCATGAATTATGATGTCTCGTAAATCACCAAAATCCACAACACCAACCACTAGGCCCTAATTTTATCAATAGTGGGCAAGTTATAAACATGTCCATCTTTTTTCCACTCATAAATTAATCTTAGCTTCAAGTTTGAATTATTTTTGAGTTCATATGCTTCCCTAACTATATGGAAGGACTTAGTTAAATTCTTGTTGTCATTAAACATTTGTCTCAAATTGGCAATAATTTCTTCCTTAACTTTTTGTTTAGAACCATTAGAATTGCCATAAAAAAGAACAAAGATTTTCATGTAAGAAAACACATTTTGTTTCCAAAAAGTGTATAAATCATGATAACAATGGTTATTGATATGTTGTTGTAGAAATTCATTGCTAACTTTATTTCTTGTATCATAAATGTAAAGTTAGGTGAATTGAAGCATTTGACCTTTCAGAGGTAGTAAGCTACCAATGCGGTGGACATTCGCTCCATTCAACCGAAACACATAAGGGCTAATACCATTATTTATACTTCTATCCATTTTGCCATTCATTAAGGTGAATATGAACATTGCATTGTACATTCGAATATTTTCTATGAAGTGTTTTGGTATAAAAGATTCTTTCTCATTCATCAACCATTGTAAATAAGCTGGTAGTTTTCTTGTAGTATGCAATTTGATCTTTCCTTGCATACAACACATGGAGAACTTAGGAATCGTATTACTATTAGATGTTAATAATCTTTTAGTATACCAAAATGAAAAACCACAAAATTGACACTTAAATTCAAGGTCGCCATCATTTGCATAAGTTGAACAACATAAAGAAGGCATGAATGAACTTATTCAATGAATAAGAAGCTAAATACTAAAAATAACTTCATTAAATGGTTCTTACATACTAGTTGAACTTCTTATAGATGTAGGAATGGGAAGCAAATTTCCTTCATCTAAAATAATAATATAATTTTAGTGATTTCTTAAGTAAAAAGTAAATTGTAAATGCACTTAATTGATGTTCATAGTGTCTAAAGTAATTTAGTCCACAGGGTAGTATAAAACACAATTATGCATATGCAGATATAATAATGGACATGTACAGATCAGTGGTGACATCTTTTGCTGGCATTGTTTCTTCCCTATTCCTATTACCATCTTGTATGATTCCTCTATCATTAGCATAGGTAATAAGTGTGGTTTCCATAGAACAGCTTGTGGTTGATTCTTCATAATATCAATAGAAGTAACAATAATTTGAACAATGACATTTTATTCTCTTTGTTTGTAAACTGTACTGGTGCATGACTATAAAAAAGACTAAAATCTATTATGTTAATACTATATTGCAAACTTTCCTTAAACTTATAAATATCAATTCATAAACACGTGAATAGATCTGTCAAAATAACCTAACCTAACTAGGCAAATCTAACGAAAAAAAATTGTATTTCGGGTCAATCCCAGGCCAAGTTACTTTTTTACCAGGTCAAGTCCAAATCGAGTTGTTACAGTATTAGTCCCAATTCTAGTCCTAGTTTGACATTTACTAAGCGGGTTTAGATGAGTTTTTATAACTCATTATATTTTAATATTAATATCATCATATTAATTTTTTGTTTATTATTAATTTTTATCATTAATTAATTAAAATATATTATTATTTATTAAATATAATTATATATTATTATGACTTAAAATTTTATTATATATATATATATATCAATGAGTTATATATATTATATATGAAAATAAATATATATTATTAAATATATATTAATCAAGATCAAAATATTATATGAAAATAAATATATTATATAAATATATAATATAAAATTTACTTTATTATATATAAATATATAAATATAATAATATATATTTATTTTATTTAATAAAATAAATATATATTATTAAATATATATTGATCAATGCCAAAGTGTTATAAATAAATAATTATTTATATAATATATTAATAAAAATAATTATAATAATTTTTATATAATAATAAAATAGATAATAATGTATTATATTATATATAAGTATATAATATATTTAAAATTAATATCAAAATTATTTAATTAAAAATTTTAAATAATTTTAAATTTTAATATTAAAATATTAATTAAATTTCAATATAATTATTTTTTTAATAAATTTATATAATATATTAATAATATTAAATATATAAATTTATTAGTTATTTAATATTACTCATATATAATTTTAATATTATATTTATTAAAATTTAATTTTAATATACTAAAACTAATATTTTAATATTTATATAAAAAATAAATATATAATAATAAATTAATTATTTATTATTTATTACTTATTACTATTACCAGACTAACGGGCTAACCTAATAATTCAATAGATTAACACTTACTAGTGTTAGTCCTTTACTAAGTCAAGCTAACCAGTTTCAGTCTCTTACCAGGTCGAGCCATTATTATCATTTTCTATACTAATCTCAGTCTCAGGTTAGGCAAAATTATACTAATTCTAAGGTAATCTATTAAACCCAATCCCTTTTGACACCTTTACACATGAATAACATTACATGCATTTGAATACTGAGAAGAAAATTTATACTTATGAACTGAAATTAATTTCCAATCATGATTATATTGTCAATATTCCTATAAATGTTAGTAATAATGGATAAGATTGAATTGTCCACTATAGGAATTGAATAACGTTAACTACCACCCTCTATAATAAATGTAAAAGAATGCTAGAATGACGTTATAACTAATTTAAAGTTTCGTATTAGGAAATGTTATTATCAAGTAGTTACTACCATTTGGCCTTACATTACCTCTAACTTTTGGTGCTTGCACAATACTTTCATAGATGGTAGAAAAATTCTCTTTGACACCAACAAGTGTAAATTTGCTAGCTTTCAATTATTTTTCTAAATTTCCTTCTTTTTGACATGAAGTCCTATTAATTTTATGGTCTCCAATTGAAGTATTATTATTCTCTTCGTTGTTAATATAATAAGATCTCTTATTTCTCTTATTGCCATTCCCTAAAATAAACATCGATACTTAACATTTACAATAGTAATTGTATGATTGCAAAAAGTGTCAAAATTGTAAAGTGTAAATGAAAATGAATGTCTTGAAACTAACCTGCGTCACAAAATTTAGTATCCAAGTTAATCATGCAATTTGAAATATCATAAAGTACATGATTGGTTACAATTTTCTCATTGGAGCTTGCATCCGTTAATGCCTTTTAACACTAATTATGGTCATTTCCTTATCCATAGTTATCATATGGCTATTACAAACATCGAGGCCTAGTTTGCCATCAGTAACAAGCCTTGGACTCACATGAACATAATTATTGACAGTATCACAGTCAAAGATGATAGAGAATGAGTTTGTTTGTGCATAAATCATTGGAAGGGTATCTACAATCATAAACATACTCAATAATTATATCACATTAGAGGGAATCTTGACTAAATAAAAAAATAATATCATTGAAGTTAGCATTCTACCTTTATTTAAGCCATTATTGTGTTATAACGTTTCCACTCTTTTCAACTTCCTCTTGAATCAAACATGTCTATATTGTTATTTTCTCGATTGTGAAGAGTCCATATCGCTTTAATAAAATTTTTGGTGGGAACTCATTGTAACCATATTAGCTAAGCTTATAAGTAAAACATCTATGCTACACTAAAATACTTCCAACCCTAAAAAATAAATTAACTTAAGGAAGGTAATTTCATTAACTTTTTTTAGCAATGTAAAGACCATATATAAGAATAACAAACACAAAAAATCATTCCAAAAATAGATTGTACTAAAAGGCACTGCAACATTTGTTCTATCATTTAAGTGCATAATATTTACAAAAAATAACATAATTATTATTGATATAAAATGAAAATTAGATATATTAATATGTAATAGTTTAACTTATAATCTAGTCATGAGGCCATTTCTCATATAATTGCATGAACTTTATTATGTATGCAATTATAAGGGCAACTATGAATAGTAAGAAGTAACACTTTTTAGAGATAGCATCCATAGTTATTATAAAAAAGGATAAATAATTTAAGGTCGAGATAAAACTTGAATGTTAATTATAGGGAGGGAAAGCACTTTCTTGAAAGGTTCCAAACAAGGAATTTCAAGATGCTAGTACATAAGAACCTATATATAGAGCAGGACACTTTTACTTATTTTTGCACAATTAATAATAAGCAATTAAGATATCTAAAGGCAAGATTTCATAAAATTGATGAAAATCAATGGGAAAAAAAAGATAGTAAATCCATAGGCTAACTGATATGCATAGCATGACATATCATTAACATATGGCATACCTGTGAAAGCTCTTACCTAGGAGCTAAACATTAAAGGCAAAAAGTGCAAATTGAGTTCCTAGGAATGGCTTCTATATAGATAAAGGAACTTGTAATCAACACAAATATGTTGCTGTTGAATTCAAACAATAGGCACGTGTATTCTTCCTTATGCATGTTATTGTTCTATATGAATTACCCTTTGTATTCCCTGCCTTCCTAGTTTCTTCTAGAATAAGATGTGATCATGTGACAATAGTTCTTATGGATTAAACATAGCAAAATAGTAGTAAGTTGTAAGCTCTATTATGTTAGTAAAATAGTGTGCCCTTGATATGTAAGATTCTTATGTGCAAATAACCATTTCTACAATAACATTAGTACGTACCACCCTCGAAGATTACATTTTTCCCTTATATTTGCGCATGAATCACATGCCTTATTATGTATTGTAGCATAATACTATTTATCCTTCAATGAGCTTCCTTTTTGATAGAAGTATGACCGAGGATTGTATTAACCCCATTAACAACCTTGAAAGTATTGGTAGGTGCCTTTTCTTAATCCTAGCAAGCATTATTTTAATTCTCATCTATTAGAGAAAGTACCTTTTATATTAAATTCTATCTTTTCCATCATCAATCCTTTTCTGAATTATAATAGGAATTCAAGATAATGTGTGAAAAATAAAGTAAGAAAATAAAAAGATATGCTAGTGTTGTGTATTGAGGGTGGCAATTAGAGATAAATTGAACTAATGCCAATATTTAATTTCACTAATTTATTTCTTAGTCATGCTTTAAACTTATCATATTGGTTGTATGTTTTCTTTAACGGATGCCAGAAATTGTTATTGAAAGGTGGTTAATTGGTAAATAAAAATAACATTTTTATTGCATCTGTTGGTCTATTGATTTTCTATGGTAAAATAGGAATGGTGCTATGGAAAGGAATTGAAAGTGGAGAAGGAAGAGGGCATCCATTTTCTTTGTGATGTTTGTGAAAATATGAGTAGAGTAAAATAATTTATATTATTTTGTAACTTCTTATGAAAGCTTCCTAGAAACCCATACATAGAAAAGGATTAACACAAACCCTCACCACCATATTCAACATTCAAAATACATGTAAATGACAATGTCAATAGAAGAGGATAATCACATAAGCGAGATCAACAAAGCAAAAACCCCATGTCCTTTAAACCACAATACCTATTACCTGAATAATAGAACATTGAATGGAGTAAATATAGAGCTTTGCAGTTTGAGAACAAAGAAGTGGAGACAAACTAGACAAATCAAAATACTTTCATCAGTTCACTGTATGGCTGTTAGCCTCTTGAAGGTTAGGCTCATTTAATACACGTCATATCAAATTGTTCTTGGCATGTGCACAAGAAGACCATTGTACTTAACAGACACTCATAAACATCTCTTTGTACTTAAAAAACTAAAAATGCTTGTACTATATACTCCGTCCTAAAATAAAATGCAAAAAATTGAGTATAATTCTTGGTCAACTGTCGCAAATGGCCTTTCTTATATTATTTAACTAAAAACACCTTCTGTCATCCATAAAAAGTGAAACAAAAGGAGGAAACTTATTTACATTTACAACCACCCTTAGAAATGAATATATTGAATTAGAAAATCATATAATTATATAATTTTCACACAATAAAAAATTCTCAAAAAAAATGCATAACGGAAAAGCACATATAAAATTCTTCGATTGAACCAAGGACGAACAAAATAGAAAAAAAAATTGAAAAGGGAAATAGAAAACACAACTACAAAAATCCTAACTAAATGAACAAAACAAAGCAATAGATAAAGTAGAAAAACTAAAACCAATTAAAAAATACCTCTAATGTGTCCAACTAAGCTCCAAAGAGGCATCTATTGAATCTATTTGCAGAACCATGAAACAAAAACCTAGTCACTCCCCTGCCTAAACCCACCATTGCAAGCATTCGTAACCCTAAAAACCATGCCTTCCATCTTATTGTGGAAGAACAAAGGAAACCCTAGTTAAGGAATGAGTGCAACATTAGCACCATTTTACTACCAACCAATTTAATATGGAAGATAAATGCGTTTAGAAAAAGTTAATGGCCAAGAAATTTGAGACATAATTTTTTATTCCTTTGAACACATTAATTGTTTTTGAAATGGAGAAGGTTTTGGCATATTAACTATGGTTGAAATTGAGAAGGGAGAATAGATTTTATTACAAACAAAAAATTGGCCAAGAAAGAAGAGAAATGTTTAGCAAAAACTTAGGCCCATACATGCAGTTTGAGAGAAGAAGGCTATAAATTGGCCTAATATTGGAGTAGGAGGAAATTGTGGTCCAGCAAAAGTAGGAGAAATAGGCGGGAAAATGAAAATCTAGAGCTCAGAGGAGCTAACATGTTAGGCATGAAATATAATATGGTAAGAGGAAACAGAAGCTTGTTTTATCTATTTAGATATAGATTTTGCTTTGTAAAAGCAAATTCCACATTCCTAATTACTAGTTTCGTTTACTAAGAGCTAAATTCATAATTTCTTAAATTATAATGCCATATTGCTATTTATTCCTTACAAAGACAAATAATTTTTTAAAAATAAATGATTGAGATTTGATTTCATCAATTGAAACCTAATTTTAGCCAAAAAAGGAAAAAAATCGACATTTAGCCAATTTACCTTGTGTTACAACAAAAAGACAATTTAAAATTTAATTAAGATAAAATATGAAAAGGAAAATTTTAAATTGTTAATATGTGAGATAATAACAATTATAAATTACATTTTTTTTTATATTTCTCTAACAAATCATATGAAAAGTTTAAATTTAAAATTTTCTTTTCTTTCATCCTATTTTTTATACATCACAATAGTCTCATTCTTATATCCTCTACTCAATGGAATATTAAATAGCTATTCCATCCCAACAATAAATTTCCTCCTTAAATTTATATTTTCAAATTTTATTTCATCCATCATTTTTTTATAAATAGTTCTTTATTTTTTGCAGATAGTAGGACTCTTCTTTCTTTTAGATGATCTATATTTCTATTTAAAATGCACAACATAATTCACATGACTCATGTTTGGTAAATAATTGTTTGACCAGCTTTTGTAACTTTTGTCTAGTTTGATTAAAATTGACTGATTACTTATTTAATAAACTAATATTAATGTTTGACAATTAATTGTTTAACAATTAATTACTAGCCAAACAAACTCTCATTTATAAAAATGCTAGAAAAGCTAATGTTTTGCATTCAACAAGTCCATGAAGAATTATAAAAAGATCAAATTACCCCTAATTAATTTTATATTTTCTAATTTGTCTTTCTTGAGAAAACCAAATATATTAAGCATTTATACTTTACTTTCCTCGTTTTTCTATCACCCAATAAAGTCATCGCTTTTGTGGTTGGTGTCGAAATTGTTAAATTAAAATTATTTCATTTTATTTATAAAAATAGATAATAATTAAATAATTTTAAAATTTGTTTATTATATTATTTTAAATTATAAAATTTAATAATTATAAAAATTATATTAAGTTAATTTTAAAAAAATTGATATATAATTAATTAAAATAATAGATTATTTATAAAAAAATTTAATCTATTAAATATAGAATCTAAAATATTAAAATAAACGAATACTTAAATAACTCATAAAATATATTCATATTTTTATATATTATTTTACATACAAATAACTAATAATAAATAATTAATTTTATTAAATATTTTTATTTAAATAACTAATATAATTAATTAATTAATATAATTAATTATTAATTAATAATTAATCAAATTAATTAACCATTAATATAATTAGGAAATTAACAGATAAGGTCGTATTCCTGCCCTCTTCTTTAGCTTCGGACAGCTCTAGTAAAATCACTTCAAAACGACACTGCACCACCCAACGGTCCCTCTTTATTTAAAACGCAAAGGGAAGGAAGCAGACCAAACCCACTTCACTGGCAGCGAAGCCCAGCCTAAATTATATTGTTCAAAGGTTACACAACGGAGGCAATGTTTCGCGCCAATTTTCTCCCTCTAGTCTAGTTATAGGTAGTCTCTCTCTATCTCTCTTTCTCTCTCTCGCCGAACCCTAGAACAACGGCTCTTGCATCCTTCCGTCGTCAATGGCCGAAACCCCTAACAAGCTTCTTAACTCTCCCAGAAAATCCAAGCGGCAGCTCCAATTCAATGCTAGATATTCTCCTTCCATAACCCCTGCGACCCCACAATCCATAGCGCCCCGCAGATCCACTCGTAGGAACTCATTGGTGTTGGATTCAATCAATTCTCAAAAGTCTCTCGATTGCACTGATACACCTTCTAAAAACTTGCGAAGAACCCCTAGAGATGTGAAATCCAGGGACAACCATTATGTGAAGAAGTCTCGTCGAGCCATTAACTATGTGGAAGAGTCTAGTGAAGATAAAGTGGAAACTCGTAGTACCAGGGGAAAAAATTCAAAATTTGAAACCCCAAAGAAAGAGAACAACTGTGGATATACAAATACCCGAACTTCTGCCAAAAAGGGTGAAAATTTGCGGCGTACTAAAGATGGAGGAGATTCACTGGAAGTTCCATTTTCTCCAACATCGCCTGATCAATCTGAGACTAGGAAGAGGAAAAGGGTGGATGAAAGGAAGGTTGTCACTAGAGCAATGGCATCTAGAAGCGGGAAATCTGACAAGAGCGAAAAGAGCGGCAGTTTTCCTAAGAGACGGGTGTATTATAAAAAAGTAGTGTACGACGGAGGTGAGTTTGAGGTGGGCGATGATGTTTATATTAAGAGAAGAGAAGATGCAACCTCAGATGACGAAGACCCAGAAGTGGAGGAATGTAGATTGTGCTTCAATTCTGGAGATGACGTGATGATTGAGTGCGATGATTGTTTAGGTGGGTTTCATTTGAAATGTTTGAGACCACCATTGGCGGAGGTTCCAGAAGGTGACTGGATATGTGGATTTTGTGAGGCTCATAAGATCGGTAAAGAAGTGAAGTTTCCTGTGCCTCCGGAGGGGAAGAAAGTAGCTAGGACCATGAGGGAGAAGCTTCTTTCCAGTGATCTATGGGCTGCTCGTATTGAGAGGTATTTTCTTTCTGTTGTCCAATGACTTGAGGTTATCTTGTTATCATTTCATGAATTATACTTTCCTTCAATTTGACTCTTTGTCTTCTTCTTCCTTTTCCCCCAAAGCAGGATATGGAAAGAAGTAGATGGTAGCTACTGGTGTCGTACAAGATGGTATATGATCCCAGAAGAGACCGCTGTTGGGAGGCAACCGCATAACCTGAGGAGGGAGATTTATCAAACAAATGATTTTTCAGACATTGAGGTGGTGAATGATAACTGCTTTTGATGGTTATGTTGTGATAATTTAAGTGCTAGAATGACTGCATTTATTTAGGTTGAAACTTATCCCCTCAATTTTATTCATGGTGTTCCTTGGTTCAATGCAGATGGAATCTGTTCTTAGACATTGCTATGTCAAAACCCCCAGAGAATACGCCAATTCTGACAAGGAAGGAGATGATGTTTTCTTGTGTGAATATGAATATGACATTCATTGGCACAGTTTTAAGCGTCTTGCTGACATTGATGGTGACAAAGAGGTAATTGCATCAAAAGAAAGAAAATATAAGGATCCTGTATATTGCAGAAGTCAGCATTTAACAATTTTCTGGTATTTACTGGTTTGTTCTTACATGATAGAACGGTGAAGTGACGGACAGCGATGAAGATTGGATTCTTTGCAAGGAACCAGACTCCGATACAGATGATGACATTGAATACGAAGAGGAGAATATAAGAATTTCAAAATCCCAGCCATTGTCAAATCATGAGCTAGCTGCAGTATGGCTTTCATTTTTACTTCAGTTCATGTATTGGCTTTTTGGTTTCCTAATTAAGGTATCATTTGTACTTGATACAGAATCTGCGTAGGGGACAGTTCTTTGGACTTCAAAAAATAGGTACCAAAACAATTCCGCAGCATGTGAGGTCCCACAAACAGACTGAACTTGAGAGAGCAAAGGCTACATTACTGTTGGCATCGTTGCCCAAATCTTTACCTTGTAGAACTAAGTACGTGAAAGTTCGAACATCATTTTTCTCATATATTATTTACATTTGTGGACAGTTACTAATTAGTGTATGCTTCTATGTAGAGAAATGGAAGAGATAACTTCATTCATAAAAGGAGCTATTTGTGATGATCAATGTCTGGGCCGTTGCCTCTACATCCATGGTGTTCCTGGAACTGGCAAGGTGCTGCCTTTTTTCTCAAGAATACAAATATTGATGCTTAAATTGTAAGCTGGTTTAAATTAATAAGTAGAGGGGTGGAAAAGCTTGTTTATTTGGTTCTTTATGCATGCTGATTGCAGACGATGAGTGTATTGTCAGTAATGAGGAATTTGAGGTCCGAAGTTGAAGCAGGAAACGTAAAACCCTACTGTTTTGTGGAGATTAATGGTCTGAAATTAGCATCACCCGAGAATATTTACAGGGTAAAAATACTTTGTCTATTACTGTTTTCGTTTAATGTGACCTAATTCCTTGCTTATCTTGTTACTCTGATGCTCTTTTAGTTCATATATGAGGCTTTAAATGGCCATAGGGTTAGCTGGAAAAAGGCTCTTCACTTACTGAATGAGAGATTTGTAGAAGGGAAGAAGACTGGAGAAGAGTCTGACCGGCCATGTATTCTGCTTATTGATGAACTTGATCTTCTTGTGACTAGAAATCAGTCGGTAATGAACAAATCTTGTAACAATTATTTGTCAATGCTAGACTACATTTTTTGATGTAGGAATTAATATATCCTTGAACCTCCCTTTTGTTACAGGTTCTGTACAACATCCTTGATTGGCCTACCAAGCCACATTCCAAACTTATTGTGATAGGTATCACAAACATCTTTTAAAGTTTCTTTGTTTTAGATATTGATTTTCTAGCAAGGCGTTGGGCACTGCAAAATGGGAGGGGGGGAATAACAGAGTTCATACTGAACACAATGATTGTGGCAGTAAACTAGTAAATTTTGACTGCCAAAACTCATTCTTCAATAATAAAAAATTCAGGGATAGCAAATACTATGGATCTTCCGGAGAAGTTACTTCCTCGTATATCCAGTCGAATGGGCATACAAAGGATTTGTTTTGGCCCGTATAATTACCAGCAGCTTCAAGAAATCATTTCAAGTCGCCTCAAGGGAATGGATGTATTTGAAAAGCAAGCTATTGAATTTGCTTCAAGAAAGGTCTGTCTCTGCATTGTCAAGAAATTTTGTTTGCTTTAGTCTTGTTTTTTTTTTTTTATTATAAACTGTGAAACATTCTTTTTGAAGTATAACCACTTAGTAATTCGTGTCCTTGATGATCTTCTATTCAGGTTGCAGCAATTTCAGGAGATGCACGTCGTGCACTGGAAATATGCAGACGTGCGGCTGAAATTGCAGACTATCGCATCAAGAAGCTGTTTTCAAATCCTGATTCAGCTGGTAAACGAAATCCTGATTACTTGGCATTTGCATGAGTCTGTGTTACATTGCTTGATCCTGAGGGAGATACTGATATGGTACATTGTACATGAAGTAGCACTTAATTGATCACAGAAGACATAACAAATAAATTACTAAAATTACAGAGGCTTAAAAGATTAAGGGTTATTATTGTTTGAGCATATCGAAATTTTTTTATTATCAGTTGCTTTGTAATTGGGAGAATGATTAATTCTCATTTCATTAACATTTGAATTTGAATACAGGCTGAGTTTTTTGATATCACAATCTTGGAGTTACCTTTGTTACACGCGCTTCAAATAATTCACTATAAATATGAACAATGAAATATCATTTGATGACATATCCAAAAATTCATAATCATAATTCCAAACTTCAAAATCCACAATTATCCCAACTTTACACATGTAATGATATTTGCTTTTATTTTCTAACAGTTATGTCTAAGACCCCTCACAACTTAGATGTTCTATTTTTAGTTATGTGCATCTAAAATCTTTTCGCAGAATTATTAAAAACATGAAGAATTAGAAGAGTTGAGGGATTATAGCTGTGTACAATCCAAACCGAAGTAAAATTTGCGGTTTTGATGTTTTCTGATCCAAATCAAACTGCTGGATCTCCAACTGCAATAAATCTTGTGGTTTGATTCTCCTTGTTTGAACTAATCCCTGAGCACTTGCTTCTATGTGTGCATGTTTAATATATCAACCTACAAATATATTTTCCATCTTGTGTCCTGTAAAATGAAATATTTGATTATTTGTTAACTGCAAATTATTACCTTCAATTCCATACTTGAAATCCTCGTTTCTGATAGCATGACCTCTGCCCCCTAATTCTTCATTTGCTTCTATTTATAGGATCTGGACGTGTTGGTATGGCAGATGTTGAAGCAGCAATCCAAGAAATGTTTCAAGCTCCTCATATTCAAGTGAGTAGAAATTAGCAATATGCTAATTACTCTGAGACATATAACAGCATAATGATTTTAGTCATATGACTTAAATAATGTTATAATTAGTCTATTTCATTACTCGAAATCTAGATTTATCTTTGTCCTAACATGATTGTAGTTGAGAAGAATTATGGAAAAATTATGAATGTTAATTCAGTTGTCAGATAGATGACCAATTTTAGATAACTGATTTTTATCTAGATCATATTAGAGCATGAACAAAATGCGAAATTGCAGTCAAGGACTCAAACTTCATAAGGAATATATGTTCATTTATTTGGTTGGATATAGCAGTCATTTTATCCCAAATAGTTACCTTTGTGCACAATATTTGTCTTTTGAAGGTGATGAGAAGTTGTTCTAGACTCAGTAAAATCTTCTTGACTGCTATGGTGCATGAGCTTTATAAAACCGGAATGGCAGAAACCACTTTTGAAAAGGTCAGCTTCTGAAGCTTCTTGCTCCTGTAATCTCATATTATACGCACTGAGGGGATTTTAAGTCAGAAGATCAGATTTGTATTGGCGTTCACATGTAAGGTTCTATTTGTTCATTGCAGTTGGCAATGACGATCTCTTGTCTTTGTACAAGCAACGGAGAAGTGTTTCCTGGATATGATATACTCCTGCAAGTTGGGTAAGATGTCATTTTGTTTGTGTTCTCGCTTCGTAACTTTCTGTCTGCAATAGGTGTCCGCCAAGTTTACGTATGTTCTCGTAGTAATCCCATGTTGTGAATTGATTTTCATCCCTTTTGTGGACAGCTGTAAGTTAGGAGAGTGCAGGATTATATTATGCGAAGCAGGTGCTAAGCACAGGTTGCAAAAGTTGCAGCTCAATTTCCCGAGGTTAGTCCCCTCGTTACTCTAGCGGCTACTTTAGTTCTGTGAAACCAATGGAAACTCAGGTTGTGGAAATAGAAAAGATCCGTAATCGACTTCATCTTAATGATATTAAAGCATAGTACTGAATAGTTAGTTTTCTACTTGCCAAAACAATGATAAAGTCTTCCTATCAATCAACAGTCATATTTTAAGTAAAATGATGCTTCATTTTTGTTCTTACTGCTTACTGCATTTAATTTAATGAACTAAATAATGTCTCATTTGTTTTACATTTTTTTTTTTTGGTGCTGTGACAGTGATGATGTAGCCTTTGCACTGAGAGACTGCCAGGATTTGCCTTGGTTGGCCAAATATCTGGCTTAGAACTGAAATTTGTATTCTGTTGTAACAATTTTGATCATAATCTTATTCTTCAATTCTTTTGTTGTTTTGGGAATGGCCTTTTCTTGTACTTTGAACTAATTTACATACCTGTTTGTTCAATAATAAAAGCTTGCAGGACATGGTCCAATTAGGATGTATTCTCTGTACGGTACATTTTCCTTCCCGTTGCATGGACGGTCTAGTAGCACTAAAATCATAGGGAAATTAGTAAACGTGTTGTCCTCATCATACCACTCTTGGAGAACTCCTTAACATTGAGATGAACATTTTCAATAAAGTTACACAAGTATTTATCGTTAGATTCTAATAAATCATAATACTTTGAACTTTTTAAGGCCAAAGCAACTGTATAAACAGTGTTAATGAAGCAAATATCATAGGAAGTCTTTCACTCTTCTTAACACATTCTTTTGTCTGTTAATGATGCAATTATCATAGCAAGTCCTTCATTTTTCTTTCCGCATACATCTGCTCTTCTAATCTCAATCTTTTTCTCTTCATTCTGAAAGATAGTTCATTGTTTTTGTGTGTATTTAAATATTCTTCGCCTCCACTATTTCTGTATCATGTTGATATTTGCTATTGGGGTGACAATATTGAAATAAATTTTTTTGTAATAGAAACATCAATAAAAAAAAGAGTAAGGTAACACTGCGGAGTCATTTGAGAAAAACCTTTATATTTGCACCATAAAAAGCCAAAAGGTGTATTCTGTCTAGATTTAAAAAAATAAATAAATAAATAAATTGAAGGCTGCATAGCAAGCTTAAACAGAGCAACTCATGTAACAGTATTGGTGTTTTTCAACGATTATCTTACTGATGTAAGTTCAGCGAGATTCGGTAAGCGATAAAAGAATCCACAGTTGTTTCAACTTCTTGAGATCATAATACTTGTATATGTAAAAAATAAATTCCAAAATCATTGTCCAATAAAGTAAACATGCAAATTGAAATTATCAGAAGGTAGAATACTGGAAATGCTGAATCCCGTTGATGCTATTGAGAAAGAAGGATGAAGATGAGTGCCAGTAATACCAATGTCATTTGAGAAACTAACATTATTATTATTCCAATTTTATCTAATATCCCCACGGGACCTAAAATTATTGTTGCGGTGTTAAAAAAACCCCTCATGATTTAATAGGAGAACCAAATGATAAACACCTGCAGAACTTTATTCAAAATTTGCTCTAATATACAAAAATGCAACCAAAAAAAAAAAAGTCATACTCAAATTATAGGATTTGTTGTAAAACAATGTCAAATTTTATGTGGGACAGATTTCCCCTCATTTCTTAAATTAGTGTTGTCAATATTTATTTTAAAAGTCCATTAGCGCTACTCATTCCATTGTTACATTCTGTTCTGATGGGAAACGATCCCAAGCAGAGAATGCCACAGAACATCCTTCAAAACAATAAAATTAAGAAAAATAAAATTTAATTTCTTTTCTTTCCATTTTTCTTATTTCCAAATAAAATGTGAGTTAAAATTAAGTGGGCGGAATAGATCAACAGGAAAGCAAACGTGAAATGGGAAACTCGAAAAACCGGAGGCATGGGGGTAAGGCCAACAAAGTAGGATTTACAATGTTCCATGAGAAAAGCAATTGGTACAATACAGGGGTACTCCATGCTCCGGGAAATCAACTTTAGAGTCTTCCCTGCTTCACAAACACTGCTGTGCTGGACTACATATCTAGCCAATCAATAAGGAGGAAATATTGACATCCCAACAGCCGCATATTAACAGAATCTAACCTAAGCTCACTCAGTTTGTGAGGGCAGCTGTAGAATACACAGAAATAAAAGCACACAAAAATTAACTGGGTAATGGATAGAGTTCCTAAGCTTGCTGTAAGAACGACGAGGTTTTCAGCCAGAGGGACCGCCCTAAAATGGCACTTCCATGTACCGAGAGATATGCAGCATTTAACCTGGCAAAGTAATCAAGAATTCATCAAAATGCTCAAAGCAACATGCTCAAGTGAAGTTATCTATTTCCTAACTTTTAAAACGACAGAAACTTACTTATCAACATCAGGGAGAGCAAGGGGATCATACAACTCCTCCCTTTGTTCCATGGTAGGCATAGCCATAGCCGACATGTCTTGAGCACCTTCAACCTGAAAATAGACAACCAAGTGAATGAATGGCCCCACAACTAAATGAAGCATCATTTAAAGCATCTTCACATCAAGGCAGTTTAATTTATGATATATGAAATTATGTTGACACTAATTTCAGATAAACTTACTTGTTGAGGATACTGTGCATAACCAGTGTACGCACCATATGCATACAAAGAAGGATCCTGAGTAGCCCCATAAGCATAGGCTTCATATCCCTGTCCATACCCATAGTAAGCACTCCATTGACTTGGATCCATCTGTGCCCCCCAGGCACCAGGTACATCCTACAACAATTTCACATCAAATTTCATCAGTGATAACCCTATCTTGTACACTAAATGTAAATTTCAGACATGATCAATTTATTGAGCAGATCGGAGATGCCACTCTTGATTTACATAACTATGAATTCAGTAACCATATTTAATTTTGCTTGGATGTGCCCCTCGAATATTTTTTTTTTCATATATTAATTTCAGAAAATGAGGGGAATAAGGATAAGAAGGTGCTTTGGCATTGTGTTGCAGTTATCCAGCGCATTTGGTTGGAAAGAAATGCCAAATTTTCAGAAATCAGACTCAACCAAATGTTCGTTTATGGGAAGAGATTCTGTTTGTTGCTTCTCTTTGAATGAGAGCTAATGACTTTTTTCAAGGGTTGAGCTTGTCTGATTTGCATAGAAATTGACAGCAAAATTGTCTTAATTCTTGAGGATTATTTATCCTCTCCTATTGCGCTCTTTCCTCTATCTATAAAAATTTCTTTTTGTATAAAAGAAATGAATTTAGTATGCAGCAGAGAGGAAGTTGAAAGTTAACTATCCCCTATTAGTTCAACAAGCTCTATACTGATTATTGACAATAACTGAATTTCAAAAATGTACTCTATTATAAAAATATCGGGCATTTAACAAGAAATGAACCATCTGCAAGGCAATCACCTGTCTAGCTGTTAGGCTCCTACCCCAAGAAATTCGGACTACTTGTTGGCCTATTACCTTTGCCTGCATCCCCTGAATGGCTGCTTCAGCAGAGGCTCTACAGAAGATGAAATATAGATAAAAATAAGCATTGCAAAATAGGAAAAGGAGAAGCAATGGAGAAGAGAAAAAAAAAAAGAAAAACCTCATGAGTCACAAGATATAAGACAAGTCACATTAGACTTGCTAACTTGGAAGAGGGGGAGAAGCAATATCAGAATATTTTCTTCGATTTTAATATAAAAATAAACAGAGCACCGCATATGAAAGGAAGAAGACCTCGTCCCAAATTGAACAAAACCACATCCTTTGCCAGCATGAATCTTTACAGATACAATTTCTCCAAATTGCAAAAACGCTTGTTTCAGCTCTTCTTCTGTGACGCCAAGATCCAAATTACCAACAAAAATCTGCAACAAAAAGGGATGTAAGATCCATGTAACCAACCTCACTTAGTGGGATAAGGTTTTGTCGTTGTTGTTGTAAAAAAGGATGTAAGAAAACCACCACAGAAAAAAATTAAAAAAATACTACAGGTCTGTCATACTTACAGTGGTATTATTGATATCATAATCTGGTGGAATTGGATTCACTGGTGTAGTGTATGCTGGAATTGGATATACAGCTGCCAAAAGGATCCATGGGTAAGTGTCACTACTATTGGGGTAACTTGAAGCTAGTACTAAAATAAATTAACTTTCAAGAAATAAATAACAGATACTTTCTATAACTTAAGGTTTTATAATCAGTAACTTGTTATGGTGTCAAAGAACATGAGCCCAAATTCGATATCATCTCATCTCACCACTATTACTCGCTCAAGCAACAAAAATTCATTCTCTGGCCATCTAAATTAGATGAATTTACTACAATAGGATTTTTAGGACATATAAATCAATTAATACTCACCTTCCAATGGCTTAAGCAACATAAACAGAGTGTGCAATAGGTAGAACACATACACCTTAAGAGAACTTAAAATTAGGAGTGTCCGATTGGAGTAAGGCGTAACACAATTATGATTAAAGATCCTCATCAAACATAAGCATCAAGTAACTGATTAAACTATGATTATGTCGTATTCAGAAGGAATTAAGTCAATAACTAAAAATAAAAATTACCTTTGACTGCAGCATATGGCTGCTGAAAACCAGTGGTCTTCTTTGGCGTTGCAGCACTAATACGCATTGGCCTTGTTGAGCAATAAACACCATTCATTTCGGTCATAGCACGATTCCTTTCTGTTTCATCAGAAAATTTGACAAACCCATAACCCTTGGAGCGGCCGGTACTAGGATCAGTCACTACTTTGGCACCCCTGACAGATGGATAATGAGCTCGAAATGTCTCCTGCAGCAGATAATCAGTAACATCAGGAGCTAAATCCCCCACAAATATGGAGTGCTCAGGCCCAGCATCAGGGCGCCTCTCCCCAATACCAAAAGATGCCCAATTCAATCGGAATGTCTGCTCCGTTCCAGGCATTTGTGTCCCATTGTAATTCTGTAGAACCCTTTCAGCAGCCGCATGCGAAACAAACTCTACAAATCCATAACCCTCTGGCTGTCCAGTGATCTTGTTACGTATAATCTTAATGGAAACTACCTAAGAAAAGCAGAGAAATTTCAATTTTCATCAGCCCCGTAACACTAATTACAAGCTTTTCTTAGAGTAGCCAAAAACTAAGGTCCTATATCATCAACAAAACAATAAGAGCTTGCGCGCGTGCGCGCGCGCACACACACACACACACACACATATATATATTACAAAAGCAATTACGAAAAATTGCAGTTATTGTGAGAAAGGACAGAGGAAAACCTCGCCGGTGTGAGCGAAGCAGTGATTAAGGTAATTTTCGTCGACCCAGTACTGCAAATCCCCAATCCAGAGGGTTCGGACTTCCTCAATGGACGAGGGTTGATGATACCCTTGCGACAACATCGTCGTGGCTGCCATTGCCGTTGCCTTCCGAGAGCTAATGGAATGGTTGGTTTTATAGTTTGCGATTCACCGGGGTTGTCAGGGCGGTTCGCCGATGGAAGAACGGAACCAAGTTTGAGGTTGAACCTGGGCTTCTTAGCAGAAATGGGCCCTCAGCTAGTGGGCTTAAACATTTTCTGTGGAGTTGACCACTGCTTTCAAAGCCCAACTTTATCGTTTGATTGTTTCAGTGTAAATTCAGACCAAAAAGAAAGGTGTGAATTATATTTTTATGAAGGCCGAAAATCTGTTTTTGAAAAACTTAAAAAAAGACTAGATATAGGATATGTTTGAATATGTAGTAAATTATATTGTAGTACCCCTTTCTAAATTTCCTTTTAAAATGGCACTAGTATTAATCTTTATTTTAAAGAAGTATTGATTTTATAAATTATTAGTATTATATTTCAAAAATATCCTTTTTTAATTATCTTTTTTATGCAAGAGTTTTTGTTGTTTCTATTTAGTTTTAATATTTTGTGTGTCTATTTTATTACTTTTGTCAGGAATTCTCATGAATTTATCTTTTTCTACATATTACTAGAAGTATATCACACAATTATTCAAGCATTTTAGTTAGTAGATTGCATTTATTATTGCCTTATTTAAAGAAGTATTGATTTTATAAATTATTAATATTATATTTCAAAAATATCCTTTTTTAATTATCTTTTTTATGCAAGATTTTTTGTTGTTTCTATTTAGTTTTAATATTTTGTGTGTCTATTTTATTATTTTTGTCAGGAATTCTCTTGAATTTATCTTTTTCTACATATTACTATAAGTATATCACACAATTATTCAAGCATTTTAGTTAGTAGATTGCATTTATTATTGCCTTATTTACATTTTACGATAGCTATAATTTTTTGTATATACTTACATTCTTTTGCATTATTTGATTTTTTATTGTTTCTCCACCTTAATTCATCATATTTTATCATGATTAACATTATTCAATATTTAAGCAGAGGTTTTTGGCCTAAAGAAACTAATTTTCGAGCATTTTTTAGCTTATTTCCCTAGGAATTGTGTTGGGTTTCATTAGTTTCGATTGAACTAAAATTTTTATAATAGCTAATTTTAATTTTTCTCATCAAAAGTCACAAGCTATGCTTATGAGGTGGAGTTTTTTATTAATCAAATTTCACTATATTGACCACTTTTTTAATTTTTTATTGTATTATTAAGTTTTGCATGGTTATAGAAAACTTTCTATAGTGGTCTCATAATTTTTAAAAATATCTAAATAGATTAATTAGATGTGTTTAGGTTAATTTTTTATATTGCATTTGCATTTTAGTATTTATGTATCCTTATAGTGCTCTTATAGAGACATTTTTTTTAATTGATATTATTATCATACACGAAATAATAATGTGACAGTGATTATTTTGCTACCTTTCTATTTAAGGATAAAGAAAAATAACTTGATCAAATTCATCATAAATTAAGATAAAAAATTGTCAAACTACTAATGAAGTGATAAAATTAAAATTGAAGTTTAGTATGAGATATAATCCATAAACAATGTGTTGGATTGTATATTTTTATTCGATGTCGAAAAAGTAACATTATGAATAAATCAAACCTCATCAACGATCAAATTATAAAAAAATAACATGTTACTATATAGCCTTCAAACAGTAACATTGATAAAAAAATTTAAAATAAATGAATAAATTAAGTCTCATTAATAATCAAACTATTAAAAAATATCATATTACTGTTTAATTTTTAAATAGTAATATTCACTAAAAATTTAAAATAAATAAATGAATCAGGTCTCATTATACAACTAAACTGCTAAAGAAATAGTAATATCGACTAAAAATTTAAAATAAATAAATAAATTAAGTCTTATTAATAACTAAATTATCAAAGAATATCGTGCTATTGTTTGATCTCTAGATAGTAATATACACTAAAAATTCAAAATAAATGGATAAATCAAGTCCCATTAACAATCAAATTATTAAAGAACACCATGTTAGTATTTGATCTCTAAATAGTAGTATTGGCCTAAAACATAAAATAAATGGATAATTTAAGTCTCATTAATAATTAAACTGTCAATGAACATCAAGTTATTATTTGGTCTCCAAATAGTAACATCTACCAAAAACTAAAAAATAAACAAATAAATCAAGTTTTATTACATCCAAACTATCAAAGAACACCATGTTACTGTTTGATTTCTAAATAGTAATATATTATTATTTGATCTTTAAAAAGTAATATGAATAAAAAACTTACAATAAATGAATAAATAAAGTCTCATTAATAACTAAACTTCCAAAGAACACCATGTTACTATTTGATATACAAACAGAAATATCAACTAAAAATTTTAAATAAATGGATAAATCAGTATCATTAATAATTAAATTGCTAAAAAATACTATGTTACTATTTAGTTTCTAAATAGTAACATGTTACTATTTGATATCAGAATACTATATTACTGTTTGGTCTCTAAAGAATACTATATTACTGTTTGGAAACCATGTTACTAAAGACTTAAAATTAATAAATAAATAAAGTCTTATTAATAACTAAACTACTAAAGACACCATATTACTGTTTAGTTTGCAAATAGAAATATCAACTAAAAATTTAAAATAAATAGATAAATCAAGTATCATTAACAATCAAATTATTAAAGAATATCATATTACTAATAGATAAATTAAATCTTATTAACAATTAAACTTCCAAAGAACATCATGTTAATGTTTAGTTTCCAAATAGTAACATTGATAAAAAATTTAAAATAATTAGATAAATAAATTCTCATTAACAATAAAATTGCTAAAGAAAATACAATTAAATGAATAAAAATAAATGAATAACTAAACTTCAAAGAATATTATGTTATTGTTTGGTCTCCAAATAGTAATATTAATAAAAAAATTTAAAATAATCAGATAAATAAATTCTCATTAATAACAAAACTGTTAAAGAAAATACAATTAAATGAATAAAAATAAATGAAGACATTATTTTGATACTTTTGTTCATTTTCTAATGCATTATAAGTATGTCATTTTAATCTTAACGTATGCTTGGAGTATCTTGTTGCAGTAAATTACAATAAATAATATCAACTTAATTTTTTCTTTAAATATATATTTTTTAAAAATTTGTAAAAATCTATTTTTAATATGGTTTTAAAAATTGAACATATTTAAATTAGAAATACATGTAAATTAATCAGAATTAATGCAAATAAACCAAAATCAGTTTAAATTTATTAAAATTAGTGGATTTAATCTTTTTTTATTTTTTAAAATATTCTTTTATAATTTTATAGTAATTGAGGCATAACATTTTTACAACTTCATATAAATTAAATTTGTCTTATTTTTAATTAATTGTAACATAAATTATTACTGTATTATTTATATTTTATTACTTTAAATATATACTACTAATGTACCTACATAATTTATATTCTTAAAGTTAAATATGGCTCAACTAGTGAATTAGTACTTTATTTGACTTAATGATTAGTTCAATTTTAAAAATTATGATTTTTAAAAATTACTTTTTTATTTTCAAATTCAAAGAAAATAAAGAATAAAGAGTGTTTAAATAAGTAAATAAGAAATTATTTTATTTAATTATAAAATTAACATCCAAAATAAAAGATTAAATTAAGAAAACATTATAAATATTTTTATTTTTCTATTTTTAATTTATAAATTTAAAATTATAATTTTTAAAAATAATTTATCAAATAAGAACTTTTATTTTTTAAAAATAAAAAATAAAAAATATTTTTAAAAGTAATAAGCAAATATACCTATAATTCCTCACATAATTATATTAATTTATTAGTTAAGAGAATTTTCAATATTGATTTGATGTTAATAATAAAATGCTTGAAGATTCACTCCGATAATAAGATTGGTAATAATTCTAGAGTATTTTAGATTGATATTGATGTTATCTCAAAAAATAAACAAATATAATCTTTATTTGAAATGAGAAAAATGATGTTTACTTAGAATTTAGTAAGTCTCCAGGAGTGATAGCTATTAAGTGCTCTTTGCATGCATGTAAAGGAATGACCTTATCAACCTTCATTTTTCTTTAATGGGATATGTATGAAACTTAAAGTAGATTATCAAGAAGGAATGAATTAATATATTAAACATTGGATAATCAGATATTATTTACAAGTACATCTGTGTACATTGTTCTAATTAGCATTTATGTTTGATACAATGATGGGGTAATTATTCAACACTTAATTTGAGATAGTATATATATGCTTTCTTACTAATTTTATGAGGTTTTCTCTTGTTACTTTTTACATAAAATTTATAATTTATTATAAATGACATAAGTTATAGAATGTTATTTTTTACATAAATTTTTAATTTTTTTATAAAATATTATAATTTTTTTTAAATTGCATAATTTTTTCATAAATTTTGCAACATAATAATGACATTTGTAACACCAAAATTTCAAGAACTTTATAAAAAAAGGGAAAATTTTATGAAATAAGTTATAACATTATATAAAAAATTTGCAAGATTTATACAAAAAGTTATAGGAATCATATTAATGCTTTTTATTTCAAAAGAGTACCAAAGAACAACCATTATTATTAGAGAAAGATTATGGTATGCCACTCATTGATGTATTGGTGCACTACTAGATTTAATTGCATATTAAGTTTACTTTTTTGAAAGTCAAATCTAATATGTTATACAATAATATATCAACGATCAGATTAAATTCGATAGTACATTGATGTACCATCAATGATGCATAATAGCTATCTTCTTATTATTAATGAAGTATTATTATTATTATTATTATTATTATTATTATTATTATTATTATTATTAACAAATATTGGTATCACTCTCTTACAATTTTGAAATTTTTATTCATTTTTATGTGAATATTAGATATGTGCATTTCTCATCCATATTCTTTGTTTGAGGTTTTACTTGCTTCAAATGAAATGCTTGTAAGTAATCACAATTTTAATCTAGTTTCTTTTATAAGAGAGTTTATGCAACTTCAAACTTAGCATCATTTGTGTTTATTATTGTGTTATGCTAGTGATATGGCTTTATTATTTTTATTTTTCTTTAATGCACCACTACCTATGTTTGATTACTACATCAATTTCCTTTGTTCCTGAAATATCTTTTATTTGATCATTTCATTGATTCAATACATATTTATACATTTACATTAAGGGGACCATTACTTGTTTTTCACTACCCAGTTAGCAAAAATATGAGTGGATATAAATTCATTGCTTGTTCTCTTAAAAGTTTTCAAATTTTAATTTTAAGTTGTATCATATGGATTTCACCACAAAGGAATACATATGGAGATAGATCAAGTTATGAGGTATTTTTTGTAGGGGCAGCGCTGAATTAAGAAAAATATATTTAGTTATCACATGCTCTATTTTTCATTTTATTTTCCAATTCCATTTCATTGTGCTCTTATACTATTACATAACAGAAAATGCCTACATTTTTCATAAAAAGAACATTATCAAAGGTATGCCAATAATCAAAAGAGCTTTTTACTATTATTGTTTGACATAATTTGAAAATAAGTGACTTTATAAGATAAAAATAGTGGTAGCTATTATGTGAACCAAAAACTGTTGACCTTTTCAAAATGATATATTTAATACATTTATATATATTTTACTATATATGATACAAATTGAGTATTTTAAGACTAATTTTGTCTTGTTGTCATGATTAATATGGAGCTTTATTTAAGCAAACATGGTTTATCAATTGTTCAAAACACTAAGGTAAACTGTTCTATTGTGTGCATTTTAGTTTACTCGTGGCTTTATCACTTTGCATTTAATTATGTCATAAGCACATTGAACCCAATTTATAATCCATAAAATTGAGCACAATTCACATTGAATCAAATTTAAACTACAAACTTATATATATATATATATATATATATAGTACATCAACAGTCTATCAAGGTCTTAAATCTTGTTACTTATATACCAAAATGCCTATTAACCACAAAATGGCCTTTCATAGCTTAAACATAAAATCCCAAAATACAATTGAATTCCTACTTTTCTAATGTTATATATTTAGGTTAGCTTTAACATCACTAGAAGGAAGAGTCCAATCAAAGGCCATATCCCCACCAATGTCTTGAAGCACTTCTCTTTTTTTTTCCTTTAAGACTCCTACAATAATCATTCCATATTAGTTAGTATCTCTAATTTATGCCACTTAATCTTAGCTTTCTTTACTTCTTCATTCTTTTCCATTTGAGATTGGTTATTTTCTAACTCTAATTCATCTTTTATCTTTTTCAAATCGATTAGCATTACCACCAAACTAGAATTTGTATCATTCTCATCAAAAACATTAATTTTGGTTTTAGAAACAATAGAAGGGTTAACTCAATCCTAATACTTACAAATCTATTAGATAGCTCAATTCACAAAGATCATAAGCATATGAGTATACAAAAGGAATATGCAACTCAACTAGTATCACATATAAGGAAAAACACAATTCATAGTTATGAAACCAATTTATGGCTATCAAAGCCAAATGAAAGAAAAAAATAAATTTATGGCTATGAAAGCTAAATGAAGAAAAAACATTGAATTTATGGCTGTTGATGAGAATTTGAAAGCATTAATACCAAATGATGAGAATTCAAAACTTTTGATATCAAATGATACAAACTTAATAAGAACCTATCTTATAGAACCTATGAACAATTTGAAAATGCCAAGGAACATTCCAAAATTTAGAAAATAAAATGAAAATAGAATGATATTAATGCTACGCTGGAGATAGAGAAAAAGAGGAGTGATAAGTGATGAAAATCACATCACAAAGGATGAATCCTTTAATAAGTGATGGTAGACGCTATAAAGGTTGAATCTCTTTGATAATTATTCAAGTTTATTCAAGAACTAAAGAGAAAATCACATTTTCATAAGAATAGGCAAAACTATCCACTTCATTCAAAATGTCTAAAATATGATTTGTTTGAATTGTTTATAAGAAATAAACATCCTTATATAGTTATGATGAAAACTTAATTAAAATAAGCTGAAATGGACTTAAATTAGTCCTAAAATTAAACATTAAGCTGAACCTAATGAAAAAGTATCATAATTATACTAAAGTAATATTGTAAATTAGCTAAAGTAAAATAATAAACTATTGGGTCAAACATTATTATCATATAAAAGGCCTAAATATGGTTTAAAACATAACAAAATGCAAAGAAGTCCAAACATAACTAAAACGGCACCAATATGGATCAAAGTGATGATGATATGTTGTTAAGGTGATGATGATATGGCACACCTCCAATACACTTAACCAAGTTCTACTCCAAGCTCTCCTTTTTACACGCACAAAATTCTTGAATCTCATTCTTAATTCTCTTAATTTTGCTATTTAAGTTTGCCTCTTAAGATCACATTATTCTTCCTCTCTTCAAAAGATTCATCCTCAAATTTATAGGACCTATATCAATAGGAGAAATATAAGGAACATTAGGAGTAATACTTACATTATACTTACTAAGAAAATCTAACTTGTAAGCATTTTCATTAACTTCTTAAGCACTTAGAGTTAGCACTTTGAATATAAATAGCACTTGAGTTAGAAAAAAATACTTGGAATACACATAACTTTTGAAATACAAATAGTTCTTAGGATGGTCTCTTTTCTTTTAGGTATAACTTAATCTCCTTTAAGACCTATCTTTTCTTATGTATAATCAAATCCAATTATTAGGGTCAATCACAAAATAAAAATTAACAATTTCATAAAGGTACACATGTTTACTAATAATAACAAATTTATTAAAGAAAGTATATAGAATATATTTCTTTATAAATTTTCCACTAAAGCTAGATAAATTATGAAAACACTCAACCTTACTGGTAAATTTAGGTGGAAGCTATTTCTTTATTGCCTTTGCTTTTTCTTCATCCATTTCTATTACTTTACCATACACGATATATCCTAAAAATATAATCTTTTATGCAAAAAGAGCATTTTTCAAAATTATCATGCAATTTTTTATTTTTTAAAATTTACGAAACATATTTTAAAGGCTCAACATGCTCATTTACATCTTTTTTATATACAAGAATATCATTAAGATGTGGCAAGCAATCTTTCCAATTCTTTTAAATCTTAAGTAATAATTAAAATTCAGCATTTAAGCTCATAAATGCAATAGAAGCAAATAATAACAAATTTATCAATGAAAATATGCAAACCATGATTCATTAATTTTGCAGAAGTACTTAATACATTAAATAAACTAAGCATTAAAACTAACTATTCACATAAACCATGCTTTATTTTAAAAATAATTTTTCATGCATTCTCTTTTTCTTATATAAAGTGGATGATATTCATCTTTCAAATTCATTTTGGAAAACACATAAAGATCATACAATTTATCAAGCATATTTTTTAAAGTCTCCTTAATATAAAATTTTTATCAAATCATGTTTTTCCACTAGAGAACTTTTAGAAAAACACACAAAAACTAGGTAAATTATTAAGCAAATGCTATAATGGTTTCCTAACACCAAAATATTATATCAATCCACTATCATAGGTTTTTTCAACAAGTAAGTCACTTATAAAACTTTTAGGCATATATAATTTAATTTTCTTAAATAAAATTTCATTATACCTAAAAATATTTTCAAGGATCATTTCTTCACAAATATTAACATTTGAAACACAATTAACATGTAACGGAATAAACAAGTCATGTGAAGTGGTAGGAAAATCATAGTCATACATATACTCCTTAATTTTTTCAAAACCAAACAATTTTATATATAAAAGTAAAAGTGAAAGTATACCTTTAAGTTAACTTATCAATCATTATAATATTTTTACTTCACTCTCCTTGATATTTATTCCCCTTCAAAAATAGCAATCCTTTTGAAAATTCCTTTAAAGGCACATCTTGAAATTTCTGTAAAATAAAATCAAAAGTATTTCATAACACAAATTCAACTTTGTTAGTATCATTATAGGCTTCCTTATATAAGACAATTGAACTAAAAATATATAAAGCACCCCTTACATCACTTGTTTTATTATCACACTTAATTTTTTTATTTCTTGTTTTGGCTCGTCTTTTAACTTCATTTCTTTCTTTTTTTATCTTCACTATCACTCTTTTTTTTCAATTCATTTTTTCTCTTTTTTTTTTCCTAATTTCCTCTTCTTCTTTTTTTTTCATTTCTATTTTCTTCATTCTTTTTATTTTTATTTTTATCATTCTCACTTTTCTTATCTTCTTCTATTTTAGTTTTTGAAGTAAACTTAGCTTTATATTTATTATTAAGCTTGTCATCTTTCTTTTTAAACTTTTTACTCTAACTAAAATTCTAAGATGAACTAGAATTGTAACCATATCTAGAAGAATTAAGAATACTTTTCTCCTTAAAATAACTTTTATTTCTTTTTTAGTAACAATAGGCCTTTCACAATTTCTTTTTCTAGATAACACAAGTTAATTTTATCAAATATTAGTATAATCAATGAATTGGTAAGTGGCAAGCTTCATTTTCTTTTCTTTGAAATAGTGGAGACAATTAATGATTAATTCCTTTTTCTTTTCCTACTTTAAGTAAACACCCGGATCATTCTTTACTTGAAATGAAAAAATCTTCTTTTTGAAATTATCAATTTTAGAATCCACACTATCTTTTCTTTGCTTATCATCTTTTCTTTGCTTATCATCTTTTCTTCTCACATTTCTCTTTTTGTATATTCTATCACTCTTTTTAGAATCATTATATTGCATTATTTCTCTATGGCTTCTTTTAATTTCCTAATACTTATCATTTTGTCTTTTGTTTCCTTTTTTCCTCCTATCTTTTGTTTCCTTTTTTCCTCCTATCTTTCTTAGTATGTTGATTCCTTTGAAGTTACCCATGTTTGATCTTCTCAAGTTTTCATTTAAATTATCAAATATTGTATTCATTCCTTCAAGTTGTTGTTGTTGTATAGTTTCCAACGGAGACCTAATATTTTTTTTCCATTACCTCCTCACATCATAAAAGATATACTTGCAAAAAAAGGATTAAATAAAAGATAAAACCTCAAAAGAGTACATTTCTTGATTTAGAGGTGCTCTCTTGTGTTTGCACCTTAATTAAGGTTTATCTTTAAATAATCTCACACTCCTTTACCTTTTTCCACTTTAATTAAAGTTTTTACCTTCTTGTAGTTCTTTGAGAATTAAAGAGACATAATCAACAATATTAATAATTATAATAATTAATATCACTAGTCAATCTAAATAACTTGAATATTCAAAGAAGAGACTTAGAGAAATAATAAATAGAAATTCAAGGAAAGAAACTAATTATGACTCAATAAGGAAAATTTCAAAGAAAGAAGATTAATTAGAACTCAAAGATTAAACTAAATAATTAAAGAATGGAGATAAACAAGACTTAAAAACAAGGATTTAATACTATGACCAAGTACATAAAAGAATGGAAATAAATATAAAACTCAAAGATGTTGGACATATTTTATGAAAAATAAGAGATAATGAATTATGGAATGATAATGAGAATTCAAGTTGCTTTTAAGTATTCAATGAGTAACAATAATTATATTTTGTTTCAACACTTTTCAAATAACTTCTTCTTTTTGATTTTTCACAATTTATAACTCTTTTTGTTCTTTTTCTTTTGATTCACAACTACCAACATTCTTTTGTTTTTCTCTTAAACAAACAACTTCTTATAACTTCTTTGTTTTTCACTTAACTTATTTTTTCTCTTTTCACTTTTTTTTATTCACTTCTCAATTCACTTATTTTTTTAATCATGTATTTCTTTCCTTTCAAAATATTAATACTTATTGGTTTCTTTCAATTATTCAACATTATTTTATTGTTTTGTATTAACCAAAACCAAAAAATTAATTAAGCATAAAATGCACTATGGAACAAATACCTAAACAACACTATAAAATCATGAATAATTTTGGATAAAATAGAACTTAAAAATGTGAATAGTTTGGGTAGTAAAATAGTAATGCAATTGCTTAGAATAGAAATATTTGAATAAAAAAATTACAAAATAATGATAGCAAAGGTGTAAAGACAATACAAAATTAAGTGAAAGACTCAAATGGCAAATGAATAGAACCAGATGCAATTTAGATAGACCAATACAATGATGCAATAGAAGAACAACAAAAGATAACATTACAAATTGAAGAATAAAGCACTAACAACACTAAATAACATTTAAAAGAATTTGAATTCACAATAAAAATATAATAATAAAGAAAGATCCACTTTAATTAAACAAAAATGGATATAACAATTTGCACCTTAATTGAATAAAAATAGGCACAATAAAATGAAATTTAAGTAAATGATAAAAAATATAAAGTGTAAAACTAGAATGATGACACAAATATTAAGAAACAAATAAGACATAATTGAAACAAAGAAAATGAACAAGAAAAACTAAATGAATTGGAGTCAAATGATAAATAGAATTGACTCAAACTTAGTTTAACATCGACACAGATAGAAAAGTGTAATTAACAAAATTAAAATAAAACTAAATTAGGCACCGCTAGTAACAATACTTAACGATAAACAAAAATAAAATTAAGAACAAAATAAACACGAAGTTGAACAACAAAACAATAAAAAAATAAATTAAATAGCAAAAATTTAGCATAAAAGTAAAAAGAAATAACCTGAAAATTGGAAACCTTTACTTCGATGCTAAATAATAAGAATGCAAAAGCATTGACACCAAATGATGAGAATTTAAACTCTTTGATACTAAATGATGTGAACCCAATTAAAACTCAATTTAAAGAACTTGCAAACAATCCAAAAATATTGAAAAACCTTCCAAAATTCAATAAACAAAACTAAAAAAAAAATGATATTCACACTATACTTTAGGAAGAAAAGAAAAAGAATGATAAGTGATGAAAATTACAACACAAATGATGAATTCTTTGATAAATGATGGTAGACACGATTAAGATTAAATCTCTTTATTAAGTCTTCAGGTTCATTTAAAAACTAAAAAGAGAATCACACTCTCATAAGGAAAAGCAATAGCAATCCGCTCTATTCAAGATGTCTAATATTTAATTTAATCTGGATTGCTTATAAAGAATAAGCCTCCACATATAGTTCTAATGAAAAACCTAATTAAGATGGGCTTAAATGGACTTAAGTTAGATTTAAAACTGAACTCTAACCTAAACCTAATGAAAATGTATCATAAGTGTACTAAAGTAACATCATAAATAAATCTAAGATGGTAAATTAGTAGGTTAAACACTACTATCACATAAAAGGCCCATATATGATTTAAAACATAACAAAATGTAAAAAAAAAGTCCAAATATAGCCAAAGTGGCACTAACATGGATTAAAGTGATAATGATGTGGTGGTGATATGGCATTAACATAATGATGATATGACATACCTCCAATGTACTTGACCAAGCTTTTTTCTTTACGCACATAAGCATATTAAATCTTATTGTTGGTCTTTTTAGTTTTGCTTTATGAATTTACCTCCTAGAATCATATCATTTAAGAAACCATTTATACCAATAAAGATAAATTTAGCAAAAGTACATATTTCATCACAAAACCATCAAAATTGATCATAAAGCCCATCTAACAAAATATAAAAATAAAGTCAATCGATCACCTTTTTCAGCAATTAGAGGATTAAATATTTTTAAATTTTGTAAAAAAAAATTAATCATTATGTACATACATTTCTATAAAAATTAAGACACAAATTACAAATCTTATTTGTATATTTGCAATATCTCCTCCTTATTTTTATTCATCTATATCATCCTCATCATCATAACTACATTGCAGAAGCATAGATGAACCCTTAAGTCACTAAAACCAACGTTTAAGATGTTATAAGATTAGGAAGTTACTCTTTCCATTCTTTTCAAACCTCGATCTTCAGAGCCTTAGTAGAACTATTAAAATTGGGACCTTAAAAAATTGGGTGATATATTGTAACACAAGTTGCTCATTTGGGTTTCATATGAGTAAGTAGCTTTATTCTTTTTATTATTATTTAACATTTTCAACCTTTTAGAAAGTTTAAGGGGTTATGTATAAGGTTTGAAATTTTATAAGGATTATTTGACACAAGCTTATACCTCAAAAGGGCTACATGTATTTTGGCTATTATCATATGGTAACTTTAATATATGATATGGTAAGTGCTTTAATAGAAAATAAGGCTTTAAATAAAATATGTGCAATACATGTTTTAGTTCAAAGTTAAAGTTAATAATTTATTAGTATTTTCACATTCTCTTAAGCTTTAAGAAAGAAATTTACAAATTTTTGTAAAGTTTAAAAATATAACTTGTATATCTTTAAAACTTTAGAGGATAATTAATTATGTAATGAAACTTCAAATATGTGAAATATGTTTTCCCTTATATGTTATATAAAAAAATATCATTGTATTGTACAAATATTACAAGGTCTTTTTGTTTACTTTTTTCTAAAAATAATTTTTTATTTTTACATTTTCAAAAACAAAAGTCCTTGCTTGATAAGTGTTTATATAATCTATTTTTCAAAATAATATCTTTAAATACATAACTTAAAAATAAAAAATAAAATAACTTTTATATACTTTATTAACTTTTTTATCCTTAATAATAATTTTGTAATTAAATGATATCCTAATTTATTTGTTCAACTAACCACTTTTTATTTTTAATTTTCTTTAAATCTAAAAATAATTTTTAAATTTTTTAAAAAAATTAAGAAGAATTTAAAAAATAAAAATATATTTAAACATACCCAAAAAATTTTAGTTTTTATAGTAATCTTACTAACTCACATAATTTTTGCATCTTTTTTGTTGTGAAAAATTTAATAAATCAAATTAATACGAAAAGTATACATACTTGTTTTGTCTTTTGGATTTTGATGCTGTATTCCATCACACGGTTGCCAAGAAACACTACATATCAAGAACTCTTGTATTTATCCACAACAATTTCACCTAAAACCCACACTTTGAGAATGATGAAGTTTTTTTTTTGTTCTCTGCATAATTTTCTCTGAGAAAATTTTTTTCTAAAAAAATGTTCTCTAATGATGTATTTTCTCTCTTGGGTGGTTACTCCCTTTTGTTTTATGTGGGCATTTATTTTAATATCCCATTTTGTTGTCAGTTATTAAGAAATAACTAATTTTTATTTCTTTTTAATTTAAATTCAAAATTTAAATTATTATGATAATGTGGGTCACCCATTATGGGTGTCCCTACGTTCATCATCTCCTACTCATACATAATTGGATGAGTCATATCATATAACCTTCATCTCCTTTTGGGTTTTCATGCTCGGTGTATTATTGTAACCACGTGGGCATGACGTCATCTTGGACGTTTTTGTACTAGAAATTTTTACATAGAATTAGTATAAAATAACCCTTACTTCTAATTATTTGTATTATGCTTCAAATGCCCTAAATTTTCCCGTATACACTTTTCATTTGTAAATTTAATCCCTCACGAGCTTTATTACAAGCTTAAATTGCCACCCACATATGTATAGCGTCCATGCTTATGATGTTATCAAAATTAACTTCATAATTGACATGTTTCAGACACTAGTATAATCGTATATGTGTTAGGAAATCTTCCTTTTACCTGCATATTACTTAGATTTGAAACAGTTGCTTTCTTAGCATTTTATCCTTTAAACCATATATATCATGATCATAGGATGCATACTAAAATAGTGAACACTATATCATTTCTCTATGATATTATCAAAGTTAAAGTGTATCTTTGAAAAGAAATTTTCTTTTCTGGGCCTCACACAGCAATGAACCAAGAATCTTTCACTTGCTTCCAGTTTACGGTTCTTTTTGCACATGTGGTATGAATCACATGCTACAGTGTTCCCTTTATAGCATAAGGGCGTATGTTGATTCTATTAGTAACACCATACAGGTTTTAGTTCATGTATACATAATACCTAACCTAAATTCTTTCATATTAGTCAACTCCTTTTTGACGTCATTATGTGAAAAATTCATTGTCTGGCCACATGTATTATTGAAGGTGAGAGTATTCACAATTCGATCCATATTTATATTTCGGATCTCATCTTAACTTTACCTTATTAAAGCAACATATTTTATTTTACGTTACTTCTCTACTAAAACATAATATTTCTCATAGTTATATTGGTGAACACATGTCTCATCTCCTCCCAGTCCTCATGAGTGTCAGAGGTGGTTATTCGTATAAGAGAACCAATCTTATCAACCTATACGACATATTGGACATTCGTATACTCATACACATATTATAGCACTTGCAATTGAATAAAAACATACTTTATTCATTTCAATTTTGGAAATGTTCGATTACATTCTATGTGTACCAAGAGATTTTACATGTTCAATATATATATATATCTCTAAATATTAATTTAGTAAAAGGATATGTTATCATCTTTTGCATAGAAATGTGTTGGATGGTGACCTTTTTTTAGGCTATAGCATCTCTCACAAAATAATACTTTATGTCTATATGCTTAGTTTTGTTATGGTAATTTGGATCCTTTGTATAGGCGATGACTTCTTGATTGTCATAGTATATTAGGATGGGGTTTAAATTCTTACTATAAATCCCTAAATATTCTATAAATCTTTCTAGCCATATTGCCTTTTGTACTGCTATAGAATATGCCACAAACTCTACTTCCATTGTCAATAATGCAATGCATGTCTGCTTCTTGCTATACCATGATATGACACTATTATTTAGTAAAAAAGAGTAACCTAATGTAGATTTTCGCTCATCTAGGTCTCCTACCCAATCTGCATTAGAATATCCAACAAACATAAATCATCTCCTCGATAGTATAGCGCATAGTCAACGGTACCTTTCAAATATCTCAATATCCTTTTGATAGCTTTTCAATATTTCTGTCTGGGGTTTGATTAGTATTTACTTATGAGTCTAACCGCGTGACAAATATCCAATTTTGTACACATTATTGCGTACATAAGACTACCAATCATACTAGAATAAGGAACTCTTTCCATTAATTTCTTTTTAGATTTATTTTAAGGACATATTGACTTAATGGTTCACTCTTATTTATAGGGGTATCCATGGGTTTTCATTCTTTCATATTGAATTTCTCAAGGATTATCCATATATAACTTTCTTGAAAAAGAGAAACAAGTTTCTTGGAGCGATCCCTAAAGATTTTGACTCTAAGAATGTAATCTACTTCACCTATGTCTTTCATCTTGAAATTTGAGGATAGTCATTCCTTAATAGTTATAATCGAATTCATATTATTCCCAACTAAGAGTATATCATCCACATAAAGGGATAATATCACAAGATTACCTTCATGCCATTTGATATAAACATAATGGTCTTCCTTAATTATTTGGAAGTCATATGAGATTATAGTTTGGTGAAACCTCAAGTACTACTGTTTGGATGACTATTTGAGTCCATAAATGGGCCTTTAGAGTTTATAAACTTCCCTTTCTTCTCCTTTTGCATGAAACCTACTGGTTGTTCCATATATATTTCTTCATCTAGTTCTCCATCAAGAAAAATAGTTTTTACATCCATTTGATGTAATTCTAAATCTAGATTTGCTACTGTGCCTAAAAGTAACCTTATTGAATTGAAATGTACAATAGGTGAGAATGTGTCATCATAATCTATTCCTTCTTGTTGTGTATACCTTTTTGTAACTAGTTGAGCCTTAAACCTTTCAATTGATCCATCTACCTTTTTTTTAATTTTAAGAACACACTTGTTTCCAATTGCCTTTCAGCTAGATGGTAGGTCAACTAACTCCTAAACTTGATTAGTTTTTATTCAATTTATTTCTTCTTCCATTACTTTCTTCCAATGTTCCTTAATAGGGCAACTTAAAGCCTCTTAAACTATTCTAGACTCTTCTTCATTTTGAGGAGTAACCATAAGAGTTGATCCCTTAATTGAAAAACGTCTTCTGGGTATACTTCCTCTTTTACTTTTCCATAATAGGGTTTCCTGTACTATATCATTTATAAATATAGGGTTCTCATTCATTATCTCAAAGCTCCTGCTTAAATCGGTAGCTATTCTTTGAAAGCTCCCACTCGGATAAGATGGATAAGATTCAATATTGTTATCCATTTGATCTTATAACTCATAAAAAAATATAGTGTGATCAATTTTTCCTTTACTAGGAAATTTACTTTTAAAAAATGTGGCATCTCTCAATTTAGGTTCCGTTACTATTTCATCCTTATTTTCACTAATGAAAATGTATCCCTTAAACAGTTCTGAATATCTTATAAAGATACATTTCTTCCTTCTAGGACCTAATTTTTCATATTTATGGGAAGCATCATGGATATACATGTGGACCCCCATAGTCTGAGAATACTTAAATCAGGTTTATGTTTATCTATAGTTTATAGGGTGTGGATGTAACAGACTTTGAAGGCATACGGTTAAGTATGAAAATGACTATTAATATGGCATCTCCCCAATATGAAAATGGTGGATTTGCCTATGCTATCATTGATCTAACCATGTCTAGAGAGTCCTATTTCTTCTTTCAGTTACACCATTTTATTGTGGAGTGTTATGGATTGACAATTATCTTATTATCCTTTTCTCTTCATAGAGCTCTTTAAATTGTTCAAATAAATATTCATGTCCATGATAAGTCCTAAACGCTTTAACTTTCTTGTCTATTTAATTTTTAACTTTATTTAAATAACATTTGAAACATTCTAATACTTCTGACTTATATGAAATTAAATAGATATGACTGTATCATGAGTAATCATCAATGAAAGTGATGAAGCGCCAAACTCTATGTCTTGCCCTCACACTTAAAGGACCACATATATTGAAGCAAATCAATTGTAATAGAGTTTCTATCCTAGTTCCTTTTCCAAATGATTTTTTAGTTGCTTTACCAGTTAGATAATGTTCACACAAGAACATTTTCAATTTTAAAATTGGGCTTAGTAATCCTTCTTTAGCTAGTTTAATCATTCTATTTTGATTTATATGTTCTAGCTTAGTATGCCAAATATCCATATCAACATTTAGATTGGAAGTGGAAGTGGTAAAGCAATCGAAAGCAGTATTGTTAACAACATCCAAAATGACAAATCCATCGGAAATGAAGCCAGAACCATAAAATACATTATCTTTAAAAATGTCAGCAACATTGTCATGAAAATTAATTGAAAATCTAAAACTAAGTAAGGAACAAATAGAAACTAAATTTCATCGAATGTTAGGTGCATAAAGTACATCATGCAAGATTAAGGTTCTTCCTCCATGCAAATCTAATTTACATGTACCAATGCCTTTAACCTCAATCCTCGCATTGTTTCCAACGTAAAGCCATCTATTTTGACTTGATAAATGACAATATTCTATGTAGGATCCTCGATCCTTATTCACGTGGTCTGTGGCAATTGAATCCAAAATCCACAAAGAATAAGATTTTGTTAGAAAAATAGTACTGGAAACATATGAAAAATGTTTGAAATCAGTGTCCAATAACACCTTATTCTGTTCATTTTGCTAAATGCAATCTTAAGCAAATAACAAATGGCCCATTCTTTAACGAGTATAACATTTGATCTTTTTTAGATCAAAGTTCCTTATGCCATACTTTCCTTTCTTCTTCTTGAAGGTTTTCTAATCTTGAAAATTGGACCTAGTTTTTCTCTTTTGAAACTTTTTTACTTTTCTTGGATTTAGGCTTAGAATTGGAGGGTCCTACTTCCTTCGCAATATATAGTTACCTAGAGGATCTATAAGCAACCAGATGTTCATCCTCAAATTCTAGATGTCTCATCATATCATTAAAGGTAATAATATTTTTGTTGTAAGTCAGATTGACTTTCATATGTTCCTAACTTATAGAAAGTGACCTAATCACTACTTGTACTTGCTGCTCATCAGAAAGTGCATATCTTGTAGCTTTCAGCTCACGAATCATGTTTGATATTTCACTCAAATATTGTTTCATCGGCGTATTAGGCCAAAGTTTATATATGTCAAATTTGATTGTGAGTCTTCTCAGTTTGATAGCAGAAGTACTACCAAATTTCTCTTTTAGGACAATTCACATTCCCTAAGTAATTAGGTCATTCTCATATTCATACATGAGGTCATCTGTCATTGCACTTAAAAGTGTAATACGAGCTATAATATTCTTTTTATTCCAAACAGCATATATCTCAGCATCTTTTCTATGCTGAGCTGTGTTCCCACTTTTAGGTTCTAACATGACATTGTTTAGGACTTCTAGAGCATCTTACTCTTCTAAGATATATGATATTTTTTGATGCCAAATGTCCAAGTTGTCCCTATTCAATTTGTCACCTTTATTTAATTCAATAATTATGTTCTTGCTGGCTATTCTGTTGAGTATATGAACATTTCCCATGAGTATACAATGTCATTTATTTGCATAGTTCTCACATAGAACAATAATGACACTGCTTAGTTCATGGTCGGGAGTTTACGTTTGTCATACCCTTATTGCATGTTTCCCTAAGTACTATCATTATTTCCTATTAAGATCATTCTCATGTAAATATTATATGTTATATTGCTCTCAAAAAGATCTGAGAGCTCCCAATCAAATGTAGGATTCCATAAAGAGTGCATGAAATAGTAAACATTCACCAAGTAATAAATAGATTCAATAAAAACATATCAATGTTCACAAAGTAGTCTTAACAAAATAAAAGAAATAAGTACATAAAAAAATGAAATTCATAGCTAGTGTTTCTATTCTAGCTTCCTATTTTGAATTTAGTGATTTCGTCTCTTCAAAAATGTTGAATAATTTTGATGAATTTTTAGAATGAACTGGTCCAAAGTTGTGCATGTTCATAATTTTGAGTGAATCCTTCAGGTGTAATCCCTTCTCTATAGTGCTATGCCCAAAATGTCTTGCGCTCTTTATGTTTGAAAATTATGACATCAGGATTATTTTTCTGCAATTATTTTTGAAATAACGGACTTCCTATAGTCTTAAATTTTTCATTCATTTTTCAAGGTCAAGGTATTTGACAGTTCCCAATTTATAGCCTTTGCATTGTCATAGAGTTTTTTTGATTGGTTTCTAGAAGTTATCATCTGGAATTACATCCATCAGGATACGAATCCAAAAGTGATTGGGTAACACTTTTTTGCTATGGTTAAGATCTCTTTTTAAATCTTTGACTTCAAGTAGCAAAGCTTTCATCGAGTAGTATGTGTGTGTGTTTCTTTTATATAATGAGTGCATCATTTCTTTTAGGTCTTTTAGAGTATCTATCCAATCTGACTCTTTGGATTCTTCTCCTACACTATCCATAAACCCATATGGATCATATTCCTCCATAAACCACTATTCAATGTTTGTTTATAAAAATATAGACATAAAATATGGTCAAAATATGATATTATTGCCACTTTTTAAATTAAAATAGTGTTACAGAAGCTTCAAAAATATACAAATAATACACTAATATGTAGATCCTGAATTTAAAAAATTTTAGAATCAAATTTTGCCTCCAAAGGATATTGCATGCGCCTACACTTGCCTTTGCATTACTTCTGTATGAAAAAATTCCAAAAAAATGGAGAAAACAACATTTCCCCACTCTCAGCGATGGTGTATGAGGCCCACGTGCCGTCTTACAGGATTTTTTTAATAATCGGAGCTAGCTAGAAAGGGAGGAAGTTTTTTTTCTCTTTTCAACAAGGTGTAATACGTGATAATAAGGCATTGGGTGGGCCCCACATGCCACCCTCGAGAGTAAGCAGAGATTTTTTTTTGGGTTCCTGGCTAGGTGTGAAACAACATCTCATTTTTGCTTAAAGTAAAATGACATGTCATTTTGGGTTTCGGTCAGCAACTCTCACGTCTTAAAATGACATATTATTTTTTTAAAAGCTAAAATGACCTATCGTTTCGATCATCTCTGACCTCTAAATGGGTCAATTGGGTCGACCCAACTCGGTTCGCAGATCCAGTTGAATCTATACAACCTAAAACACTATTTTGGCCATAACTTTTAATCCAAAGCTCCATTTTGGGCGATTCAAAAGCCATTTTTCTCATAATTTCATACTCTACAAATCTAAACTAATTTTATGCCTAAAAAATTATTTTCTAGGGGATCCAGTATTTCAAAGTTATGAGTTTTATGGAATTTTTAGGTGTCCTTGTTGTTTTTTGTTATTTTGGAGTGTCTTATGGATGTTTTATATATTCCTTTTAATACCAAAATCATCCCTAACATTATTATTCTAGAAATAGCAAAATCAAAGAAAGTTTTAATATCCAATGGCTGCATTTCATGCTATAAGAGCAAAAGCAAGAAACATGTTTTTAGCCAAAAAAAATTACCAATTATATACATAGTAAACAATAAGTGCATCTTATATAATATATCTCATATAACACATGCCTTACATTCAATTTCATTAAATACATGCAAGAAATTACATACATCAATGCAACATGGCTTTGATGCCAATGTTGAGAAAAATTTAATAAATCAAATTAATGTAGAAATTGTATATATTTGTTTTGCCTTTTGGATCTTGATGTTGTATTTCACCACATGGTTGCCAAGAATTACCACATATCAGGAACTCTTATCCTTGTTCACAATAATTTTATCTAGAACCCACATTTTGATAGGGATGAAGTTCTTGTTTGCTTTTTGTGTAATTTTCTCTAAGAAATTTTTTTCTTAAAAAATATTCTCTGTTGATGATTCTCTCTCTTAGGTGGTTACTCCTTTTTATTTTATGTAGGTAGTTATTTTGATATCCTATTTTGTTGTCAGTTATCAAGAAATAATTAATTTTTATTTTTTAATTCAAATTTAAAATTTAAATTATTATAATGATGAGGGTCACCCATTATGGGTGTCCCCACATTCATCATTTTTAATAGTATGAGGCTAAAATCCATGACTAAACAAAATAAAAAAGTGTAGAATGAAAAAAAAAACCTTAAACAGTGGCATACACTTAAGCTTAAAATCAAAATTATTTGAATTGCTTGTTTCATACATTTTAGAGATAAAAAATTCCATATCTATTGAAAGAAAGTAAAATTGAGTTTTAAATCTTTTATATTCATTAAATCAAGATTCACAAATTTTATGTTGCTATTTTATATTGATAGCCCTTAATTTATATTTGGTGCCAATAAATTTTTTTAGCCATGTCTCCTTAATTTAAAGGCATCTAATTTCAAATTTTATTTTTGATACATATAGTATCATTAGTTATTGAGTGATATAAGAACTCATAAGCATTTCCTTTTCTCTTTCCATTTAAATTTTAAATTTCCAAAATTTAAATCAAATCAAATTAATGAATATAAAAATATAATCACATGCACTTTTGAATAAATGTAAATAAATTGGAAATGCAATAATTTAATGCAAATTTAATAAAACTAAACCACTTTTAAACTAAAATTCTATTTTTCCTCAAATTTATTTAGTTGGGTAATATTTATCATTAAATAGTGTATAATTTATAGAATCTTTTTGATATTTTCAAAAATATTTAAAGGAAATATTAAATATATGTTTTAGTCCTTCAAAGATTTGATTTGTATTAATAAAGTCACAGAAAGAAAGTTAGTGTTTGGTTCTTCAATGTTTATATTCTTTCCATAATATGAGTGTTTAATGAGCTTGTAGTCCATAGGTCAAACAAGTCAATCTACAAGCTTTGAGGACTAGATTAAAAAAAATCCATTAAAAAAAATCTAAATAAGTTTAGTTCAATGGGTCATAGATAAAAATAAACTAAATCTAAATGGATCAGGCCAATCTATAGGCCTAAATGAGTCTGAATTACTTTTTTAATTTTTTATTTTAATAATTTAAATAATATGTATATTTAAAAAAGAAGGTAACTTATTAACTATTTTTATATCACATCTCAATATTAAATATAAAATGGTTAAAAAACTAAACTCAATTACTTAAGATAATTAAATATAATAAATATAAAAATAAATTTAAAAATAAAAATTAAATAATAAATATAAAAATATAATAAATAATAAATTATAGAATAAAAAATTAGATAAACTAAACTCAATTAGTTAAGATAATTAAACATAAAAATATTAAAATTAATAAATATAAAAAAAATAAAAAATGTAAAAATAAAATTAAAAAGTATATAAATTAAATAATAAATATAAAAATATAATAAATAATAAAATATAAAATAAAAATTAGAAAAAAGAAAAATACGAGCTAATAGACTTCGTAAATGGATTAGATCACTAAAATGGTTTCATTAAAAATGTGAGCCTAAATAGATCAAGTTCATGTGAACTTTGGCTTGATTCAACCCAATTTACCTATTAAGCACCTCTATTTCATAATCCTATTTTAGTCCCTTGCTAGTTTCACTTATATCAATCTTGTCTTTTATAGTTCCATTATATCAATTTTATCCTTCTTAGATAAAAAAAATAGTTATTTTAGTCTCTCTATCAATATTTTCATTGATGAGTTGATAACTTAATATATAGAAGAACAAAAATAAGAAATAAATATTATGCAAGAGAAGAAATTAATAGTGAAAATTTATAAGGGATCAAATAATATAACTTACACTTGTTAGGGACTAAAATGAATACTATAAATAAAAATTGAAAGAAAATTAATTTAAAAAATTAAAATGAATACAATCAATTTCTTATAAAAAATATAAATATAAATTTTATTTATATAATTTTCCATAAATAATTTTTTGGTATACAATCAATTATAAAATATTGTAAATATGTAAATATATATTTGTAAACCTTTCAAATTATATTTATATGTAATCTTTTTTAATGTAAATAGAAACAATACCCTAATTAAATTACAACAAAGTGAAACTATTTTGATAGAATTAGAGTTTTATTTAGGGTAAATTATTCTCGCATCCTTGAGATATGACCTTAATATACCCCATTCCTTATAATTTTCAAAATTAGCTCTATACCCCGTTATTCTTAACATCGTCTCTTCTTGTTAAGGCTTTGCTTAATAATACCCTTATCTAATTTAAACCAAAAATTAAAGTGAAGCAATGAGCCTTCTCACCACTAGTTGCTAAAGAAATTAAAGAAGCAAAACACCCATATTGTTTTAGATCAAATCTTTTTTCGGGGCAAAGATAATATGTAAGCTATCCTCATTTCATCTAGTAGTTTTATCTTCTTTCCCTTATCAAATATTTACCTTTTCTCCATCAATCTCCACCCTTCAATTAAATAATTACCATGAACATTAAACCTTTAAATACATAAAGAAAAACTTTGACTGTAGAGCATGTGGTCCTACTTTCTTACATGCATAAAATTGGATACTAGAAGAGCACTATTGACTAAGGATTTAGCTTTAAACCTTATGCATAAACCTTGATTAACAAAAAAGATTAAGCAAATCATGTTTATGTGTTTATTTTTTTTAGTTTTCCTTTTTGTTCAATTCACTAGATTTTGTATCATATTTTCCCTCAATTCCAAATTTTCTTATATGTATATATGGCCTTTTCATTAAACAAAATAAATAACAATTTTTTGTGTAAATTCTAATTATCTCGATCACTATTGTTTTTAATTTTCAATTTATTAATATATGACAAACCTAATCCTTTGATGTTGATAATATTTTATTCATCTATTAGCTTAAATATTACTTATACAATAATTGTTTTATTTTTTTTTATAATTTTCAACATTTAAATTTGAAGCATTTGTAATCATATTTTCTAGCAATTGAGTTTGAAACAATTATGTGCATATACTAGCTATTTGGGTCACTAGATTAGGTTTTGAGCAGAAAATTTGTAAATTATGACATTTATTTCTCTAGTTTTTTTACCTTTTTTTATACTTGTATAAGCGTGTTAATCCAAGATTTCTAGATTTTTTTATTATATATATATATATATATATATGTTCTTAGTAGTATTTGATGGAATTGGACATATTTATCCATAATTTTTTTAGAAAAGCAATTCTATAATTTGAGGTCTTTTAATGACAATTTTTATTAGTCAAATGTTAGAGAAATTAATGTAGAGTTAACTAAAAGAGGAAAGAGTGCAACTAAATTCATAATACTTAACTATAAGTCATATCATTGCATTCCTCATATAATATTTATCTCTTATTTTAGTTCTTCTACTTATAAAGTTGTTAACCCATTAACAAAAATATTAATGGAGGGATTAAAATAATTAATTCATTTATCTGTGAAGAATGAAATTAATGCAAAAAATTAATGAGGTAAGAAATAGATAAAAGTGAAATTGTGAGGAACTAAAATGAGATTTTAATCTATTCTAAATCAAACTATCATTAGTAACTTAATGACTAATTTAATAACAGAATTGAAATAGATTGTGAAAGGAACATTAAAAAACCAAATTGATACCAATTTTCTTTTACAAACTTTATTGATTCAAAGTTAGTCTTTTAGGGACTAAAATAGATATGTAGTCTTAGATAGCATTTGATTCACATAATGTTTTTGTATTTTGAAGAATGTTCTAAAAGAATGTGAGATTCGTATATTTGGTTCAAACTTTAAAAAGATATTCTCAGGATTATTTTTAGCTCAATATTATCTTAAAATATTTTTATAATATAAATATTTAATTAATATAAATAGATTATTTTGTTTACTTTTGTATTAAAGTCTTACTACCATTAATACTTTATTTCATATCTACTTACCCTTGTTAATTGCCACTGGCCATCATTCACTACGGTTAATCATCACCCTTCACCATCTACTAGCAATAACTACTACCTATCGCTTGTAACCACTTTCGGTTACTACCCATTTTAGATGATCGTTATTGATTACCACTGACTATCGATAACTAGTATTCACTACCATCCATCATTAGTGAACATTATTTACTACTATTCATTGCTAATGACAATTGCTGACTATTATCTATTGTCGACGATTATTATTAACAACTATTATTCACTACTACCTATTATTGACCATCACCCATCACTAGTTACTACCTACTGCCGATGATCATTACTCATTATTATTTATCATCATTGACCACTATCCATCACCCATTATTAGTAATCATTGTTTATCATTATTCATCACCGTTAACTACCATCCTTTACTGCTTATCCTTAGTAATTACCATTTGCCACTACCCATTTTCGATGATCACTACTAACCATCATATACAGCTAATAACTACTATTTATCACTATTATCTCTACTATTTATCACTATTATCTCTACTATCTATTATTAATAACCATTATCAACCACCATTTACCACTATTAATCACTTAACTTTTAATAAGGATATTTTTAATAATTTAATAATATTTTAATAATTTAATAATATTTTAAAAAAATATTTAAAATAATTAAAATATAATATTATAACATTTTTAGGAATATTTCTAATTGAAATAAATATGGTAATGCCATTTTCCTAAAAATTAAACTCTTAGGAATATAATTTCTAAAAATATTAGGATTCTTAGGAATATTTGATTATGTGAACTAAATATTACTTTAAGGAAAAGTAGGATTCTTATATTTAGTTTAAATTTTAGAAAATTATTTATGGAATTATTTTTAGCCTAATATTTTCCTAAAATATTTCTATAAGGGATGTGGGCATCCTACATTTTCATTATATGAGAATATTTTAGTAATATAAATAAACTATTTCGCCTATCTTTTTATCAAAATCTTATCATTTTTAACATTTTATATCACCATATTTAGTGTAATTGATCATCGTCAACCACTATCTATCATTATTGACCACTAAGCTTTATCCCGTGCTACACACAAGTATTTATTATTTTTATAAATATAAAGTAATATATATAATAAAAAAATTATAAAAGTACTAAAATTTATTTTATCATGATCATTAAAATTATATATATATTTATATTTATATAATAAAATAATTTAATTAAAATTTATGTTTAATTTATTTAAAATGATTTTTAATAAAATAAAATATTTTTTGCTATATTTGTACAACTTATTAATATTAGAATTTAAATTATAAATTATAAGAGTGAATAGAGGGAAAAAAGATAAATATGTAATCAAATAGAAATAGTGACAAAATTTAAATAAAATTTAATTTTAATATTCATATAATTTCAATTAAAAAACATGAAATTATATAATTCAATTTGTATAATCTATATTAAACTTTTAATTTATTCAAAACATTTAAATAATCAAATCAAATATATCATGTTATATTTAAATCATTTAATGGTTAATATCTAAGTTATAAATAATAGTAATAGATATAAAAATAAAAAATAAAATTATACAATAAAAAAAAATAATGATCAAAGTGTAAAGTAACATGAGAATTTAAAAAATGTAATTAACTAATTTAATTAAATTAAACATTCAATTTATTTAAAATAAAAATAATAACAAAAATAATATGCATTATATTACATTTATACTTTTTAATAATATTAATATTTTAAATTATAGATAATAGAAGTGAATATGATAGAAGAAAAAGAAGAAGAAGAATATGTAATAAAACAAATGTCAAGAAAAGAACATAACTTTCATGTTAAAGAATGTAATGGTTAAAAATAGAATATATATTTAAGTAATTTAATTTAATTTTAAAATTTAATATTTAATTTATTTAAAATAATTTTATACCAATAAAATTTATTATATTATATTCATACTACATAGTAATATTAGTATTTTCATTATTCATAATAGAAATAAATATAAAAAATATGCTATAGAAATAGAATTTGTAATTAATTGGTATTTTTATTAAAATTTTATATTATTCAAAATATTCTTACAATAAAAATAAAAGATATTATGTATATATAAAATTGACTTATATAAAAACTAAAGTGGCTTATATATATATATATATATTAAACTTCTTAAGAAATACTATCAAAATAACTATTATGACACAAAAAATTTGAAATATTAATGAACTTTAATTAAGATAACTTTTTCAAACTTGTAATTTCTTATTTTTAATTTATTATTAAAAGCTAAAATTTTATAAGAGAGAGAATTGAATGGTCATTAGTTAAATTGAATATGAATAATTTTTAATTTTATATATAAATAATATAAAAAAAATTTCTTATTGATCTGAATATAACCAATCAAATAATTCAAAAAATTTCTACTTATTAAGATCACACTTCTCATGTAAATTTCTTCCAATCAAATGATCTCTACTACTACTACTACTACTACTACTATTAATAATAATAATAATAATAATAATAATAATAATAATAATAATAATAATAATAATAATAATAATAATAAATGACCTGTGGAAATCACACTTAAAAATAATAGTCAACAACTTGGTATATAGAATGTAATAATAATACCTTACAATTTCAATGTTATTGTATAACTCAAAATATGATTAAGTAAGTAAGTGTATATGTAAATAGAAATTAGCCAATGCAGCAAAAAGGAAATTAGCCATATTGATAATAGAAAAATTAAAAACATAATAATAAAAATGGGAATGGAGTACTAACAATAATATACATGGATAAAAAAATTTTAAAATTAAATTAAGACAATTTAAATCTTTCAAAATATCAAATTATTAATTAATTTAATCATATTTTTATATATACATCCTTTTTATTAATAAATGCAAATGTATTAATTTTTGTCTGAAACAGTGTTCGAGACGAATATATTTTCATAATTAATATATTAAGTTTATTGGAGATATAATAGTAGAAATAATGTTCCATATGCCTATTCATTTAATTTTAATGAGATTTATCAACATAAATAAATTTAAACTTTATTTTAATATAATTTTATAAAAATATTTATTAATATTTATTATATATTTTCAAAATAAAAAATATTAACTTTAGCATACATTTATCAAAAGAATGAAATATATTATTATTTTATAATTTTGTATAAAATATTTGTCTTATTCTTCAAAAAATATTAATAAAAAATAATTTAGTACTTTCTATATTTATATTAACACATCGATAAAATTCTAATTATTTAATATATATTTGATTTGTAATATGACATTTGAAACTTATTATAAAAAATCCACAATATCTAAATAAATAAAAAAAGAAAAAAAATGTATGGGGTACAAACCATTAAGACTTAAAAAAAATCATAAAAGAAAATCAAGTGCTTACTTTGTAAAATATAATAAAATTTCAAAAAGGAAAAGAAAAATTATGCTTGTGATTTCACACTTTTAAAAAAAAAGTCCATAAAATGAGAAAAAATTAATTTCAATTTTAAAATTATATAAAGAAATTTAATCCCAATTTTAAATAATTTTGTTAAAAAATGTAATTAGATACTTTAATATTAAAGGTTTGATTTATTTTTTAAAATATATTAGTTAAAAATAAATTAATACATTTTATATTACATTTTTGACAAAATTTTAGTGGGTGTATACTTAATTTGTAATATAATACATAAGAATTAATATTAATAAAATTTAAATAAATAACTTTGATGTTAATGTTTAAATATATATTAAATTAGAAATATATTAATTTTCATACATATGTCCAAAACATGATTGGGTTAACAAGTGGGACCAATGTTTTCAAACCCGGCCCAATTATCGACCTGGCACAGCTAGTAAATCACGATCAGATTAGCTCAACCGATCGAATTGGGTAGTTGAATTGATTTTTATATTTTTACATATAACAAATTATATATTACATATATGTATATAAAAATAAATTTATTTAATTAATACAAGTTTATTATTGTATTTTTAAAACACAAATAAACATTGAGTTTATTAAAATTATGAATAACATAGAAGTAGAAGGAATAATTAATACAAAAATTGATGTGAAATTTTTTTAAAATAGTTGAAGTATAATGTCTTATATTCAAATTACAAGAATATTACTTGTAAGAATATTACTTACTAGAAAATTAGATTTTAGTGAGTTTACATATACTAGTAAGATATTATTTTTTATATATATTTTAATATAAAATAAAAAATAATAGCAATTCATATTATGATGAATAGATAATAAAGTTACAAACCCTAAAATATAAAAAATATAAATTAAATAAGATAATTTAAGAGGTGGTTATGTCTTGAAATATTTCATAATTATTTTTTGAAAGATTATTTCAAATAACACTAATATTCATAAAGTATTTCAAATAATATAACAGTAACAGTAAATATAATTCAAAAATTTTCATTCACTTTAATCTTTGAACATATAATAAATCTTTAAATTTAGGTAGGGTTTTTTATACATTAAGCTTTTAAGTTGGACAAAAGTAAAAAAAAAAAATGAATGAATTAGGTCATCAGATCAATCAAGTTAGTGGTTTAATTAGTTTTTTACCAAGTTTGACCGAGCAAATTTGGGTTCTTCCCAAGTCCAGGTTTATAGGTCTATTCAGACCGTTTTCTCACCCGAGTGCTGGTCCAACTAGTTGAACTAACTGGGTTGGTCTGGGTTTGAAAACTTTACGTGGGACAACAATTGAAAGGCGGCATGTAGCTACAATACAAACTCAAAATTCCTACTTAAAATACAAGTATGTTATAATAAAAAATTAAAATTAAAAAATAAAAATAGAATAAAATAATGAAATGAAGCAAGAATGGATAGATACATCAGCAATATAGTACAATCCCAATATTAATATGTAAATAGATTACTTGCCACCAGTAACCACTATCATCATCACTCATTACTAATTATTACCATTTGCTACTTCCCACAATTGTTGGCAACCTTGTATCACCTACCATAGGTGATTGTCATCATCACTATTATTCCTAATAGCCTCCATTTGTCACCATCTATTACAAGTGACTGTCGTTGCCACCACTTGTTGCTCATAATCTTTGTTAGCAATAAATTATCACTAATGACCACTATTGGCCAACCCCATCACCTATAACATCTATTAAAAAACTCAATTAGAATCACTTAATTAGAATTACTTAAAGTAATTGAAACTATGATTAGGAACAAGTAAGTAAAAGAAAAATCAATAAGACATGTTAAAAGAAAAACCTAATAGAATTATCATTGGAAACCCACACATAAAAAAAGGAAATTTATAAATAATTATTATTTAAAAAGCAAATCATTAAAGGTTGGTACACCAAAAATTAAGTAATAACTACTTCATGCAAGTGGTTAGTTAAAATCAACCAAAAAGAAAATCAATTTTTTTCTCATGTGAGCCATTTGAATGGTCTTATCTTTAATAATGGTACACCACCTACCATTTTTTTTTGAAAGTACAACTTTAAAGGGATATGGAAAAATTAGCCTTATCAAGTGCAAGTGGTTAGCCAAATTGAAGAGCCATAAGGCTACTTTTAATTTCCACTTAGGTTTTGATTTACACTATATTTTAGACTTTTCATTTTTTTCTAAAATCACACAAGTATTGAGAAATTTTAAAAAAAATTTTAGAAAGTATAATTCAAAATAAAAAATTTTATGCCAAAATCATGATTTTTTAACTTCATTTCATATACAATATTTAAAAATATGATACAAAGTTATGAGTAAAATGGGTGAATTTTACAAAATTAAACATGATTTTGAAGTCATTAAATTTTCTTTGCTTTATCCATATGAAAATTTTCTCGTATACTAGAATTGCATTATTCTCATCTCCCTAAAATATGAGAAAAGAAAGAATTTGTTTAACATTTTAGTTACTATTTTTATATGTGTCAATCTTTTCTTTTTCTTAATTTTTCTATAACTTTTTACTACTTAGATGTTAAAGATTTAAAATGATTTAAATACATGTTCCCTCATTTACCTATAAAAAGCCTACTTCTTCATTCTTAAATTTTCTCTTTTTTTTAAGATAAAACTAGCATTGCAACCTTACTTTGCAAACATTTCACTTTTTTTGTTATCTTAGTTCTTACTAGAATGCTTGGGAATAACAACTCAAGCTAGATTATATTTCTCCTAATTTTCTTGGTAAAATTTTTTCTCTTACATATTAATTTGTTTTATTGGAAATATTATACATTTATTCATTTAAATAAAAATAATACTCCTTTCATTTTTTATCTATCATAATTTAATTTTATAAAGATTAAAAAATTAGTTTAGTTTTATTTTTATTAAACTTTCCAAATTTACTTTTTAATCTAAAATCAACATTTACTTTATTTGACCATCTCTCCTTCGTATTAATTATCAAACTTCAATATACACATAAATCTTTCTCTCTCTCTCTCTCTCTCTCACTCTCTCTCATTTTCTTAATTTTTGTTAAATGTGTCTTTAGAAAAGTACTCCCCTTTTCTATCCCTTTTCAATTTGAAAATTTTTTCAAATTAAAAGTTTTAATATGAAGATTTGAACATTTTTGTTTGCCATAAAATTGTTTCAAAAATAAGAGTTTTCATGTTATATATACTAGTCCTTAATATTCAACATAACTCATGGTACTTCAATTCAAGGCAAAGATACCAAATGCCATAAGAATCGATGCCATAAGAGTCCATGAGATGTGATACCTTACAATCAATATTAAATTAATACTTTCAAAAGAAGAGGATTTTAATACTTTCATGTTACATATACTAGTCCCTAATATTCAACATAACTCATGGTACTTCAATTCAAGGTAAAGATACCAAATGCCATAAGAATCGATGCCATAAGAGTCCATGAGATGTGATACTTTATAGTCAATATTAAATTAATACTTTCAGAAGAAGAGGATTTTAAAAAGGCATGGTATAGTGGCACTGGTATACATTACTTAGTACATTCAAATTTGTTGATCATAATAATGTAAGTAGGTTAAGAGTAGAGGAATGACTCATAGTAATTTTATGCACAAAGTTCAAGATAATTATAAATAGAGAGATAAACTTTTTTGGAATAAATTTAGAATATTTTAAGAAGAGTATAATTGGAAAAAATCTTTAATGCTTCATTATAATTCTAAAATGATAAAAAAAAGGAATATTTTTTTTCAAACTATAACAAATAAAAGGGATGGAAAAAGTATGATTCTTAATATTTTTAAGTGCCTTCTTAAGATTTATGTAGATATTCTTATGAGTGGAAGTTTTTATTTTTAATTTTTAATAAAAAATATGCATATTTGATATATATATATATAATAAAAATAAATATATGTAACTAAAGGGTAGCCACCCTCTAATTTTCCTTTAAAATCTATATAAGTAAAGGGTGGCTTTTGGTTTTTTGAGCCATCTTTTAACATTTCTTTGAAAAAAATAATAAATTATATATATTTATAAAAGGAAGTTTATGAACTATATGTTGTAACCAGTGACTATTCCTTATGTATGTTAACTTTTTGAAAATAATTAAGGACTCATATGTGTACAAAGAAAATGCTTTATATACATATGAAAGCATGTGGGAAGTTTACATTTAGCATTAGAATCATAAGCATCCTATACATTATTATTATTATTTTTATCATTATTTTTTCTTTGTTTCATAATTTTGAATCCTGTAAGTTAAAAGGAAATCATAAATGATGAACTTTCAGAATATAAAATAAAATTTTAAAAGTGAAGGGAAGCTCTTAAGTAAAAGATCCAATATTATGAATAAAATATGAAATGGTTGTTAAATTGAGCTTATATAAAATATTGTTTGGATTGAGATTAATCTTAAAATAAGATTCATTTTTAGATAATTTGGATATGGTTTTGAAACAATATTATTATAAGCTTAGAGTTTATTATTGTAAATATGAAATTGAAAATTTAATCTGATTTGGATTAATATGCCCATATGTTGAATTTTATTTGAATATCTAAATAATGATTATCAAAGAGGTGATATTTTTACCTTACTATGAAATGAAAGTCTATATATGATAACCTATCTGATACATTAAATAATGTCTGAACCCTGTGTGATTATATTCACTATAATTACCTAAAGAGGCATATATTATTTTGAAATGAATAGGGGAAGTTATGGCTTGACACCATTTGATATTAGTAGGTGATTATGGATAGTGTTGGTGTGTGTCCTAGGAGCCAATCATAGAGATGATTACGATATTACACAATGTATTAAGCTTTGTTTTGGCAATAGGATTATTATATTTTATTTTCTTTTATTTTGCTTAAATTATAACTTAAATATAATAATTATCCTTGAAATTATTTTGCTATTCATAAAATGTCCTTAGTTAAGTGTTATTACGAAAAGGATAGTAATAATATATCGAGATTAGTATGTATAATGACTGATGATTATGAATCATGGATATGTGATATCAAGTCAATACATAAGTATATTATTAGTGAATAATGTACTAGACTGACCTATTGTGAGAATATTGCATGGATAGATGTGTCATTAGTTATTCTCATATGACCACAAATGTACATAATCCTTTAACTTGAAATTACTACGGTTCTCTACATGAGAAGTTACTCACTTTGATATCGTCCTATGTCACATTTTATTAGGATGATGAGTAGGGCTTTAATTAGGTGTGTCATGAATCATGCAGAGGGAAGTGAGTGATGTAGATGGGATTTTGTTACTCTTGTATAAAAGAGAGATATCCTTGGGCCCCTTAGTTGAGTGAGACTTAGAAATACATGACCATACTCAAATGAATCAATATGTGATATTAATAATTTGTCTTAAGTCTACTCAATATCAATAAATATAAATTGAACATTAATGAGGATGACACGTTCCATGCCTCTAGTTCGATTTAGATATTATTGCAAAAGGAATTATGATGCAAAGCGTTGATCATATATTCGGTAGATGTCGAATCACAAACATTCTTACTACTTGAGTGGCGGTGATATATTGCTAGATATAGCTCATTGTCTATGGCCTAAAATGAGTCATTTTCAATGTAATAAGAACTTACAAGGTCATACAAAAGGAGTAGGATTGAGACAATAATTAACTGAATTTTAGTTAGAATAAAATTTAATTAATTGGACTTATTTTTGTGCATATATATTATTATTAAGATAATAATATATTTTTTCACGTAATATATATATATATATAATATTATGTGATATTAAAGTAATATTAGATAATCATATTATGAGATAATATTAATATCTAATATAAGATAATTATATGCCAATTTAATATTTGATAATTATATTATGAAATAATGTTATTATCTAATATTAGATAATTAATAGACAAGTCTCATCTCTCCTCACTTTCTCTATGATAAGGATAAGGTGATAGTTGTTAAGTGAGACTAGGTTTCTGGAAGCATTATCCTAATAAGACTAGGAATGTGGAATGCCTTAGGTCTATAAAAAGGAACTTGAAGGTAGCACCTAATACACATGAGCTACCATTAAACCCTAACTCACCTAAGAAAATGTATTAAGCCTAATCCTAAAGAAAGAGACGAATCCTAGTAGTTTCATAGAGGGAGAAGTCATTGTTCACTCCGTGTGGATACCATAAAGACGCTATACTTTTGGCCAGCATTTGATTCATTTGTTCTCTCAAGGATTTGTTCAGAAAGAACACGAACACAAATAAGGTAAAATCCTAATACTAATTTATGCCTTTTTTGCATGGATCCTAAGTAGGATTTGGATCAAAATTTTAAAAATTTCACTACGTATATTGATCCAAAACCTAATAGATAAGGGATAAGAATGTTAATAGGTAGGATAAGAATGATAAAAGTAATAAAAAGGTAAGTGCATACATTTGCTATTTATTATGTAATAGACAAAATATATATACAATTGTGAAATTATTTATTATTAAGATGTGCTGGTATGAATTCCATTCTTTCCAACATATATTTCTATATATAAGTTTTTCTAACTAAATTCATTAGAATAAGGGTTAAATAGTCATTCATTGAGTTTTTCTACTCACTACTGGTTGGTTGATATTTTTTAGATACTTCACTCACTCGATGGATGCTTTTGTTGTAATTACTGATTGCTAATGAACGTTTTATTTCACTCAATATGGCATATATCGCTTGGAGTTTTACTTTATTATGATAATTGATCACAATGGGCCTACATAGTTACATTATATGAATATGGTTTTTGTGGTTCTATATGATATAATTATTGAAGAACCCAAAAAGAATCTACATACTTTTTTCGAAGCATCTATACACTCTATCCTATAGCTCATTCCTAATTAACCACCTATGGCTACTCCTCAGACCATATAATCAAGTACAGTTTCTCTAATAAGATTAGTATCCCTTAAATGAGAACTCTTACAATCATAATCAGCCATGAGTTAGATTATGTATTCTCATTTAGTATGATTATCTCTATTTTCTACTATTTGACTATTGGTTATGTACAATAATTAAAGGCTCATAATCAAGCCTAATACTTTATGCACTTAGATTTTGATAAGTCATAAAGTCATACTATACACACACTTTATTATAGAAATTTGCATATTTCATTTCCATTATATTTAAAGTGTCATCTATACATTTTTTTCGCCAGCTAATTTACATAAATTTATATTTAAAGTCTTAATACTCTTGTATTTTTATGAATAATAAAAATATTTTTTTATAAATACCATGGGAAGTGAGGAAGGAATTTTATGTGAAAACTTATATTTTTCTACAACAATGATTTTACAAACTCCTTCAATTTGTCATTATAAAATCTTTCCTTGATGACTATTAATTCTTTTGGTAGTATCTTTTAAAAGAAAAAATTTAGAGAAGTTATTTTTTTGTAAATCATGACTTCACTCTTTAAAAATAGTAATCCAATTTCAAATAACTATATTTTAATTTCTTGATTTCTATTAATTTGGTCCTATCCTATTATGTCTAATTCATAACAAGATTTACTTTCTAAAAGTCAGAAAAGTTAATCATCTCTCCTCTTAAATTTTATAATAAATCTATCTTTTATTCATTTTATAAAAAATATCTATTATAAAGATTTCAAAAATTAGTAATATTTTCTTCTGGGTGATCCAAACTTGCAATTTTTCTCAAAGAAGAAGTAGAAATTTCATGGTATTGATTTTCAATTAATATCAAAATAAAGTTTTATCACTTGTTCAGAAAAGACCTTCACTATTCTTATATTATAATCTTTAAGGAAAAAATTATTCACCTTTGGTTTTAGAAATATCTTCATTGGCAAATTAATTCTTGTTAACAAGATAAAAACTGATGAGTTTTTTATGAAATAATATCCTTGTGAAATTTTCATCCACCATAATATCTTGTAAAAATAGTTTTTAAAGGTATAACTGCCTATATAATTTTCAAATATGTTTCTAAAATTTCAATAATATATCCCTATATTTTTATCTAATCATTTATAAGATATTAAAGTTTTTAAAAGTAATATTCGTAAAAAGAAAAATTACTAATTAAAAGTCATTTGGAATTCTATATTTTATAAAAATAGCAATAATTTATAAAAAAAAAGAAATAGGTTGGTAAAGATGTTTGTACGTTAATTATGATGGATCAAAAAATGGGTTGTAACACTATCGATAAATACCGTTAACTATTATTCATTGCGAACTATCACCTGCCATCATTAATCAATTTTTATCACCTTTTGCTACTATTGATCACCTAATGGATATTTCTAATAATTCAATAATATTTTTAATAATATATAAAATAATTAAAATATAATATTGTAACATTTTTGGGAATCTGTTTAAATAAGCCAAATATGATAATGTCATAATTTTAATAATTAAATTCTCAAGAATTATGTTACTAAAAATATTAAGATATCTAAAAGTGTAAATGTCATATAAAGAAATTAAAATTTATAAACCTAATTTTAATCACTTACACGGTGTAAGACTATAAATAAGCCTTATTTGCAACTTTACGAGCATTTTGTCAACTTTATAGATAAATCATGAAAGCAGCAAATCACTCAGTATGTAAAAAATGTGGTCATCAGTTTATTTGAACTATTCGGATACAATTGCCCGCTGCTTGCCCTTTCTATTCATACATTTCATTCTCATATCATTTAATTTTTGTTCCTTTTTATGCTAATCATTATCACTTTCTTTATTTTAGTCAATGCAATCTTGCGTTCTTTATTTCTTCATGTGTTATCTAACATCATTCCATCCATGGTTTCTAATCATATATATACTTTCATTTATTCATTTTCATTGGGACACAACAATTCATGCAAATTATTAAAGGAGGAGATAATAAGCTTCTTTGTTATGATTCACATTCCCCCACTAACTTTGAATCATAATAATACAAGCTTTTAATTATCTCATTTAGGTATTACATTGTATACATTTTATTATAGATTGAATTATTCTTACATAATTATCATTTTTTTTAAATTTATGTTTAATTTATATCACAGTTAAAATTTTTATGATGATCTTTTATCAAATTTATGATCATTAAAGGCAAAGACTAGTTGCACATTGTTAAAAGCAGTGGTCAGATAAGTAGTATGATTATGATACAAGATAAATTACTTGTAGGGAAACCAAATGGCGATTGCCACTTAGGACCTTTAATACCTAAGTCAATAGAGGTCTTAGAACGAGAATAAGATTATTAGTGAATGTAAAAAGTTTAAAATCCTCTGAAAAACATACTTGACTATCTTATATAGTGGTTATTTGGAAGGTACAAGAAGGGATAAATTGATCATTTTAGTTAAGGACAGATTGATGGTTTACTAGAGAGGGATCTTTATAAATGTAGCAAGATACAGTTTTTACCAACTTAGCTATACTATCTTAACTATTTAATCAGGTTGATTTTTACGCATTAATGATTGTATAATTATCCCACATATTCTTTTGTGGCTATTTGTTATTAGATGACTTATCCATGGACTAATCTTTGCTTAATAGATTGGCCTTGGGTAGTAGTCCATATTGGCCCAATGATCTTGTATATATCAATTTCTATGATGTTTCTTTCGTGTATATAAGTCATATAAATTAAACACAATTACCCATATTATTTTGGACTTATATTTTTCCTTATATATCAAATGAAATTTGTGTGAAAATATCTTGATATAAATTTGATGAAACTCTTTTTGGAAAAAACTTTTTATCTTAAATGCATTATGATAGAATTGAATTCCATTCCTCTTTTTGATTATAAATGTATATATTTGCTATTCTTGAATTATGTCCTTAATATATATAGATTATAGTAAGAGAAATATCGTGGATAAAGGGAAGATGAAGAAAGATAGAAAATGAGGTTTTGGTGTTAGTTTTAATCATGAATTTAACAATTTTTTTTTTTAAAGTTTAAGGATGTCTAATATAAGATTTTAAAATTTTTGTATCATTTTTATCATTTAGTTAAATTTTAGGAGTGTAATATATATTTTTTGTAGAAATTAGATTTACAACAAATAGATAATTTTGATGAATTTGAAATAATGACAAACTAAAGTGTATTCAATCCAACTTGAAGGAAGTAAAATAATATGTTCTAAAAAAGTAAGAAATAAGGTTTAAATATAATTTTGATTCTTCTAAAATATGAATTATATAATTTTAATTTTCCTTCTTCAAATATTTAATTAGTATGATAAAACTAAAACTTTACTATCACGATTCACTTCAACAAGCCAAGTTTAAATTATAAAAATAAAAAAAGGGGAAAAAAACACCAAATCATACTAATATCTGCAGAAGAAATGAACATTTTTTATTTTTAATTAGTTAATACATATACAATTTATATATTTATTGTTAATAAATATTAAAATAAAAATGAGAAAAATTATTAAAAATTAAAAAGTTTTTATTTTTATCTCGTTCAATTATTTTGGTGTCCGTTCAAATTACGTGCCTACCCACCGAAAATCTCTCAAGGGTGGGGACGGCCGGACGGGAAAATTTCAGAAGGGGTGAGGCATGTGGCAAAAGTAATTTTTTATTATTTATGTTTTGAAATTTAAAAGAAAGAAAGTATAATTACCTACTTTATAGAAGATTTGTGACTTACCAGCACGTGCAAGACCGTATCCTTTAAAATACTTTTTGCACCTTAGGCATTAGATTCATCGGTCTTAAAATTAATAGATGTGATGAAGCATTTTTTTTAAGTACATTTTATATTATATTTTTATTCAACTCAAGTCGTTCATCAGACAAACTCACTCTTACAAAAATAGATAAAAACGTTGTTTTTGGTTCAGGTTGGGGGAAGAAATAGACATAATAAGGTATAATTTTTATATTAAGATTCATAACGTTCAATATTTTTTCTTATTTGCCTCAATGGTTCGATAGACAATGGATGCTTTCTCTTCATTTCCACCTTGATTGGATTACGTTGTTACCCTTTTCTCGTTTGCGGCAAAATCTGTTGGATAGCATCCGTTGACCAACTTTCTGTTTCAGACATCCTTGCCCAGAGATAGAGATTGAATATGATCAATTAGTTTGCTGATCTCAACGCATTTTCATAAATAGCTGAATCAGAAAAGCGACACTTCCTTCGGTCTCTACTAGAGTTCCATTCAAAGGTGGAAAATTCAGAAGCAGGTTTTCCAGCATTAACGCCAAGCAGTAAAATGGGCTCGTTGAAAACCGATGAAGATTCAAAGGAAGCCATACTGTATGTGAACGGAGTTCGTAGAGTGTTACCAGATGGATTAGCTCATTTGACCCTTCTGGAGTATCTCAGAGGTATTACCGATCGATCCATGTAGTACCGCAGGTTTCCCTGCTTGTTTGTTTGATTGCATGTCAGTATCGGATTCAGATATAAAAGTGATTCAGAAAGGAAAAGTGTATAAAATTCTCTATGGTTGTTGCTACTTCTGGGATTGAACCCATCAGAGTTTCAATTTGTTTGCTATGCTTAAATATGATATAATATGAAAGGAATTTGACTTCTTTTTCCTTCCTGAGAATGGTTCTTTAAACTAGAGAAGTGAAATTTCATTCACTTTAAGTATAATACAGGTTTAAATTGGTGATACGAAGTTCTTGCATGCCGTTTTCTGCAAAGGTGCTTGAGAGAAATATGTCCTTAGCCAAAATTTCAGCCTTACGAATCTATGGTTCAGTGATCGATGGCATCATCTGAAAATCGCGTTCTAGTTGTTTGCAGCATGAAGTTTAATATTTACCTAAAGCTTTTTCTCTTTTGTAAAGGATGTAAATTCTGTGTTAAGACTGAAGATCTGATCCCTCTTCACAGTTTTATATTTTCATATTTTTTTTTTAATTCAAGTCATTGATTTAGTTATCTCTTTTATAGTAACCTGGCAAAAGTGAGTATCCTTAACTTTGAGTTCAATATTTTTGCAAATTGGTTGGACTAATTAAATAGCAATTTGACCTCCACCTCTTCACCCAATAAAGTGAAAAGAAGAAAAACGAAACAGTTTTTCCCATCTTGAAAAAGTCATTCTCATTTCAGTATTCATATCTTTTTCATATGTGCCAATTTTTGGTTAAGTCCTTTTCAATTTTCTTCCTGGTGAGTCAAATGCTACTTTCATTTCCTTTTCTTGTATTGTAGATTTGGGGCTGACGGGGACTAAACTTGGCTGTGGTGAAGGCGGCTGTGGGGCTTGCACAGTTATGGTTTCTCATTATGAAAGAAAGCTGAGGAAATGTGTGTAAGTGTTTTTTTCTCTCGCTTTTCTATCAAAAACGAAGTTCTTTTTCTTTTTTTTTTTTTCCTTCCTTGTTCTCGTTATGTATTTTTTGCTTCTTCTAGATGTAAAATACTCCATTTCTTGTTTCTTGACATCACTTGCCAATATGGTATGAAAAACTTCTTCCAGGCACTATGCTATCAATGCTTGCTTAGCGCCTCTATATTCTGTAGAAGGGATGCATGTAATTACAGTGGAAGGATTGGGAAGCTGCAAGCGTGGGTTGCACCCTATTCAGGTGATACACTCATTGACTATTATACCCATTGATGTTTGCTCTGTTTTTAGTGATCTTTGCCTATTTGGTTATGTTTTTATGATACTTTTTTAGTATGAGCATTCTTCTTTTGTATATATGAATGAACCCTTTCATGCTCAAAACTTATCCATGTGAGCTCCTCAGGAATCATTGGCACGCAGTCATGGTTCACAATGTGGATTCTGTACTCCTGGCTTTATAATGTCCATGTATGCATTATTGAGATCAAGTCAAACACCACCTAGTGAAGAGCAAATTGAAGAATGCCTTGCAGGAAACTTGTGTCGATGCACTGGCTACAGACCAATTCTTGATGCGTTCAGGGTCTTTGCCAAAACAAATGATATCATATATACTGGTGTCTCCTCAGTAAGCCTTCAAGAAGACAAGTCTATTTGCCCTTCAACTGGTAGACCTTGTTCTTGTAAATCAAGCAATGTAAATGATGTAGATAAAGGAAGCACAGGTGCAGATAATGACGATATATATGAACCTGTCTCCTTTAATGAAATAGATGGTAGCAAATACACAGAAAAGGAACTTATTTTTCCCCCTGAGTTGTTGTTAAGGAATCTAACTTATTTAAATTTGAGTGGATTTGGAGGGCTAAAGTGGTATAGGCCTCTAAATCTTAAACAGTTACTTGATTTGAAAGCAAAATATCCTGATGCAAAGTTGTTGGTTGGTAATACTGAGGTAGGAATTGAGATGAGATTGAAGAGAATGCAGTATCAAGTTTTGCTTTCTGTTATGCATGTGCCAGAACTAAATGCTTTGGATGTAAAGCATGATGGTTTAGAGATAGGTGCTGCAGTAAGACTTTCTGATCTGCTGACTTTTTTCAGAAAAGTTGTAATTGAGCGAGCTGCTCATGAGACTATGTCTTGTAAGGCATTTATTGAACAACTGAAATGGTTTGCTGGAAAACAGATAAGAAATGTTGCTTCTGTTGGTGGAAATATATGCACTGCAAGTCCTATATCCGACTTGAATCCTCTCTGGATGGCGGCTGGAGCAAAGTTTCGAGTTATTGATTACAAAGGGAATATTCGGACAATAATGGCTGAAAATTTCTTTTTGGGTTACCGTAAGGTGGACTTGGCAGGTGGTGAAATCTTGCTCTCTGTGTTCTTGCCATGGACTAGGGCCTTGGAGTTTGTGAAAGAATTTAAACAGTCTCACAGAAGGGATGATGATATTGCAATAGTAAATGCTGGAATGCGGGTTTACCTTGAGGAGCAGAATGAAAATTGGGTTGTTTCTGATGCATCAATTGTTTATGGTGGGGTGGCTCCATTATCTCTTCCTGCATTAAAAACAAAGGAATTTCTCATTGGGAAGATATGGGACCAAGACCTATTGCAGAATGCACTGAAAGTCCTGCAGAAAGATATTCCACTCAAGGGAGATGCTCCTGGTGGAATGGTAGAGTTCCGTAAATCTTTGACCCTAAGTTTCTTCTTGAAATTTTTCCTGTGGGTGTCTCATCAAATGAATGGGGAGAAGTACCTCAAAGACAATGTACCATTAACCCATTTATCTGTTGTGCAATCAGTCCACCGCCCATCAGTTATGGGAACTCAGGACTATGAAATCATGAAACTTGGGACATCTGTGGGTTCTCCTGAGGTGCATCTATCTTCAAGACTTCAGGTTTGTATATTTACTAGCATGACAAAAGTGCATTGACATTTACTAAGTATGTATTATGCTCTAAATTTGTAACATGACTTATTTTTTCATCCTTATCTTACTATTTAACTCTGAAAGATCCAAACCTCTGCGTTTCTCTATTTTGTGCTGCTAATTTAAACTATGCCCATAATTGAGGAAAGCAATTTCCTTGTGATACTGGAGTAAGTGACATGATGAAACTTCAAACTTGGATACGCCCTGAAGAAATCTATATTATTTATGTTTTCTCACGATTTCATATGTGCCTTCTCAGTTGGACTGTGTGTTGGCTTGTTGCTGACACCAATGTCTGCTTGGACTTAGTTTCTTACACACAATGGCAATATTCAAACCCAAATTCTTGTGTCAGCTACACAAAATCTATAGTGGAAGAATTTGAGATCATCTTTTTAGCATCTTAGGTGAATTCTAATTATACTATGACACTATGTTAGTCTTTACTATATGCATTATCTGCTAGTATTTTATACTAGTAGCCTGTTCCTCCCCCCCCCCCCCTTTATTCTCTGCCTTTTTTCTGTGTCTTTTGCAGTCTCTTTAAACAAATTATTTTTTAAATATTGTTTATTAGATCATCATTCATCATTGATTATAAGCTGATAACATTGTGTTCTTGTCTTTCTGGTAAAATATCTTCTTGTCTGCATAGCTAATGTGATGACCAATATTCAGGTTACAGGAGAGGCTGAATATGCTGATGATGTACAATTGCCTCCAAATGGTTTGCATGCAGCCTTGGTATTGAGTAGAAAACCCCATGCTCGGATACTTAGAATTGATGATTCAGGGGCCAGGTCTTCAGCTGGTTTTGTGGGCATATTTCTAGCCAAAGATATACCTGGTGACAATAAAATTGGGCCAGTTGTTGCTGACGAGGAACTTTTTGCCACAGAATATGTCACTTGTGTGGGCCAGGTATTGTAATGAAGAAATTTTTTTTCTCATCTGATGTTTGCTTTTCTTTTTCTGTTTTTTGTTGCATTTGACCTCGAAGAGTTAAAGGGAAAGGAGTCCTTCTACTTCTTTTGCGCAGGTTTGGCAGCATGCATGTACTCTTAAAGGAGGGAGTTGTTGTTTGAAACAGAGATAGTGTGGTCTGCAGAAGTTTGTTAATCTAGGTTATCTATATGCAATAATTGGATTCATCCCATGCTGGAGCTACTAATGATACTTGTATTGATGAGATGTCAAGAAGTGAAAAAAAAAAAAAGAAAAAGAAAAAGAAAAAAGAAGAGATTAGAGAGTAATATTTAGTCCTGCATTGCCCTTTTTCCATTATTGGTTTAATGAACGTTTATGTTTTTTTGCAGGTTATAGGAGTAGTTGTTGCTGATACTCATGAAAATGCAAAGCTAGCAGCAAGAAAAGTTCTTGTTGAGTATGAAGAGCTCCCAGCGATCCTGTCCATACAGGATGCTATTGATGCTAAAAGTTTTCATCCTAACTCAGAGAAGTGTTTGAGAAAAGGTGATGTTGACCACTGCTTTCAGTCGGGTAAATGTGACAAGATAATTGAAGGGGAAGTTCAGATAGGGGGTCAGGAACACTTCTATTTGGAGCCAAATAGCAGTTTGGTATGGGTAGTGGATGGTGGGAATGAAGTTCATATGATTTCATCTACTCAAGTAGGTTATGTTTCCTCATTTTTCATCTCTAAATTATGGTGATCTTGTGGTTTTATCTTCTACATTCTTATTTGAAAAATGAGAATGGCATTGTGTTTTCTCTTTTTTCAGTCCCCACAGAAGCACCAAAAATACGTTTCTCATGTTCTTGGTCTTCCCATGTCAAAAGTGGTTTGCAAAACAAAGAGAATAGGTGGTGGATTTGGGGGAAAGGAGACAAGATCAGCTTTCATTGCTGCTGCTGCTTCAGTTCCATCATATCTGTTAAATCGGCCTGTGAAACTCACACTAGACCGAGATATAGACATGATGATAACTGGGCAACGCCATAGTTTTCTAGGAAAGTATAAGGTATGTTATGGTTCTTTTCAATGGTTTAACTGATGTCCTCCGACATGCACAAATATCATACAAGAATGGTACACCAACACCAAACTTCTGTTTCCTTAAAACAACGTATAGCAGTACTTCTGTATTCTGTTTATGTCATATTATTTTCTATTTGAGAATGCAAGTCCAGTATATGAGTCTGAGAGAGCTTCCTCTGTTTTTTCTGAGTAAATATTTGATATGTTGGCATATACTGGACTATTGGACACCTTAATTATTCATCAGTCCTGTCTTGCTTTAATTACAAAATGAATAAGTGTAGAAGACTGAGGGAATTAAATGCTGACCGTGCTTTGCTTTTAGTTAAGAAATATTGTACATTGCTTCAATTTTTATTAGGCTGATTATATAATTAAAATTATTTGATTCAGGTTGGATTTACAAATGAGGGGAAGGTACTTGCTCTGGATCTTGAACTCTACAACAATGCTGGCAATTCGAAGGATCTGTCCCTTGCTATTCTTGAACGTGCTATGTTTCATTCTGATAATGTATATGAAATACCAAATATGAGGATAATGGGAAGGGTTTGCTTCACTAATTTCCCTAGTCACACTGCTTTCCGTGGATTTGGTGGTCCTCAAGGTATGCTTATTACTGAAAACTGGGTTTCAAGGATTGCTTCAGAGATCAAGAAGAGCCCAGAAGAGATAAGAGTAAGTAGGAATTTATTTTATAATACCATGCCTGAAATTTTGTGACCATCATCAGAGCCAGATTTTGTTGAATTTTCGTGCAAAACATCCTAAACCATTTCACTTTCAGGAAATTAATTTTCAAGGTGAAGGATCACTGTTGCATTATGGCCAGGAGCTTCAACATTGCACACTAGCCCAAATATGGGATGAACTCATGTTATCCTGTGACTTTATGAAAGCACGTGAAGAAGTTGATTGTTTCAATATTCATAACCGGTGGAAGAAGCGTGGTATTGCTATGATTCCAACTAAGTTCGGCATATCATTTACTACAAAGTTTATGAACCAGGTAATGTCTGTATTGCATTAGATTACTTCCTTGAAGAGATAAAATGTGGGTTGTTGTGATATTGTGATGAGATGGCTATTTATGATGATATACAATTAAGAATCACAGCTAGAATGGCCAGAAGAGTGATATATGTCTTGTCATTGTCTTGTACCTTTTTTCCCCCCTCTCTCTTAACCAAAAAACTTTCTGCTGTGTTTCATTGTCCTCTATTAGCCTTCAGGTTTTTCAACACCCTGGTGAATATTTCACCAATTGTCTGATGCAATCTTTATATTTTACTAGAATACCACATATTTTCACATGTTATAAACTTATATCTAGCATAGGATTTGGATTTGACTTCCTTAAATCATTCAGTAGCTTCTGTGAAGCTTCAAGGTGACTAAGAGGGCTTGATGCCAATATGTATATAGTAACTTATAACTTTCTGGTTTCCATAGTTCATTTTAGGATTGGGTGTTGAATTCCATTGCTTGGTTGCTAACTAATTTTGATATGTACTTGTGCATGTTCTTTTGGACCTTTCTTTTGCATTAATTTCCAAAATCTGTTGTGTTATGAAGAATTTTTTTGATTATTTACTTAATTTCTTATTCTTTCACAAACTCCAGGCAGGTGCTCTGGTTCATGTCTACACAGATGGAACTGTTTTAGTTACCCATGGAGGTGTGGAAATGGGGCAGGGTTTGCATACAAAAGTTGCCCAGATTGCAGCATCTGCCTTCAATATCCCCCTTAGTTCTGTCTTTATATCTGATACAAGTACGGACAAGGTAAATGAGCTGTAACCCATTTTTGGTTCTATGTTATTTTCTGGGAAATTAATGGCTTAATTATTATACCAGGTTCTGATATCTCATATTTGCTTAATGGTTGAGATTCTTTGCATTGACTTATTTCAAAACTAAAAGAAAAATGATGTTGTCATCTTCTGGGATTTTGACTTTGAACTTCAGTTGGTAAAGATAGAGAGCTGCATGCGTTGGTAAAAGAAATGGACTGCAAGTCTATCAACATTGATATCATCTGTTTTATATGCATGGATTAAACTTTGTCTACTCTCTACAGTCTAGATCCTTAATTGATAACAACTCAGCCCACAAATCTAAATCAACAAGAAACTCCCCAGATAGATTTTAAAAGAGTGTGATGGTGGACGTATTGATTCAATAAATAGTGAATATTTTGAGTGTGAAATCTGCTTCTTTTGGTTCTTTTGGGGCTGTTCCTTTCTTTTCCTTTTCTTTCTTAGCTATATCTGCACACTTTTACTTTTGACATAATAAATAATTGTGTTCTGCTACTGTATGCTCCCAAATTAGGTTCCTAATTCTTCACCAACAGCTGCTTCTGCAAGTTCTGATATGTATGGAGCAGCAGTTTTAGATGCATGTGAGCAAATAAAGGCACGCATGGAACCTATTGCTTCACGGCATACTTTCAACTCTTTTGCTGAGGTACTTCTGTTCCCAGAGTTTTGGCATCTCAGGAAAGAAATGAACCTCTCTTGTAATTAACGTAGACATGTTTTCAACTTGTACACAATTTGTTACAAAATTAAAACATTGTGGCATATTTGATGGATACTGCATTGGTCTATAAATGTTGTACTTCTGCTGAGACCAAGGTTTTTTAAGGATATATAGGAATGAATCTTCACCATATTCAGAATCTTTCTAGTAAGTTATATGTCATACATGTTTTCTCAGTGTGGTTTCTGTTAAATTCAAATTAGCTTTATGATTGTGTTCACTTGCCAGTATCACAGATTCACAAGCTGTCCTGTCCTTGAGAACTATCTTCTGAAAATGGTTTGTCTGCTTTTATTGTTTTCAGCTGGTTAGTGCATGCTATATAGAGCGAATAGACCTTTCTGCCCACGGATTCCATATTACGCCTGATATTGGCTTTGATTGGAGTACTGGTAAAGGAAAACCATTTAGTTACTTCACATATGGAGCTGCATTTGCTGAGGTGGAAATTGACACCCTGACTGGAGATTTCCACACGAGAGCTGCAGACATAATATTGGATCTTGGGTACTCTCTGAATCCAGCAATTGATGTTGGACAGGTGCTTTTCCTTGTAATTATTTTTTTATTTATTTTTTATTGGGTCATTCAATTTTACTCGTATATATAAGAAAAAGTGAGAAATGTCTTCCTTGTTATAAAGGTACTGTTTTTCATAAGATAGTCATATTTGGTTCTTGCTATCTATCTTTTCACAGATTGAAGGAGCTTTTATTCAAGGTTTGGGTTGGGTAGCACTCGAAGAACTTAAATGGGGTGATGGAGCACATAAATGGATCCCCCCTGGTTGCCTCTACACGTGTGGTCCTGGAACTTACAAAATTCCTTCTGTAAATGACGTTCCTTTGAAATTTAATGTCTCCATTCTCAAGGTATTTTCTGCAACAGCATTTTAGTTCTTACCTGAATTGGAATTTAGATAACATCACACTTACACTGCTTATTGATATTGTTGCCTGTGCTAATTGATAGGGTCATCCAAACATTAAGGCCGTTCACTCATCTAAAGCTGTTGGGGAGCCTCCATTTTTCTTAGCATCTTCTGTATTCTTTGCCATCAGAGATGCCATTAAAGCTGCAAAAGCTGAAATGGGCTGTGATGACTGGTTTCGTCTTGACAGTCCAGCGACTCCGGAACGAATTCGGATGGCTTGTTTGGATGAATTTACCAGTCCGTTTGTTAACTCTGATTTCTGTCCCAAACTCAGTGTCTGACTGATGCTCGTGTTCATTTGATGTACATATCATTAATAGCGTCCGGTTCTACATGTAAGTATTGTAGCTGGGCAAGGACAAATTCAGAAACTAAATTATGGAGGAGCCAAAAATAGGCAAAAGCAATACAGTATAAAATTCATCAATCATTTAATTTTGTCATATTATTTGCTAATATTGTGTCCATACAAGTGAATAAGTTAAATCAGGCATGCTTCTAATTAAATAAATTTGATATGATCAGTGCATACAAGTGTTTAAGTTGGAAGCGCCACGTAAAATTTTAAAGAACGCAAATAACTTGCTCCATTTAAACTATTAAAGTCCTGGAATTTAATTTATTTGTAAATAAATTCTTGTGAACTTGACAAAATATTATTTGCATTTGAGTTCATTTCTTTTGGACTTTGACTTCCACCCAAATTTATAGGAATTATTTGATTGGCTCAAAATATTGCAAATTTCGTTTCATTTGACGTTAAGTACAGAGTATTTCAAAATTTCATTCTCATGTACCCTTGAAATATACATGCAATTGAATTTAGTATTTTTTTAATTATACTTAAAAAAACCTATTTGTAAATAAATTAAAATAAATGTTAGAAATTATTTCTAAATAAATTAAAACCATTTCAGTAATATGAGGTTCGGAGTGAGTCTTAATATCCTTGTATGGTTATTACCAAAAATGATGTCTCTAACTAATTCTGTGAATGGGATATAAATGAATCAGGTCAAATATTTGTATGTTTAAATTTGAGTTTGGTAATAATATATGAGTTTGAATTTGAACTTAAATCCATCATGAGCATTAATGAGTAGCATATTATTTAATCTAAATTTTTAGTTAAGCTTAGAGTGTTTGAATTCAATCCCAAATTGCAAACAAGCTTAATTGAATTTAATTTTTATTTAATATATATTATATATTATTTATATTTATTTAAATCTTAATAATATAAAATTTATATTCTATATTTATATAAATTAAACATAATAAAAAGTAAAAAATATATTTTATAATTAAATATATGAAAACTTGTGAACAAATTGGATCAAATAATAAAAAATTCAAATTTAATTCGTGCATTAATTAAATTCAATTTATTTAATTTGATCCATTTAAAATTAAATTTAAATCAAATTTTTTATAAATTAATCTCAAATCGTTAACAGAAAGCTTTCCACGGAAGTTTGCTGAAACCTGTACGAGTTCTCTACGATCAGGGTCCGCGTACTGTGACTCAAACCATTCTGGATAGACCAGGTTTTTGGCTGGTCCATCCAGAATGGTTTGATTCATGGCCGGAGTCAAGCTTTCCAGCAGGCGAGACAGATGCCGATTCTACCTCTGCTCCGAGTCCCTCTCCTTGCTCGAGGGAAGATGTGCGGTTCTCTGCTTCAGCCGCGGGCTGAACACTGGAATTCCAACAAAGAAAGAGAACAAAATCTTTAATTCCCGGGTTTCCTTTGCCAACAAATCAATGGTGCTGTATCGTAAACAAGATTCAGTCGCTACAAGCTAAGGACAATCAGAAACCGGGCTGGTTTAGAGCCCAGAAGTTAGAACCAGTTGCATTAGCCACCTTTTTGTTACATTCTCCCCAAAATTCAATTGCCTTGCTCTGTCTTTGCTAGGGTTGTCGAATGCCTTAGTGCTACTCTTTAAATCTTATTTAATTGATCAGCTATTGTTAAGTCAGGATGGCCGAGTGGTCCAAGGCGCCAGACTCAAGTTCTGGTCCTCGGTAGAGGGCGTGGGTTCAAATCCCACTTCTGACATTTTCCCCCCTCTTTTCACCATTCAGGCTTACACTCCCGTTGAGGGCTTTACCAGCTTGGTCCTGCTTCCTTAGACATCTCTCCAACAGTTGTTTTTTCTGTCAATACTTAAATGGAGATTCCGATTTGCCACCAAATTATGAAATCTTGAACTGATTATGTTAAGCAATAGCCCTTCGTTGACCAAATGAGGTACCAAAGCCAAAGCACATGGCAAAACCATAATATTAGGACCCATTAATTTCTAAAACCCAATATCATTTTTATTTTATTAATTAAATGGAATATGCATATGACATTCTTTACTAACAGAAAGTTGAAGACAGTGAGTATGATTTAACGATGAAATATTTGAATAGTTTATTGAAATTTTAAATTTCAATGTTCTCATTATCAATATATAAAAATAACATTAATAATAGCAAGTTTGAAAGATTATGGCACGGAAGTATTTTTTAAATAATAAGGTGGCATAGTTAATCAATTATTATCCGTGAATTTTGTGTCTATATAAACTATAACTGCGATAAAGATAAATATTTAAGTAGAATTTCTTCAAAGTATGAGGTGTGCTTTAAAAAGTAAAATCAATAATTGCCACCATTGATTAAAAAAATAAAGGTTCAAGATTTAATAAATAACAAGTTATTGCAAATGTAATTTTTAAATTTATAATAATAAGTTTGAAAGGTTACGGGTTGGAAGTATTTTCAAATAATGAGGTGGCAGAGTACAATAAAGTTAAATATTTAAATAGAATTTCTTCAAAATGTGAAATATATTTTAAAAAGTAAAATCAATAATTGCCTCCGTTGATAAAAAAATAAAGGTTAAAAACTTATTAAATAACAAGTTATTGCAAATGATAATTTTTAAATTTATAATTATTTACTCCTTTAATTTTTATTAATAATTATAATAATTTATTTTACTTTTTAAAATACATCTTGTTAAAAGCCATAGATCAAGAAGAAGGAGAAGAAAATGGGAGATCACATTAATTATGTGAGATTAATTAGAGAAATAATGGAATATAATCTGCTGCCTCCGTCAACTTGTATTGATCTAGTTGACTTATTAATTGTGGGCGAATCTCATTATTCAGTCGGTTCAAATTTCGATGTAGATAATGTTATATGTCAAAACTCATAATTTAAATATTATTCTCCTGCTCCCAGTAGTCAATAAATTATTATAATGCTCGTTTTGCTTCAGATTTTTCACATACAAATTTGGATGCGAGTTATGTTTTACCTTCTCTTTTTTTTAAAAGATAAATAAATAAATAGAGCTAATGCTCAGAAAAGAAAAGTTAAATTTTAACTGTTGACTCTAATAATATTATGAAGCAACAAGGTATTTAAATCGGAGGATTCAGAAAAACATGCAAACCCAATTCATGATTAAAGTTATATGATACCAACCAATGAGTGCACTTATTTCCCATTCTTGAAGTGTGAGCAACTGTCATCCTCCAACCTTGTCGGAGAAGATTTCTGCACTTTTGGATGATAACCTATGTTTCTTAAATGAAAAAATATCTTCCGTTAGAGCAGAAACTGGAAGTCTAGAGTCCGATTCCAAAATAATGAGTTTGTAGGCCAGCTTCCCAGCAAGAGTTAGACCATGAAACGCACTCCAAATCTCAGCTGCAAAAGAAGAACGCATGCCCATATTAGAAATAAAACCTCCCATCTGTTGCCCATCACTACCTCTTAGAATCCCACCACAACCAGCCTTCCCTGGGTTCAACCTGGACTCTCTATCCTCATTCAACTTCAGCTAGCCAACTGGTGGAGGAAGCCATCGAACCTTCCACAATAAGTCCACAGACAAAACTTGCTCACCCGAGGTCAAAAGCTAGACGAATCTGAGCTGCATAATACATAACAAAGGCAGCTAGTTTTTGAGGTCGTCAGAACTCATTATCAAAGATAAGCTTACTTTGCCAATTCCGCAGCCACCACGCTGCAATTCCCCAAATAATAGTCCAGTTTAGATTAGAACTACGATCCATCTGCTGAGATAGGTTTAATGCAAACCAATCACGAGCATACATTCCAAAGAAGACACTTCGATATTTAGGCTGTAGTAGAGTCAGCCAAAGCTGCCAAGCAAAAGAACAGTCTCGTAAGGCACGAAAAAGGTCTTCATTGGTGCGATTGCAGATGAGGCAAGTTGAAGGACCCAATCCACGACGCTGCCGGGCTACATTGGTCAGCAACCCATCATGCCGACATCGCCACAAGAAAAGACGAATGCGCTGAGGTCTCTCTCAACTCCATATTTTCTTCCAAATGAGATTCACAGATGGAAGGAAGTGGTTACAAAGAACAGGATAAGCTGTTTTGATACTAGAATTGCCGTCACCCAGATACTTCTAACTAAAGCTGTTAGAACCCATATCAACCTGAGGATCAAGAAAGGCAACAATTTGGAGGACTAATTCTTGAGGGAGCCATCGACGAAGTTTTCCTAAATCCCAACTTCCTTGAGAGACGGCAAAATCCAGAACCGACACCTTACTCATATTTTGGGGAATCAATTGGATATTTTTATTCCTCAAGCAAGAGTCTCCAACCCAAACATCATCCCATAAGGAAGTTGACAACCCATCCTATACATTTTCCATCAAACCCTGCAGCACCTTTGGCCAAACCTTACATAAACTTTTCCAAAAATAAGAGTCAGAGTTTAGCATCAATACACTATTGGACCATTCAACATTCTTTTGATATTTGTTTCTCAGGATACTCACCCTCAAATTTGAATCACCGGAAATAAGCTTCCAAACTATTTCAATCAGACAACTATCATTCATGTATCTTAGGTGCTTGAATCGTAGACCTCCTCTATCCCTTGTGTTGCACGTCACATCCCAAGAAAATTAATGAAGCTTGCGTTCATCAGGATTATGACCCATACAAAGAATCTGAATTCTTTCAATTTCCAAAAGGACAATAGTAGGGATAGTAGATACCTGCATGGCATGTGTAAGAATAACTCCTATAGCTGATTGAGCAAGAACCACCCTTCGAACTACAGAAAGACAGTTCATCTTCAAGCCAACTAGTTTATTCTAGATCTTTTAGTAAGGTATGGGTACATTTGTCCAGTAACTCGTTTATGAATTAAGGATACTCCAATGATATAACCCTAGATCAGAAGAAGCCCTGAAGCTGCATCTATTTTGGATCTCTATCCATAGATTTTGATTGACATTTCTCGAGAAAAAAAATATGGGATTTGTTATGATTCACTCATATTGCCCAGGCATTTTAGAAAACTTATTTAATAACATTTATTTGACTGTGGGAAGTTTCACTAAACAATAATAGACCATTAGCAAACATAAGATGATAAATACTTGGGCCATTCTTACCCACCTCTAAGAGAAGCCATTATCTATTTTGGACGGCCTTAGTATAAGACAACTTATCAATACATAAAACAAAAGAGCTACAAAAAAAATCAAGTCCCCTTGTCTTAACCCCTTAGAAGGTTTGAAGGTTTTTGTCTTACTTCCATTCTAAAAATTATTAAGAGATGGTAAATTCACCCACCTCATGATAAGCTCAATAAATTTAAAACTCATGTAAGTTTGCTCAAAAACTTCCTTAATGAAATCCCAATTTTAGCAATTATACACTTTTTTTTAAATCAACTTTAATTGCAAAGAAGCCTCTCTTTCCTCTCATTTTTCTTATGGAGTGCATCGTCTCCTAAGTTATAATAATATTGTCTTGAATATATCTTCCATGTACAAAACTCACTTAAAAGGGAGATATTAAATAAGGAAGAACACTCTTAAGATGATGAACAAAGAGTTTTGCTATGCATGAAGAGAAATAGGTCATAAAATGGCTATTAAACTCTGGTTTTTAATTTTTTGGGATAAAATAAATTAAAATGTGTTTAACATTTGTTATACCGTTAACTATTTTAAATATTTTATTTTATTTATTTATTTTATAAATTTGTGCACATGTCAATAATTAGGAAAATGTTATGAATAAGTTTAGGATAGATATTTATAATTAAAAAATAAAATTTTAATAAGAAAAATCAATATAATTAAGTTAGTTATAAAATTATGTGAAAGTAAAATTGAATTAGAATGTGTGGAGGAGATTTAGGATTATTGTCTCCGAAGTTACCCTAAAATAGTGCCTAAATGACCAAAATGCCCCTACTCAAATTAAAGCCAAGAAATATCATTTCTTTCCTATTTTTCATCATCAATTACTAAAACCCTCCCTCCCTTTCATATTTTCTTTATCCAAATCTTTCAAATTCCAAGTTGAATATCAAGAAATTAGCTAGTTTCTTTGAAGATTTCAAATCCTCTTCAATCAAGGTAAGGTTATACAAATTATGTCTTTCTAAACTAGGTTTCTCTACTTTAAGGATAAGAAGAAATTAGAGATTTGAGAAACAGTTTTCATTTCTCTTAAATATTCATATTTAGGTTAGAATTCTTAATCTTTTTAAGCTCACCTCAATCTCTCGCACTTCTCTTAAAATAAAGGTAAGAAGATAATCTCTTTACATTAAGATTAATGAATAAAAAAGTTTAAAATAATTGAATTATTAGTTATTTCTTATGAAATTGATGATTTAATGCTATAATGTTGATTGTTAGTGAATTTATGCTATTGTGAGCTAGAAAAATTGATTAATAGTTAGGTAAAAAAATAGATAAAAGGAGAGTTTCATTACATGTTGAATTAATGTGTTGTACTTAAGTTTTTTGCATTTTTTCAACTATTTTTAAAATTCTAGAAATAGTACTCGAGTATTGCCTTATGTACAAGCATAATGGCTTAATACTTGAATATTATACTTGAATAATAAAGACCCCTTTGCTACTATCTTCAGATATTCAAGTATGTTACTCAAATATAGGTCTTGTTATTTGGTGGCTTGTGTTTGAGTACCATACTCAAATATCAAAGCCCTTGTTGCTTTTGTCTTTGAGTATTTAGGTACAATACTTAAGTATAATCTCTATGTTGGAACCCTGTACTTAAGTATTATATTCAAGTACTCAATTTATTTTTATAAAAGATGAAAACATGAAATAAATAGTTAGGGTAAATTAATTTATGGATTTGTATCTTAATAGTTATGAATTATGGATGCTCATTGAAAGTTTGTGTGTAAATGTTGATTATCAATAACCAAATTGGTTGTGAAGGAAAGATGGAATGTTGAATGAAATAATGAAACATTGAATTGTGATAACATGGAATATGTGATGATGAAATGATAATGAGGAGATGAAAATGAAATAATGAATTTGAAATGCTATCACTGAATTCAATTAATTATTTGTGAATAAATAAGTTATCTAAAGAGATAAGATTAGGTTTGTGAATGGATAAAAGTGATCGAGATGTATAAAAAAGGTTATTTATGATTACACATGGATGAATTTGAATTGTATTACTCATACTACTTATATGTGATATTGTAAATATTTGTAATGTTTGAAATATAGTAAGAAACAAATTTTTGAAATTGCTGATCTCAACTGATATAGTTAAGTAAATTATTTGTTTACTGAGACATAATTTCATAGTTTTCTTTAAAATATTTTTCAAATACCTAGACTGAAGCTCCGTAACCACCATTAGCTATTTAGGAATAAAGTATTATTAAGTGTATCCAGCAGCCATAATTTAGAAAGAAAGCTAATTAAAAAGATACAATAGGTTTTATAAATATTTATAGCTACTTTGTACATAAGATATTATAACTTTAATGTAAATATTCCTTTTGCTTATGAAATAAAATGATTGAACTAAACTAGTTTATTAGCAATTATGTGACCATGCCAAATTAGGATTATACAAGCTTGTGAACATTGGAAATAGGATCCATGCTAATCAAGGCTAGGTGGATCATGTTTGACAATATTTCAATTTTTATGATAAAAAACAATTAGGAAACTGTAATCTTCTAGGGTTTTCCCTCCTCCAATTGAAAACATATCTTTTGTAATTTTCTTATCAAAGCTCAAATTTTTTTAACATTAAATTTTAATCCTTTGACAAACAAGGGTAACAAATTACTAAATAAGAAGATAGGTGATTCTTTAAGTCTTTTACAAATAGATTTTTTGTAGAAATTACAAATGAGTTTTCTTAGATTTTCGTTATCCTCCACCCAATTGCCATTATGATCTTTAAGCATATTAATTTTGTTTCATTTTCTATGAATAATAGTTTTGGTATGATAATAGCTGGCATTTCTATTACCTTATGTCAATTAGATTAAGCACAATTCTAGTTTTTATAAGATCTCTTCCTATAAAAAATTTAAGATAAATTATTTTGGATTTGACACTCTAATTATTGAAGAAATAAATTTGATTTATGCTCCTAAAAGCATTGTATCCTAACTATTCAAGCCAAAAAGGATTTTTTTTTATTTCTTATATGGCTAAAGACATTATTATTCTAATTAGAAGGAGCTAGAACTAAAACTTATAGATCTTCAATGATATTATTGCTTGATTTTTATTCCTATAGAAGGAAATCCAGAAATTTTGCATAGGTTAACTAATCTTCCTTAAAACGAAAGGGATGGGATTCATCATCACCTATTGTACCTAACAAATTGAGCTCATGGAAGGATTTTCATAAAGGCATCATCAAAATTCTATTTCTAATCCATTGAACATAAGGATCTATCCAATTTCTCAAATAATGAATCATAATTAGGAAGTGAGGGACCTTTCTAAGTGAAACATCCTTTCTATATCTTTATTTCCAATAGATTGCATCTATCAAGTCTATCATTAAAAATATTAGCTTTATGTTACTTAAAAGGAGCATCTTATTTCTTTTTTAATGGGTCTTGAATATCATTAAAGTTCCTCATTAAAATTCAAGGATATATAATGTTTTTAACTCAAATTAAATAGATCTTCCTATAATAAAATCTTTATCTCAAGAATAGGATTGGAGTAAATAAAAGTGGCTAGTCAACTTTCTCCATTATTAGGATAAACTTTCATATGAATATATTGAAAGTTAATAGAAATAGCCTTCAAGAAAATTTTATTACTCTTCCATGTTGCTTAAATGCCCCTTGAGAAACCATTACCCTTAGAAAGCTTTCAATGGTCAAAATGCAAGGATTTGAAAATTTTATGGGCTCTATGACTTGTAATCTACATCTCAAGTAACACTTTTATATTTTTTTTTTATCCAAAATTGTATTAAGTTTACTGATTAAAACTTTTTCCTTGCACCATGACCATCCAAACCATAATCTTTCTATCATTATAAAAGGTAAAGTTTAAGAAAGTAGTACCTGAATAGCATACAATCAAGCGATATCCATGGCCCCCCCACTCCTTTAGGGATTAACCCTTCCATTTGCCATATTAAGATGCATCATCTTATTTACTTTATCTTGAGCCTTAGCATGACTATTCGATGGAGTTTCATCAAAATAGAAATTCAACTACTCAAGGACAATATATTTTCTTTGTCCAAGGGACTATTCCTTTTAGATATGAGATATTTATTGATTTGCTTAAAAGATATTCCAAGGCTAAAAAGTCTAGTTTAAATCAATAGGGCCCACCGATATTTCTCTATTCAAAGGCCTTAACAAATGTGTTTCCATCTTGTTATTATTAGGCTAAATATATATGACTTGCACTAGTAGTTTCCTTTATCACCACTTGTAGCCTATCTACAATATTATCACCTATGGATTCATATGGTACTTGTTATTGACCAATATTCTTTTCTTTTTAATGTGAGTTATGAATCAACTTTAGGTCCTCAACATTATTACTAGCATTCACAAGTGAAATCCTCATCACAATCTCACTAATATTAATATATATATATATATATATATCATTATTTTGGATTTCAAATATAGACCTTGGATTAAATTTTAATTGATTCTTTTAATTACCTATAAATTAGCATTTTTAGTTTCATTCCTTATATATGGCATTTTAATATGTTAGGCTATTATTCATCGTCTAAACTTATGTTAGGGAATTTGTTTCCTTTTATCCTCATCTATGTTTTAATTGTTAGGAATGGTCTCTTCCTTTATTAGCTTCAATCCTTAAATTTAGATAATCTTTAGTATGGTGACTATATCATCTATAATTAAAATAGATAATATGCAAGTTTTCATATTGGATGCAATATTATTTTCCTTAAAGAGAACATTCAGATAATAATTCTTTAGTTAAGTCTACTTATACAAATGCATGCATATTTTCCTTGAGCTTGATCCATTATGGTTACATATATTATTTATTTTTCTTACTCTATTTCCTAGAAAAGTCAAGAATTTTTTATGAAAAATAGATTAGAAGATAAGGAATACAAATCCATATTGCAACCTTCTCTATTATTTTCTCACATAGATCAAACTTAAGGTCTCAGGATCGAATTGTCAAATAGTGATTAAATAAGAGTTAAGGTCTAATAAAAAGGTTCAAATCATGATTCAGAAAGGTTGTAAATTTCACAAAGTAATATTTTTTCAATCAAATCAATGATATCTAGAATACCATCCCCAATCCACAATTGATTCAATTTGAACTCCAACATTTAGAAGCCAATTTTTTTGGCCCTGTAACTTAATAATCAAGGTTCGATGCAATGGTTTATTCAATCTTACTTCCTTCTTCTTTAGGCTCACAAAGTTTAAGCATAAACAATCTCCATTCAGATTTTCCTCTATTGTGAAACCACTAAAGTCTTCATCATTATCTAACTCCTTATCTACCAAATTCCTTCTTGGATGTAGCTTTTCGCCAAAGCTTTCACCATCCATTAGGGTTTCTCTGTAAAAACACCCCTTTCTTTTTTATCCATCATATCTCTTCTTGCAAAATTTCATCATTATAAGCTACTAGGCTTGGTCTTCCTTGAAAGAAAGTTGTTTTGCCTTATTTAATCTTTTTTACACTCCTTCTTAGTAAGTCCTTCTTTTCCATCAAAGCAAGCAAAGTGAAGTTAAGGTTTGCCATTCACTTAGTGATACATGTATTTGGATACTAATCAAATTTACCATAAATACTAAGTTATATTTTAATTTTAATCATGATATAATGCTTCTTACTTGATAAACATATATACAAGTTAAAACAAAATTAAAAGTCGCATGACTATTTAAAAAGGTCACATAATCATTTTAAAAAAGTTATATGACTTTATATTTTAATCTTAGTTATTCAATATTAAATCTAATGACCATGATTCATTCCTCTTGATATTTTCTTACTAACTTTTACATCCATATGTAGAGGTTAGAATGATATTATTAATTTAATAATAATAAAATAATAAGGAGCATTTAAATAATTTTAATGGAGAAATATAAATATAAAATATTTAGGTCAATTTTACTCATTTTCTTTTATTTCCATGATAAATACTCTCATTAACTGAAGTAGTTAGTGGTTATAATAAATTAACTGTAATGTTCTTTATTATTTTACTGTTATTAAATTAATAGTATAATTTTTTATTCGAATGAAAAAGTAGAAGTTAGCAATCCCTAATATATATATATATAATTGAAAGGAGTAAATCATGATTTTTTTAAATGATTACATAATCTTATATTATGTTTTCATATATAATATTATGAATAAGCAAGCACACCGTGCATGGTCAGGAAGCCCCTTTCCATATATAAGATATAAATTAATTGAACATATATTTAGCATTCTGGTTGTAATTTCGCTCTACATTAAAGTTGAGTACTACCACTATCAATTAAAGTCTTAATTGCTTAATTCGGAAGCAATCCAAGTTCATCACAAAGTAATACATAATATAGGGAAGAAAACAAGAACAAAAATCAAAGAAATGCAAAGAATGATATATAAATGAAATTTTCTTACAAACCCAAGTGCTGAAGTTCACATGCCATATAAGCACTCATTGCATAATAAGAGCTATGTTCATAATAAGGCTCTTCACTTTAGGGCATAGCCCTATTATTGTACATGAAGATTAGGAACAGAAACAATGTCGATAGCTACAAATACAATATATCAAATAAGATGATGATTTTTATTTAAGTGATTCAAATTAGTGTAATTGCAAGCTTAATAATAGGTAGGGTGGAGATTTTTAGTCATAAGGAGGAGGTGGAGATTTGTAAACATATGGAGGAGGCGGTGAAAACAAAGGAGGAGGTGGTGAGTTATAAATGTAGGGTGGAGATGGGGACTTGTAGATATATGGAGGTGGTGGGGACTTGTAAATATAGGGAGGTGGTGGTGAAGGTGATGGTGGAGGTGGAGATTTATAAATGTAAGGTGGTGGTGGGGAAAGTAATGGAGGAGGTGGTGATTTGTAAACATATGGTGGAGGAGGTGGTGGTGATTTATAGACATATGGTGGAGGAAAGGATGGAGATGGTGGAGGCGGAGACTTGTAGACATATGGAGGAGGTGGTGACTTATACACATATGGAGGAGGTGGTGAAAGTGATGGAGGTGGTGGTGATTTATAAACATAGGGTGGAGGAGGTGATGGAGAAGGTGGGGGTGGAGATTTATAAACATATGGAGGGGGTGGTGAAGGTGATGGAGGAGGTGGTGATTTATACACATAAGGTGGAAGTGGTGAGGGAGATGGTGGAGGTGGTGAAGGTGATGGAGGTGGTGGTGACTTGTAAACATAGGGTGGAGGAGGTGATGGAGAAGGTGGGGGTGGAGACTTGTAGACATATGGAGGGGGTGGTGAAGGTGATGGAGGAGGTGGTGATTTATACACATAAGGTGGAGGTGGTGAGGGAGATGGTGGAGGTGGAGACTTGTACACATATGGAGGAGGTGGTGAAGGTGATGGAGGTGGTGGTGACTTGTAAACATAGGGTGGAGGAGGTGATGGAGAAGGTGGGGGTGGAGATTTATAAACATATGGAGGGGGTGGTGAAGGTGATGGAGGAGGTGGTGATTTATACACATAAGGTGGAGGTGGTGAGGGAGATGGTGGAGGTGGAGACTTGTACACATATGGAGGAGGTGGTGAAGGTGATGGAGGTGGTGGTGACTTGTAAACATAGGGTGGAGAAGGTGATGGAGAAGGTGGAGGTGGAGAATTATAAACATATGGAGGAGGTGGTGAAGGTGACGGGGGAGGTGGCGACTTGTACACATAAGGTGGAGGTGGTGAGGGGGATGGTGGAGGTGGAGATTTGTAGACATATGGAGGAGGTGGTGAAGGTAATGGAGGTGGTGGTGACTTGTAGACATAGGGTGGGGGAGGCGATGGAGAAGGTGGCGGTGGAGACTTGTAAACGTAAGGAGGAGGTAGTGAAGGTGATGGATGGAGGAGGTGGTGATTTATATACATAAGGTGGAGGTGGTGAGGGAGACGGTGGAGGTGGATACTTGTACACATATGGAGGTGGTGGCGAATTGTAAACATAGGGTGGAGGAGGTGATGGAGAAGGTGGCGGTGGAGACTTGTAAACGTAAGGAGGAGGTGGTGACTTATACATGTAAGGTGGAGGTGGTGAGGGAGATGGTGGAGGTGGAGACTGGTAAACATATGGAGGAGGTGGTGAGGGGGATGGTGGAGGTGGTGATTTGTAGACATAAGGAGGAGGTGGCGAAGGTGATGGAGGAGGTGGTGACTTATACATGTAAGGTGGAGGTGGTGAAGGAGATGGTGGAGGTGGAGACTTGTAAACATATGGAGGAGGTGGTGAGGGGGATGGTGGAGGTGGTGATTTGTAGACATATGGAGGAGGTGGTGAAGGTGATGGAGGTGGTGGTGACTTATAAACATAGGGTGGAGGAGGTGATGGAGAAGGTGGAGTTGGAGACTTGTAGACGTAAGGAGGAGGTGGTGAAGGAGACGGGGGTGGTGGTGACTTGTAAACATAAGGTGGAGGAGGGGAAGGTGATGGTGGAGGTGGAGATTTATAAATATACGGAGGAGGAGGTGAAGGTGACGGAGGTGGTGGGGATTTATAATAATAATGTGGAGGTGGGGGTGGAGGAGATTTGTAATAATAAGGACTAGGAGACGGAGGCGGTGGTGATTTGTAGTAATAAGGAGGCATCTGGTGATCGTAGGGAGGGTAAGCTTTGTAGGATGGCTCATAATCAGCGCCAACAGCAGTAGCGATTAGGCAAAATGCCAATGCATAGAACAGTCGAGGCCATTGCCTCGACCGTGGTGAGCTTCCCATCTTCTTCCTTTTGCTGCAATATTATGCAGCTCAGCTCAGTTGTTCCTTAATTATTAGAAGAAATAACTAGCAGTATGTGAACTTGCTTGAAAATGTGAGTAATGCAAACTCCTTATATAGCGGCAGCCTTCAGAATAATTCTTTGTCAAATGCATTAACAGCCTGGTTTAATGCTCTAAAATATGAAGGAGTTTCAAGGATCATGCGGCACACGACTTTTTGTTTGTATATATTATTATAATGTCTTTCCCATAACTGAGTAATCTTCCCCAAATATGCCTATGAACAAAGTCAAAGAAAAGAGTTGGTAAGAGCCTGCTGCCCCTCTGAATCAATAAAATATGAAAGCGCGTTAGAGTGGGCATATCTCATTGTTTCCTTCTTTGCATTTGAACATCACTGGAAATCGTTCCTGAAGGGTACCAGTATAAAAACAGCCTAAAAATCAAAATGCCAAACTTTGTATGAATTCGACTAAGTGATCAATCTCTTGCAAAAATTTATCTCTTTAATTTATTCCAAGTGGGATATATAAATAAATATCAATCTGTTAAGACTCAACTGGCACCATCCACTATTTTATATCCTAAAAACAGTCGGTGATCATGAACTAGTCCAGGCAATTATCCCACGTCCCATATGCTAACTAACTTGTCTGGCAGATAATTCCAATGGCTTGAGACAATTTCATTTCTTTGACTTGGTTTCTTTACTTTCTGTCTTAGTAAAAACATACTGTATTAAGAAAGGTATTAGTTGCACAATTTAAACTTCCTTCATTTTGTAGGAAGATATTTTTCATAGCAAAATTTTATATGAGTGAATAGTATCATATCATTTATATACCTTATGGTTAAAAAAATTATATATAATGATATAATAGTGAAGGAAAACAATTTACTCTATTAAACAAAGGATATTATTTCCCCAAACTCCCCATATTTAACATTTAATAAATAAAGTATTTTCAATTATCTTAATATTTTATAACTATAAATACAAGTAAATGAGACTATCATTGCAGAAGAGGCAAAATTTATGGTATTCCTAGAGTTTCAAAACTCAGGATATTATGACAATTTTAAAAACCCATTATATTGATATTATTTGATCATATTTATTAAATAAATAAATAATTGTAATTAAATAATTTTAATTTAAAATTTTCTAAATTTACTACATTATCTTCAAAATCCTAAAGGTATTATAACAATCACCAAAGATATTTTCTGTCAAAATAAACATGCAGTTTTCCTATCTTGCAATCTTCTCATATATTACACACATGTTGTGAGACGTGTTCAAAGCCAATCCAACTAGTTTAAATTGATCCAGTTATAAGAGAAGTAATAGGGAGTAAATTGTGTCGGCAATGCTAAATGTTCATTGCTGGATTCGTCTTGACTACTTCGTTGGCCTGCTTAATTTTCATAATGAAGTATTTGATGAGGTCGATTGGTCGTATTCTAGAAGCTGCAAGCCTGCAAGTGTGAAATGGGTTCCTTATCTATGGTAAAATTTCCTGTTGGAATTTTCTGCTGATGTTGGAGAGGAAGTTCCAAAATTGGAGAATACATACAGCAGATAGTGGAGAAAAGGCTTAATTTCCTGGGAATAACAAATTAAAAGAAAAAAGGGACAGACCCACTACAGTTGAAGATTAGAATACCATTAAAAATATATAATCTGATTGTATCTTAAATTAACGAGCCCATTTAATTTTCAATTCTGACGATTAATGGTATTAGTCAAGATATCTTATCCACTCCTGTTTTTAATTCTGCCATCAATGTCGATTATTTCTGTTATAATCATACCACAATGGAGTCATGGTGTAGGTTTTACGGCCAGGATATCTTTCTAATACTTTGCAGGTGGCCCATGAAGTTGTTACCTTCATAATAGTGTTGTTTAAAGGTAATCATTGCATATCATGCTTCAAAAACTTAAATATATTTTACAGAACTCAACAATGTTTCTGTCGTGACTCTCCTTATATTATTGCACAAGAAAATACAATATATTCTTGAGTGAATACTCCTCCCTCCCCAAATGTTCCCATCCTACTCGTGTCAGGTTTAATGCAGATAGATCAAAATACAGGGTGAAAGACAGATTCCAAATGTTTTGTTTAAAACATCTATCATAGCCTTTATTTCAGTAAATTATCTTTTAAAATACTATATATAAATACATATATAATTATAATTATAATCGGATAGAGATATAATATTTTAAGCAAAGAAAATAAGAGATGATAAATGATTCAGGTAAAATGGATAGTTAAGTAGGTTTTATGCAACAAAAATTGCTGCTTGCACCTTTTATCGGGGGAGAACTTTCAACTCGTAACTAAACATGTGATACAATTTAAATCAATCAAAATTTCACTTGATTTTAAACACGGGGGGCAGTTTAGCACAAATTTCGCCATTTGTATAGTCATGAGTGAATCGTAAACAATGGCTACTTTTATGCAATACCGAACTCAACCACCAAAGAACAAATAAGAAGAAACCATGGCACACTGTTATAAAGTATGAAAACAAGACACAATCCAAGCCCTCCGATACAAGCAAGATGATGAATGTTCATATCCTTCTAAACTGATACTAGTTCTTATAACCCACCTGCTGGCTATCTTTTTGTATTTTTGCTAAACCCAATAACGTGATGGATCTCACTAGGAGAAAGAAACAAACACATTGCTACCGAAGATATTCAAACCCAGAAAACAAAAAACGACAACATATGCAGGCTTCTATTCGGCCGCTGATTATTATTATTGTTTGGACATGTCGGCAAACACCTCCGTGTAACAGATAGGGCAAGCCTGAGAACAACAAGAACAAAAAGTTTAGCTCCCTAATCAGATGGCAAGATGAGCATTACTAAAACAACGAAGCCTAGGTGCATAACCAGTTTACTCTTAGGGCACAAATGCGGAGCCACACTTATATTTGCATGTGAGCCAGTTAGAAGTAATAGTGATTGTGCAATAAGCACCACTCTAGCAGAATTTAAGTGCCGGTTATAAGTGATAGTGATTGTGCAATAAGCACCACTCTACCAGAATCTAAGGAGTGCGTGAGAAGTATTAGCATAACTTGCCTTATTGATGCTGAGCCATCTAGTGCCACAACCAACATGATATGCATGTTTGCATGGTAAGGTGATCCGCTTATCCCCTCTTTTATATTCCATCTGGCAAATCACACATCTAAGCAGCAACACCAGTAATCAGATAACAGTAATAGAGTTTGCTGGGTAAAATTCAACAGGCCTCTTTTCAACTGTAAGACTTGAAAGCTAATGATTAGAAGAAAAAAAGTCAACACAATGGTCAAATGAATAAGAAAACATCTGCATCATTTTTCCAAATGTGTCCCCATGCCAGTATATTACCTCTCATCCCGTGACTTCTTCTTTAAGAAGAACCCGCACTTGTACTTTGAGATTGGAAGCAGAGAAATCTGTTCTTGGGAGAGACCACGGCTTTGAGTCCCAACAGCCTCACCTAACTCAAGCAATTCCTGAAAACATCATAAATTATTGTTAAAAAGCAAAGGAATTAAGTCACCTCTCACCTCTCAAGATTCTGTGCTTTCATTTTTGTTAGATATGGTTCACATAACTAAATAAGTTTGAGTAGGATATTAGTATTCGCATGTTATAATTGGAAATCAAATTGGCACTCATAATATATGAACTTCAACGGATAACAGCAGGACTGGGGGTAAGGAGAATAATAAGAGAAAAAGAGTACTTCCAGTTCCTGTTATAACTCCGTCCAATAATTGTTGCTGAAAGTTTAGTTAACTAAGATGTGAACAATCTACTACCAATTTTTGCACTTGCCAAAATCATAATCAAAGCAGAAGCTTCTCAAACTTGAGTACCATTAGATAACTCTCTCACCTAAATTTTTCTTTATTAATTTCTATCGTCCTGAAAATTAAATATAACATTAGATAAAGTTAAAACTTGTAATGCATAATGGGCACTTATCTATAATGATTAGCCAACAATTCCACCCCCCCCCCCAAAAAAAAAATAAAAATAACTATCTCCCTCTAAGATGATGACAAGTACAAGGAAAAATGCTTTTTACAAGAGCAAAGCATATGGCTACCAAAAAACACGAAAACAAATAGTAGTCAGGCTAATTTTACATTTGGTTAAATGGAATGGAATGGAATAAAATAGAAATAAGAATGGGTAAAAAGTTTGTTTGGTTGGCACTATGAATTAAAAATGACCATTCCTTAAAGAATTACCATTCCACAAGCGAATGGCCATTCCATCTCTTATGGAATGGTTTTTTTTACACCCTATTCCTTACATCTTTCATATACTTCAACAATATCCTTATACTAATAAATAATAAATTGTTAATATAAAAATATTGGTAATTATAGTTGCAATAATAGAATTTAAAACGGGATATTTTTGTATTCTTTACAAAAAATTTATTTAATATAAAATTGTTAAAGAGTGATATTTGTAAGTAGGTTTAATATTATTTTGGGCTTAGTCATGTTATGGGCTTGCTTATCTTGCACCCAAGGTTAAGGATATTAAAGTCTTTATGTTCATTAATAGTTCTATATAAATAGAGTATGAGGATTGAGTCCTAATGTAACAATCCATCTCTTATTCATTCAATAATATTTTACTATTCTCCCATTTGTTCTCTAACTCCTCTCTACTTTTTCTCCCTCTAAACTCTAACCGTATTTCTGAACATGGTTTCAAAGTGGTACCATCCGCCATGAGCCTATGAGTTATACCACTACTAGCAACCTCAAGAAGGTTAGACTACTAATGATGTAGAATTTAAATTTATCTTTTAAGTGAGTTTTTTAGTTTAAAAAAAGTTGAGAACTAGTTGTTTCTTTAGGTTTATTTATTTTTTAGTTTTTTTTTTTTTTTTGAATTTTGAGTGAAAGAAAAAGGGAAAAAATGAAGAAAAAAAGAGAGTTACGCTGAGGAAAAAAGAAAAAAAAAAGAGAAAGAAAACGGGAAAAAATCAAGATTATGAGAGAACCCAGATCAGTTTTATGAAGTGAAGATGAAGACGGCATTTGTTTCAAACAGCAGCAGGGCTGTTTGGTGTGATTGGCTGAGATTCACAAGTCCGATAGGAGATCAAAGTTGACAAGAGGGTACCTCAGCAGCTGGCAACCAATTCTGGGCACATGCACTCACACGCAACATTTCTAGTGGCACGTGAGGCCCACACACAGTCAATTGCAGAGGCACATGAGCCACTCTCCAGTGACATACATTCTTCTCCAGCTTCTTTAGCAGTGATTGCAACTCCCTGCATGGTTGGTTTTCTCGTTTGAGGTTCCAAACTCTGTTTTCTTCTAATTTTTTCAACAACTTCAGGAGATTTTTCAGTCAGTTTTTCAGGAATTTTCTATCATGGCTGATCAGTGGTTATTTCTGGTGCGATCTGATTTTTGTTTGGTGGATTTCAACATTGTAGATGATTTCGGCTCTTGATTTCTGCACTGTGTCAGTTTTAGTGCTGCACGGTATTTGGTTGTTCTATGTTGTGTTTGTGGCTGTTTGGCACAATATGGTGTGGTTCTTTTGGGGTAAATGGAGGAATTTGGACTTGATTTCACCCTATTCTGGTATGGGTTGGCTGAAACTACTGTTTCAGGATGGATTTGATACTGTCATATCATGTATGGACTGGTTTTGGTGAATTTCTACGTTGTTCGAGGTGGTTCTGGTGTTGTTCTGCACATTTTGGCGGATTCGGTACTATCAGCATGTGGTTTGTGGTGTATTTTCATGGTATTCAGCTCTTTTGGTTTGCATATGCCATGACTGTTTGGCACGGAGAGGTGATGTGGTGTGTTTTCGGGTATATTGATATTGGAGTTCTTTGCAATCCATTGGAGTTGGCGGAGATGTGATTTGGTCAATTACTACAAGGAGTAGTGTTTTTGGCATTGTTCTGGCAGAAACAATTTTAATGACGAGAAGGTGTTGACTTTAGCTTCAGTTCATGGCAAAATTGTATTGTTTGGTGCTACACATTTGACTTTGGTGGTTTAAATCATTGGTTTTGGTGTATTCATATGATTTGGAACACTGTTTAGTGACTTGTGTCTACATAGGTCTGATTTGGCAAGGCTATCCTTGGTTTAAGCTGGTTTACACAACTCGTTTCGCCAGTCTATCATCGGATTGGTTCATACCTAGTTCATGCAAGATGTTAGTGTTTTCTTTGGCTAGGAAATTAAGGAAACTTATAGAAGTTGTGTCCAACCATAGGTGTTGGGATTTTTGGCTTGGAAGTTGAAGGAGCAGCTCAAGGAAAGCTAGCAAAAGATTTCTGACAGTTATTGGTAATTCTATCAATGATTTAGGGTTTGTGAATGTTACCATTCAAAGGGAGTATTCACAAGTTACTTGTGAAGTTTATCAAGTTTTCTATAGTTATGTTTTGTTGCATTTTATTTTTGTGCATTCAAATTTATGTAACAAACTTAAGCGTAGTAAGCTTTAGCTCAGTAAGCTTTAGCTCGAAGGGCAGTGTTAGAGAATAATATTAGTAATTAGGTTTATATTATTATTGGCTAAGTCATGTTATGAGCATGATTATCTCACACCAAAAGTTGTGATATTAGAGTCTTTATGTTTATTAATAATTGTATATAAATAGAACATTAGGGTTGAGTCTTATGTGATAATCCATCTCTTATTCATTCAATAATATTTTACTATTCTCCCCTTTATTCTCTAACTTCTCTCTACTTTTCCTCCCTCTAAGCCCTACCAATGTTTTCCAACAAAAATAAAATTTAGTAAAATAGAAATTTTATAGTTTTATTATAGAAAAATTTTTGTTAATTATAATTTTGCTTACAAAATTTAAAATACAACAATTTTTTTATGATTGATTATATCATATATTTTTGTTATAAAAAAATATTTTATAAAATATTCAAATTAGATTATTAAATTGAATAGATATTTATTATTTTAGTGATAAAGACATTATTGTCGTTAACTACTCTTTTTCTATTTCATTCCTACACTATTTTGATGCATTCAACATAAAAATGGAATAGAATACCTATTCAATTCCAGACCATACCAAACATAATTATTGAATGATGAAAATAGACTCTTGTATTCCCATTCCATTCAACCAAATGTAACATAAATATGTTGTGTAAGTCTAGAAAACTGAATCTCATATTCCAAGGAAATCAAACATGTAATAGCTCTAATTATGGAAGAAACATATAAAAGACTAGGAAGATGAAAAAATTTGAAGCTCAGTCCAACCTCATAAGTCATGTTATCAGGATCAATATTGTCCTGCCAAATGACCTGCAGATAGAGAAATACATTAGATCATCTTATATTGTGCTTCTCATTGATGGTTTTTTTTTTTAGAACTGAATCATATGAAGTATTCATATATTTGTATTATTGAACTATTTATATGATTTCCAGAGGGAATTACCTGATAATCATGTGTATTATTATGCCTTCGCGGACCTGGAAAAGGGAGAATTTTCTAAATCAGCAGCATATATTTTATAGTCAAGGGGTACCAAATAACAGCTTTCCAGAAGGGATTTAAGGATAGATTATACATGACAGTGCCTCAACAGAATCTACTACTTCATTTTTACAGGAAAGTACACAAACTCAACAGCAAAACATCCTGCAAGAGTCATTGTGAATAAGTACTGTCATGCATGGCTTACCTAACAAAGTAAATAGGTTGTCTACAACATTGAGAAAGACCCATCATATTGGTGCAAACAGATCAGCTAAATTATGGGAAAGCAGAAGCTTTCATCTTATTCCAATAACATGATATTCCAAGACCATCAAAGTGAAGACATGTACTCAGCTAATTGGAGCAAGTACACTTCAAGATGAATAAATAATCTGTAGTTCAGCCAGAAAGATGAAATTGGAAAGATACTTTAGTGAATCAATACCCATGCACCAGGTACACAACTCTTCAACAGCAGTTTTTGACACGTTATAATACACATGAAGATTTTCAGGTGGTGCAGCAGCATAAGGTGAGATGTGATGCATTATTAGAAGAATTTATACATAGTTGAAACTTCAGGGAACCAACAAAATTCTCTGAAGAGAACATTTGGTCACCCAAATATTATTATAACTAAGATATCAATTGTAATGTGCATATGGTTCAAAGAACATACATTCAACAGAATTGTCTTGTGCAGTAGTGTTTACACCTTCTCCCTGTTCTGTATTTATTGCTGTCATCGGTTCACTGCTTGTTGACAAGTTCTCTGAAGGCCTTCTGTAATCATCCATCAATGGTTCATGATGATTCAGCTCATAACCATGACCATAACGATAGTATGAAGTACTTTCAGGTTCAGATAGTCCAAACTTGTAGAAGCTTGTAGCTGATGATGGATAAAAACTCTCCTGTATACATATAAAGAATTTTTCTTATAAATCTTTCCAGTTGTCATGTGTGCACGCACACACTCACACACACACACAAGTATTATACTTTGCTTGGTTTGATAAGATAAAAAAAAATCATAAGATTGCTTCAGTAAGTTCCACACTGTATATCAAACAAAACACTGTCTTCCCAACAGATCTATACAGAAAGGGGGAAAATATAGAAGTGCAACAATTATCATCAATCCAGTACATACGAACTTCATAAATAAAACCTATATCACGTCTTAGTAGTCACCTGAGCATGTGAAGCACCGGAAAAAATGAAATTGACATGCTCATAGGTTAGACCTTCAAAGTATTCAATAAAGCTTCCTGCCGTATTATACGGATAGGTGATGTTGTTGTAATGAACCTCCATGTGTGGGTTCCAACTCATCTTCAATCCTTTCTTCCAGACAAGTATCTACAGAATAAATTCATAGCAAAGCGGAAGAACAAATGTCAAAGCAAAGGTGATGGGCGCACAAAAAACAAAATATGAAGACTTCAGCACAATTGCATATCTGAGAGATGCTAACCTGATCTTCTCACAGATTCACCAATGCTGATTCATCAACAAAGATTGAAGCAATGAACAGAAGACCATCGGCTCACTACCAATCAGCTACTCGTGAAATGAAAACCACCAAAAAGTGTCATATTTTTGCTTCAAGGTACATGATTTATCAAAATCAATCACTAGAAGTTCCGCAATCTCCCAAGTATCACAGTCCATGCATTCCAAAAGAAGGAATCATCTAAAGAGTCATAAATGAGAGAGCACTAGCACCAAAGTTGGCAATGGTTTAGCACCAAATTTATTCTTATCATTTTAATGAAACCATATCAACCCGCTCTCTTTGGCAGTACAAAAAATGGATTATAAGATCCCATAAAGCTAAACGAAAAAAACCTGATCTTTGAAGAAGTAATAGAGGTTCAATGATAAGACATACATCTCCCCCCCCCCCCCCAAAAAAAAAAAAAAGAAAGAGGAAAAAAAATTAAAGGATAATTGTCCTGTATAAGCTTAAACAAAAAATTTCAGCTAACAGCGATTTACTGTTACATTTTGTACGATTCATCGAATTTTCGTTTCACTATTCATTGCTCTACAGTATACCAGCAACTAAACAAGCAGCAAACCACGATAATATACCTGATCAGACGGAATCAACCTTCAACCCCTGATATTCACATCAAATGGATGCAATGTGATGACAGAGAAAAACTGGAAGGTTCGTTGATTGTAGCAGCAGGGAAAATGGCAGGTTAATTAGGAGGGTGAATGGGTCCAAAAGCCAACAATTGAGAAAGATCAAGGATGTTAGTGAGCATCCACAAATTGAGATGGATTGAAAAAAGGAGCGATTTGATTTGATTTGATTTGATTCCAAAGGTGTATGGATGGAAATGGAAAGGATTAAAGAGCCGACATTGATCTCTTTTCCGAGAGAAAAGAGAATAGCCTGCTTTGTAAAAAGAGCGGCTTTGTTTTGCAACTCTCTCTCTCTCTCTCTCTATATCTCTACCTCTCTACCGTCCCTGACTGTGGTTACACAGTGATTTCAGGAATACGCCAACTTCGTTAGAGAGTCCCTGATCACCTTTCCCAGCCGCTACGTTTTTTTCTTGCCTAAATACGCCAATTTCTTTGTGTAAATTTTTGTACTCTGCCTACTTACTCATCTTTTAGACTTTTGCCTCCTCCGATCTCAAGTAGTAAGTATGGTAATAATAATAATACTATAGATTAAAATAAAAAATAATAAAAATATTTATATATTTAATATCAAATGTAAGAAAATAATTTATTTTTATTTAATCATAAAATATAGAGATGTATGATAGTCCTTAGATTGTATATAAAGAAATAATTTTTTTTACAAAAATTATCTTTTAAAAAAACAGAAGAAAACCTCACTTGCTGGTCAAATTCTGCCAATGCAATTAAAATGGTTTATTCTAATATCTATTGAAAAATAATCATTTTACCTACATAAACAATAAAAGTACAAAGAAAACAGGAGGGGGAAAGAAGGGGAATTTTCACATGTCACTTATCATCCAGCTTGAAGCATAACAAGGGTAACATTTTTTTTTCATATTTAAATCAACAGGTACCTATTCATAGGAGAAAATTTTTTTCCAATTTCCACGGAGAATGTTGAGGCAAGAATCACAATATATAGTACTGGTCAAATGTTGGAAACAATCTGTGTGGTTTTTTTGCACATATCCAGAATGGTAGTTGAAGACAGTATTAAAATGTGAACGGAATATAGCCAAATTAATAACTCAATGGGACAGACATTTGAATGAAGTTGCCACAGGAAGGAAAAGCACCGAATCCTTGGATTCGAAATAGAGACAACCTCAGTGGTTGGCCCAATGCTTAGAAAATGAATCCCTGAATCATAAATGTGGTTGAAGAGGGCTCACCAAACCATAACACTTCCCCATTGAATTGTTGGTGTCAGTTCTGGTTCGTTAGGAATCACCCAAATAGCTACCATATTAATTGTTGTCATTTATTTTATTTATCTCAAGATAGATATATTTTTATGCTGTCCAAATAGACTTAAGTTACAGCATTCATGTTTCATTAGAACAGAAAATTTTAGCTTAAACTCTCATTTTCCGGACACCTAATAATACTTCGAGGTTTCCCCCTGCTTCCATACATTACATGTGTGTTAAATGACTATTATCAGCTATGAATGCGTTTCAAAATTATAAAAGAAATAGGAATAAACGACATTTATAATAATTAATTAAAGTTCATATGATGGAAGAAGGGAGCATGTTGAAAAGACAGCATGAATTATGAAAGCAGAGGTCTGAGAGGAACAAAAGGGGAAAAGGCTGGCAGGCATGTGAGACGGGAGCAGGCATAATTGAGGGGGAGTTTGATGGGAGAATGAAACAAAAAAACCTGGCGTGCAAGCCAAGTGAAGCACCATAGAGTAGTATCATTATATTCTCTTCACATTCCTTTTGTCTGCATGCAACTGTAAAGAAAATGAAACCCAACTTATAACCCCACTATTGCCTTTTTCCATCATGCCTTCCTATTCACTTCTTGTTTTTATATTCAAATTCTCTTACCCTTCTCATCCCACTGTTTATTGTTTTTACTTTTAGTAGAATGCCAAATCTTTTTAGCGTCGAATATAAGCATGTGTTAGGTAATCAACAGTCAGCATATCCCAAGAAAAAAACAGTCAGTGTAAAACTTTGTCCAATCTGTTATGACATGGATAATGATATCATTATCCAAAGATAAATAAGGGGAAAAGGGTCAGACAAGGCATTTAACTTGTATCTTTTAATATCAGAGCATGCTGGCAGTATGCCCAGAAGGCTACAGGAGGACAATCTTTTACCTATTACAGGTTGCAACCATTAGAAAACAGCAGATGATTGCACTGGAGCAGAACAGTAAAGTTTGTGAACAAATTGATATGATCTATGGCTTAAAATAAATAGCTATATCAGATCAACGGGCAGAAACTAGTGAAGAACAGCAAATGATATCATTGCCTCGTCCAAATAAAAAAGAATGATGGAATTTGGTTAAGCCTTTTAACAATGGCAGTATCAGTCATATTTCATTTTTTTATAGCAGAAGTGACAAGTCACTTAATACAAGCACGCAAGATCCCGGGTTCAAACCCAGACCATGAAAGAGTAGAGCCGTAAAAGCAATATTAAGTACTAATATATCGTTAAAAATATTGGATATCAATTCGTCAATGCTTATATCTAAATGCTTCATAAGAATGTTCATTCTTACTCTCGTTGGAAATCATAAAATAAAGAATTCAGTTCATTTATAATGAATTCATATTAGAACAAAAAATATCACATACTCAGTTCAAAAGTAAATCAAAATGAGATTGCAACCAGGAGCACAAAAAAGAAGGGAAAAAACTGAAGGACTCCCAAAAGGAGTAATCAGTAGAAATAAGGTTCCCTAAGCTATCAGAGAGAGAGAGAGAGAGAGAAAAAACTCAAAATTGATATCTGAGTCTGGTTCTGAATTTTCATCACCAGCTCTGTGCTCTGGGACTATGAAACGAAGGAATTAAGCCCCGCCGGAACCATACTTCTTTCCGAAAACAAGCATCTGAAGCTTGTCATAACCAGCAAGCACACCAGCACCAGCAATTGCACGAAGGATGTTTGCACCGGCTCCCTTGAAGAGAGACTTTGCACCTTCATTCTTGAGAATTTGAGTGAATGCATCAACAGAGCCCTTGTACTTGACTGCTTCACCGGAGGTCATCATCATTCTTCTACGGACTGTGTCAATTGGGTAGGAGGCAAGGCCAGCACCGTTGGTAATCAACCATCCAAGAGCAAAGCTAGCAAAGAAACTATCCTGAAATTATACAAAAAAGCACAAGAAAATTGGTTAATTTTTCCAATTTTTGGGACAATAATTACTGCAAATGTGATGCATCATGCATGTGAAGTCATGGTACCAATACTAAACGAAAACAAAATACATCCTTCAACAATTTTGATTTCTCTTTAATCTTGAACGTATTTAGTCCTTTAAGAATTGTCGTAGATTTGTATCAATTTAGTTATTTAGTAATTTAATTTTACTCAATCAACACCTGATGTTATCTTGCTCTATATAAAGTAGTGAAGATAAATGTTAATGTGGTAACTTGGCACGTCTGAAAAAGCATGCCACATCATTATTTTTTACAAGAAGATAATAAAATGACTCAATAAAGGAAAATTAAATTAATAAAAAGGGATTGATCCCCTGTATTTCTTGTGTGAGCACGTGCATCTAGTAACCTAATCACTTTTATTATCGTCAAAAATTTGATAAACTGATTCAAGAGTTCTATGTATATTTTGGACAAAATTTAGCAAAAGAAACGAGTTTATAAGTAGTTCTCTCACCTGCAAAGATCCTACCAGCAACACAGGCTTCAAAGAATCATACATTCCAAAGTACAAACCACGGTAGACAATGATTCCAACACAGGAAATGTTGAAGCCACGGTAGAGGCCGACCATACCGTCTGTTTTAAGAGTCTTCCTATAGACATCCACCAAGCCGTTGAATTGTCTCTCCCCTCCCTTCTTTGCAGCCTTGGCATCATTAGCAAGGCGGGTTCGAGCATAATCCAGTGAATACACAAAAAGCAAGGAAGAAGCGCCTGCAGCACCACCAGATGCCAGGTTACCAGCAAACCACTTCCAGTAGCCATCACGGTCTTTATTGAAGTTGAATAGCTTCTTGAAGTAGTCTTTAAATGCAAAGTTCAAGGCCTGGAGGAGAAACATAGAAACATGTAATAAGCACACTCGATAGTAATAGTATATCAGATTATGAATCATGAGCACTTAAAAAAGTGAGTTATCTCCGATTTAGACACATGTACGCTGATGCCAATGCAACAGTAACACCTAATAAATAGTCTCTCAAAGATTATAGACATCTAACGTTTATCTTTTGTAATACCTTCTAACTATATTTTAACACATATCATAGGTCTTGAACATAACTTTATACAACAGTGATGTATATTTTTTGTGTCGTGTTTTGTCCCATATTTTGTCTAACTTTGATCTCGCAAGTTCGGTTAGTAAGAAATCTGCACAAAGTTCTGTTTTCACATGTCCATGGTTCATAGATCAGAACGAAGAAAACAGTATTCTGGAACGACTATTATGACAAACCTGAGTAGGGAAATAACGGATAACATTAGCAGTGTTTCCTCTCCACAATGAACCAATTCCCTCCTCTTTGATTGTTCTACTGAAACATTCCCCGATGCCCTTGTAGGGTTCAGATAGACGGCCAGCCTTGAGCATCTCATCCTGGTTCTGTATCAAGAGCTTCACACGCTCAATAGGAGCAGCGGCAGTCTTGGACACGGCAGCAGAAACTCCACCCATCATAAAATCAGTGACGAAGCTTGCAAATCCCTTCTTCTCTGATGGGGCTGCTACAATCACAGGAGAAGCGACTGAGCTAACTGCAGACAGATCATATTGAGGTTTGCATGCAGGCACGATGGGATAGTGCAGTGCTGCATTTGAATAGTTTGTGTATGATAGTTGCTGCTGATACGAAGCTGGCTCTTGTAAACCTCCGTAACGGGCTGCAACGTGTAGGGAGAGGCTGGATTTCAAATCAAACTGGCCAGCAAACTTTTCTGCAATTGTTGGGTGCTGTCGCCTATCAGCCATCACTGCGCATAAATAGAATTCACTATAAGTTAGAACAAAATAAATAGTGTTCATTAATTCATTGACATAAATTTTGAAGTTCAACAGATAAGCTGTATTCCAGATCCAGATAGTCGTTGACGTAGCTATCTAATATATAGTACTATAAACCCAGAAATCAAAAGAAAAATATATAGAGAATTATAAGATCTTCAGATGGATTAATTAGCATTTCCCAAACTATGAAACCACCAGAAAGGTATAACAGTTACACTCACAGAAAGTGGTAAAAAAACAAACACATGATATGTGTAGCGTGTAATAGAGACACAAAAGGAAAAATAGAAACCGATCCGATAACTAGGTGGAATCAGAGAAAAAGTTTACCTTTGGCTCTGGTTTGGGAAATGTGAAGGGAGGGGAGAAAAGGAGAAACTGCCAATGGGGGCAATGAGAGAATGAAACAAAAAGAGACTTGCAAACCTATTGTGAGAGGAAAATCTTATACTGTTCTGCTTTGCTTTTGTTTAGGAGAGCTATAAATTACAACCGTAGAATATGAAAAACTTGAGGATCTGTAAAGCGTGGTGCGCAGAGTTCCTGAGGTGATGAGTCGACGTGTTGAATTCAGATAGGAATTTCTGTTAATGGTGTAGGACTTTGTCAAGCTGCCTAGTTTCCAGAGGAATGAATACCGAGTTCTTGGACATAGTTTCTCTGTGTTTCATTTTAGCTGTTGGATTCATAGGATATCCCGAAACATACGTGTGTGCAGTTTCATGTTCTACTTTCCATATTCAATATTTATTTCTTTTTTTCTTCTTACAATGGTTTTACGATCTTCATTTCGATTACATAAATTCTCACACATTTGTATCACTAAGAAAACATAAAAGATGTAATACGTGTTTGCTCATCAACATATGTATAAGAAGTCGAAGCATTTTTTTCTTACTTTCGATTAACAAATGTACAAACGGGATTTGAAGCCATGAAATTTTGAAGTAATATATTGGAAACGAGTTTTCAACGTCCCATGCATAGGTTTGCACTAATTTTTAAATGTATAATTTTTTATATAATTAGTAATAATTTTATTTAATAAATATAAAAGAATTACTTTAATAAAATGGATATATTTTAAATTCATTTTAATATGTATTGAAATTCAACAAATTAAAGTGATAAAAGAAAATTATAATATTACAATATTAAATAACTTTAAATATTTATATTTTGTGTCACTACTATATTATCCAATCAATTGTATCCTGTTAATAACCTTGTTATAACACAAGATACATTTTGTAAAATATTGATCAATAAAATGTTTTTTTTTTTAGTTCTATTCTCTTGTATGTCCTTTATTTAGGGAATTATTTACCTAATCCCAATATGTTTTGAAAAAAAATATACTAGCTTTTCTTTGAAAACATTTGTTTGATATATTTTTCTTTGGTAATGTACCAAGAAAAATCCTAATCATTAACATCATAATATAATTCTTATTTAACACACAATAAAGCAATATAAAAAGGTTAGCATCTACTAAGATAATCAAATTCAACATCTAAATGGTAGAAGATTTTCATCAACTAACTATCATGATAATAAATGTATACTTAGAAAAGGAATGAATATGGAATGGTTATTATATAAATAAAGTAACTTATCATACAAATATCATATACTTGTTTATTTCATTTTTTATTTTTTCTTCAAGACCATATTTCAAAAGTACAACAATAGTAACAAATGGGATTGCATTATTTAAAGTAAGAATAATCAAATGAAAATTCTATTAAAAATTGAGTACTTCTTAACATCTACAATATATGAAAATCAAATGAAAATAAAATTGTAAACAATTTGACACATTTAGTAATTGAGATGAAAATGCAATCAAATTAAGTGTATTTCTCATTGGTTTATTGATCAAACAATCATCTTTTTTGCTTAATAAGCAACTATCAATATTATTAAATTTAGTTGGATCATTAGTTGTATGAAAATTTAGCATGTACAATGATATAATGATCATAGAATTTCAAGATAATTAAATTAAATAATGCCACAAATATGTTCTTCAATATATACAAAGATGGCATCTTTAGATTACAGAATGATAAAAATGATGGAAGAAACAATTCTTGTTAACTTTTTAGAAAATAATAGGTGCAATGACTTAACAAATGCTGTCCTCTATCTTGTCTTTGATAATATATGTTGCCCATCACCCATATCCTTTGCATATGTTCTAAGATTGTAAAAACAAATGCATAGGAAACATATCCAATGCACCATCAATATTTAATGTACACTCCACACAAAACTCTGCATTTTTATTATTTCCATGCATATAATTTTTTGCAGCAAAAATTAACAAATCAAATGAATGAAAAAAATTTATTTGATGCAAGTAGAGAAAATTAACACAATCTAACATTAAACTAACATTACAAAAAGGGATTGAGGAAGATTTAAAAAAAGATGGAGAATAATGAATAATTCAAACATTTCAAATTAGAGAGAAGATACAATTAACAAATCCAAGCATAAATTATAACCAAATAAAACTCAAATTTTAAAATTAAAATTTTCCAAAAGAAAAGTAAGAACAACCTAATAATTTGATAAAGAACTCAAATTGAGGTTAATGAAATCTAGTGATAGAACAACAAAGATTTAGGTTGATTAGGGTTGGATGAAGATGGTTCTAGTGTAGCAAACAATAGTGAGATAAAGTAAAGATTTAAGAGAAAAAGGCCACAGAGTGATAACTTGAAGCAAAAAGGATAAAAATGTAAAATTTAAAAAAAATAATAAATAAAATGCAATAATATATCAAATGAATTTGTACCTAAACAAATTTCTCAATATTAAGTGATTTTCTATGAAAACAAAAGGAAAAAAATGCAATAATTGTTATAATTGAAAATCATCTAAAGTGAGAATATCAATATCGGAAATCATTATAAAAAATTAGTGAGATTACTCCAAAAGGAAAATGAAATTAGTCAAATTTCTCCAAAAAGAAAATGTGAAAGCATTAGCATAGGAAATTCGTAAGATTCCTTTAAAAATGAAACAAAATTAACAAAATTTCTCAAAAAAGAAATGTGAAAGTATTAATAAAGGAAATCAATGAAATTCCTTCATAATGAAAACAAAATCAATGAAATTTCTCTGAAAGTAAAATATAAAAGTCATTAGGGGAGAATGGTGTGCACCACTTAAAGAGAGGAAGCATTGATTTATATATTGACAAATGATGTGCATTCTGACACAAGAGAAAATTGCATCAGTAATGAGTCTAACACAATGTCATGGCTAATATATAATTAAGGAGATACACCTTGGTCGCTGAACAAATTATAAAAACTACTTAGCATTACCATCCATAGTGAGCTCTTGATGCTAATATCATAAGAAATTGGAACCGAAGACCTTACTTGTAACAAGTTTAGTACAAGGAACCTCTTGATTGATATTTCTAAATAATGCTAATAATCTCATTTATATTTGTTTATACTTTTAAAATATTAAAGATAGTAAAATGTGTCTAATGTTAATTGTGGTTTGTAATAACTCATTTCTTTTTATTGATAATTGGAAGTGTACATTGGTTAAGTCATCAAGTTTTAGATTTTGGGTTAGACTTTTTATACATAATTGTATGAAATATAATAATCTAACCCTAAATTTAAGCTCAAACTATTTAATTTTTAAAAAATTTAGCCTATTCTAACCTAATTGAAATTATACATAGCTAGAAGCCTAATCCAAAAGACTAATTATTTTTATTTTTATTAGTATTTAAAAAATAAATTAAAAATACATATTTAAATAGATAATATAATATTCAAATATATAACCTATTTAGTTATATTAAATTTAATATTTTGTATTAAAATTAATTAAATATAATTATTTTTTATAATAAATAATTGTATTAGTAAAAATAATTTATATAATTGAATGGGTTAGGCCAACCCAATTCATATAATCATAATTTGAGTATGGCCTGAATATTAATCAAGTCATAAAAAAATTTAATTAATAAGCAAATCATAAAAAAAGAGGAAAAATCCTATACTTTTTAAGGTTGGACTAATTAGGTCAAGGTCAAGCTTGTTGCCAACGTATATACATATCTATTGATAATAAACTTAATCATACAAGCTATGAAAACCTCATCTTGGCCTTGCTCACCCAAATGTACAAATTATAAGAACATCCTCTCGCTTGCATTACATCAATGAAGTTTTAAGAGGAGAAAATGCAACAATTTTCATAATTTTTTGGTCGAAAAATTCAAAATACCATCTTCAATTTTGGGGTACTTGAGTTATACTCCCAACTTGAGAAACTTGGATATTACCCTTCAAGTTATATGAAATTTGAAATTAAACCTCATTATTAACTTAATTTCTCATTTTATCAAATTACATAATTTTTTTTCATAAATTTTATGAATAAGAATTATAATATTATATATATTGATATATCTCAACTTTTTTGGATTTTGCATTTTTTTCCTTTTCTTTTTTTCATGAGTATACACTCTTAGTTAACAGTCTCATATATCTAAGATAAATACTTAGCTCCTTTTATTTTTTGGAAGATATTTTTTATAAAAAAATTTCATCTCCTTACATATAAATGAAGATATATAATGTTTTTCTTTAATTTATGATTAAAAAATATATCTAGAAGTATGGTAATAGAGAAAAATAATTTTCCTTTTGAAAAAAAATTAACTTCTATTAAATTCATTATATTTAATATTAAATATTTACTATTTTTGTACTTGTTTAATATTTTATAACTATATTCTTATAAAAACATTTTTTAAATATATTTCTCTCATACATGAGACAAATGGCTCCTCACTGGAACATATCTTTAAAAAAAAATGAAAAGAACAAAAAAAGTGAAGTATTAAATAACTGTACCCTGCTGACAAAACATTAAACAAGGGGAAAAAAAGGTGTCTTCAAGGAGCATGATCAATTTATTAAAGTCAGATAAATAGAAAAAGAAGAAAAAGGAAAAATCCTTCCAGTCCATAAATCTATCTATAATCTATAAATGCCAGGCCAAAAGACTGACTCATGCATGAGCAACTACTCCATAGAACATATACACATTCAAGAATGTGATATACAACCAAACTAGGGATGTCGGTGGCTGAATTTCGAATTTGACGACTATTTAGCTGAATGTTCTGGCACCGCCGTATAAGTATAAAGACCATACAATCACCCAGACTGTCAGAAAACATTCCAGTGAATCTCAGAGATTTCACCAAAATAGCAACACTGCTTTTCTCTGAACGGGAACAAAATATCATTAGGGCATCATCCCACCTCTCCTGAATGGGAATGTTTATCGACCACTGTTATTCCTCTTTGTTGTTCAGATTGTTGAACCAATTTCTTAACCTTGAGCCAAAAGCTCAGAAACAAACAAGAAAATCACGCATTTTAGAGCTCAATACATACACAGGTAGGCCACAATGCTAGCCTAACTGTTTCAACACAATATAAGATACATGGAGACAATGGTCTTAATTCATAAATTACATATGCAATGACGACCAACCACGTTGCCGAGTAGCTACAGCTGCCTGCCCAAGTTGATCTGATCCCTCGCTTGCAGCCTGTCGATTCCGAGGGGGGAAGGCTCTGTGGACATCTCAGATCTCCTGAAATCAAGCTCTGTTTGTCGTAGTTGCAAGATCCTACGCTCATTTTCCAATTTCATCCGCTCATTTTCCAACCTCAACCTCTCTAGCTCCCTGTCTTTCTTGCTGCAATATCTAAGCCACTTAAACCTTTGTTTCTCAAGTTCAAGAGCTTGAGCTTCGAAGGTGACCCTTTGCTCTTGGAGCTGCAGCATCTGCATCTTGATCCACTCCCGCCGTTCCCAAAAAGACTTTGCAGGGTCTTGAAGAACCCTATCCATTTCAACTTCAAATTTATTCAGTTCAACCGATTGTGGCCAGAACTGTCCTTCCTCCTCACTCAGTTTCTTTTTATCATAGAACTCCTCCATCCTCTCTCCATCCCCATGGGCATTATCGTTACCTTCATTATCCAGTTCATCATCATCACTTTCATTGTGTTCTTCAGCTTCCTCCTCTGAGACATGGTCTCTCAAATCCCTCCCATGTTGCAGAGAATAACCCTGTAAATTAAGATCATGACAATTGGGTATCTTTTGCCCATTATGATAAGCACACATCTCCTTATAAAACAAGTGTTTTGAGCTCAAAATCTTTCTAACATCATCCTTTGCCTTAGCCGACAAGTTCATCGAATCCATTAGTGAAGGATTCTCAACCACTCTACAACTAGTTCCCCTTCCAAGTATATCATTCAACCTCTTGTATCTCTTATTTAAATCATTAAACTTATCTTCACACTGCTGTGGTGAAACATGACAACCCTTGCTTATCATTATCTTAGAGACTGTCTTCCACTTGCCCTTCTTTTGTAAAAGCCCAGATTTCCTTTTAAGTCCATCCATGTCATCAATTGTACCATCATCACCCACACAAGCTACCACTGCTATAAGAAGCCTAACCACATCGTCTGTCCACTTCATTCGCTGCCAACGAGACCCCTTTTTGCCTTTACCACCATCATAGTTGTCGCAATTTCCTTCTTCTCCATAACTTCGCTCATCCTCTTCACTCATGTCATTGCTATTTGTGGGATTCGAAGGAGCAACCGCCTTTCCTTTACCAAAATTGAACGCTGTGTTTGATCCTTTTATGTCCATTAACGCAACTTGGTGATGATCATTTTCCAGACCACTCATTATATTCATGTGATGTTGACTCGAAGCTGAAGGATGTCCCAACTGGGTTTGTTGGGGTCTATGAAATGGAGATTCCAGGTCCAGTATCCCACCACTGGGACCCGACAAAAATCCGCCTCCCAGACCCGAATTATTCATTCTTGGGATAAACCCCACAACCCCAATCGCAAAATTTAGTGACCGACAGGAAGCAGTTTAGAGCAAAAACTGAAATTTGAATTTGGTCATCAACAGAACAGTATTCCCTCTAAGCTGGAGAGCACCAAGACATCATAAAAACTCACTCTTTTACCTATTTTAGTTTATCCCAACATCAAAAAAGGGAAATCAAAACACTCAGCAAGAGAAATATGCAATAATCGATCACATTAACAAGTAATCATTCCAATTCAATACTGATGGGATTTGTGAACTGAAGATGCAACAGAAATCCTCGAATAAAAATCAAGAGCCTCTAAAATTTCTTCTTCAGACAAGAATCAAAAGTTAACCATAGCATTGGAGAAAAGTTGCAGATCTTACTCGTGCTTAACTTCCAATGATCGATGGTTAGCCGTACGGGAGAAAAATACGAGCGAAGCACAGTTCGAGTTGAGAGAACAGAGACGAACAGCTTTTATTTGACTGTTTGTTACTGGGGACGAGGGAAGAGTACCGTCTGGGATCTTGTTGATGCATGACATTGGCATCGTCGTTCGAGGTGAATACTTTGACGCTACTTGCCTCGGAAATTTATTAATAATTTATTACGAGTGATAGCTTTTAATGTTATTTACAGATTCATAGATGGGGCATAAGTTGCGCTGCTCTTTTATTTTTAATCTCTTGCCTACATTTCCTCGTGAACAAACTAGGGACAGAATTATGGTGCATTGTAGATTTTAGTGGTGTATCAGCATAATAATAAATAAAATATTATAATTATTTATTAACTATAAGTGATATGATCAACTGAAAAATAGTTTTTTATAGTGTATCAGTACAATAACAAATAAAATATTTTAATCATTCATTAATTACAAGTGATATGATCAACTAAAAAGAAAATATTTACTTAATAACTCCAATAAATATGATAAATTACGATCATAACTTAAGGCCTCAAAGTGGCGTATATAACATTGCATAGTGTATACTTTATTTCTATCATAATATTATAAAAGTCTCTTACATTAAATAAAATATTAACTGTTAACAGAGAAGTATTAATTGAATTAGTTGCTTATAAATCCTATTCTTATTACAAATATATAAAAATTAAAAATAAATTTATATATTTATTTAAATTTACTTAAATATTAAAGCATTGGAAATATATCAACAGGGAAATATAGAATAGATTTTATGGCGTTTAATGCATCTTCAAAATACTCATCATTGCATAATCGAAATTAAAAGTATTTGGTAAATAGATTTTTAATTATCTTTTAATTGATTTAAATGCTTTTAATTGTTTAATTAAGTCAATTAATTGATTTAAATATTTAGCAAATAATTATCTTTGTTAGCTTATTGGCTATCAAATAGTCATTTGGAAAAAATTAAAAATAATAACTCTTTGAAATAGTTGATTTGCATTTAATATGAAAAGATATTCTTACCCATAATAATAAGATTTTTTACATTTCCATTCTTAATAAATAAGAAAATTATAATTTATATTTATTACTTTTTAGAGAAAAAATTAATATATATGATAAATTATCATTATTTATTTCTTAAATAAAAACTAAATTAGTATAATAAATTATATTGAAATATTTACATAATAATAAAAATTTACATAAATATATTCATATTTTTATCAAATTTTACAAAAAAAGAGAATATATGTTTCATAGAGAATAACAAAAAATGAATTGAGAAAATTATTAATCCTTTATAAAATAATATCTTTTAAATTAAAAATAATACATATTAAAAAAAATAAACAATAGATGATATCACTTATAAAAGATATATTTTTACAATTAAAATGTATGATTTATTAATATTTTTAATGATAAACATATTGACTTTAAATTTAATATTAAAAATAGTTACAACATAAACTTTAGTAATTATTGCATCTACCAAAATATTATAAGTATCTATTAATTAAAAAAATTATAATTATTCACTTTTAAAAGAAACTCAAATAAGTATAATAAATTATAATGATATATTTTTTAAAAAACTAATATAATAAATAATATGTTATAATCTAAAATATTATTAAAATAAAAATACTCACTTGTATTCATATGTCATTTATATACAAATAACTAATTTTACTAGATATTTTTATACAATAGATGGTTTATATAAATAAGTAATATTATCAACTAATGAAATTAATTAATATAATCAATTATCAACTAATAACTAATTCCATCAACTAACCACTAATACAATCAATTAATTATCAAACAAAACTATTATCACGTGTTTAATAATTATTTTAATTCACTCCATTATAGTCGTTGATGTTTAATTACCAAACAAAAACATTTTTGTATTGATAGTCTATATAAATAGCTAATGCCATTAACTAATCATCAAATTAACTAATACAATCAACTAACCACTAATACAATCAACTAATTATCAAATACATGTTCAATAATTATTTTAATTCACTCCATTATAGTAACACATACGACAACAAATTTATATGACCAACATCTATTATCTATTATCTTAGCAATAATACAAATTATTTTTGCCACTTAATTTTTTCTCCTTTCAACTTCTCAATAAATTTTTTACCCTCCAAGATTAATTATTCTTCTTTTGAATTATTTAAAATTTTCACCCTTATCTATTATCTATCTATTATTTTATATTTTAACAACTACATTATTTTACATCTAACACATCATTTTTCATTCTTTTATATACTTAAATTGTATATTTTTGTTTATTTCCTTTTTAACTTCTTTTTTACTTTATAACTCATGCATACATTTATAGCTCTTTTATTTTTTTTAATAATGATAAGAATAGTAATTCCTTTAATGTGCATATACAAAATATTGAGTTCAAATCATATATAAAACGGGGAGTAAATTCTTTAAGATAATATCAAATCCTACTAGAAAGATCTACTGGTAGAAGTGTAAATCCATATAATTTACACTAGATCTACATTATTATTCTCAATAAAATTTAATGGTTAATATTAATTTATTTTAAGAAAATTTTATACTGCATGAAATTTATTGTTCCTTTTCATAAATGAATTAAATAAAAATATCTAAATGATTAACATATTAAAAACCAATTTTAGAAAAATTCATTTTAGTTTTGTACTTCCATCTATTATACCTAAATTGAAAGTTTTCATTTAGTTTTAGATTCAAATTAAGCAAAAACCATACAACAAAAATCAGTTAAACTTATGTACCTTTGCTTAGTGAAAGGTAATGTGTACGACAATGTTTTATTATAATTTTAAATTTAATTCACTGTTGGTATAAATTAATTCTATATTATTATATTATTTTAAAATTATTAAAATTCTTTTACCATTAGTAAAACTACTATTACAGTTTTAATAATGTATTATTTTTATATTTATTAATAATCTAAAATATTTTACATTAATAGTACATCAATTTAAACTTTTAATATGAAAAATTATATTCTATAATTTTTATAATATTTATATATTAACTAAAATTCATATCAAACCATAAAAAACTTAAGATTTTTTAATATTGCATCAAATAATTCAACATGTGAAGAACTAAATCTTGCAATACATTATAAGCCGATCTCAAAATTTACTTTCCCTACAATTGCCATTAAATCAAAGGCTAAAATGCAATCAACCAATCTTGCTAGAAAATGTGCAGCCAACTTCTTTCTTCCTATTCAACAATTAAATTTTAGCCATTAATTTATTAATGTATTAATATACCATTATTTTAATGATATATTAAAGTCTTTCTCAAAAATTAAACCTCATTCTATTGCATTATATATTAGTGCAAATAGCAAATAAATTTTAAAATATTAAATTATCCATCAATTTAAATTCAATACAACATTTACAGTTAAAATTATATAAAATATAATATTTATAAATTTATTTTATATAATTTAATGTAGTATATCTCATTTATAAATGAGTTTTTTTATCAAATTGTGCAACAAACCCATGTACCTTTTTTATCTTATGTATAAACTCACATACTCTTACTCAAGAGAATATGTACTTTTACTCTTTGATTCTTACTATTATATTTACACTTTTTAATTTCACTTTTTGTTAATAAAAATATTATAGGTCTTAAGAATTGAATTTGAAATTGTGTTTTAAATCTTTTATATCTATTAGATGGAATTTTATAAATTTAATATATTATTCTATATTTAATAATATAGTCTTACTTCAATTTTAAATCTCATTTTCAATATATATATACACATAATGTTCTTTTGTTAAAGGGAGTAACACAGTTAAATTTAGATATAAATTAAGATTAATATTAATATTAAAATTTTTGTTAAAGATAAGTGTTTATTGCACAACATTTTACCTTTTCATGGCATCAACCAAGCAAAGCCAATGCATAACATAACCAAGGAACTAGACCAATTAAGATGCAATATGAAGAAAGTAAAGAGAGGTTAGCAAAAGTTTGAAAGAGGCATATTCAGGCTTCAAAAGTATGATGATGTGATAGCTAATCATATTGAAACCAAGAGATTAAACTCTAGAGAACACAATTATAAGAACATATTGTCAAGGCGTGATGTTAAGGAGGATGCTAAAGATGTCATTGAGGATGAAAAGGAGATTAATTTTTTTAGTAGAATTCTATTGACATATCCAACCATAATAAAAATGAATGATTGCGCATCGTAACATATCAAAATTAAATATTACTAGTTTGATAAAGAATTTTACAATTGAGGGTAACAAACTAGGTCGAACCCCTAGTAATCCACTTGATATATTCTTTCTTAATAATTTGCTAATTGTAATTAAATTACCAAATCATTTAAGTTTTTTATTCTAAATTGGAGGATTAAGTAACTACTATAATTCGTAAAGTCAAATCAAAATTAATTTGAAAGTATAATTTAACTAAATTAAAGGATTTAACCATAAATTTTTAATTTAATCTCTCAACCTTCTACCCTCACATGAAAATCATGATTAACTAGCACAATTCTACATAAAAATAAATAAGTATAAAAAATTATAAGATTGAGCCCAAATTATACCAAATTAGCATTCAACTCATCCTAGAAGAAGTCAATATTACAATTTAGGATCTTATAATCTAAATAGAGATAAGCTTCAAAATCCTTGAATCAACTAGAAATTTAGTTTTCTATGGTTAAAAAAAAAGAAACTTTAAAAAGAAAAAAAAGTTATATTTGCTAAATTGTGTAAGAGTAAAAGTGCTCTTACTTTTGAAAGCATGACCCTATATCTGACGTGCTAACCTCTAAAACCTAATAAACTTGAATCATATGCCTTTTAAGGTTACAAAGAATAAGAACTTGCTAGTTTTAGAAACTTAGAATCTATTTTACAAAATAATGTACTACAAAAGTTACAATAGTAAATTTTTATAGGCCTGACTTCCACCTAATGTACTATGTAGTTTCACTGAACTTCAAATACAATAATTGTAGAATTAGGTCATAGGAAACTTCGGTTGCTATTTTCACCTTGATTAGATCTCTAAAGCTTCAGATATGGCTAAAAAGATAAAATTGACTTAGTTGGAATGTAACTAGAGCCTCAATTTCTTAACTAAATTAGACCTTTCAAATGTTTAAATTAGGTTTTTATCTAAATATAAAAATTATAGAGCCTTCTTTAAGCTTTCAATGATATAAAAAGTAGTCAAATCCGATATCCAAAACTTAAGTGTAGCCGAAAAACTAAAATAATGTAAAAATTTAGTATTAACTAAATAATTTTAAATCATTGTAAAACTAACCCCTAAATTACATAACAAGGCTATTTCTATAAAATTAAACATAAGTAATACACTAATGGTAGATAAAGTCTTGCACATTAATGGTAACATTCAAATAATAGATGAAGTGGTAAAAAAAGGTAAAATTTATATACTCAATTTTAAAACTTTCATAAAAGGAAGCAACCTAAATTAGGAAACCTTAGAGAGCCTATTTGTTAGCTAAGCTCTAGTGCAGAAAGGTAGGTTTTTATTTTTTGGAAAGGAAGTTAATTCAACTATGGTGTAGAGTTTTTAAGCTTGTCGATATTGGGTATGATTATCACCTAGTGAACTCTTCATACATGTTGAATAGAGAATTTGTTTTAATTGAATTCCTATGGATGATTTTTTAGCATTGTCTAGTGGTTTAGGATTATGTTTTGAATTTTAACCCAGCTAAGGCATTAATTGATAAAGTGGTTGTTTGAGCTTATTTTTTGTAGCTACTTATGGAGTACTATGATAGGAAATGTTTTAAGACAATTGGTAATAGAATATGAAAAACTATAGAGGTTGATTTTATAACTGAAAAGATAACTAGAGGGAAGTATGCGAAAATGTATGTCATTATTGGTCTAAACAAGCCATTAGTTCCTCAATTTAGAGTTAGATATGAAGATATAAAAATTGGAATATGAAAAGATGCATTTTATATGCTTTAATTATGGTATGTATGGCTATTATATGAAAAGCTACTTAATGAAAGTTAATCAAGTTTGAATAAAAAATGTAGATTTTATAAATGATAAGAATACTACTATTGAAAACCATAAAGTCCAAAGTAAAGAGTCTTCTAAGGTTTTAGCGAAAACAATTACAATAACCTCATATAGAATTTGATGAATGGATAATTATCCAATGGCAAAAGTGACGAAGGATAGGAAAAGTTCTTAGCCGAATAATTGATATTAAGAAAGGTAAAAATAAGTTATTAAAAAGTACTTCTAAAAGTGGCTCTAATTTATTACCTTAAATAACCTAATGTTTGATAAGACTTTTGATATCGGTGAGGCTGATCAAAATTTAGCTTCTAAAGTCAATGTGGATAAGAATATCTCTTTTCAACATGAGAGTAATAATGGGAAGTCAAAGAAGATGGTACTGAGGCTATAATTTGAGTTAAATGATAATACTATGGCAAGATAGGAACATGTCTCTAGAAAGGTCGTAGATAATATCTAACATTCAAATTTGTCTCTATAGGTTTTTAGTCAAAGGGTAGAACTAGGCATGAATATTAATGAGAACATTGTGAGAGTTAGGCCTAGTTAAATGCAGAAACAAGCTTGTCAAGTTAAGAACATTCCTAAAATTAAAATTGGAAGGAAAAGCTCATATGGTAGTACAAATCTTCAACCACCCAAACCTTTGAATAAGATGATTATTTGTCATGACCTATTTGGCCATGACTGATGTAGAACCCATTTTCTAGTTTCCATTAGCCAAGTCTACTCAATTTTAGTATTAATATATAGTTATCAACTAATAAGTTAATTAAATAAAAAACTTTAAAGAATTAATATATACAAAGAAGTTTGAATTATCACTAACTAATATCATTCCTACAATGTCCAAACCCTTTTCTATTTACAATCTAATTTTATTATGACTATTATAAACAAAATATTTAAGAATCTTTCATGAATACTCTATTAATGGAGGTGAAGCTTCAAAGCATCTATTTGTAAAATATTTTATAAATAAAATAACAAGTCATAAACTTAGTTAATAAGTAAGTTATTTAATAAACAATAGTAGCTACAATCACAACCACACATATACACACATATATATTAATTATACTTATATACATACAATTATAGTAGCTTTCACACACAATTTTATTCTAACTTACATTATATTGAACTTCTATTCACTGATAAAAGCATACATTACTCAATGAGGTAATTACAAAATAATATTTATTTAATCCATATTCACAAAATAAGATAAACATTCTATAATCTCAAATATAGCGAGTAACATACATTATTCATAGTTATGAAAATACATAATTAGGAATTAAAATATTGACTAACTCTAATATTAGGGGTTACTCTTATCTTGCCTACTTAGTCACTTGCTTACCATTTTCCCTGCTTGCTCTTTATGAGTGTTTGGACAAGATATAGCATGTGATGTGACATAAATGCTTGATCATGAGATACAAGGTGACAACCCTTGATGCCTATTAGAATCATTGCAACCCTTATGAGAAGGAGCCTTTAGGCAAAAAGCCAGCTTTGACACTATTTGTACAAAAGAGTTTAGTAGGCTTGGTTTTCAATGTCGATTTAAAGAAAACTTAGGTTCTGATATCACGTACATATTATAAACAAGTATCCCATTGTGTACTTCCTTTTAGACTAACAATCCTTCCATTTTTATAATACCTAAATGATCTACCTTATAACTTCTAAGCCCTACCTTATTCTCTCACAAATGTTTTCCAATTTTAACATAATTTCATAATATTAACCCATTTTTATTTGAATTCATCATTAATGCACAACATAAATCATTATAACATTCAATGCACAATCACATTAGTAATTTCATTACCATTCCAATTATATTTGATATCATTAAACACTTATTTATAGTTATATATCAATTAACATACAATCCCTACTAGTAAGCATTCATTTTAGTTACAAAGTAACTTATTCATATTTACACATTTAGGAACTAACTGGATATCTACATGAATCGTATTATTCTAGGATATCCTATTAATTATCATATATATATATATAAAGAGAGAGAAAGAAAGAGAGAATAGCATTAAATAATTTCAATACTTATTTATATGACTACAGTTATATACCATAACCAATCATCATGTGAAATAGTATTAACTAATTCCAATATACATGTATATATATATACATCCATATAATTCTTTATTATGTTATAATTTTCATATGATTCGAACTTAAAAGTCATACAAGTTTTTAAGGGAAAATACTTGACTATAACGGTTGAATATGAGGGCCCATATTCAACTACAATAGTCAAATATCTTCAACCAAAAAGCTTTTCTTCTTGTAATAATTGATTATGGCACTTAATTATAAGTCCTAAGATGGTTGTAATTAAGTACCATACTTGAATAATAAAGGCCAAATATGAATTCTCCTTGTAGTATTTGGAACATAGTGGTCAAATATAACCATCTAAAAGTGAGTTCCAAGCTTATATTTAGGTACTATATTTGAACATACCTTCTAGAATTTAAAAAAATTCTACAGAATCACCAAATCCCAAGTAAATCTCAATCCAAATCATTCAAGCATCAATTTTACCTTAACCAAACATTAAATAAGCTTTCTTTAACATTTCCTAACTCATAAAACTTAAATAGATAATTCTATTAACACAATCATATCATCAAGCATTACTTTTCATAAAAATAAACACAATTACCTAACCTACTAATAAACATCAAAATAAATTATTCCAAGTAAATCATCTACTTATCTAAGATAAAGGAAGCTAAAGAAGAGTATAATGCTGACTAATTAACCTTATTATTCATCATAAAATAGAAATTACTAACTTTCACATTTCAACCTAAATCCCTTCAACCTTTTGATCAAAACTTAAAAATTAGAAGAATTACCTTAATTAAAAGGAGAAGACAATGATTTTTAAGTTTTTATAGCTAAATCCTTTATCAAATTGTTAGATTTTTTGGAAAAAAATAAATTGAAAATGAAGAGATGAGAAGGCAGACAATAGAAGTCTCTAAAGAAAAAGTAAAGGAAGAAAAAAAGCTTTAGTGTTTTTATAGCGTTGGGAGTAATTTAATAATTAAAAAAATTAAGGTAAAATCAAAGGAATAATCCATAAATCTCCTCTATATACTCCTATCCAAATCCAATTATATCCTAACTTATATTTGATTTTATTCTTCTTATTTCTAATGTGATATCTAACTTCTTTTAACTAAGCCTTACCTTGACCCCATCCACAGAGATTTAACTATCACATAGACACATATATATACAGTATTAATGAAACAATTACATAAGTAAAAATTTAATTTCATGCAATCCTATACTTAATTATAATTATATTTATTATCATTATAATACCTCAATTTTTCTAATATTAAACATCACTTTAACTATATTTATAATAAATAATTAATTACCATATTTAAGAAAATATTATTGAAATAATTATAAATATCTTAATTTTTTATGGGCACGACATCATCAAAGATAATGTTGATATGGAGAACAAAGATCCAAATAGGATAGATTTAGAGAATAACATTGTTCTTTCTTTTTCAAATGATATTCTACTTCCTAGTTCATGTCCTTCTAAGATGTAAATGAATGGTCTATAGATTGGTATCTTTCTGCTTTTATTCCATCTCTTTTAATGATAAATAAAATCATGATATGGAATTATAAAAGGAGTAAGGAAGCAAGAGTTCTTAATAAATTCTAAAGATCTGGTATAGAGACATAAACTTGATATACTAGCTTTGTTACAAACTAAGTGTTCTTCTAGGAAAGTTACTAAGATTTTTAAGTAACTCTATTTTTGTTATGCCTTAAGTAATATTTAAATTTTATTGTAGTAAAGTGTCTTAAGATATTTAATTTAAAAAATTAATAAGAACAGTTAAATCATATTTATCCATGTTAAGGTAAAATAGGGATATTTAAATTTTGATTAAATATTGTTATGATTTTATTAAATGAAAGTGTTATTTAGATTCTTGGAACTTCTAGAAATTTAAGGTGAGAAATATGTGAATCATTTTGATAAATGGTTTTATTAATAAGCTTGTGAATTTGTGAGAATATTTTTTAGACTCAAAATATATGGAGCTATAATATACATACACACACACACACACACACACACACACACACACACATGTATTTGTGTATTTCTAATTTGATAAAATGATCTCTTAATAATTATTTGAAATATGAGGTTGGAATTTTAAATAATATGCAAAAAAGGAATTTCATGAAAATAGGTTGAAAATAAGTTCTTTTGAATAATTAAAAGGCTAGAATTTATTAAGATAAAAAATAAAGGGTAGAGATCTAATTAGGAGTAGGGCATATAGTGCACTAAAAAGCACTGAATCATTGTTTGCAACTCTTTTTTTCTTTTCTCTTTCCCTTATTTCCACTCATATTAGTTAGCTTTCTCTCTAACCTCTTTCTTTTTTCTTTCTTATTATAGCTCTCCTCTATCGAACTGAGGTTACCTGCTACTTCTGGCACCTCCCACTACTAACACTAGTGCTACTAGCGTAATGGCTCATTGTAAATGTCCCTGTATCTAGTTCTATGTAAGATGACATCAAATCAAAAGACCCATGTTGTAACAAATCTTCTTACTAGGTTTTGTCCACCTCACCATCATCGCCTACTTATCTCCAACTAACTGCCATTATGAATAGTGTAAGGAGGTGGTAGGAAGCACTGATTAGAGCTATACTCTTTTGTACAAAATAAAATAACTTAGGACTCCTTTTATTGGTGATAGAGCTTGATCCTCGTGCCAGCGAACTATTCAATGACTCTCCTAAGATGTAGTAAAACATTTTATCTAATCAACTTCTTTAATTTCTACCATTTTAGATTAATTTAAGGAAAACCCATTTGTGTGATTTTGATATATGTGATAATGGATAAGAAAAATATGATTTTTATGTTGCAAAATGTTAAAGTGATATAAATAAAAAGTATTATATGTAAAAAATTCATACATGATCTAAGGAACCCCTAAATGGGTAAAATATGAATTTGGTGATGGCATTGGAATGGAGCTACAGATTTTGGGAACTAAATGTATAATTCTACAAAATAATATGAATATGGCATTCTTATAGCATAGGGTTTTAATACTTCAACTATTTCATGCTTAGTTTAGGAAATCTCATTTATCATGTTATTTGGGTAATTGACATAACACTAATAAAATAATGATCTAAAGCTTTAGAATATTAGGCTACTATACTTACAATATATTTATATCATAAAAGTTAATATTTTGGTATTCAAAGATGATTTAAGTAAATCCTTGAAATGTAGTGTTTGATTTCATAAGCTCATATTAGGAAATATAAGAAGCTGATGATTTTGAGTGTTGATATAATTATGAAATGAATCTAGAATGGTAATGTTCAAAAGGAGAAAAAGTAATTACTTATATAAGATTGATTTCAAATCATTATGTAATAGTAAATTTTGGTTTCATAAGTTAATTTTAGAGAAGTAAAGAAAATAATGATCTAGATTGATAGTATACCATGACTTGAAGTTAAATCTGAAATGGCTAGGAATAAAATAAAAAGCACTTACATATTTGTAAATTATCAGTATAAAATGTGAAATAGGAAGAAAAGAAAAGATGAAAGTAGAATTCTTGAATACTCTAAAGTAAATAAATAAAGGCTATTAAGTGAATGTATATCTTACCTTAAATTAATATTTTAATAAAATATTAATATTTAAATGTTATAATTTATGTTCTTATTCATAGTACAGGTTATATATAGATGTATATGTATACACATCCATGTGTGAATTCTTAAAAAAGTACAATGGTGCAATATAGACTATGATAAAATGGCCTTTGTAATCATGCATGAGTGATATGGAAACAATATCTGTGGCATGAGTATGATTATCTGTTTTAATGAATATTAAGTAAACATGCTTAGAAAGCATGGCAGTACTATTCCTAACTATAGATTGATGATAGTTAAGTTTACATTAATTATTAAATGTTATAGCTATTCAAAAGGATATGGCGATGGTATTATATATATATATATACTATTGTGTGCTTTGATATTACCTTGTAATGATGAAGTAATTGCCTTGTGTTGAACTTACATTGAAATTGTGATATGTAATACTAAGCTCTAATGTGTGCATTATACTATGAATTAAGCTATAAATAACATTAGAAGTTATGAAATGCGATAGAGGCAATGATGTGAGTATTGGCTGGGAAATTCTCGATAATAATGTGGGAATGGTATAAAGTTGACTTTAAAGAGATAAAGATAGAAAGCTTGTGGAAGGTATAAAGCGAACTTGAGAGACAAAAAGTAAATATATGTGTATTCATTTTAAAATGTTATGTATTGTGTTGTGATATTGATATTTGATTGTTCTTCGATATTTCTATTTGATGTGGGTCTAATTGAACTTAATTAGACATCTAAATATTTAATAATTACCTAAAATAGGTTACGTGTAAAATTACGCTTGTATTATATAAATTAAATGGTTGAACTATTATGGATTTTAAGTAGATAAATTATGCCATGTACAAGAAAAGAAGATACCTAAAGCTGAAATCTAGGGCTAAGTTTTGTGATGGTTTTGTATTTTACTGCTTAATCATTTCTTACTTCTTTTAATCATTAGGAACTAATGATATATTGGTAGATATAAACTCACTGAGTCTGTAAAAACTTATTCTTTTCTTTTAACATTTCCAAGATAAATTGAGGCTATGAAGATGTGTAACTCATGTGAAAATTTAAGGCAATCCAAACAGAAATTGATAGTTAAGATTTTATTAGGAGTGTTTTTTAGAATTAAGTTCAAGGATTTAAGTTAGAGATTTTGTTGATTCAACATTAGATGTGTTAAATCTTATATATATATATATTAAGGTTTGTGTAGTATCATAAGTACATGTGATGTTGTCGTATCTATAAAGAATATAAGTTTTGTATTTTAGGGTTATGGCCCTCAGGTGGTATCCAAAAACAAAGGAAACTATATCCATTTTTTACAAAATTTAAAGTGTAATTTAAGTTTTTATGGAAATAAAGAGATTTTCATTTAATAGAATTAGAATGATTAGTGTTAAGGCTAATAAAAATTGGGTATCAAGATTCATGCAGGTCACGATTAGGTTTGGGTCATGACAATTTTGATAAGTTCTTATTGAAGAGGGTAAGGGTTGTTTAGTGGTATTTAGGTAGTGTGGAAAGAATGTCATTTAGATCTAACTTTATTACAATGGTTTTCTCAATTTATGCATTTCAAAGTTAAGTATTTTGATGATACTAGTTAGCTACTTACTATTACTTATCTTAGTCCTTAACACCTGGCTAGAAAGGAAGGTCACATTCAATTACTAGATTTATCTAGGCAAATTCATTATGCTTGGATTCTAACAAGTAATTTTAATGAAATTTTTTGTGCTTGTAAGAAACATGATGTTGCATTAGTTTTATTTAATAGGTGTCAAAGCTTTGCTAATTGGATTGAAGAGTATAGTTTGATGGACATGGAATCGAAAGGGTCTAGGTACACATGGTGAAGGCCTTTAAGATATGGTTATCATAAAGTTTTTTAGAGGTTGGATAGAAATCTATGTACTGATCTAGGAAAACTGAATTTTACTAATATTATTGTAGAAGTGCTCCCTAAAGTGTACTTGGATTATCATCATTTTCTCATTGAATTGAGTAGTGATCAGGAAGATAAAAGAAATAAACCTTTTAGATTTAAGGCTGCCTAGTTGTTACATGATGGCTTTTCTAATTTTCTAGGAGACAAGTAGAAAGATGAATCTTCCATTGAAGATAATTTATTCCATGTAAGAAATGTTCTTTCAGTTTTGAATAAAGAAGTTTTTAGTGATATAAGGAAAAGGATGAATCTTTTTATGGCAAGATTAAAAGATGTGCAATGACCTATGGAACAAAAATGGCATTCTCACCTAGATCTTATTAAAAGAAAATTCAAAAAGAATTAAATGAAGTTTTTAAAAAATTCTATAGTATTAAAAATCTAGGATTTAATGAGTTTAAGATAAAGATTGAAATATTAGATTCTATCATACTAAAACAGTAATTAGAATAAAATTCAATAGAGTAATGATGCTAAAGAATAAGGCTTGGATTTGGATAAATGATAAGGAGCAATTGTTAAAGTTAGTGATAAATTTTTATTAATAACTTTTTTTTCAAGCATCAACATATTACTAGAGGTTTGATTTCTTCTATGACGTTTCCTAAAATACAAAATAGAAATTTTACTAAAATTTTTGAAAAACTTTCATTTCCAGAAATTTGACAAGCTATCTTTGATATGAAGGCTACAAAAGCTCTAGGGGATGATGAATTCCTAACTATTTTCTATCAAGCTAATTAGGAAAAAGTTAGCCAAAAGTTTTATGAATTTATCTATGTTATGTTTGAAGAAGGAAAAGATCTTTAAAGTATCAATCAAACTTTTAGAGGACATTTGGTTAGCAAAATCTTACATATTCTCGGGAAAGTACATATTCCTAGATATGTGATTTTTGAAAATGTAAGATTCTAATATTTAGTTTAATATATATATTCTTAGGAATATATTTTTTTACATTCTCAAATATATTATATTTCTATGTTTAGTTCACACTTTATATTCTTAGGAATCTTATTACATTTTCAAAAAAATACCCTTATCAATTTTTTGTTATAAATTGGAATAAAGTATAGATTTAATTAAAAATATATGAATAAAGACTTTTTAAGACTTAATAAATTAATAATTTGGATTCTATTTGATTAAAATGTAACAAATAATTTAATATATAAAATATTAAATTTTTAAGAATTTGAACTTAAGTTTTTCATATAATTAATTATATAAAATAAATAAGTAATTTCTCCATTATTGACAAGAAACTTTTATTTTATTTGAAAAGAAAATAAGAGAAAAAGAAGAAAATTAATATATTTTAAATTTAAATTAAAAATAAAATAAAAAATTTTAAAAATTTAAATAATTAAAATATAATAATCACATATTTTATCTTTAAATGTATTTTATCCTCTTTTTTCTTTATTCAAATAGGACAAGAAATAAAGAATTTATTTATTTTATCGATAAATATTTTTATAAAAAATATTATTTATATATATTTATAAAAGGATGATATATTATTTATATTAATAATTAAAAATAATATTTAAAATTTTAAAAATAAAAAAAAGTAAATTTTTTAAAATAAAAAAATTATTTTTTTCAATTTTTTATATTTCATATCAAATAAATAAAATATTTTTTAATTTTAACATAGAATAATCAAATATTAAAATGTACTATTTTACGTTTATTTTTATGAATGACTATTTAAAAAATTATAAAGAATTTATTTTGTGTATAAAACTCATTTAGACCTCTTATTTATACCAAATATAAAAAATATTACTTAAATTGAAATTCAAATTTTTTTGTAGATACATTAATAAAATTAAAATTTAGAAATTACTTATTTATTTTATTTATTTAGTATAATTATTCTTTTTATCATGTAGAAATTAAAAATAAAAAATATAAGTTAAAAGTGAAAGATGAAAATGAAAAATTTTCAAACTAAATTAGAATTGGAATATAGAAATTACTTTTTTTTACTTATTTAGTGTAACTATACTTATTATCATAAAAAATTGAAAATAAGAAATATAAGTTAAAACTAAAAAATGAAAATAAATTTTTTTTAAAATAAATAAGAGCATAAAAGAATGAAGGTAAAATTATTATTTTACTTTAATATCAATATTCCCATGAAACAGCGAATATGAGATGCCCACCTCTCTCATGAGAATATTTAGGAAAACTTAAGCTCTAAAATATTTCTAGGAATGTTACATTCCTAGATAAATTTTTTAAAAATTTGTAATCAAACATAGGAATGTAACATTCCTATGAAATATTCTCAGAAATATAAAAAATATTCTGCAAATCAAATGCCTCTTTATTATTTTTATTTTAAAATAGAATCAACTTAAATTTACCTGTCAATTTAGACTGATCTTTCTATGCAATGTTAGCTATAAATATAAAGTTCTTTTTTATATACTTAAAGGGTTACTTCATTAATTGACCTCTCCCTTTCACGTAAGTTTCATCTTCGATATATCTATTCAAGATAATATCATTATGGTTAGTGAAATAATTCATTCTATAAGGAAAAAATTAGCAAGATAAGTTATATGACTCTCAAAATTAACCTCGAAAAGGCATATGATAAGCTTTCTTAGAAGTTCATTGACAATGTTCTTTTACAGGTTAGCTTGCTTGATAAATTAAGATAGATAATTATGAATTGTATTAATTCTTCTACTATGAATGTTCTTTAAAATGATTCTAAATCAGAGGATTTTAAACCTTTTAGAGGCGTTAAACAAATAGATCCTATCGTTCAATACTTTTTCATTTTTTATATGGAAAAATTAACTCACCTAATTTAGGAACAAATATAGGTAAGGAATTGAAAAGTTATAAAATGTGGAAGGAACAATCCACTTATTTCTTAACTAATATTTGTGGATGACTTACTTTTATTTGTTAAAGCTTTTATGCAGCAAATTAATTGTATTTGATCCTGTTTACAAAAATTTTATGATAATTCTAGTTAAAAATTTAATGTTACTAATCTAAAATTCTTTTATTTAAGAATAATCCCAAGGATTTAGTAAATGAGATAACTCATTCTAGTAGTTTCTTTTTTACAATCAATTTAGGAAAATATTTAGCTAATGTTGGTTAGCAAAATGAAGAAGCAATATGGCAAGTTAGTGGTAAGGTCAAATCGAGGCTTACCCATTAGTAGAAAAAAACATTATCCATTGCAAGTAAGGTGACTTTTACCTAATTTGTGTTAGCTTCAATTCCCATTTACCATATACAAATGGGTAAATTACCTAAAGAAATATGTATGGCCATAGAAAAATTGCAAAAGGGTTTTATTTGGGGTCACTGAAAGAATAATAGGAAAGTTCACATGATCAGCTAGGATACTATTTATTAATCAAAAAGCTTAGGTGGTCTAGGATTAAGAAAAATGAATTATATAAACATTGCTCATCTTATAAAACTTTATGTTCAATTGTATTCAGGTAGAAACAGCCTTTGGATAGAAATGTTAAAAGGTAAATATAAAAGTAGAGTTAAATGACCTAAGAAAAATTTTGCACCTAATGGCAATTTAGTTTTTTGGAAGCATTTAGTTAGTGTCTAAAAAAATATAAGAGGGAATATGAAATGGAGAATTAATAATGGTGCATCAATAACTTTTTGGACTAATAAATGGATAGATGTTAATAAACCTTTATACTAGTATATTCTAGTCTAGTTAGAGGAAAATGAATTACATGCTTTAATTAAAGACTTTATTGTTAACAATTTGGATTGCGATTGGGAGTTATTGAAGTAGATTGTTTCGGGTTTAATTTTCAATTATATTTAAGTTATGTATCCTTCATGTTTGAATATTGAAGCAGATTAAGTTAAGAGTGGGATAATATGAAGAGTTGCTAGGATTTGATTCAGAAGCTGCTTGTTCATCAACTCTTTTATAGCTAAATAAGGTCAGATGTCAAAATATTATAAAGCTTATTATAATAAAGAGAAGTCAATACTGCCTATACTTCACAATTATACCTATGCATAGTAGGTTTGGAAAATATTAGTGTAGTTTAGATTATTAGACTAAGACAAATGGTTTAAGTATAATTTAAAGGATAAAGAACTGAAATCTAGTTACCATAATTAAGGGATGTCATGGGCTATTAGCTACTAGTTTCTCTAGTTATGGAGAAATAAGGAAGTGCATGATATAGATTTTATGAGACCTATGAACCTAGCTTTGATTATTAAAAAATATGTAAACACAATTGCAAAAGCTTTTTAACATAAAGCTAAAAATTTGGTAAAAGTATAAGTAATATTCAGTTATCATGGCACCCACTTTCTAAGGATTAGGTGAAGATTAACATTGATGGAGTTGTTAAATCTAATACTAGGCTAACAAATTATGGAAGGATGATTTGAGATATGAATGGTAGTTAGGTTTATGGCTTTGCTAAGCCTTTGAGATGTTATTCCTCATTTCATACAGAGTGTTAGGAAGTTATTTGTAGGTTATAAGGTGCTTAGGAGTTAGGCTTCAAGAAAATTTATTTGGAATGTGATTCAAAAGTTTTAGTTTAATGCTTATCTAATCTCCAATATAGAAGTAATAGGTTAAGTCAAATTATTTAGAAGTTCTTAGAAAAGGATTGGGATGTGAAGGCAATGTATACTTATAAAGAAGGAAGCACTTATACAAATTGGATGGCTAATCATAGCTTCTCTCTTAAGCTCGATACACATGGTTTCAATATAGTTCCTTCTCAGATGTCTCATCTTTTCCTTGCTAATGTTTTAAGAGTATCTAGGACAAGCTTTATTGGTTTTTCTTAATCCCTTTTCTTTCTTTCTTTTTTATAGCTTTAGCCTATTTGTTTCACCAACAAAAAAATGGATAAATGTTTATTTTCCCACAATTTATGTACTTTTAATTAAAACTTTAAATTTGATTCATTATGTTATTATTACATTATTAATTAACATTAAGATAATATGCCATTGAAAAATAGATTTTAATCATTTTTATCAATAATGAAATGTTTTAATAATATTTATTAATATAATAAAATATAAATAGGTAATAATATCAAATTAATTTACATAAATAATTTATCAAATTAATTTAATTTTAAAAATTTATACTAAATTAAGATTAAATTAAATAAGAATCCATAAATTTTTATAAAATTTGTACTCTTAATGCTATCAAGTATTCCTTAATGATTGTTTTCAAGATACTAATTGATAATGTCCTATATTTAATTAAGTAAATTAAATCAATCAAACAAAATAATACATAATTTTTTATTGTATAATAACACATTATTTTTATATATATTTTTTTGGTTTAGTATGTATAAGTTATAATTGTTGAATAAATCAAGGTTTATAGATTAAATTGATTTAACTTATAAACTTGAGTAAGGCTAAAGTATTTAAAATTTAATCCATTTTAATAAAAGGTTTATATGGACTAAAGTTCAAGTGAACTAATTAGAATCAAACCTAGTTTATGGATATACAATTAGAATCCACCGATTTGTAAGCTAAACCATGGATATGAACCAAAATAAACTTTCTATAATTTGACCCATTTTTTAAGCAAATCATATGGACCAAAGTTCATATAAACTGATCCATTTGACACTTTTGACATGAATTATATATAAGGGTACTTAATGGTCTGTGGACTTGGCGAACTAGTCTATAGACTTTTTATAGACTAGGCTTATTAAAAATAAGCTTGTAAAAAATAGTTCTAAATAGATTGGGTTAGAACAAAATGGATCTCTACAAACTAACTACCTTTTTAATGTAAAATAGGTTAGTTCAATAGCCTTAAGGTGCAAATTAGGCCAGCTGAAACCGGTTTGTTTAAAACACAGGCCTTAGTGAACTTGGCCCACATAGGCTGTAGCCCAATCTAATCCTCCATACCTATTAAACACCCCTAATTATATATATTTAGATAATTACCAATCATTCATATTTAATCCCTCTAACTATTCTAAAAGTAATCTCTCTATATATATAATTTTCCTATTATTAACATTTTTATTCATAAAATAAGGTCTAATGTCTTTTTCTAGTTAGATAATAGGAGTACCCTATATTTTAAAGCTATTTTATTAAAAGCCTCATACATGTTATTCATCTATAAGTGACATTTAATATAAATAAAGCAAGCTGACCTTCTCCATATGTTAAATGAAAACTTTTGTGTGTGCTTTCATGTATCTTCTTACCTTTCTTATTGTTGCCTCAAATTTTGTTATTATTATTGCTTTTGTAACTTTTTACATGACAATCTTCTACTATTTATATGAAAATTTCCTTTTGAAGTTAGTGTACAAATACTTTACATTAAACCTATGCTTAATACCTTTCTTTAAGGTTGAAATAATGTAGTTCAATCTCTATAACAAAATTAACAACCAATCTCAATGTCACATTGTTACTTAAATAAATATGAAATGGAATAAATATAAGTACAACATATAACATCTTTTACTGGTATGATATGAATACTCAACCATGATATTCAATAAGATCTAATTCATTAATATGAAAGTAAAAGATAAAAAATCTTATGAAAAATCTAATCCTGGAAAATGTAATAAAGATTTGATAATTATTGTATTTTATTTAGTTTTAGATTTATGATGTTCTCTAAATTCTAATTATTTGTATTTATCTTCTTTTATTTTTATTTTTATAGAGTCCTATATCAAGTGAAATAGGAGTTTTGAGTTTAGGAGGTTAATATAAATAAGTTAAGTCTCATATTATTTAAGTTTGGTAGGTGATTTTCCCAAGACTAGTATATATATGTACCCCTTTTAGGATTTTTATGCATACAATATTTAAATTAAATATCAATAAAGTATTTAATTTCAATATTTATTTTTAGTGCACTAGAAATATATCTTCCCACTTTTGTTTTTCATCTTATGTTAGGTAGTGTTTAAGTTGTCATAACTTAACCCTAGCTATGACTTGGGTAAAACTCGATTAACTAGCTTCTACTAGCTTATTTTATTCCTTTTACTATTACACTTAAGCATGCATAAGATCATTATAAAGATAATAAGGCAATATAAAGAAAAATAATTAAATTTCATTCATTAAAATACTCTAACAATAAAGAAGAGTTAAGCTTATTTATAATCTATTCTAATATGAGGAATAAGCTAGCTTAACTAGCTCTAACTGAGGAAAGTTTATATCCTTTTACCTTTTTTTAACCTATATAACCCAAGGCCCTAAAATACTTATCCATATTCAAAATATCTACTATTATTCATAGCCATACCAGAGAAACTCCTAAAAATTTAGCTTTGAGGTGGTAGTAGTAGAGATTCAACTTGTGAATCTATAAAATAAAAACATGAAGTGATAAATTTGGGGGATCAATGAGTAAATATTGAAGCATAATTAATTTAGAAGTCAAATATAAGCTTGCTAACTAAATTTACCTTCTTTTATTTATTTTACCATAAATTTATAATATAATAGTATTGATAAGTTAACCACATGATTATATGCATTCAATTGCACCATTACTTAAATATATATGTCACATCCACATCACACAAGATATGGAGATAATAAAGGAAAGAAAATAAATAAATTTTCTTATGACTTCCATCCATTCTTATTCTTTATATGCCTATCCATATTCCTTTAAATCAATTTTATTCCTTCATAAGTTGTTACTAAATCTAGTGTTTGATTGTTAAGCATAAAACATCACCCTCATCTTAATTCTTATGAAAATATAACACATTTAATCTCATTTATTGTAAATAATTCAATTCATAACATTTATATACCTCCTTGCATGGCCTTACTATTTTTACTATTAATTAACATATTACTAGCCACACTTAATGTCATACAACATTTAATTTACTTGGTCATTTGTATGTTAAATGTATATGAGATTGGAGAGGGTAGTTCGACTATACAATCCAAAGAGTAACTCTGATGCAATACAATTAATTACATAATTAACTATAAGTTTCTAAAGTTAAGATTCTATTTTAAGTAGTCAACTATGTTCTGCCCAAGAGCTATTATGCAGGTATATAGTCAACTATAATGGGTCCAAAGATAAATCATCAAGCATATAATCAACTATGTAGTCAATTATGTTATGCTCAAAAGTAATCTTACGAGCATATAGTTGACTATATAAAATGTTAAAGATGAATTTTGCAATGGCATATTTAACTATGCTTACCTAAAATGTAAATTTTAGAGTATAGTTAACTATATAGTTGATTATAATCTAGAATTTTATAATTTTATCTATGATTTTACTATTTATTTGGTGTAAACTCAATCTAAATTCATTTATGAAGCTATAAGACTTCATCAAGTCATTAGTATACATTTACAGCACATTATTATACCATATTCACAAATAAAATCACATTAAACATCACAATTAAACACATTTCTCACATAATCATCAAAACCTAAAAAACTTATTTCAAATTAACAATTTCAACTTGAGATTAGGGTTTATATCTACCTTTTTAAGCTTAAATGGTTGAATTTTACTACACTTGAGGAAAAATTAAAGAATCAATCAATAATGATATCGGGTGTAGGAAATCTTACCTTGCTTATATGAAAACTTAATGAAAATTTAGCCTTTTTTTTAGCTTAATAAGGAAAAGGAAAGAAAGGTGAAACGAGTGAGGAGATGGTGGTTTTTAGGGACTTTTAGCATTCGTAGAAATTCGAGGGTTAAGTAATGTTTAGGGAGAAAAAAGGGAAATAAAAGTAGGAGTAAAATAGGAAAAGTGCTTTAAATTTTTTCTATACTCGCATACTTTCATCTAAACACTTTTAACTTTTAAACATTTTATTTCATCCATTTTTTCTCAACTAATTCATGCAAAATTTTTATTTTAAATTTCATTCAATTAATTAACTCTCCTTTACTCAAGGTCTTGTTCCTCGTTTCCTTATTATAATTCATTACTTTTCATATAAAATTTTATTTTAATTATTATCATAATTAATTAATTATTTTATTCATAAATTTTTTTTAACATCTTTAAAGGATGTAACAAGAGCTTAGTTAATAATTATAAGTTTAAGATTAAAGGTTTAAGATAATAACTAGTAGCAATAATAAAGATGGTGACAAACTTCCCGTTAATGATGATTATAGGATTAAAACCCTTTGAGGTAATAATGTAACTTGAAAGGAAAAGATGACTTGCAAACTTGCTTGCTAACTTAGACTGGCAATTTAACGAAGAAAATCAATCCATAAAGCCTTTTAAGATGAAGCTGAAGTAATGATGGACAACAAAAAAGACAACTACTTTTATAGTAGAGATAAAAGATAAAAATCATACAAAAATGATCAAGTCAATCCTCATTAGCTAAGGCTAAAAGTTTATAATGAAGATTTTGAGTCTATAAAAGAAAGATATGAAGATTACATTGCAATGAAAAGATAAAACTGAAGAAACCAAGATTATTACATGTAAGTTAATTTTTTTTTAAATTCAACGATAGCTTTAATATCAATTCATTCATGAATTAGATATATGATGTAAAAGACTTCTTTAACATGATGAATGTTTTTGACAGCAAGAAGGTGGAATTAGTAACCAAAAACTTGAAAGGAAGAGTATTCATACGGTGGAATTAGTTACAAATTGATAAAGCTTAACAAGGTAAAAATAAAATAAAATCATTATTATATATGAAGATAATTTTAGAAAAAAAATATTTTCCAATTTATTATGATGCAATCTTATATGAGTCAAGTCAAGATTATCATCCATTTCAATTGATCATGGAAGCTTATCATTATCTAGAATCATCAATTACAAAAAGACATTACTATTAAATTTAACCAACCATGAAGAGCTATTCTAATTAACTAACTTTAAAATGTAGTATAATGAAGAATAGTGCAACTTAAAAGTTTAAGGAGAAACATTCAAATAAAGGTGCATATCATTGAATTAAAGAAAGGTTTCATGTTTATCAAGACATTTATAGAAGTGAGAAAGCTAATGATTAAATTTAAAATGATTAAAATTTTATAGATCAAACTTCTATTGAATCTAGAACATTTTATCATAAAGAGAATTATGTAAGCATAAAGCATTCAAGGTGTGTTCAAGAAGTTTTTAATCAATAAGCTAATAATATTCTACTTTAAGATTCATTTCAATCAAAGAATAAAGTAGTTGAAGTAATTAATTCTAAAAAGGATGAATCAAAAGACTTTAAGGAAGTACATGAAGTTACTTAAAAAGCTGTTATTGTTTAACAAGAATATCATATAGGGGAATTCCTATAAAGTCTACATAAAAAACACAAATAATAATCAAGAAGATGATAATGCATTTGAATTTTACCTAACTTATCAAGAAAAGTTTGTTAATAAGCCAATAATCTAACCATCAGCAAAAGCTATTAACTACTTGAAGAATGAAGTGGCGAATTTTATTGGAGTTAAACTATTTGACTTCAATAGAGTGTAGCACATGATAATTCTCATGAACAAATTGAAGTTTAATAGTTAAGCATTTTTAATAAAGATTCATTTCAAGGACTATCACTATTTTAATAAGTTAAAATGATAAAAGTATTCTAAATATTTATTTTGGTGGCATAGAAGAACTCAAGTTCAATATATGAACTCGAGGTCAAGTTTTTTCCCAGTAAATAAGAATAATGCAAGAGCTAAAATTAAAGAATCTTAAAAAAAATCTATTCCTACAAAATGCGATAAAGATTTGAAAATTATCATATTTTATTTAATTTTAAATCTATTATATTATTTAAATTTTAATTATTTATATCTATCTTTTTTTATTTTTATTAAGTCCCATATCAAATGGAGTATGAGTTTTAAGTTTAAGAGGTTAATATATGTAAGTTAAGTGTCATATTGCTTAAGTTTAATGGGTAATTTCTCTAGGATTAATGTGTGTATATGTAAATAAATATATATACACCCTATTTGAAAGTTTTATACATCTAATATTTAATTTAGCTATCAATAAAGTATTCAATTATACTATTTTTATTTATTTCTAGTGCGCTAGAAATATATTTTCCCACTTTGGTTTTCCATCCTACATTAGCCATTAAATACCCTATCTGCAAACCATTACCATGAATCTTTCATTTCATTTTCCATAACTACAAATGCTATGGGAAACATTTAGTTATTTCTATCATTTCCTATATTAATAAAGGATTACCCCTTAAAGGCCTTTTATAACACAACTATCAAGGCTTATTGAAGGCTTATAGCAAAACACAAATGCTCTCTTATAGTATTAAAGCATACATATATCTTCTAAACTTTGAGAAATGTTTAAAAAACTAATTTGCTAGCCTATATAACAATGCCAAGTTCAATAACCTTTCTTTTAGCCTTATATGCCTATCTTCTCGTTAAGTGCACCATAAATATCTTTTCTAAAAGTTTTATTTTTGATGGAGGTTCTTGAAATTATCTAGGGCATGCTTATATGTTAATCATTTTCCTCACTTATCACATTTATTTATGTGTATCTAGACTTATCCTTAGGTAACATAGGCATCCCTTCTTACATCTTGTCACTAATTTTTTTATCATCTTTATAAATCTAAATATGTTTGCTTTGAAAAATTAAGCCCATATTTATACACAGCATCTTTATCCATCTTTTTATTAACAAAGTTTAGCCCAATCTTAAATTGATTTTACTCTTTATCAAAGAACATTTTAAATGTTGAAAATTTGGAAAAAAATTAGCCTTGTTTTTAGTATTATTACTATCACCATTTTTTGATAGCTCAAAGTTATTTAGGTCTTTAAAATCCCTATCTCTATCTTTTCAATCATCATCATTATTTATAACTTACTAAACTTACTAAGTTAAACTTGTTGGATATGATTCTCTACAAGCATTTGTATTCTCAATTTCTATCGTACTTTTAGCTTGGTCTACTAAAATCCATTCTTTCTCATACTCACTTTGATTTATATCTTTATCACTTGCATCTTTATGAAATTCAACTTGAACTTTATGTAATAAGTTTGCCTTTGTACCATCAAATAGGACTATATCTTCAACTTTATGGGGAATAGTTACCTCTTTTGTATTGTTATAATAATATGTACACTACCTTTTTCTTTGATTGTATCTAAGAAAAACCTTAAAATGAATGATTATATTCTCCTTTGTATTGTTAAGAAACAAATTGATAGTAAATCACTTAAGTGTATGTTGATGAAGTAATGTCGTGATGGAGTTTTATAATTCACATTAATATAAATGGATTATTTATTATGTCTTGTTCATATATACATATTAATGAATGAAGTAATATCCTCTAAGGTTACCTCATTTTAATTTTAAAACCTACTTGAACTTTTTTTGAAATAAAATAAGTGTCACCTTTAAATTTAAAAATATTATTAAAAATTGTAAGAAAATATGATCACATAATTCTAGTATGCTAGTATAAGAGATGTTAAATATCTTATAATTATAGATATATTTTAATTTAATTCAATTAGTTAATAAGATTGATGAAAAAATTAAATTGTCATGTAAGTGTAATTTTTTTAATTGTTTAAATTTAATTGAAACATATTTTTAATCACAAAACACTTAAAATATTTTATATTATTCACTTTGAATATATGATTATCTATTTTCATCATTTTATGGATAAAAATTTCAAATTTGAATATAAGTGTAAAAATTTTTAGGTTTTGAAAAGTATTTGAGTGACTTTTGAAACTAGAGAAGAAATTCAAATAATCTCATCAAATTTTGGGTAGAGTCAAAGTATTTTTCTTTAAAACATTTGGTATACTATTCACTAAACACACTTATTTATGTATAAATGAAGAATGGAAAAATATTATATAAAATAATAGTCAATGTGATAGTTTTTTCTTAACCATAAATTTCTATTTGGTTAACCTAATAACTTATATAACCATTTATATATATATATATATATATATATATATATATATATATTATAGTTTTTCAATTTGAAATATGAAAGATAAATATATATTTAAAAGTTAAAATTAAGCAAGTTTCATAAACGTAAACTCCCTACATTTATTGAATCTGTCACTTGCCTTTTATTTGTTTAAAACATTGTTTAAATTTTAAAAAACTTATTAAAGGAAATAACACTAGTTACCTATAAAAAAAGGAATTGTAATTGAAATATAATTATCATCATACAAAATGATAAAGTTTGTTACCTAAGCAATGCCTATACAAAATAGCATTTATGCACTATGTAGATTAATAATAGATTTTAATTCAAAGTAATAACTAAATGAAAAAAAAAAAGTAAACTCAAATGTCTTGCCAACATCTCACTATTCTTTTTTGCTAAAATACGTGTAATTCTTTATATTATATCTTATGTGCAAATAATTTATTGGTGTTTAGAACGTGCAATTTAATATTTAAACTGTACTAATTGAATAAAAATTCTTAATATTTTATCATTAAAATCCTTAATGGAGTAGAAGGTAAGAGTGACAATGAAAAATTACAGCCATGATGAGAACTATAGTAATTATTTATTATCATTGTTCTTTTATAGACTTGAAATTCTAGGTCCTTTTCAAGTAGATGAAGATAAAAGATTGTAGTTGATCCATAATTCCTATTCAAGGTTCTAATAGAAAGTCCATGCATGTTAGTACCTATGTCCTTGGTGATGTGATTTCTCGGCTTAATTTTAGATTGAATGAGCTTGATTTTGTTTTCTCCACTCTTGTTTTCGATTTCATATTGAATTTTACTTTATTGCATCCATTGGCACCCAATATAAGATTTCCTTCATTCAATTACCTCTAATTTTAGCTAACTACTTTAAAAGTCACATGTTTAAGCTAAAATGCTTATGACATTTTGTATCTTTTTAGAACTTTAACGCATAAAGGAACTATTATTGTTGTTGTTGGTTTAGTTAGAATTACACTTTCAAATGGGTTAATTAAGCCAAGGAAAAAAATAGGTCCTAATTTTGAGTTACCCAATAAATCTCCACCAATTTTGAATGCATTGACATAAGTAATTCATATAAGTGTTAAAATGTTATTGAGTTTGTGCTAGAGAATGGAATCCTTAGTATTTATTTTGAAAATGTTGAACAACAATATTGAAAAAATATTTTTTGTGATATTAACAGGGATAATAGTATTAATGTTAAAATACATGTAACCCTCTATATTATACTTTATATGTAAAATCTTTATAATATTTTAAAAGGTGTAAATAAGCATTAAAATTATACATATTGTACATAAAACCCCTATTCTATTATATGTTACACCCTATAAATTAAAATATTTTATAAAAAATAACTAATTAAGTAAAATAGAAATATAAGTAAGTATTATTGTGAAAAATGAGTTATAAAAGAATAAATAGGAATCATTTAAAGTTAGATGTAATTAAAGACTAGTATAGAAGTGTGGAGAAAACTTTGGTGGCTTATTTTTTCATTTTCTCCTTAAGGTTTTCATACTTCCCAATTTCAATTTCATTCCCTTACATTACAACACCTTAAAATTTTAAAAATGTTTATGTATAAGAATAGTAAACTTATATAAAAGAATATGAGATGAAGCCTAATGTATGCAAGGAATAATTAATTATTTTAATGAAATTGAAAATAAGAATTTTATAAGGAATAGATGAAAATAAAAGAATGAAATGAAAAATTTAAAGGTTAAATATGATTACAGTTGAATACTAGAGTGTGAAGGAGATTTAAGATTATTTTTCAATTTTACCCTTGCTTTATCCCCTATTTATTTCTTTTTGCTAGCCTAAAATCCTTTATTCTTCTTCCAAAGAAAACCTTTAGCTTTCAACTTCTTCCCCTTCCATCATATACTAAAGCAAATCTTCATCAATCATTTATATTTTCAAATCTAGATGAGGAGTTATTAAAGCACTAACATTTTTAGCTAGAATCTCCTACATATAAGGTAATTAGTATTTTAATTAAATTCCAACTTAAAATTATCATCTTGTGTGTTTGGCATTTAGGTTATATTGGATGATTATGTATGAAAAATGGATTTATGCATTATAATTGATGTTTATTTGATAGTTTTGCCACTTAAGAGTATATAAATGTGGTTTAAGGTTTATTTATAATAGAAGGACAATGTTTTTGTAAAAAACCTATAATTCATGAGGTAATAATCGACTATGTGTATTAGAGTGCTCTTTCGACTAGCATATTCAACTTCATAGTTGATTATATAAGTCATAATTCCTTTCTAAATAGTCATAATTGACTATAAATATCTATAATTACTCTCCAGACCCTTGTAATTGATTATACAATTAATTATAGGTGCTAGGATTCATATTTGGACACCCACAATTGAGTATATAATCGATTACTACCCCATTTCATTACAATATCATATGTTTTGTAGAAATATATAGTGTTGGACCTTATTGAACATATAAGATGAGAATAAATATTTTAAATACTAATAATAGAAAGTAATATAAATGAAAAATCAAGTATTGTTCTTCTAAGGTAAATGAAATTATGTAGATTTTGAACTATGATTCCTTATAACTTAGAAAAGTTAAATTCTTTGATTTTATTTGAAGGGATAAGTCATACAAGGTCTTGCCAATGTAGATATGTATATCAATATGATTTTAATATGAATGTGATTCCAGATGCATGACATTAATATAATAATTAAGATAACTAATTATGTTATAAATTATTGCATGAATGAGAATGATAAGATAGGGGTGTTTATAACTATGTCATGATATTTTTCACCAAATCCATGTATTCATTTATAAGGGGATAAGGTTAACTTGGAGGAACAAGAATGAAGTTCATTTGAGAGTCATAAAGAGCTTTGCTTATTTTCTATTCTTATTTACTCTTGAATTATCTATAAGTTAAACTCTTGAACTAAATAAGTGAGAATTGTTAATAATATATTACATACAAATATGCCATTAGAATCGAATAATGAAATTGCATATATCAATATAATGGCTTAAGGATTAATCTTTCTATTAAGTGATATGATACAGGATGAGTTAAACGATAGTGAATAGGTTCTATATTACATGTGCTTATGATTGCTTCCTTATAAAGGTAGATTATTTCTTTGAGTTATCCTTTTTTGTTGACAAAGGCATGAAAATTCATTAGTTCTTTCTAAGGTAAGCCCTAAAAAGGATTAAATGTTAAAATATACGATAGGCTGTTATTATACTTGTATTTCTTTCAATATTCTTACTTACTTACTTGTTGAGTTTTCTAAAAAGACTTAATTCTCCTCTTTCTCTTCCTTTTATAAGAGATTTTCCCCTTAAGTACTCAGTTGTTATTTGTTAGGATGAAACTAGGCTCAATTGTGTATTTAGGCACTAAAATGAGTTATAAGATAATTGGAGTAAATAGTGGAATACACATAATTATTGTATGATAAATTTATACTCATTTGTATCCATATTTAATGTTCATATCTAATTAGAAATCAAGCATTGTTACATAATTTTAAATTACATTATTTATTGAAGTAAGGCTAGGAGGTGATTGTTAGTGCAACTTTCTACTCTAGTTACATGCTTTAGAATTATTGTGACACTTTATTTCCCTAACACCAGTTATTCCACCTTCTCCCTTTAATTTCAAATAAATCCTAAATATTTTCCCTAACTTTTCTTCTTTTCAAGTTAAGTAAGAAACAAGCTACCTTCCAATCATATCATTTATTATCTCTTTTATAGATTAGAAGTAAACATCTTAACTAAAATTGTGTGATTTTGATGATTTTTTTATATTAAGTTAGGTTTTCCTTTGAATTTATTTGAATGAATGATAAATGCTATGGATTAATGTTAGATGATGATTTCTTATGAAATTGGGTATATGTGATATGGTTTTTGTGAGTGATGTGGTTAGTTTATGTGATATTGCTTGAAGGATGAATTTTAGATGAATTTCCTTTCAAGTGAATAATTAAAATTTTTGAAAAATATGCAAAAAATTTATACATGAATTAATTAGTGAATGGTTAGTACGTAAAACCCTACAATGAATGGATTCATAAATCAATTCACTGTTTATATAAGCAAATTGAAACATCTAAATTGATTGATGAATCAATTCAACAAAGATTAAGAGGCAACCTTTCTTGCACTAAATCTATTCACATATTGATTTAGGCTTTCCACAATTGCAATTAAGCAATTTCCTAAATAATTGAAGATTTCCAGAATTGCATTAGATGACAAAAATTGATTCTTTAATGGTTCAAATCTTATAGAAATTTACTAAAATTTTTGAATCAATTCTACAATCACTTCATGAGGCAAAAAATTTTTATTTTAAATTATGATAACTTAAATTAGGTTATTTATGATCTAATCAAGTAATGTGTTAGTTGAAAATGATGTAATAGAGTTATAAACCTATTTTAAACGTGGGGATGATAATTAAAATGTGATTTTATTAAAATTTGATTATGGTTATTATAAATTGAGTTAAGAAATATGTTAGGGCAAAGTGTTGTTACTCATGATTGTACATCTAATCTAATAATTACTTATAAAGGATAAGAATAACTTGGAAAGACAAAGATGGACTTGTACAAGATTGGATGAGAGTTACAAAGTGATTTAAATGATTTCTCTTTATGTTTCCTATTAAATAATATTAATATGCTTTGATTTTAATGCAAAGTTATGGAATCGAATTAGTAATGTTCTATTTATGTGAATAATAAGTGATACTAATGTTTCTAATTTGTTAGATTGTGTGAAATGTGGACTAGATTTTAATGAAGAGTAATATGATTGGTAAGATTTAGTTTATTATGATTTATTATATTTTTTAAAATATTTACTCAGTAATTTCTAAACTTACTTTTTCATAATTTATTTTACAAATTTCTAAGCTGATATACCATCACTACAACAATGGTAGGCTCTTTCAAACTTTCATTAACTTACATAAAAGCAATATAAAGATATTTTGATTGTAAATAAATATACATTCCTCAAACCATTCCTTAAAAGGCCTTAGTTTGTAGCAATTAAATGGAAGGTAGATATTGTAAGGTTAAATATTCCTTTGTGTTAGAAAAATGGTTAAATTTGCTTATTTTAAGTTAGTAATAGGGATTTTAAACTTGTTTAGATCCCATTTTATATAAAAATGATTACATGATTTGCTATCCAAATATTGGAATTAATTTATCATCTATAAAATTTGTTTAGCATTAAAGATTAGGTGTAGGTGTAATTAGCATAGGCAAGTAAAAATTAAGTAATTGGTTTCATATTGTCACAATTTAAAGAGAGTCATGACATTATCTATCATTTAACAATAATAGGTCTTTTTACCTTTATTTTTTTTTACTATATTTGGTTGTAAAAAATTTAACTTTTCAACATCAATTTTATGTTAAAAATGGAATTTCAATTAAAAATTAAAAATAATAATATTTATTTTAAAAATTAATATTTAAATATTATCAAAATATAAAATATTAATTTAAATATTACTTTCAAAGTTATAGTATTCTTCCTTATTATTATTCTAGCAAAATAATTAGTTTGCAAAATCCATCAATTTGAATATGTTGGAAAACATATGAAATAAAATTTAGGAGTTGATAATTAGTATAAGCTTAAAATATTTAAATATGAATAATAATAGTAAAAATTATGAATAATTGTTTTAAAAGGTTTTTATGTTAAATATGAATTATTGTTCATAATTTTTCTAAGGCAAAAGTACTTAAATATGAATAATAAATCTAAAAATTATTCATGATTTTTATATCTAGTAATATTCACTATTTTAAAAATAACGATAATAAGGTTAAAAATTTATTTATAATTTTTAGTTTCAAATTAATTAAAAATTAATAGTTTATATTTGATAATATTTAAATATTAAATTTGAAAGCAAAAAATTTTATTTTTAACATTTAATTTAAAATTAATTTTTTATTACCAAGACCAATAAAATAAATAATAGTAAAAACACTCTACACCATTAAAAATTTGAAAGGAGTGATAATGAGTGAATTTTTTTGCATTATATATATATATATAGTTTCAATATGAGTAAATATAATATTTAATCCCTCATTTTTAAAGAAAATAATTATTATATTTCTTAACTTTTATAATTAGTATCATTGGTTTCTTATTTTTGTTTTTATTATAACTATTTATCCCTTTATTTATTTGCAATGATAAAATAAATGAAAAATATTGCAAAAAGAGAAGATTGTTGAATCTCACCTTAATAATGTTAAATACATTCTTACTTTTTAATTATATTATTTCTTTTTATCATTTAAATGTTATATGTGAAGGAAAAAATAAATAATTATAATAAGAATAAGAATAAAAAACTAATAGTGTTAATTATAAAATTTTAAAAATATAATAATTATCATATTTATAAATAATGTTACGTTATATTTACTCATTAAATATTTATTTACACATTTTAAAATATCAAAAAATATTTTAAACACAAAATAAAGAGGTTGTATGTACCTTAACCATGTTAGTTCATGAAGTCTGTCTACTATTACAAGGAATATAGACTTAGATTAAGAGATCATTTGATTTGCTTTAATAATATGAGAAGTTTTATTTCTCAGAAAATAAAAAATTAATAAGTTATTTAATTGACCATTATCTTATAAATTATGAAAAATAGAATTTTTTGGGAAGTTCTACTTCCACCAAATTTGAAAAGTCACTTACCTACCTCCTCTTAGGTAAGTTTTATTTCTCATATTATTCATAAACACAATAATAAAATTATTCTCATTAAATTTAATTAATGACAACTAAAATTTATTAGTTTATATTATAATAATATTGAGGATATAATAATAATTTTTTTAATACTTTTTAGGATATTCAATATTAAATCAAATAAGATATAAAAAGTTACTTCCTAAAAAATGTTACTTTCTATGTATTAACCAAACAACTTTGAGTATTTCCTATGAAATTCACATAGAAAATTATTTCTTAAGAAATTTAATTTCTTGCTGAAAATTACTTCCTGTAGAAATCAAACAACTCTTAAGAATATCCATTTTCTAAACAAGGTTTTTCTGCACGACATATACCCTGGGGTGGGGGGCATTATCTGTATTTTAACTTTTTTTTATTGGGTTCCCTAATCTGGGTTAGATGGGCTTATGCGAACCCGATCCATAATAAAGAAACGGGTTAAAGTGAATACAACTCGGCCCATATGTCAACTGAAACTCTGACATGGGGAAAAAAAGCCTCTGGGATTCCTCGAGTCTGAGCGAAGAAAGCTTCGCAAGCCACTCTCCCGGTCTTTCTCACTGACAAACTTCTCTCCTCCATGACTATGTCAGTGGAGCTTCAGTTGTAGCTTCTTATTTCCTTAGGCACCAGGCTTTCTTCTCTTTTACCTTCAATGGACCCGAAAGTGCTTCCAGACGACGGCGTCCGCTTCATTTCATCTAATATTAAAATCTCTCCTTCCCTGCAACCCCAACACTTCTGTTTTGCAGCCCTACACTCTCGAATTATTCATAATACCGTTAGTCCAATTTCTCAACTCATTGAATCGTTCAAAACTCGTTCAAAAGTTGAAAACTTTAACGTTAGAGGTGCTCCGCTGTGGTTTCGGTTGAACGATTCAAATCGGTCCGTATTGGGTTCTTGTGAAGGAACCTCGGCTAGTCGAGCTGGGAAGGAAAAAGGCTTGTTTCAAAAATTGTCACTTCTATGTTCAGCATCGTTATCATTGATTCAAAGAGGGACTGGTGAGAGAAAGGTGTCCAAAGGAACCTCCCCTCCTCTTCTCTGTTCGGCTTCTTTATCTTTGGTTGAGTCGAACCAAACGGTGCCCGAGGGGAAGGAGATTCAGCAAAAGGGTCACTCGGCAAATCGACAGAGTGAAGAGAGGGTATTGATAAGTGAGGTGCTGGTTAGAAACAAGGATGGGGAGGAACTTGAGAGGAAGGACCTTGAGATGGAGGCACTTCAGGCTCTGAAAGCTTGCCGACCCAATTCCGCTCTCACTGTGCGCGAGGTTCAGGAGGATGTGCATCGCATTATTAATAGTGGGTACTTTTGCTCGTGCATGCCGGTTGCTGTTGATACCCGGGATGGTATCAGATTATTGTTTCAGGTATTTTTGCATTCTTCTTTCATAATGTATGATTTTCATGTAAAAAGCTTAGGAATTTAAATATCTGTAAACGTTTTCGAAACTATTTTGTTGAAACTGATGACATTTTGAGATTTGTGTAATAAAAGAGTGGAGTTTGTTAGCTTTTAAGTTCTTTTCTTACTGCCACATTATCTCGGGGCGAAATGGGAAAAATGAACACAAAAGTTTCAAGGGAGAATAATGTGTATACCACACGAGAGATTTTGAACGCTATACATTTTGGTTGAAGCGAAGAATTACAAATTCAGGTTCACCACATAAGATGATATGTCAATTTTTTTTTACTGGGTTTAAATTTTAAACTGGTACTTTCAATAATAATAATAATAATAATAATAATAATAATAAAGCCTTTGAACTACTACTGGTTTCTTGTGGCATAAGGTAGAACCTAATCAAGAGTTCCAAGGATTGGTATGCGAAGGAGCTAATGTTCTCCCAGTTAAGTTTCTAGAGGATTCTTTTCGAGGTGGATATGGTAACTTATTCTTCTTTCTCCTAATCTGTGCAATTATTATCTGTAATTACATATATGTTAATTGAATGATTATTTGTTCATGTATTGCCTTCACTAGGATCAATTTTTTATGTTAAGTTGTGCAGGAAAAGTTATTAATCTGAGGCGTTTGGATGAAGCAATATCTTCTATTAATGGGTGGTACATGGAGCGTGGTCTTTTTGCTATGGTAGGTGTAGGAATATTAGCTTCTTTTGTAGTGATTGGTAGGGGTCCAGAATGTGGATCCATTTTATGTTTGGTGTTGCTTCTGCTTGTGTATGATTTCAAAATATATCCTTTGCTTGGCTTTACATCAACTGGCCCTACAATTAGAATTGTCTTTTTGTCTGTTTCCTAATATCATAGGTTTCAGCAGTTGAGATACTCTCTGGGGGTATTTTGAGATTAGAAGTTTCAGAAGCTGAGGTCAATAACATCTCAATACGGTTTCTTGACCGGAAGACGTAAGATCTTTCATTTTGGTTGACATGCATCTTTAAAGTCATGCAAACGCTGTGAACCTGCATGTTATAAATATATAGAGTAATTATTTAAGTTGATTTGCTATCATAGAGGTGAGCCAACTATGGGGAAGACAAAGCCAGATACAATACTTCGGCAAATTTCAACCAAGAAAGGGCAGGTATTTCCTGAACCTGACACTGGGTGCTTTATAGTACAGTAGTTTGTGGTAGGCCTTCTGCCAAGGGCTTTTTCCATACGAAATTTGTCCATTTGCTTTTATGAAGTAAATAACGGTGGTTGGTTTCTTGGATTTGGTTGTCAACATTTTCTAGTCTATGGTATTGCTTGCTAAATGTTAACATGTTCCCTTCAAATTTTCTTTTACCTCATGTATACCTGCATGTCTTTATCTAGAAATGGCAAGCGGATGGATTAGGATGGATATGAATTAAGTCAAAAGTAAATGAGTCATTGTTGACTCATTTATTCATTCACGATCCAATGTAAAATTTTATATTGGTTATCTATGACATGTATAAAATTTTACATTGAGTTAGACTATTATTGTTTTATTTCTTATTATTTCTATTGATATTATTTTTTCACCATTATATTGGATTGGCCACTAAGGGTGAGCCTTGGTGTAACAGTAAGATTGCTTTGTGACCTGGAGGTCACGGGTTCAAATCTTAGAAACACTCTTTCCAATTATGGAAGTAAGGTTGCGTACATCTACTCTCTTCAGACCCCACTAGGTGGGAACCTTGTGCATTGGGCCTGCCCTTTTTTATGTTGTATTGGCCACCACCATTTCAAAGCAAAAGCAAGCCATTAGAAATTTTAAACTAAATTTTTATTCTTTCTTTTAAAATTCTAATTTTTCCTTATCTTTTATGACATGAATAACCATTTTTTGCTATTATATTTCTTAAAATTGAGATTCATACAATTAAATATAGTTGAACAAAATTTGATTCAAGTTTTATTTATTTATTTTTTTGGCTCACCTCATAATCACCAATCAAGAAACTTAAATTTTCAAGCAATTTACCAACCCGAGGACAGAGTTTTGTATCTTGTCTGTAAGTGTTTTTTCCTTTTTTTTTTTCCACATAACTGAAAGGGGCTAAAAGCCCAGGAAAGACTTCTTTTTTTTTTTTTTAATATTGCATCTAGTATTGCAACCTTATCAAAATTTCAAAACCTATAGTTTTCTCATAGTCATAAATTGTTCCTCTTTATTCACCTGATTGTATAATCTTTATTTTTATTGGCTTCCTTTTCTTTAAAAATTTAAAAGAAAAAATGAAAGTATCAAAGGCACACACATAAATTTGAGTTAATATTCCCATAGTGCTTGCATCTGAAGTACACTTTAATTAACAACTCTGTCTTTATTCCTTTTGGGCAATTCTTACTAATGAGGGGTTTGCCATCTATTATTGTATTTTTAGGTCTACAGTATGCTTCAGGGAAAAAGAGATGTAGAAACTGTATTAACAATGGGGATCATGGAAGATGTTAGCATCATTCCTCAACCAGCAGGTAATTTGTACACTGAACATAGGATTATGTTAAGTCAAATAGCAGTGAGAGGTAAATACAATCAGTTTTAAGTAACTACATTTGCAAAACCATATAATATGATATGTTTTGTTTCTTTTCAACTTAATAGATAAGGGGAAGGTTGATTTGGTGATGAATGTAGTTGAGCGCCCTAGTGGAGGATTCTCTGCTGGTGGTGGGATATCCAGTGGGTAAGTGATGAGTCCAAAGCCAGCATTAATAGAGCTTATATTTTCTCATTTTTTTGCTGTATAATCTCCCATAATATTTGCATTTACAGGATTACAAGTGGCCCTTTGTCAGGACTCATTGGAAGGTGAGCTTTGCTGGCTATCCAATTTGATGGCTAGAGTTATGCTTTTATTTATTTATTTATTTTTACTCTATCCTTGTTTTTAATGTTAATTGAAGGTTACTTTCCAGCAATTAAAACCACCTGCAGTGTTTATAAAACTGGTAGGCTTCCAATATTGGGATGGAAGTAATCCTTTTTAAAATATTAGTTGATGTTAATTTTTCCTGGTTTTCATCTCATTCAGCTTATTGATCCTTATTGTTCACAAGTTGTTCAAGAAGCTTATCAAGTTCTCTTTAGTTATATTTTATTGCATTTTGGTTTTGGGAATTCAAGTTTATGTAGTGAGCATAAGCTTGGTAAGCTTCAGTTTGAGGGAGAGTATCAGAGAGTAATATTAGTACTTAGGTTTATAATATCATGAGCTTGCTTGTCTTGCACTCAAAGCTGAATGGTATTAGGGTCTTTATGTTTCTTTGTAACTCTATATGAACAGAACATTAGGATTGAGTTTTATATAACAATTCAGTCTTCTCATTTATTCAATAATATTATACTTCTCCCCTCTTAATTATCTACCTTCTCTCTACTCTTTCTCCCTCTAAATCCTAGCCATGTTTCTCAACACCTAGATATCTTTTTTCTTCTATCATTGACAGAACAAAACATTCTTACTTCTATATCTGGATTCTTATTTATAAATATCTTATGGCTCTTCTACATCTAGTTTATGCCTGATTGGTCATCTCATTTGTACTCCAATTCTATTGCAGCTTTGCTTACTCTCATAGGAATGTTTTTGGGAGAAACCAGAAACTCAATATCTCCTTGGAGAGAGGCCAGATCGATTCAATATTTCGTATAAATTACACAGATCCTTGGATTCAGGGAGATGATAAACGGACATCTAGAACAATAATGATTCAGGTAGTCTGCCAGTTTATTATGTCTAAGTTACCATACTCTTGAAGATAGAAAACTAAAGATTGTGTTTTCTTGAATTTGATTAACTTCTTTCAGAATTCACGAACTCCTGGGACACTTGTTCATGGTAACCAACCTGATGAGAGTAGCCTGACAATTGGTCGTGTTTCTGCTGGTATAGAGTTCAGCCGACCAATCAGGCCAAAGTGGAGTGGAACAGCAGGACTTATTTTCCAAGTACTACACCTTTTTTTCCTTTTTCGATGGAAAAAGAAAATGTTATTAAAAGAAGGAAAGATGACAAATAAAGACCATGAGCCATCCTCAAAAGACAGAAAATTTCAAAGATTAAATGTTTACATAATTATGGACTGATCAAAGTTCTAGAACAGATTCCCAATCCCATTGCAAACTAGTGGAACTTATCTCTCAAAAAAATTTATGAGCTTTAAGCCACAACAAAACAACAAACATTATCTTATCATACACGAAAAACATAGGCTGAAATTATTTTTTAAAAATTCCAGCATTTCTTTCCTATGATCTACACTATAACACAACAAGTCTTGCTATGTGTTTTTTTCCTTGTTACTTCACTTTGTTTAATTATGTGCGCTATTAAATCAGATGATGCCTTAAGTAGATTAAATGTAATGTAAATTAGTTCAGCTTTCAATATGCATAATATTTTAAACTATATACTCTTGTTTATGATCCCTAATTCTCTAGCATGCTGGTGCTCGTGACGAAAAAGGAAATCCTGTTATCAAGGATTTTTACAGCAGTCCTCTTACTGCAAGGTGTGCAATCTAGAACTAATGCTAGATTATTTTTTTGTAGTTTTATTATTAATCTAATGTTAATAATTTTTTCTTGCAGTGGCAATACCTATGATGAAATGTTGCTAGCTAAATTTGAGACTGTTTACACTGGCTCTGGTGACCGTGGGTCTTCTATGGTTAGTGTCTATAGTCCTTTAATATAAATATATCAAATGATTCTCTCTATATACATATATATATATATATACGCACACACATATATTGTAAGATTCTGAACATTTTCCTGGCTTTGCAGTTTGTCCTTAATGTGGAACAGGGACTTCCTCTTTTGCCTGAATGGCTCTCCTTCAGTAGGGTAAGTTCGCGTGCTAGAAAGGGTGTTGAAATAGGTCCTGCTCACTTTCTTTTAAGGTATGAAATACACATGGTCATGGTATCTTCCTTTTCCCTCCTCGGCCTTCAAATAGAGAGAACTCAGTTTTATATACTGTAAAGTAAAAGAGATGATCTAGTATGTTTTGTTGATTTTTGTTAGTTTTGACTGGCAGTCTATCTGGTGGTCATGTGGTGGGAAATTTCTCTCCACATGAAGCGTTTGCCATTGGTGGAACAAACAGTGTGAGAGGCTATGAAGAAGGTGCCGTGGGCTCTGGCCGATCATATGCTGTTGGCTCTGGAGAAATCTCGTTCCCAATGGTAACTAAATATGAACAGATACTTGTTCCTTGTGGATGAATTTAGTCACAACTTCATAACAAGAATTCAACAGAATGCTTCTCAATGTGTATGGAATGTATGTTTTCTATTGGGAATTGAATTCCCCGTCCCTTAAAAGTTAAAATGTTTCTTTTTAAAGTAAAGCACATTAGAGTGTAAGGTTCCCTAAGAACCGGAAGAGATGCAATGCACGTTGGCTTTGCATATAGAGCTAAAAATTGAGTTGCTGCATAAGTTGCTCTCTGCCTGTGCTTTCATGTTTTACTGTTTCTGTCTGCATGCAGGTTGGGCCTGTGGAAGGTGTCATATTTGCCGATTATGGAACTGATCTTGGATCAGGGCCAAGTGTCCCCGGTACATCTTTATTTTTGTTCTGTCTATTTTTTCTTTGAACACAACATTTATGAGTCTTGTTTAAAATTTTAAACAATTTTAGATGTTTGCACAAGTTGTTTCTTGTTCCCTTTACATATAAAAAGGTGCATATTGTTGAATGGTTTAGGTTTATGAATTCGTAGGTGACCCTGCTGGAGCAAGGCTGAAGCCTGGAAGCGGATATGGATATGGGTTTGGTATTCGGGTGGACTCGCCTTTGGGTCCTCTACGACTCGAATACGCTTTCAATGACAAATACTACAGAAGGTTTCATTTTGGTGTTGGTCATAGAAATTGAGCTTCCTCTCTTAGTACACTGGTTCTTTTTCTTCTTGTGTTTGTATCCAATTTTTTTCAAGCCCCTAGAGAGGCTTTCACCATATTAACATAAATTTTGAAATTTAATCGGTTGTTTTTGTCTTAAAGATTCTTTCCAGTGCTTCTCAGGTCTCTTCAATCTAAAATTTAATTTAAAAATCAACGTTGTCTGCCCGTTAGTAGAGCAGTAGTACTTGAAATTGCTTTAAAACTTACTTTGATCATGTTTTAGGTTCAAATTTAGAACGTTTTTAATTGACTTGTTATTTTTGCTATCATTAAAAGAAATGATATATGCACTTTCCTTTTTCTTTATTGGGTGGCCTATATACATTTATTTTTAACAATATAATACCTCCCTCCTCTGAAATTGCAATGATAATGACTAGCCAATCCTGGAAAAAAAAAAGTAGGAGTCAGTCGGAGTCAATAAAAGTTAGACATATGCATATTGATACATTAAAGAATAGTTAAATTCTAATTCTAATTTCAAATAAAATGAAGTAATTGGTCCTATCAGAGTTTGAGAAGTTTCTTTTTTCCGCACCACGCACTGTAACCAAAGTATGAATTCTTGGTTAAGCAGTACTGCTGGAATTGAAGGGACAAGAAGATCGTATGTTCAAACCTCGTGTATACCACACTTTGAATTTTTTATTTTTTTGGCGCAAATTGCGAATCATATTTTTGAATTTCGAGATGTTCTTGGTCAAGACTTATGGTTGCTGATTTTGAGGCATATGAACATTTTCAACTTCAAACCCATTTACCATTGAACAACAAAGTCGTCATGTTTGAAACCTCTATTGGCTCATCTTTCATACTACAAAGCTTTCATGCATGATGCATGGGTTTGCTTTATAAAAGAGCACAGCAACTTTTATTGAGATATTCTCCTTTTACAATATGATCGTATTATATCATCATGATGATGGAAAAAAAAAAAAAAGAAGAAGCAAATAAAAAATATTGAATAAAAACAGGATAAGAAGAAATAATTAGTGATGGGGGAGAATAGTGAAAGTCAATAAAGAAATGTTGCATTTGTTTATATCCCAAAACAAAAAGATGGAGATGGTATATATAAAGAAAGAAGAGATGCAAGCAAGCTTTCATGTTGCCTTGGAAACAGGTAAAAGATCAAAGTATGAAGATTTCATTCGACCCACTATATATGGATATTTTCTAAATATTATGACCAAATTTAATATGGGAACAGTTTCATAGCATGGATAGATATGCATGAAACGATAGCTTAAATATTTTGATTACCAAAATATGGGTGAAATTGGGGTATTATTTAATTAATATGTTGAAGTCATCTAATGTCATATACCGGCCCCTCTATCCTCATTGTAGTTTTGTCTATTTTCTTGAACACGGTCAACAGTTATTTGCATGAGAATTTGATACAATCCTTCAACTTCATCACTTCATTCTCATAAATGAAAAGAAAAGAATTATCATCTTCCTAAGCTTTTTCTATCGCTCAACCGTATCATTACATGAATTCCTCTTGGTGTGGGAGCAAAAAGTCGGCTTCCACACTTGCTTTCACGTTTGTGTTGTACTTGTTTCATTGAATTTAATTGCTGATGCTGCTGATTGACGTGAGAGATATGAAACCGATGTAGAAAAATATTTATAATATATCCTCAAGAATTTCACTACTATATCTTCTTACATTTTAATAAGTCAGGATTTCATCTTATTACTTCTATTTAAATATTAGAGTATTATAGTAAAATTAGAAATACTTTTAAATATATAAATATAAATAAAAATGACATCCCTTCTAGATAGGGATGATAATGAGAAGAGTATAGATAAAGAAGATTAAGATTTTATATATTTGTTTCCATTCCAAAATATCCTATACTTCCTCGTTCCTATGTTTATATGGGTATAGTATTCAATACTTATTCTTATCCTTATCAAATATCTGAATCCTCATGCCTATTCTCATTTCTCCATTTTATTTAAATGATATATATTTATTTATATCTTATTATAATTTTGTAATAAAAAAATAAAAAAATTTAATTATTTTTATCCTATTTATCTAATTATAATTTATATATACCTTATTATATTTGTCGTATTTATCTATATCTCATTATTTCTTAATAAAATAATAGTTATTTAAAAATTCTAATAATACTAATAAATAAAGAATAATATGAATTTTTTATTGACATTTATTTTTTAAAACTTTTTATATTTAAATTAATTAATTATATACATAATCCTAATTTTATTTTTATTTATATTAAATAAATTTATATACAAATATATGATGTTATATATTATGTAACTATGTATTATATAATATGAATATGAAGAGTGTTTACACCCGCACTTGATAAAATTTTTATAAAAATTCTTTTATTCGTATTTATATCTATTTTCAAAACTCTATATTCATATCCAAATAAATAAAAGTTGAAGGTACAATGAAACATGGATTACATTGTCATACTCTGAAAGAATTGTGAAATCTGATTAATGACATCCCGCGTGTTGACAATCTCTAGTCAAGATGCGAAAGTATAGCAACAAGCTTTGCACCCACGTCGAGTAATAATTGGCCCATGTTGTCTTACATTGGTTTTTCATTGGAATCTTTAGTAATTAACCCTAAAATCACATACAAATTAGCACCGATATATATACCTCGCCCTTAAATTTATTTTAATGGATCTAATTGACCCTTCCTTACGGGGTCATCCCTTCAAGTATTCTTCCGTTGCACGCGTGGTGTGCTTTTTAAACATATTTCATTAATAAGATCACACTTTCAAGGTATACTTGTGGTCTTGTGAAACCATAGATCCACAAAGCTTCATTTAAAAATGGATTGGAAATAGACGCAAGTCTATAGTGCATTATTAATATATTTTTTATATTATTTTATAAAAGATTATTAATTTGATGTGCAATCAAATTTAATAATAGGTTAGTGTATTATGCTGAATTTCTTCTTCAAACAGTGATGAAAAACATTTATAAATGTGGGAATCATGGAGTCCGCAATGTGCAAACATTCTTTCAAATTACCAGCCAGAACTATGTATGAGCACAAGCTTTTTCTGGATCCTCCTTCCTTTCTTCTCTGAAAAATTATATAAGAAGCAATCTGAAAGAAGCTCCCGATCAAGCTTCCACCACAGCAAAATCCTCTGGTCAAATCCCACCACTTTGAAAACCCTCCATTTCATATTCGAAACTCTTAACACCATAACATTAATTAATTTTGGTCACCTTTCTACCTACAAATCAAGACCACTTTCTCAGAGGAGTTCGTTTTGCAGATATCATTACACTAAAAAAAAAAAAAAAAACCTTTGATATTACCACGGGAAGAATAATATTAAAAGTAAAATTATTTATGATTAATATAAAAATAATTCAAAAATATAAGAGAATAATGAGGCAATTTAAATTAAATTATAAAATTTGTGCAGAGAACTTTGCAAACAATAATAAGCAGAAACCCTATGATTCAAAAAAAAAATATTATTAATGGTTTATTAAGCTGTGCTAAAGAGACAATGATATTGGCCGCAGTGTGTAATAGTGAAAGGAGCGTGACCCACACTTAACACTGTCCTTTTCATTTGTAGACGTCAAAATCAAAGGGGAAACGAACTGTGGGGGTCCGTCGCAGGACTCCTAGCAGTATTTAAGTATATTGTCCTGTGACCCCTGTTGTGACTGGTTCTTCCCTTAACCCCTGGAGACACTCAAGTCTGAACCACACAAAACCTGGGGCGGAAGTACAATTAAACAAAAAATTTTACAAATTAATAAGTGCAATTAATTGTACGTAAATTTAATGGACGTAAAATTTAAAAATTAATAAATGTAATTACACATAAAATTTTAAGAAAAAGGAAAATCACATATTAGTTATTTATGATTTCATTCTTTTTCACTTAATTTATTTGTGATATTAAAAGTTCAAATTCATTAATATATACTTTTAATTATTAATATTTTATTTAGTCAAATATTCAAAATTTAATAGAAAATTTACGTCTATTTCACATGTTCTTTATTTTTTTTCATATTTTAATCCAATTTGACATTCTTTTAAAACTAATTTATCAAAAAAATTCTATTTAGTACCCTCTAATTGGCAACTACGAAACAAATTATAAAAATAAATTTTAAGGTAAACTAATTTTAAGTGAATATAAAATTAAGTTAGAATAAATAAATCTTCAATAAAATTAAATTAAAGTAAAATTAGATAGATAAAATATTAATAATTAAAAGTAAAATGAATAAATTTTAATACCTAAAATTACAATAAAATTAAGTGGAAAAGCGTGAAACTAGGAAATTTTTCTGTGAGAAAATTAATAGAAACACTAACATGCATGTAATTCACTGTACAAAATAAAACATCCAAAGAAAGAGGAAGAGAAAGAGAAGGTAAGGCTGATTGAACAGTGAACGTATGCATGTAGAGGGTGAAAGCAACTAAGCAAGCCGTTAAGTCTCGTAGACAAGAGACACTGATTAGTCTTTGCTCTTAGTGAAGCTTAGCCGACCAGGGCGTGCAAGCCAACGCATTTGCTGGTTTTTATCCATGCTATTTGTTTCCCGAGAAAGACAAAAGAAAATTACCATGGAGGTTGTAAAACAAACAACACACCGTGTGAGATCCAATTACCACTACACTTGCTTCTCCCCGATGGGAGTACATGTTAACTTTTCTGTCCCTCTCGTGTGAAATGGCAACTGGATTATACGTCTAGGAGCTGCCTAGTTAGAGAGAGAGAGAGAGTCTTCAAGACTTCAACTCTAATTACTGACTTTGTCTCGGTCTTCTTTGCTCCCATTATGGGTTGGTGGAAATGTGACAATTATCATGATTTTTTTTTTTCAATTTCTTATTAAATCTTTCATGCCCTTCTTCTCTTCCCACACTGTTCTTATATACCTACCTACCTTCAAGTCCCAAGAAGATCGGCATTCATCTCTTCACTGATACTGCCTGACTTTTTTCTCTCTCTCTCTCTCTTTCCCTTTGCTTTATTAGCATATTTTCTCCATTGTTAAGTCACAATTCGCAAGTGATTTCTTGTCTCCCTTTTGTTCACTTTATTGGTTTCGCTTTACCAACATTGGATTTCTACGCATCTCTTAACTTGGAGCCTGACGCTCTCGTTTTGGTGTTTTTGTTAAATCTCATCTCATTTCATTATATCTTTTGCATCGCCTTTATCTTATCACTCTCCCTTTTCTTTCTCCTTTACTCTCCCCTCTACTCAAACCTAATCCTCACTCTCCTCCTTTCTCATCTCTCATCATGACTAATCCCTACTACTCCAACGACTTCAATGGTAATTGCTTTGACCTCAATTCTCCTTCCTGCTTTTTCTCCTCTTCATCATCATCTTTCTCCATTAATCCACCATTTTACTTTCCTAATTCTGCTTATCATCATAATAGCTTCACAACCAATGGCATCTCTTTTACTCAGTATTACCACCAACCTCCATCATCTCCTCCTCCGAGAGAAGCCCTTCCTCTGCTCGACCTAACCCCTAAAAGACATGAACATCCTGAGTCTTCCTCCATGGAAGTTGATAAAAAGGAGAAACAACAAGTTTTAAGCATGTCTTCTGCAGGCTCTGCGGATGAAGATGAATCCGCCGTGACCGTGGCTTTACACTTAGGGCTTCCAAGCACAAGTCCAGCTGATTTGGCTTCAAATTTAGACTCCACGGAAATTTCATCGGACAAAGAAGAAGTTGTTGCTCCGTCAAGTAGAATTAACAGGGGTCAGTATTGGATCCCTACTCCAACTCAGATTCTGATTGGCCCAACTCAGTTCTCGTGCCCTCTTTGTTTTAAGACGTTCAACAGATACAACAACATGCAGGTTCGTCCAATTCCATTATATCATCCTGAAATTAATGAATCCACTCAAAAGGAAAGTAATTCAGGATTGAAATTAAAAGGAAGAGATTTTTTTTCCTTTCGCTTTTTCTTTTCTATTGTCATATTCTCTACTTTCACCGATCTTGCTTCCGTGAAAATTTTGGGGGAAAAAGGGAAAAAGGCCCACGTATACGGTATATTTATTCTTTGTCTTACTGCTCCTTTGTAGTATGATTCCAGTTTTTCACCTATGGTTCTGGTTTATTCACGAAACGAGTCTTTGATTTTTTAGGGTTTTCCCACTTAGGATTATATTAATTTCCTTTTCTTTTTATCTAAAATTTTGAAACTTCGATATATTTTTCTTTTCCACTCGTGAAATTTTAAGGTCAAAAGTATTTTTCTTTTCCTAAAAATTGTTTACTTTTGCTGTTGAGAATTCGGATTTAAAAAAAAAATTCTGCTTCAACTTGGAAATCAGTATCCCTCTTAAATGTTATTCCTTTAAGCACAGTGAAGTCTGTGTTTTCCTATTTGGTATAATGTATCCAGAACTGAAGATTAATCTCCAGGGTTCATGTAATATTAGTTAGTACAATTACACCAGAATAATATATATCTGTAAATCTGAACTCCGGGATAAGGAGGCATAAAATAAAACAAGATTAAGTAACTTTAAACTTGACGACATGCACAGAATAAATGTGTTTTGGTTTCCACATAAACTAAATATAAAAATAGCTGTCCAATATTCCCCTTTGTGGGATCTAAGGGAACTATTTCTTAATAAGGATATCCTACTCAGCTTCCCCCTTATGTATATCCTACACCATATAGGCGATGAACAGGTATTGAAATTACGCTGTCTAGGATTCAACTCCTAGATTATCCTCCTAGGCTTCTAATTCCAAAAATGGCCGGTGACTCTTATAGACAAAAATAATTTATATTCTTATCAAGATTTCATGCAAAAACAAATACCCAATCACGAAACCGCTGTGATCCTCGAACCTTATTGATAATTCCGAAACTAACACTATGCGCTTGTGCTTCGATCTCATTTTTTTCTTCTTCCTCCAATCCCTCAAAGTTCAATATTTTCACTGCAAAATTGCTTATCATTTATGAATTTGTGCGTACAAATCTCAATGCACATAATCAATCTCACTGCTATAAAGCACGTAGGCTAATCGCACAAACAATTTGTACACACACCTCTTACAAAAATTGCTTTTAGAAGTCAGAAGTGAAAGGTTCAGTAAAAAGAATCGGGCGCATTTAGCGTTGCCAATACCTCCATAGAATCACTTTCTCTATCTTAACTAATTATATACAGTTTTGTGGGGTTGGTGCTATAAACTGCAGATGCATATGTGGGGGCATGGATCTCAATATAGAAAGGGACCCGAATCTCTAAGGGGAACGCAGCCAACAGCTATGCTCAGGCTTCCATGTTATTGCTGTGCACCTGGATGCAAGAACAACATTGACCATCCGAGGGCAAAACCACTCAAAGACTTCAGAACCCTTCAAACACATTACAAGAGAAAGCACGGAATCAAGCCTTTCATGTGCAGAAAATGCTGCAAGGCTTTTGCTGTGAGAGGCGATTGGAGAACCCATGAGAAGAACTGTGGGAAGCTCTGGTACTGCTCTTGTGGCTCTGATTTTAAGCATAAGAGATCCCTTAAAGATCATATCAAGGCGTTTGGTAATGGCCATACGGCTTATGGTGTTGACTGTCTTGAAGAAGATGAACCGGGCTCGGAGATTGACCATGAAAACGAATCCTTTCAGTCATAGTTATTGGGGTTTTGGACTGTAAAAGTCAATTGGAGGTTTTATATTTGAACTAGCGAATCTTTTTTTGTTTAGACTACAATGAATCTTTCAAGACATTACGCTTCCTTCTCCCTTTACTTCTAAATATTCTAGTTCTTGCTTATTTAGACTAGTCTAGCGCTAGCTGTTAATTTTTTTGTTTTCAGGTTAAGTAATGTTGCGCTGGCAATGATATATATGATAATCACATTCTAGGCATATTATAAGAGGGTATGTGAATCTTGCATGTAGATTCGCCATTTGTTGTGTCATAGTAGAAGTTACTAATCTAATCTGTACACAAGTAATAATTATAACATGTGACAAAATCTTTAAACAACATCTAATCAAGACTTCTCCGACATAATTTTTCTTATTATGCAAAGCATGTGTATAAAATACATGTAAGCAGAAGGCATTTAATTTGGCTTGCTTTTACAAAGACGCGTGGACAGACGCAAACCTTACATATTTTAAAAACATGTTCGAAGATTCAATGTAGTATAGTATGCCAGATATTTCTACACCAATATATATATATATATTGATTTAGAACCCCAGGTGTCTACATTCATGCAATTGACATGTTGATATATTCTTTATACATTGAGTAAATCTAATTGGAAGGAACTAAGCTGGTGTAACTAAACCCAAGAAAGTGTTGGAATTAAATAAGGCTGGATGAGGTGAATACGTATAGTATAATGCATGAAGGTAGGCGCGTAAATACAGAGGAGAAAAAGGGCTAGCATAGCATAATTGCAGATGCAGTTGCCAGAAGCTTTTGGAGCTGTCATGAATCAGCTTTACGATCCATATTTCCCTTTTGTTGAGTCCAATATGATGGACAGATCAAATACTATGTTTAGACTCGCCATAATGATTCCAATAAAATCATTATTAGCTTTTCCCTCCCTGCGGCAAACCACAATTTTATTACTTTCCTCTTTGTTTAAATTAACAATAAAACTATGTAACCCTTTCTTTTTTTTGAAGTATAACTAGTTATTCGTACTAATAATTAGCATAAATAATTTAATTCTGACGTGCTTTATTTAGCACCACTCTTGTGATAATAAAAATAGAAATAGAAATATAACATTACTCATTACCTTCTACTCATGCTTATTTTAATAATGGCGGGAAGGTTGATACATTCAACTCAAACTTTTTAATATCAAAAGAATTTTATATAAATTAACTTTACTCATTTATTAATTGAAATTTAAAATATTGAATTTATCAAAATATAAACTTAGACGGCAATTTTATAGAAATGTCTGTACTATATCACTAATAATATAATGATATATCAATAAATTAATAAATTTGATTGTGCATATATATTAGATCAGTAATTTTTTAAAATATATCATACGATAATATATTAATGATTAAATTTGATAATATATTAATAATTAATTTTTTTTTATAATTTTATATCTAACATTATCTTTAAAACTCTTTTTCTCATATTCTAAATTTAAAATTAAAATTATATATATCTTAAATCACTTGTAACTTCCGTCATCATTAAAAGAAGTCAAGAAGATTAAATCCTAGGTTAATGGCATTCTACAAAGACGCAATTAAGATACACCATTTTTATTATATATTATTGAATTTAAAATTTAAAATTTATTAATTTATATAATATTATACAAATGTAAATAAAATTTAATAATTTTAAATTAATAATATAGGATAAAATAATATATTTTAATTTACACCTTCTACAAATCGAAGGATGAGAGGATGGATTCGACATGGGGGCCTCAAAGGGATGAGAGAAAGAGAGGGTCAGAGCTTCTTTCTTGAAATGTCATATCAAAGCACAATACATTCAGAGCATGAAATGTGAAGACTAAATTAGAGGGGGCATCTCATCCGTGGGTTTCCAGGCGGAGCCCAGTCAACAAAAACAGGCTTCCGCGCTCCTCTCACTTCTTCTCGCCATTTTTTTCCTTTTCTTTGTCGCTTTTTCCCCCTCAGACTTCATGACGTAGTAAATATTGGCAGTAGTTATGGGGTTTTCTTCCTATGGAGCTATAGATTTAACACAGTAAAAAAAAATGAGGGGTGATGAAAACGATGACTAATTATGTGGATTGGATTCTTTTCTTGTAATCCATGGTATCACAGTGTAACGTCAATCTGTCACAACAGAACCCAAACTGTCACCCATACTAACAGATGTGATGGAACCTTGTAGACGTATTTCTCTTTTATTTTTCTATTTTGCTGCTTCAAAATCTGGTACTGCCCCTTGCAAACTCAACTCGATGACAATATCACACAGTGATTTTGAGTTATTTCATTCGTTGAGCTTTACTAAAATATATGAACTTTAATAATTTATATTAAATTTTATATCCTTTTAGAAAACATATTTAATTTAATAGTTTATAACTTAATAATATAATTAATTCATCCATATATTAAATTTTATTTAATACATAGAAAATTAGCCTTTTAGATAGAAATGCAGTGGATAAACCAATAAAATATATTACATGCATTATTAATTTTTTTCAACTATAAAAATATAATATATATCTGATTTTACTTATTTGACACAGGTAATGTTTTTTTTTTTTTAAATACATTGAGGTGAAAAATTTTGAATTTGAAAACCTTAACAAATTGTTGTTCCAATTTTATTGGATGTCCAAGAGAACAAACTTCAACAAAATACCCAAATTTGTGTTACTAGGGCAGCCCCGTTTTTCTAATTCAGATTGTGTCTCGCTCTATTATAAAAGTGATATTCAAAAAAGAATAATACAAATAGTTGCTGGTCGAAATTTTAAGGTTGATTTATGCTATGTATGATCGTTTGATATGTATTTTTATAATTTTTATAAAAAAATAATTTTTTAAAACTTTTTCTTGTTGAAAGTTATAATTTTAATTTTATACAAAATTGAGAAAAAAATTTGTTTGCAACTCTTAGTAATGAAGTTACAAAATTTTTATATAATTGTTACTCATAAAAAAAATTCATATAACTGTGTAACTTTTCATCATAATTTTATAATTTTTATATTAAATTTAAAAAAAATGATAAACCTCAATGACGAAGTATTATGCCTTATATATTGCATTTCAATCTTCAAGCTTGATTTATTTTTGTGGAAGCATATGTTATAATAACAAACTTATTTTCTTATTTTCATAATTATAAAATATTAAAATAATAAAAACATTTTTTTATTAAATATTACAATATTTGAGGCGTGTAACAGAAAATAATTCCAAACATTTTAGAGAAGAAGTTAGTTAATTTTATTCATTCATTATTTCAATATCATACATTATTTTAAGAATAAATATACTAGTCCTTCATTTATATAAGTATTGATTATTATTATTTTAAATTTTATAATTAATATTATTAATTTTTTATTTTTATTTATATTATAAGTAATCGTCCTTCTCTTAATTTGTAATATTAAAATAAATATATATTTAAAACTATTAAAATAAAACTTAACAATCAGTTTTAATATTTTCCATAATAAATAAAAAATGTCGACTAACAAAATAAATAAAAGCTAAAATTCTCCATATGTTTGCTTGCAATCTTAACTTTTTAAAAAATATGACAAAAATGTTGGGGACCGACGCCAAAGCTATGCATAGCCAGCAAATAGAGCTGTGGTTGTATTTATTCGACTTTGTAGCTAGCAATAGGTTGGAGACTACTAATAATATATGATTGCCATTATTACAATGTCACGTCGTAAAGGGGATACCCAACTTTCATGAGATGGCACAGTAATGATTCTAATTACTAATTAGTACCGATTTTCACACCCAACTTTCCTCCCATGGTGGGACAACTTTGTCTCCGGCCGTCCCATTGCATTTGCATAGGCCTTTTCTTAATTAAAGATTCAATCAAACTATTCACTAATCATATAAATATTATTATTGTGCTGCATCCTTCTATTTTAATTTTTTTATATGATTTCAACTCATAATAATGATATATTTCTATCTTTATTTGCAATTTGTTAATAATGACTACTATTTAAATAATGGTCCCGGAGCTTCACAATATACTCACTCATGCGCAAGGAATTTTCCTTTTAGTCATTATATTATAAATTATAAATAACAAAGGCAATTGGATTTGATGTTGGAACCTGGGTGAGATGGCATTGGCGTGGAGGTGGGGTCGGTAATCCGCGGTTAAAATTATTCTTAAAAATTAAGATATTTTTAAAAACATTCTTTCTTATCAGGTATGAATTTTAATAAAAGAAGGCCGGATTACAATTGTCCGATACGAATTTAGCATGAGTCACCTTAATTTGTTGGAGTCATCACCCACTATGAAATAAAGTATTTTTCATATAAAAATTTCATAAATATATATATTAATAGAAAAGTGACATGTCAATATAATATCTAAAACTTTAAATACGAAGTAAAGTAATTTTTTTAAATAGAAATTTTTTTAAATTTTTTATATTTAATATTAAACTAATAAAATACTTTCTCCTATTTTATTATTTTATAACTATATTTTATGAAAAAATTTCATAAAACTGGAAATCATGGTCAGCTATATTCACCTTGGGTTGGTATTTTTACAGAGTATACGTTACACTTTCACTTAAAAAGACAAAATAGTAAAATTCCTAATTAATCTCGTTACAAATTAATCCCATTAAATAAATTTTGATTTACGATTATAATAAATTGTTTTCTCTTGGATGTACGTGTAATATAGATAATTCAAGTTAAATAAATGAAAATAATAAATGTCATTTAATATTAAACATTAATTAATATATTAAGAGATAATATGTAATTAATTAGAAGTAATTTAATATAAATATTTTTTTATTTTGATAATATTATAAATAGTTAAATCATTAAATGCACGTACATAAAACTTTCATATCAAGCTTAAGATGTAAAAAATGATAAATTTTATAAAAAAAATATTATATACTACTTAAGGCAAATGCTCTTGGCTAATATAAGTAATTTAAGTTTAACAAGCAATCCTTTAATTCACATTCTACCTTTTTTTGTTTAAGAAATGATCTAATTTAAGAAATATGTTAGTTTTAAAATTTTTGAAGAAATTGATTCAAATAAAAGTCAAAGAATAAAATTGAAATATAAATGAATTAAAAAAAATCTCCTTGATATAACAGTACTTGTAATATTACAAATTTTAAATTTTTAATTACGTTTTTTTTAAAGCAAATGCGTCTCATTTGCTCAACAGAGAAAACGCCAACATGCTCTTTTAATAAATTAATTTAAAATTTTCTTATTAATTTGCTCATAATAAACAATTTTAAAATTTGATTATATTACGGTAAGAAATCAATTGTCCAATACTTATTTTGCATAAAATTGTTGATTAACCAAAATTTTCAATACTTATGATTTATTGAAAATTGTACACAGTTACTCTTATTATATCATTTGTTAACTATTTTTTATCAAGAATTTTTTTACAATAATAATTATTTTTAAGAAATTAAAAATTCAATTAGCATAATTTACTAAATAATTATTTTACAATAATTATTTTTAGATATACAATAACAAATAATTTCCAAAAATATTCAGAATGAGTTTTTATTTGTGAACAAGAAAACATTTAAAATTTTGTACACTAACCTTTTTATTGTCAACGATGAGAGTGATAGTACATATTATCGTGTTTCTTTCCAAGGTGGACCTTGATTGCGCACTTATTGGATGTTTGCTTACAAATATGTAATTAATTATTTATTTTTTCAGTATTATTAAATTATCTAATTTCTTAAAGATAAATTGAAATACCGTTGTTTGTTAATGAATATAAATTGATATAATATAAGATAATAAAATGTACCTATAACTGTAATACATGTATTTAGAGGTGGTATTAGAAAAGTATTTTAAGGCCAACTATACATATATAAGTATTACGAGCAAAAAAAAAATCTTGCATTAAAAAAATTTAAAAATAACTTATTTAAATATTATATATAATTTTATTCATTTGTAAATTATGCAAATATATTTAGAAAGTGTCAAATTAATTATTTATAATTTTTTAATATAAAAGTTTTAAAAATAAGTATTTAATTTTAAATTTAAAACATAATATATAAAAATAAAATTTAATTAAAGAAATAATTTTTGAATAGCAGGGTTATTCATAACCGATTTGTTGTTTTTATTTAAAATAGATTTTGACGTTTCATTTAGACAATAATTGGAAGTCATAAGCATTTTACTTACTTTATTTTAATATTTTTTATTAATTTGGCTATATATTAATGGATGATAATGTAAAATTAATTTATGTTGATTACAAATTAAATTTAAATCCTTTTATTTATAAAAGTGCATTATGTACATAATTTAACGTTATGTGATGATCAAACATGTTAATTCTTACTCAGAATATTAATGATCCTAAGCTATTATCATTATTATATTTTAATAAAACAAAATGAGAAAATAAGTTACTTATTATTAAAATATGTACATATAAATAAATATATACAAGTAAATAAGATTAAATATTTTCATAATTTATAAAATTTATTTTTATAAATGTAAAAACATATTTTATTTGTAAAATGTACAATATTTAAGGGGGCAACAAAAAATTTTTGGAGGAACAATATATAATTTTTTAAAAAACTAATTAAAAGATTTACGGTACAACATGTTGGATTAGGACCATTAGGTAGCGATGCATGGGGTCGTGGCCCCCCAAAGTTATAGCTAGATCCGCCCATGCATATATTATCTTCAGTCATTTATAATTAATGTAGTTGCCTACATTTATACTGTTGAGTAGAAGTGTTAAAATTTTCTTTAGTAATAATAGGGGTAATAATTTATTTAACATAAATATATAAAGTTCTTGTTTTGAATTTCATACATAATGAAAATTAAACCAGGTAAAAATTTATTTAATATAAATATATAAAGTTCTTGGTTTTAATTTCATACATAATGGAAATTAAACTGTTGGAATAGATTCATACGAAGAAATTTAATGCGGATTACTTACTTGATTCGTAAATGACGCTGATTTCCACTATTGATGCACTGGTTCGCACGGTATACAGGAATCACAATGAACTCTTTGCTTGACTTTGACGATGATTTCACCCACCACCCAAATCACATTCTTACAGAAAACACACACACACACATACACAGAGAGAGAGAGAGAGAGAGAGAGAGTACTTTTCTGATATCTTTTCTAAAAAATTGAACTTTGCAGTTTTTGTCCCTCTCCTGATATGACTTCTAATTGCACTAGTAGTTATTCTGATAACCACCTCTAAAAATTAAATTTAATCAAAAAATAGATTAAATAAGAAATATTTTCTTTATATATAAGATGTGGGTCTCCCATTATGGGTGTACCCCACATCTATATTTTACATCTCCCACTCGCACATAATGGGATAAGTCACATTGTATAACCTTCATCTTTTTTTAGGTTTTCATACTTGGTGCATCACCGTGACCGCGTGAGCATGACGTCTTTTCTGGTGTTCTTGTACTAGAAATCCTGATGAAGGATTAGTACAAAACAACCCTATCTTCCATTTGTTTATATTATGCTTCGGATGCCCTAAATTATCCCATATACACTTTCCACTTGTAAATCTAACCCCTTGCGAGCTTTAATGTAAGCTCAGATTACTATTCACATATGTATAGTATCCACACTTATGAAGTTACCTAAATTAACTTCATAATGGACATGTATCAAATACTAGCATAATTGTGTATATGTTTGAAAATCTTTCTTTCGCCCGCATTTCATTTTAATTTGAAAACAGTTGCTTTCCTAGTATTTTATCTCTTAGACCATTTATATCATGATCATAAGATGCATACTAAGGTAACCAGCACTGCATCATCTTTCCATGATATCATCAAAGTCGAAGGGTATCCATGAAAAGAATTTTCTTTTCTGGGACTCACACAGCAATGAACCAGGAATCTTTCACTTACTTCCCGTTTGCGGTTCTATTACACATTTGGTATGAATCACATGCTACGGTATTTCCTTTTTAGCATAAGGGCGCATGTCGTTTTTATTAGAAATACCATATAGACTTTAGTTCAGGCACACACAGTACCTAACCTGAATTCTTTCACATTATTGACTTTTCTTGACGTCTATATGTGAAGAACTCATTGTCTGACTACAAGTGTTATGGAAAGTGGGAGTATCCACAAAAAAAAATGATCCATATTTGTACTTTGGATCTCATCTCCACTTTGGAGGCGACATATTTTATTTTGTATTACTTTTCTACCAAATGAATATTTCATATTATCATGTTGGTGAATATATGTCTCATCTTTGCCCACTACTTATGAGCGTCAGAGGTGGTTGTTTGTGTGAAAGAATCAACCTTATCAACCTGTACAACATACATACAAGACATTTGTATACTCATACACACACTAAAATATTTGTAATTGAATGAAATATACTTTGTTCATTTCAAATTCGGATATGTTTGATTACATTCTATACATACCAAGAGACTTTACATGTTCAATATATACATCTCTAGGTATTGGCTTAGTAAATGGATCTGCTATCATCTTTTGCGTAGAAATGTGTTGAACAGTGATCTCCTTTTGTGCTATAATATTTCTGATAAAATGATATTTTATATCAATGTGCTTCGTCTTGTTATGGTACTTCGAATCCTTTGTATAGGCGATGGCTGCCTGACTATCACAATATATCAGGATGGGATCTAAGTTTTCTCCACAAATTCCCAGATGTTCTAAAAATTTTTTTAGCCATATAGCCTCTTGTTCTGCTACAGAACATGCTACGAACTCAGCTTCCATTGTCGATAATGCAATGCATGTCTGCTTCTTGCTACACCATGATATGACGCCATTGTTTTGTAAGAATAAGTATCCTGATGTGGACTTTCGCTCATCCAGATCTCCTGTCCAATCCGCATCATAATATCCGACTAAGCACAAATCTTTTCCTTGGTAGCACAACGCATAATCAACTGTGCCTTTTAAATATCTCAGTATTCGCTTAATAACTTTCCAATGCTTTTGTCCGGGGTTTGACTGGTATCTACTTACAAGTCCAATCGCATGACAAATATTCAGTTTTGTACACATTATTGCATACATAAGACAACCAACCGCACTGGAATAAGGAATTCTTTCCATTACTTTCTTTTCAGATTCATTCTGAGGGCACATGTCTTGACTCAATGACTCACTCTTATTTATAGGGGTATCCATAGGTTTGCAGTCTTTCATATTACATTTCTCAAGAATTTTTTATAAATAAGTTTCTTGAGAAAGAGAAATCAATCTCTTGGAGCGATCTCTAATGATCTTGACTCCAAGGATATATTTTGCCTCACCCATGTCTTTCATCTCAAAATTCGAGAATAGCCATTCTTTAATGACCATAATCAATTTCAGATTATTCCCAACTAATAGTATGTCATCCATGTAAAGGGATAATATCACTAGATTGCCTTCATACCGCTTGATATAAACACAATGGTCTTCCTCATTCATTTGAAAGTCAAATGAGGTTATCGCTCGGTGAAACCTCAAATACTATTGTCTGGATAACTGTTTGAGTTCGTAAATGGACCTTTGAAGTTTACAAACTTTCTTTTCTTTTCCTTTTTGTATGAAACCTACTAGTTATTTTATGTAAATTTCTTCATCCAGTTCTCCATTGAGAAAAGCAGTTTTTACATCCATTTGATATAATTCTAAATCTAAACTTGCTACTATGGCTAGAAGCAATCTTATAGAATTGAAACACATAACAGGTGAAAATGTATCCTTATAGTCTATACCTTCCTATTGTGTGTACTTCTTTGCAACTAACCGAGCTTTATATCTTTCAATTGATCCATCTGCTTTCGTTTTAATTTTGAGAACCCATTTGTTTCCAATTGCTTTTCTGCCAAATGGTATGTTAACTAGTTTCCAAACTTAATTAGTTATCATTGAGTCTAATTCTTCCTCCATTGCCTTCTTCCATTGTTCCTTAACAGGGTAATTTAGAGCCTCTTGTATTATTTTAGGCTCTTCTTTATCTTGAGGAGTAACCATAAGTGTTAATCCTTCAATTGAAAATTTTCTTTTTGGTACACTTCCTCTTTTACTTTTTCGTAATGGGGTTCCCTATGTTATGTCATCTCCAAAAATAGGGTTTTCTTTTACTCTCTCAGAACTCCTATTCAGAATAGTAGGTACTCTTTGAGAACTCTCACTCGGATAAGATGGATAAGACTTACTATTATCCATTTGATCTTGCTGTTCATAAAATGACACAGTACGATCAATTTCACCTCTGCTAGGAAATTCATTTTCTAGGAATGTGGCGTCTCTTGATTCAAGTTCCATTACTGTTCCATCTTCATTTTCATCGATGAAAACGTAACCCTTAGAAAGATCTGAATATCTTATAAAAATACATTTCTTCCCTCTTGGACCTAATTTTTCATATCTGTGGGAAGTATCATGGACATATGCAGCAGACCCCCATGGTCTGAGTACGCTCAAATTAGATTGGCATTTTGTCCAGAGTTCATAGGGTGTGGATGTAACAGACTTAGAGGGAACACGGTTAAGTATGTAAGTAGCTGTCAATAAAGTATCTCCCCAATATGAAAATAGTAGATTTACTTGTGCCATAATTGACCTAACCATATCTAGAAGAGTTCTATTTCTTCTTTCAGCTACTCCATTTTGTTGTGGAGTGCTAAGGATTGTTAATTATCTTATTATTCTCTTTTCTTCACAGAGCTCTTTGAATTATTCCGATGAGTATTCACATCCACAGTCAGTTTTGAAAATGGTAGATTTGCTTGTGCCATCATTGACCTAACCATATCTAGAAGAGTTCTATTTCTTCTTTCAGCTACTCCATTTTATTATGGAGTGCTAGGGATTGTTAATTGTCTTATTATTCTCTTTTCTTCACAGAGCTCTTTGAATTGTTCCGATGAGTATTCACGTCCACGGTCAGTTCTGAGCGCTTTGATTTTCTTATCCATTTGATTTTCAACTTCGCATAAATAGCGTTTAAAGCATTCTAATGCTTCTGATTTGTGTGAAATCAAATAGATATGACCGAACCGTGAGTAATCATCAATAAAAGTGATGAAATACCAAGCTCCGTGCCTTGCCTTCACACTCAAAGGATCACATATGTCGGAATGAATTAGTTGTAATGGAGTTTCTACCCTAATCCCTTTTCCGAACGGTTTTCTAGTTGCTTTACCAACTAAATAATATTCACACAAGGACATTTCCAATTTTGAAATTAGTCCTAGCAAGCCTTCTTTTGCTAGTTTAATCATTCTATTTTGATTAATATGTCCTAGTCTAGCATGCCAAATATTCATATCATCATTTAGATTGGAAGTAGAAGCAGTAAAGCAATCGTAAGCAGAATTGTCAATTGTATCTAAAATGACAAATTCATCAGAAATGAAACTGGAACCATAATATATATTATCTTTAAAAATATTTGCAATATTATCATGAAAATTGATCGAAAAACTGTATTGTAGTAGGGAACTAACAGAAATTAAATTTTGTCAAATATTAGGTGCATACAATACATCATGTAAAATTAAGGTCTTTCCTCCACGTAAATCCAATTTTGCATGTCCCAATTCCTTTGACCTCAATCTTTGCGTTGTTTTCAACGTATAGCCACCTGCTATGACTCGATAATCGACGGTAATCCACATAGGATCCTCTATCCTTACTCATGTGGTCTGTGGCACCTGAATCCAAAATCCACAAAGGATGAGATTCAATTAGAAAAACATTACTGAAAATATGTGAAAAATGTAAATTTTCAGTATCCAAAAATACCTTGTTCTACTCATTTTGCTGAGTGCAATCTCGAGTAAAATGACCCATTCTCTGGCATGCATAACACTTGATCTTCTTCATATCAAAGTTCTTTGAGCCATTTCTTCCCTTCTTCTTTTCGAAGGTTTTCTTGCCCTTGGAATGAGGTCCAGTTTTTCTCTTTTGGAACTTCTTGCCTTTCTTGTATTTAGGCTTAGAATGACCCTCTGTTAGATAGGTTTGTCCAGAGGACCGATAAGCCTCCAAACGTTCATCTTCAAGTTTCAAATATCGCGCCACATCATCAAATGTAACAATGCTCCCATTGTGAGTCAAGTTTACCTTTATGTGTTCCCAACTGACAGGGAGTGATCTAATCACTGCTTGCACTTGTTGCTCATCAAAAAGTGCATGCCCCACTGCTTTCAATTCACGAATCATGTTTGACATTTCTCTCAAATGTTGTTTCATCGGCGTATTAGGCCGAAGTTTGTAAGTGTCAAACTTAATTATGAGTCTTCTTAATTTGGAGGTTGAAGTACCACCAAATTTCTTTTTCAGGGCTATCCACATTCCCTAAGCAGTTGGGTATTTTTCATATTCATACATGAAGTCGTTCGTCATTCCACTCAAGAGTGTGATGTAGGTAATACTATTTTTCTTTTTCTAAACAGTATAAGCTTTAGCATCTCTCCTATGTTGAGCAGTGTTCCCTTGTTCAGGCTCAATCATGACATGATTCAGGGTTTCTAGAGCGTCTTGCTCTTCTAATATGTAAGAAATTTTCTAATGCCAAATATCCCAGTTATCCCTGTTTAACTTGTTACCCTTGTTCAACTCAGCAATTATACTTTTGCTAGCCATTCTGTTGAATCACAATTCATGAACATTTCCTATGAGTATACAATGTCTTTTGTTTACATGATTCTCATATAGGACAATAATGATACTACGTAGTTCATGGTCAGGAGTTTATGTTTGTTATACCCCTATCGCATGTGTGTCTAAATACTATCATTATTTCCTAACGAGATCGTACTCATGTAAATATTATTTCGCTCTCAAGATAACGCAACCTAAGAGCTCCCACTTAAACATAGAATTTCATAAGATATACATATTTAAAATGAAGATAATAAACATGTATTAATTGATAACTAAGTTTAAACAGAACAAAATAAGTTCAGGAAGCTAATTCAAACAATAAAAACTTGCAACTAAAAAAAAATTATAAATTCAATACATAAAGTTTCTAGACAAGCTTCCTACTCAGAACTTAGGTTCTTCATTTCTTCAAAAGTGTTAAAAAGTTTGGGTGGAGTTCTGGAATGTGCTGGTCTAAAATAGTGTGAGTTCATACCTTTAAGTGGACCTTTCAAATGCAATCCTTTTTCTAGGGTGTTATGACTAACTCGTCGTGAACCTTTCATATTTGGAAATTGTGAAAGAAGGATTGTCCTACTCCAATTATTTTTGAATTGTCAGAGTTCTTGCAATCTCAATTCTTCCATACAATTTTCAAGATCCATACGTCTTGTGACTCCGATCTTGTTGTCCTTGCATAGCTAAATGGTTTTCTTGATTGGTATCCAAAAATTATCGTTTGGAATCTTGGTCAACATGTAACGAACCCAAAGATAATTTGGGAACACTTTTATTCTTCGTTTGAGGTCTATTTTCAAGTTTCTTACTTCTTCCAAATAGGCATTAATAGGATGCAAGGTATCGGTGTTTCTTTCATACAGTTGGTGAAGCATGACTCTAAGGTCGTTTGGTGTGTCTACCCAGTTAGATTCTCTCGGTTCCTCTCCAAAGTTCTCTACAAACCCATACGGGTCGTACTTTTTCAAGAACCATTCTTCCATGACTGAAAAAAAATTTAAAAGTAAAAAAATATGTCAAATTTACCACTTTTTCAACACAAACAGCGTCACAAAAAATTTCAAAAATTCCAAAAAAATTACCACTGCATAGATCTCAATTTTTAAAAATTTTAAAGACAAATGACGATCAAAAAGATCGCTGAACGTGCCCATACACGCCACCACACGTGTCCACACATGGAAAAATTAGCCATAATTAGAAAATTTTGCAGAACCACGTGCTCAGCCGGTGCGTGTAGTCCTTGCACCGCCGTGCGCAATGGTTCCGGCCATCGAAAAATACCAGAAACTTTAGAATTTTATTCTCTATGCATTGGTGTGTGACACATCACAAAATGACATGGTAGTGGGCCCCACACGCTGTTCCCGAGAGTGAGGAGAGGAAAGAGAAAAAAATTTAATTTTTTTTTAAATTTTTATGAAATGACATGTCGTTTACCAGTTTGTCAAAACGATGTGTCGTTTACCGGAAGCCCAAAACGACATGTCATTTACATCATCTTCAACCTCCAGCGGGTCAGACCGGGTCGACTCGACCCGGTTCGCAAATCCACTTGACCCAAAAACTTCAATGGCCATAACTTTTAATCCGAAGGTCCGATTTGAGTGATTCAAAAGCCTACGAACTTAGAATTTTATCCTCTATCATTCTAGGATAATTTTATGGCCTAAAAAATTAATTTTCTAAGGGATTCAGTATTTGGAAAATGACGAATTTTATAGTAATTTGTGTGTTCTGGTTGTTCTCTAATGTTCAGGAATGTATTATGAAAGTTTTATGTGTATTCATTACTATTAAATTCATCCCTAACAATATCATTTTGAAAATAATAGAATTATACAACCAAACAAAATTCATATCAATGGTCAAATTAGTTCATCAGAAGAATTAAAATTAGTAAGCATGCTTTTAGGCCAAATTAAAAAAAAAATTAACTCAGAACATCTCATACATTCATCTAACTCATAGCATCTCATATAATTCATCACATGTATGGGGAAATACAGATATCAATTTCTAACCTGGCTCTGATACCAATATTGGAATAAATTCATACGAAGAAATTTAATGCGGATTACTTACTTGATTCGTAAATGACGCTGATTTCCACTGTTGATGCACTAGTTCTCACGGTATACAGAAATCACAATGAACTCCTTGCTTGACTTTTACAATGATTTCACCCACCACTCAAATCACATTCTTATAGAGAATACACACAGAGAGAAAGAGTACTTTTCTGATATCTTTTCTAAAAAATTGAACTCTACAATTTTCGTCCCTCTCCTGATATGACTTCTAACTGCACTAGCAGTTGTTGTCCATTTTCAATAATGGGAGGAGGTGGTTATCAGAATAACCACCTCCAAAAATTGAATTTAATCAAAAAATAGATTAAATAAAAAATATTTTCTTTATATATAAGATGTGGGTCCCCTATTATAGGTGTACCCCACATCTATATTTTACATAAACCATTAACGGCAATATCAAATATCATTGTGACATAAAAAAATGGATAAATAAATTTTTATATTTTCAAATAATGTATATCAGATAAACCAAATCTTGTTTAACTTAAAATTATGAAGTACATATTTCAAGTAGTATTTATAGTAATAATATCATAAAATCATTTAAACTAAAATAAAATAAATAATAGAATTAATGAATTAAATCTAATATAAAATAATAAATATAAATATAAATAATAATATAATATTTTTTAGCCATGCATCATACGAGACCTAAACTAGTGTGTTCATATCTTGGGTATAACATGCCATCGATTGTTCCTTTTTTTTAAATGAATTTAAGTAAAATTTTGTAAATATTTAACACGAAATTCTCCGTTCAAATTATGAAATTACAATATATATACCGATTGTTTTAGAAATTATTATTGATATTAATATTTGCAATTTCATATGTGTTAAGTACAATAATCATCAATCAAAACCAAGTCCCAAAAGCTTTTTTTTTTAAAAAATTATTATTCTTTTTAATAATTTACACTATATTTTATTATTTAATTTTTTAAATTGATATTATATATTCTTTCTGTCTATTTTATTGCTTATACTGTTTTTTTTGTATTCTTAAAAAATTATAATAATAAGTTTTATTTATCATAAAATTTCTAGTTGAAAATATTAGAAGGGAGGCTTTTGTATTTCCATTGCATCCTAAATTTTTGTGTATATTGTGTAGTAAATTAATCACTTCTACTATTATAAAATAAATTTTAAAAAAAGAATGATTTTGAGGACAAAATTTAAGTAAAGTTTTGTGGTGTTTGCTATAAGATTCTTTATTTAAATTTCAAAGTGTGTATTAATTATTTGTAATTTCAATTTGATAATTACAATAATTATCAATGTTATAATTATTATAAAGTAATTAATATAGATAACATAATATGAATAATAAGCACCTAAGTAATTTTACCTAAATTTAACCTTAAAAAAGGAATAAATTTCTACACTATAACCTTTATTTAAATTTCAATTTTATTTTATAGTTTTATTTAAATCAATTTTATGTTTAAAATTTTAAAATTGACCCAATGCAAGACACTTTGTAAATTATGTCCTTCCTTAGAAAAAAAAAAAAAAAACTGAATCCTGACCTACCCATTGCTCACTAGCCTCAAATTACTTTTAATTATATATATATAATTTTGATCTTCAAAGTATTATATTTTATTAATTTTATTCTTGAAGTAATGTTTGTGTTAATTTAGTATCTCAAAACTAATCCAAATTAAATTTTAATTTTTATATCAAAATTTCACTTGAATTAAAATCTTCACATACTAAATTAATAAACATATTATCTCAAAAATAAAATTGATAAAAATTTAATACTTTCATAATTAAAATAAAATTTTAGTCATAATATTTTATGGTACATTAGCTAAAACTTTTATATTAAAAGAAATTTATTATTTTTATTTATTTAACTTAAAAGTATCTATATGACAAGTGAGTGAAAACAAATTTGGTTGGAGTGCCCTTCATCCGACGGGAGAGACCTGACTCCAATAAAGCTGGGGGGTTTGCCCAGATCCATATTGAGGCACTGTAGTCCGGGCCATGAAATATAGATCCCAATTGTCAATCGGGTAGTATTTCGTTAGGAACTTATTATGTTTATTGATATAAACGTTGGGTTTAAATTTTCTTATCATAATTTTTTCTCTTTTTTCTTCTCCGTGTAAGTATTTTCTCGCTATAAAGAATAAATACTTTCTATTAGTAATTGTGAGTGTCCAGCAGAAATGCTATTGAAGCAAATTTTAAATAAATAAAATAAAAATAGATCCTACCTCTAATGAAAAGAAACATTTCAAAATATTTAAAAGGAAAAAATATAAAATATATCCTTTAATTTTGAAATAGTTAAATTTTATTAAAATTTTGAAAATTACTCTCTTAAATTTTACAAAATTTAAAATTGACATCTATTATTCACTTAATTAGTCATTTTATAAAATTATGCAATATTTTTATGAAATTTTTAAACAGAAATTGCACATTAATTTTTTATTATTTTTCACATATAATTTTTATTTCATATAATTAATGTAAATTAAATTATATATAAACTTTAAGTAAATATATACAAATGAGGTGTGAATTTATAAAAAAATAATAATAAAATAAATTAATATAAATATTAATTTAATCAAGCCGGACTAAATCAAAATTTTAAAAATTAAACTGTTCAAAGTTGGGCTCGATCCATTACATTTTAGGTAAATTACACATGAAAATTAATAATATGACCCATGAACACATCTAATTCCATCCCCATACCTCTCATCATATATCATGCATGCAGTGCAGAAAAGGAAATACTTGAAAATCTCGGGTCGGGTCTTTGTAAGGGGTAACGTTGGGGACAGAACTTTCAAACCCACGAGGACGAGATTAGATTAACAATCAAACAAAAAGGGCATATGGATAGAGCGCGTGTCTTGCTTTTAATTTAGGAGAAAACAAGGAAATTATTAAAAAAACAGCGTGTGCCTGTTCGCATGTGAATTTTCTAGCACACGTAAATGTAATGTCAATCGTTGCTTTCCAAAAGACCAAAGAAAAGAAGGCGGACAACTTATTTCTTTATCTAAATTTAAAACACCATTAATTCACTATATCATGATGATAAAAATATAGTTTTTAAAAATTCTATTTGCTTTTTTTTTTGAAGTGTATATTTTTATTTAATTTATTTTCAAAATTTTATACTAAATTTTTATCAAATTAAATAAAAGTACATAATTTTTTTCTTAGCCACCCGTTAACAAGACTCTTGAACTTAATTTTTTTTATTAAAAAAAACGCTTATTATACATACGTATCAAGATTCTAGCACACTGTACTTAGTGCGAGAACACAAAGTATGTAAGAAATATTTTATTTCTTTTATTTAAGCTCACCTTCTTCCCGTTGAAATTCCACGGAAGACCAGATTAAATCTGAATTCAAGTCCCCATATTGCCAAAAGAAATTAAATTCCAATAAACATCCTTCCAACAGAAGTTCAATATTTCTCTTTCCGTTTTTTCTTTCATACATTGACAATGAGAAAGTTGAAATTCAAGATTTCATTTATTTTGACAGAGAATATTTTTGTAGACATATAATTATAGAATATTAAAACAGTAAAAATAATTTAAATATTTAATATTAAATATAAAAAATTAGATAAAAAATTATTTTTTTTATTATTATAATTTTAAGTATCATTTTTTTAATTATAAATTATAAAAGTATATGATACCTCTTTATTTATATATAAAAAAATAAAATTTTTTAATGAAAAATATATTCTAAAAAACAAATAGAGCCAAAGACGTTTAGCATGTTGCTCAAATTCTTCACCGCTAACCTACAATAATATTCTCTTTGTTAGGGGAGGATTCTCTCATATTTATATAAATATTAAAAGCATTTGTAATTATGACATTGTATTAGTTAAGGAATATTTAATGGTGTTAAGAATGTATAATTCATTCTCAAAATAATGAGAATGAATTAAATGAAAATACATTAGTTTTGTAAAATTCTATATCGCTAACACCGTCAAATACTCTTAATAAACCTATAACAATTGATGAAATATTTTGAGTATTGAAATGCTAGTGCAATATGATCAGACCATAATTAAATTCCATTATCTAAGTCCCCTTTTCTGGCTTCACACGCTTTTGACTGAAGAAGTTGGAGGAATTTGAAAAAAGAGAGTAAAAGTTGGGCCAAAGACTTTCATGCATTATGTATGGCACCGGATGTGACATGATCTGAAAACCATGACATCTTTTAACATTCAGGTTAAAAGATCAGTTGCAATTAAGTTATAAGTGTTACTATATGAATAATATCTGAATGTATGTTTTTATACCACGATGTCCTATTTATGGCTTCAAGTTATGAAAATTCAGGTAAGATGATTGTGGCTCTCTTTAATTATAAATTCAAATTTCCTTAACATTAATTATTCTATTTAATTGACAAATTTTTTTTATAAAAAAATTCTTAATACTTAAGAATTAGTTGAATTGTTGTTTTTCCATCTAATTAAGTTTGATACTTAAGCCTTTACTAACTATCTCACCATGTCATTAATACTCTATCCATTATGATTAGAGAACCTTTTTTTCCTATCATTTTACCATTAAAAAAAAAAAGATGAAGAAAAGCCCAAAAGAATTGGAAAATATAAAATGAAGAGGAAAAAAGGGAAAAATACTGAAGGGTGTTTGCAGCGAACACTGTGATGGAACTGAACAACACAGGCATTGGGGAAAAGATGGCTTATCAACTTCTCGAAGATAAAATGGTATATTGAAGCGATCCACAAGGCTTACATTAATGACTGTTGAATCCATATATATGTATCAAATTATTGGCATCAAGGGTTCAGTCAATGTCTTGCTTACAAGTTTACGATTAACATAAATTCAAATGATTGAATCTTCTCCTTGAAAAATGAGTTGAATCAGACAGTCCATAATGGAATTGGTTCTGAGGTTTCAAATTGAGTGATTAAAAGAATAGGACTTTGCATGTTTTCCCTCTCCTTGTTCTTTACTTTAATTAGATTCTTCTTTCGTTGATTGAACACTTTTGTCCCCTACTGCTTCAACATGGATTCCTTTACCCACTGCATTTTCTTGTATCAAATGTGGGAAAAAAAAATCAATTGCTCCCTTCGAGAAGATATATTCACCGGAAAATCATAAACCATGAATTTCAGATGAAAGGCTTAATTAATAAAGGATTAATTAATTAAGTATGTATGTACATACATATACAACTTTTTTTCGTTTTCTATAATTTTTTCCCATTTTGGAACACAGTCAAAGGGTTAGCATGCCTTTCTCTGTGTGTGGTCATCAATCCATGTTGTTACGGGAAATGGTAGAAACACAGTACAAGATCATGCAAGACAACTATTTCCTCCTCGGAATTAAAGTAAATAAATAGTAAATTACACTTTATCTAGTTATAGTTTCATTATTTTTTATTTAAGTTACCTGTGACTTTAAGTATTAAAAACCTACTCCTACTTTCAACCAATAATACATAAATCACACATGAAATTATAGATGAATTAAGTGAAAAAAAGATGAATTCAAATGCGAGCAAACCCACAAATAAATAATTTGATTGGTAAAACTATTACTGTAGTTTTGTATACCTCTGGCTGTTGAGAGAACAGAACCCTCGAACCTTTGTCTGAGCTGGTGCTGACTGCTCTATTCAAGTTGCCTCAATGATACGGACAGTATTTTAGATACTAAAATCTGGAGTTTGGATAATTTGAGGAAAATAAATAAAATGCATATTATGGCTTATCATATTCGCCTTATACGGGTATTTTGACGATAGCAGATGTTTCTGATATTTGATGTCAGTATATAGGTGAACTTCCGTCGTTGATCCTATAAGGAGTGACGATTATGACAGTATTTGTTCTAAGTGGCCGGGTAATTCTACGATATTGACAATGCCAGACAGGGATGAACTATTCACAATATGCAATATATTAAGAAGCCTAACATAATCTGGAATTTGTGAAATTCTGTGCTTGATCTTTGTTGTTGACAGATTGGATACCAGTTCAGATATTAAAGACAGGGAACGTACTCTTACTGATTCATATTCCTTGTACAATCTTCAATCAAAGGAAACTATAACCATAGGTGAAAAAGAAAAGGGAAATCCTACACAATAATACCCGACCACAATCCACTACAGATGGCTGTACATGGTGGTCTTTTTAATTTAAAGCTAGGTCACGAGTCCCATGTCTGAAAGAAAGGCTGATTTCAACTTTATTGTCATTATGCAACTGATGGCCACGCCTGAAGACATGCCCTGCCCCGGTTTTAGTTGTTCCCACTTATAGGCTCATTTCCTCTGGTAAACAGATACTTAGGAAATACAGGCTGCACAAACAATATTATAAATGACTTAACATCTTGTATCTCAGAACAAATTGCTGAAAATTTAGAGAAACTAGAAGCAGCTAGTACTCCACCCATAGTTCTTTCTCTATCAACAAGTAGGCATATTTTCCATTTCAACTGTTGTTTTCAGCATGTCTCCACAGAATTGGGCATCAAGATGAAAATAGCTGCTTAGAGAGCGCTTAAATACAGACCCAATAACACCTTATTTACCACAACGTTTGAAGGAAACAAACTTGCACAGAAGGTAATGGAATGCTTAATGGTCAATTATTGCATCTTCTTTTACTTTCTATAGGATTTTTTTTCCTTCCCCTGGCAGCAAGAAATATCATAGCCAATACTTGATGGCTAACTTGCATGTGAGTTTATACATGCATATAAAAGGCCATTCTAGTTATATTAAATATTACGGAAGCAATGATAAACAGTAGCATTGACTCAAAAAATTGTATTTCATTAGCAATGAGATTTATCACCTTGCAGACATGAAAGCCATCCCAGCAAACACAGCCTTGACAGATTGCTTCTGTCCTGCATAATCAAAAGCCAATGGCAGCATCTCATGCAGAGTAAGAAAAGCCATCACCCCACCAACTGCAATCATTATAGAACTAGTAAACATGAAAGCACAAAACGAAGAAAACCAATTGTAATATCCACAAAATTGTACAAGTGGCAAACCTGATCCTAGCAAACCTTCAAGAATCTCAGGACTCAAGCTGCTGGGGAACAGAAAGGCTGCAGTGAAAGAAGAGGTTATTTATCACATTCAGTTCAACTTCACCCATGAACACATTTGTCTAAGGGAGCTTGGAAGTTTACAAAAAATGATAAATCTTTAAAATTAAAGCACAAAAACAAATCTCAAATTGAGAGATAGAAATTCAATTAGACAAAAGTGGATAATATATACACGCTACACCAATCCTCAACAAAGCATCATCCTTATCTATAGTTATGCTAATATGACATTACTTACTCTTGCTTTCTTACAATGAAATGAAACAGACATCTATAGTGTAAATGCAGGAAAAATGCAGATGGCATACCTACAATTATGACTCCCAAGGGCTCAGCAAAGCCAGACAGTGATGCCAATTTGAATGCCTGCCACTTACTGATAATAATTCAAGTAAAATAGGTTAACTTCATGTAATATAAATTTCCATGCATAATTAGTTCAAAAAAGAACAACAAGCGTGCCAAAGTTTGCAAGTATAGATGTCCTATAGCTAGAGTAACATAATCATTTATAGTCAAATTAAGGTACCTGCATCTACATCCAAAAGCAGCTCATTTTTTGCTATTCTTTTAAAAACAAAGTAAAAAAAACAAAATTGCAAAAAGACTGCTATAGAAAATTTTTACAACCCTATATAAAAAAATATTTTCCTCTGCAAAATAACTATTATTGCAGAACCAAGCCATCATCCTGCTGCCAACATTACAAGCTACTACTAGCATGTCTGCACAGAACCCAAAACATATTGTCATCTACATCAGCAAACCCCCCTAGCTCAAGCTAGTATAACAATGTTGGTATCACCTTCTCACAGCAACTGAGGATATCTCTCACAATCTAACTGCTTGTTTAATATCACGTCTCATATAGATTGCTACTTGATTCAATGTGTTGCAATTTTGTATCAAATCAACTAAAAATTAATGCAACCATATATGTCATCTTGATACAGCCTTACACTAAAGAAATGAAGTCGCACATCATGTGTAGGGATGCATGTAGGTCAAGCAGCCTACCAAGGGTCTACGGCCTAACCTACTTAAGGCCCAATCTAATCTAGCCTATTTATCTAAATAAGATAGACTTAGGTTAATAAATTAACCTATTTAAATAAATAAACTAAACTTTTTTTCTTTAGGCTAGATTTATAAGCCTATTAGGCTAGCCTATTTAAATATAAATATATTTATAAATAATATAATATAATATATATTATACATACAAATAATATAAATATTTTAATATATATATATATATGTAAATAAGCCTAATTAGATCATTAGACAATTTTGGATTTTAAGAAAAACCTAGTCTATTGATAAATTTAAAAGTTTATTTATATAAGGAGGCTTCTAAATAGGCTAATAAGCTTAGTCAGGTCTCTTTAACAAGTCAAGGCAAGCCAAGCCTAGCCTAGCCTAGCCTAAATTTTGACCTTATATTTATAAATAATATAATATAATATAATATATATTATATATACAAATAATATAAATATTTTAATACATATATATATGTATATAAGCCTAATTAGATCATTGAACAATTTTGAGTCTCAAGAAAAACTTAATCTATTGACAAATTTGAAAGTCTATTTATATAAGGAGGCTTCTAAATAAATTAATAGGCTTAGTCAAGTTTCTTTAACAAGTCAAGCTGAACCTAAATTTTGGCTTTATACAAGCTAATAGATCAGGCTTAGACCAATAATTTAGAAAGTAATCCTGGCCTATTTAAAATAAAGCTCAGCTCGACCTACCCTATTGACACCCCTAGTCAGATGAAGGTACTACAAAAAGCTGAAAGGTGCTCTTGAAAGTTCTTACCTCTGAGTTGCAAAATAGACAGGAAGTGCAACAGCAACACCCTGAAAAGAAGAAGAAAACCTAAGTTCAATAAAACCTGCAGAACCATTTTTCCTTTCAGAAATTTGTGTATAGAAAAGTTGGTTAATAGGAGAAACAGTTTCTTGTGCAAATTCTAGATTCTTCTGGAAAACTGACTAAGAACTGTCTTTAAACTTTCAGAAATCTAGAGTCTTTTTCATTATTAGAAGGGTTTGGAAGACAGTTTGTGGGTTATTGAATTTTGGCATGGCTTGCTACTTATTTAGACCAAATCAGGTCCCCCAGGAAAAGTCTTGATAAAACTTTGATGGTTTCGTATATAATAAGAATGCAAGTAACATTCAAATCCTGGGATTATTCTCCTAGTAGATAGAAAATAGTCAACAATCCTTGGGTCTCATGTCACCTCCTTCCTCCTTGAGATACCACAACAGAGTATGGGATCATGCAATAAAGAACACACCAACTGTTGGTGTGATAATAAATAAAGATAAACAAAATCAAACTACGGTGTGATAACAAATAAAGATAAACAAAATCAAACTAAGATATGAAGACAAGAAGCAGTTAAAGCTTATGAGGAACCATGATTTTCCATCATTACTAACTTCACAAAAATAGATCTATGGCATCTGGGGGAAACAGGCTCCCTTACAAGATCAGAAACAATACCTCCGGGATGTTGTGCAAAGCAATGGCCAATGCCAAGTTAAGACCAACACGAAGGCCCTATAAAAGAGGAATCACATAGATGTCAAATTGAAGTGCCATATCAAGCATAATACAAGAAAGAATGCCATTTGCACATTGATACAGATATAATATCTAAAATGTTCAACTTGGTACTACCTAAATATTCTGACTGAAAAAGAGGGGTGCTACCTTCATGGATCCCAGAAAGACTGCCATTCCTTCTGGAAAATTGTGTAAACTTATACCTAGATATGGCCAAAAAAATGGAAAATTTTAATTAAAATTGAAGAAACATTGACCAAAAGGGTAAAATTAGGTAATGAAAGTTCAGGTTTCTATTTTTCTTTGTTATTTGACTAACAAAAGTTTTGACCTTCCAATCAGTAAGCCAAGATTAACTACTTTAATTTTCTTCTCCATTATACATATGAATGTCATTGATATATCTAGACTACAGTGTTGGACAATTAAAAAGGACACATACCTATGGCTGTAACAATTCCACTGAATAAAACTTGACGGCGACGCTTTTTCATAATGTCCTTGCCACCTTCATCTCCATTTTTCTATTGCATGAACATGTCATCATATTGTCAACATTTCTATTTGTATAGTCAATAATAGAGCAACTGCAATTCGATGACGCATGTGCACTCATCTAAAGGTTAGATAATAGTCATTTAGCCGGGAACAAATTGGTGAATACCTTTTTACTCTTCCCATCTGAAAGGGGAGAAAGAGATGGTTCCGGGATGAAATTGGCAACAACAGCGAAGAATATCACACCAGCAAAAAACTACAGGAACCAAAAGATAAAACTTTTGGTCAACACAATGAAATATCATGCTATATAAGAGGACCATAGATGTCAGGCAGGTGAAGCATGACATACCCAAAGGTTGCCTTTCAAGAAGCCAATTGAGTTCAAAGCATTATGAGCCAGATCGAAGAATGATATGCTCAGCATCAAACCAGCAGCAAAACCCTGCATGGAGGTCATTAAAGTTTCATAGTAGGTTTCTGCGCCTCAAAATTTGCAAATAATGATGCTCAACTCTAATCACAATATCAAGTTCTTTGTCAAGGAGGGCATATGTTATCTAATAGTTGAAGAACCGAACATATATAAGCAATTACACAAATGTAATGCCCCATAAGTCAAATTTCACAGAAGGGGAGGGAAGGAAAGATTCAAAATAAACCTTTGTATCAGCATGGAAAATTGAGTTTGTGAACTATGAACATTACCTGTAAAAGCCCAAGCATCTTCAAATTGGGAGTTTGATTAATAATTACAAGAAGGGCACCTGTTCCCATTTAAAAAAACTTAGTTAAATTAGATAAAACCTCAATCTCAAAATATAATCATAGTCAACAGAAGCTCTTACACATTCTAATCTTACTACTATGGGAGCACAATTGTCAAATTCAAATATTATAATTTACCAAAAAAAGTTCAAATATATATATATACTTTCTATCAAACTAAACTTATTGTTGCTTGAAATGCGTTAAGCCGTAATATAAATAACCCAAAATTTAGGTGGATAAGAGACTGAGATGAGATGGCAAGCAGTCATACCAAGAGAAGTACTCAAGCCACCCAAGAGGGAAAGAGCAAGAGCTACCATGGCCTGAGAATCCATGTGCGCGTTCTTCTCTGGTTTCCTAAATTCCGAAGAAGCTCAAACAAATAGATGAATTGGGTGACCTAGATGGAGATTGAAATGCAGAGAAGTTTTGAAATGCCGTTGATATCAGATGATTGAGGAGAAAGGATAGTGGACTATGTGGACTCCGGAGAAGAATTCTATAAGGTATATATAATACAATTCGGATGGGCGTGCAGAGAGAGCGAACAAGAGGGAATTTTAATATTCTACAGCGGAAGAAAGAGATGGTTTGCAGCCTTCACTTCCTTCCTCCGCAGATCATCCTTATACCTAACCTTGCATCATCCTCCACTCTATTCATGCATTCCTCTTTTCTGTTTCTTCTCAACATTCACTTGCTTCACAGATTTGTAATGCGCTCCCCCAGGACATGATCTTAAATAAAAAAAATAAAAAATGCAACAAAAAACATGGCAGTTACTCCTACCGACTTGGATGTAAGACTCGTAATTCACAAAGACTTGAAATAATTAAATAATAAAAATATGACATAAAAAAATAATTAAAAACTTTTTAATTAAAGTAATTTAAGAATTGAATTTATTTACAATTGATACCTTGACTTTGTGACAGAATATGAATCATTAGATTTCAATGATATAAAAATAAATGGATAATATTCAAGACTTATTTAATAAATAAAGAATTTAGATATTGACAATTTTACAAAGGACAATTTCAACATACTCAAATTAAAAGTTTGAGTATTAATACTTTGACTTTATAAAAGATTGTGAATTATTAGATTTTAATAATATAAAATAGATGATTAATATTTATAATTAAAATATTTATTTAATAGTTAAAAATTGATGATATGATATTTTGAACTATAAAATTTCTTTTAATTTTATATACATCAATAATTTAAAATAAACAATTTGAAGAAATTATCTATATTAATTTATATGTATATTTTACATCTTTTTACATATAATAAATCTAATTTGATGATTATTAACTCAAATTTATTTATAATATATTATAATTTAAAGCTTTTAAAATTAAAATACTTTTAAAAAATTATCACATTATTATTTTAAAAATATAAAATTTAGTTAATAGTTAATAAAATAAAAATCTAAACTTTTACTTTATGAAGCTATTTTTTATTTTTTTATTAATTTTCTTCATTAATTTCTTACACATTAATACACAATAAAAATTTTAAAATACCTAATTTAGCAATAAAATTTAATATTATTTTCAATAAAAAAAGTTTAATATCCGTCAATACTTTTGAAAGAAATGATATTTATATATATTATTTTTCTTACACGTATCCAAACATAAATTTTCTAAACTTGCTTAAAATATATTAATTAAGTTTTATTTAAAAATTAAAATATTTTGCATACACTTATAAAAACATAATATATGTATTTCTTTTTACTTTTCTTATTTTATAAATTATATCAAACACAAGTTTTTATAATGTATATACTATGATTTTCAAATAAAATATTTATTTTATTGATTTAATTTATTATAATTGATAATTTTTATGAAATACAAGAGAAAAAATAAATAAAATAAATTAATTTTATTTTCGTAATATGTGAAATTATAAAGAAAATAGAGATTAACATCAAGAAAGAAAACATAACTAATAATTTAATATATCAAATTTGAAAATAAACTATTTATATTTGTATTAAGTGAAAATTATAATAACAAATCACCTATATTTTTTAATCTCTAATTTTTAAGTGAAATATATTTAAATATCCATACATAGATAAGTATGTGTATATGTATATTGATTCTTTACTAATAATTTTTTGGTATTATTTGATTTTATATACAAATCTAAATAATTTAAAACAACAAAAAGTGAAAAATATTATATTATATCAAAAATAATAATAGCATGATTTCTATTAAAAAATTAATTAGTTTAAATAAAAAATTTTGAAATTATTTAAACACAGTACAATAATATTTTAATATTATTTTATTGCATTACATATAATAATATTTTCTTTAATAAATTTATAGAGAGTAAAGATTTTATTATTGAAAAAATAATGTTGCTATAAAATAATTAAAATAAAAAATATAAAAATATAGTATATAGATTTTTCAATTTTTTAGATAAATAACAATTTTGTTAATTTAATGCAAAAGTATCAAATTTTATATACATTTGCTTTAATATAAATGAGTGTTTTTAAGTAATGGAATATAATTTTTCATTTCATGCAATATTTAAATATTGAACAATAATTCTTGATCAATTTTTTACAACAATTAATATATAATTTTATTTAATAAAATAATAATTTTATTATGTACTTTTAAGATTAAATATAAATATGAATTTTAAAAATATGTATGTTTGAAGCACAAGAAAGAGAAAGAGAGAGAGAAGGAGAGAGAATAAATATTTGAAGTAAGAAATTTTTAAATTTGTATAAAAAATATTTGACCTTATTTTTTATTTAACTATTAATTTTTTAAAAAATAATTAATATTAAAATAAAATTAAAATGAATTTAAAATTTAATTTAAAAATTTTTTTAAAAATAATTAATTTAAAAACTTTTTTCACATAAGCAATATGTCATCACTTCATTAGTTTGTGAGTTAGGATATTGATATCCATAATTATAATTTAGACGTGAAAAAATTATCCTTTTATAAATTACATTTTATGAAAAATTTAATATTTTTATAATAATAAAAGTGATAATTTATTTAACACGTATACATATTAAATGTTGTATTTGAATTCTAAATATAAAAAAATAAAGTTTTTAAATAATATTAAATTTCACCGCACAATAGCAAAAGTCTAGAGTTTTGAAAATAAGTTGGATCTAAATTTCTTTCGTGCATGATTGGGTTTTAAGTTTACCCAAAAGACATTTTAATTGGATCTAAAAGATATCTTCTTTAATTATTTTATTCTATATTACACGTAGGATGTTGTCAGTGAAGGACTCACTAGGCATTTTCACCAAAGAAAAAGAAGCACTAACTAGGGATTCAGATATTTTTGGACGTGGCCAAAAGAAAAAGAAGCACTAACTACGTAGCCAAGCATGCTCATCAACCCCTATAATATGCCTGGATATTAAGGATTGGTGGACGGCATACTCCATTAAAGGACATGATAAGGTATTAAAAAGTATAAAACATACATGATAAGGTGCCGGTGATAGATTTAGTATTTGTAAATTGTTGGCACTGTAATTAATATATTCAGTAAATAATTAATGGGAAAATTATGCTTTTATTTGCATATAATTTTATTAATTTTACTTAATTTATTTATATTTTCAAGCATTGAAATTTATTTATCTATACTTTCTACTATTAACAATTTGCTCATTTAATTTTTTCTCAATTCAAATTTTAATACAATATTCAATAATAAGGTAATTACGTGAACTTGAATGAAATTAGAGGGGAGTAAAGTATAACTTTTCTTATATTTTTATGAATTGATGTTAATAATTATCAATAATTATTAAAAAATATATTAACTTTGTCTCCTATTTTTAAATTACAAAATATATGTTATTGTTATCTTTTTTATAAAATTGTTAATAATAAAATATATAAATTTTGTTATTTACAAATATAAAAAAAATTAATTTTTTTTAACCTGTGCATCGTATTGTAATAACTTTTCTTTTTATCACGGAAAGTAAATACATAAGGGCAAAAATTATTAAAATAACGAGATAGAGCAATTTTTATTGAGAATTCTGGATGTATATATAGGAAACTTTTAACTTACTCATATATGATTTTACTTGGTCTTACTTAAGTTACTTATTATGAAGTTTTTTTGTTAAAAATTAAATGATAAAAACTTAAATGGGCAAAGTGTTGAATATAAAAGTAAATTTATTTTAATACTTGAAAACAAAAATGAATTAAGTAAAAAATGGCGAAACTACACATATGGATAAAATATACTTTTTTATAATTAATTATAAATCAAATAATTGACTATAAAGTAAACCATTAAGTTAGTCTCCTGAAAATATAGGTTACATTTGTTTTACATTAACTAACTAAACTTTTGAAGAAAATTCGATGTAAAATATATCTTTCAAACATAAATTTAATAAAGAAATTAGATGCTTGTTTATTTAGTAATTTACATTTTTTGAGATGAATTCAGTAATTTACTCTTGATTAAGAGGTTATGGTGTATCAGTAGAATCATGTACCACTAAATCTCATTGTTAGATTTTATTTATATTATACAAGTACAGATAAATAAAATATAACAGTTTATATTATTGGTGTACCGATGCAATGAGTGCACCATTGTCTTCACCATTATAAAAATATTTAATCATGTCTTTGAATCCTTTAATAATTGATTGAAGATAATCTCTTTTAAACTAAAAATTGCTCCAAATAACTTTTATTTTAATCAAAAGTATAAAACCACATACACTAATCTATATATTAATCTCACTTTTTATCTTCTTAATTTCTTGTTCCAGCAATTATACTACAAAGGCTCTCCTCACACCTTTTTAATTATCCTTTTTGATAGTTTAATATTAAGACACATATATCATTCCAATAAAAATAAACTATATATAATTAATTATCAAAAGTATTGTTAATAATAAAATTAATTTTATATAATCACTTGTTTTAAAATTAATTATTAATTATATTTACAATCAGTTATACATATCAAATACGCGCTTAATTTTCACTGACAATAAATCTTTATTTAGAGGTAAGTTGCAAGAAATATTTCATATATTAAAACTTTATATATGCTTGTTCAAACATCACCTATCAAGTAAGAAAAATTATACGCTAGGCCTCAAGGATTGCAACGGTCAAATTTAGCTACAAGGATGTGAATCTTCAAAAGTAAATACAAGTTGTATTTTAAAGATTAGAGTAAAATATTTTAATTTTTATGAAAAAATTGGAGAATAAATGATTTAAAATTTAAATTTTATATTTTTAATTGGTTATTATTTATTAAATTTTTAATTTTTATTAAAAATTAAAACCTGACATCATATTTTTTAAAATATATCTTACACTCTGAATTTAAACGCCAACATTACTATTACTGTTAGCAATAATTTTTTGTAGCGTAGACTTACCACCATTCCCCGTTGAAACATTTCACTAGTCCCAAAATTTCCAAATTGGATTGGATTTTGGATCATCCCCGTTTTCAACGCCTAAATCTCTTTTGACATCAGGCATGAAGATTCCTAGATTTTTGTTTACTGGTTACACAGTAAGTTTAGCTTGGAGTATAAAACATACACTAATTTAGACCCGGTAGGTTCATACGAGTAGTTGTTATTTTATTGTAATCAATGTATAAAAATATGTATATAATAAAAAATGAGAATAATTCCAAATGTGTTCGAATGAAATTTGTTAAATTTACTTTTTCTGTCGTATATATACTCTAAAAATATTATTTCTACAAAATAGAATTCGAAAAGAACCATAATAAGGATGTCAAGTATAGTGGCACTTCTGCTCAATGTCACTACAAATCTAGCTTCTACTTGAAGTGCAGCTGTCTTCCATCAAAGGAAAAGGATTCCCTCCTGTATGAATATTATTATCTCAAGCATTTCTTGAATATGAATATTATCTCCAATTAAAACATAAATAGCTTAGAAACAATGCAAATGAGTTAAAGATTGACATCTCTTGTAAAATCATATTTAACATGTAAACAAAGTAAAGCAATTTTAAAAAAGCATCTACCATGACAATTTCATCATGCATTAGAATTTCGAACGCAATATTTTTCCCCAAGTATGTTACAGGTTGATTCATACTACCATTTTCATTCAATCTAAAAATTGCTTAATGGCTGATGTTAGTGAACTGTCCTTTGTAAAATAATTCAGGCCTCCAACAAAGTATCAGTCCAATTCCTTTTAGGGGTCTTACATTTCGTAAACCTCCGATAACATCAGATGTCATTTTAATATCAAATGGTGGAATAACATAAGTAGGCTTTTTTTTTTTCCTCCAAGTTCGATCTTGGTAATCGCATCCTATACACATAATATTTAAATTAATATACATTATATTCCACACAATTTTAGTGATAAATCCATAAATAAAATTTTAATTGCATTCTCTTCAAATTAACTCTCTTTTAACATAAAAATATTTAAAGGCGGCAAGGTTTATGGATATTGATATCTCAATTTAATCTAAGTAAGCACACAATCTCCGGAATGCAATGAAAGTAGGAGCACTGTAAGAAAATTCAGTATCATTCTTTTTTCCTTTTTTGAAGTCCTAGTATAATATATTCAAAAATTTTGAAAAAATAAATGAAATTATACTAAAGGGGCAAAAGTGAGCAAGCATACTTGGAACTGAATAAAAATCTCCACAAACTAACATTGGAATGTCTATACTTGTAACTATTATCTCAAATTCTTTTAAGAAGCTATGCGCCTAAAAATATCTGAAATTAAAATCGATGTTCCCAATAAACACTATTTGGCATGAATGAACAAACAAAATCACTTACCTGCCAAAGTTCAATATCCCTTAAATCTTATTGGACATTTACAGGTGTGTTTGTCTGGATCCTAATGCATAACAGAGTCAATATTAGATAGCAATCAAATTCACTTGAGCCAAATAACAGTAAAAATATGGAATTTCATAACCATGAACAACACAAAAATATTATGACCCTTTGTATAATTGTATTGGTTATCACAGAGCTGATTTCAAGTAAAAGAAAAAACCAACACCTCAACTAAGAACAGATTACACATTATGCAATATAAGGAAAAGAAGATGCAAGGCCACTTAAGCATCAGAAATAAAAGTAATGGTAGATGGCTTAACACACAAAGGAGCTACCTTTGTCCATGGTTATCAACAGGCTTATTGTTTTTGCTTCCAAAACCACTATTAGTGAAATATTATCCTAAGATCAAAGAGAAAGCTAATTTAAGTGCTTGTTTCATCTTACACAGCCATACAACTTATATGTTATGCAACATAAAGATGTGAAAATGCAAGGCCTCTTGATCGTCAGAAATAAAAGCAATGTAATTAAAATGGCTTACTACACAAAGGAGTTCTCCTGTACAGACCATAACACCATAACAGCCATGCTTTTCCAGTTCGGGAGTTAAAAATTCCTCCTAATGGCCACTTTGAACCTAGAGATATAGATAATTAATACGATGCAATCACATGACCCTTAAGACAAAGTCGATTAATAGATAATCACATCTTTGAAACTAAGTTGATCAATAGGTTATAAATTAGAGAAAAAAAAAATCACAAATTTATGTCTTTAAGAACCTTACCTGGAATTGTAGAAGAAACTTTAGCTCGGTCTATAATCTTCTATATGTGTATAAGAAGAGAAAATTTCTGAAGAACCACCAAGGACAGAAATGGGCAAGGCAAAGGAGAGAAACATCGACAGATTGAAAAGGAAACCACCAATTCCACTTTAAAAGAAAAAAAGAAAAAACAAAGAAGAAATACAACAAATTATTGAACAAGTAGAAACATTTAGCAAGAACAATTTTATGTAGAACTACACAAAGGAATAAGAACAACACAATTCACAAACACACATAAAAATGGATGAATATCGAGTTCAAATATTTGAAAAATGCTCTTGGACTCCAAGAAGGGGAAGAAAATAAAAAATCAGGGTAAAGATGAGGAAGAAGATAAGAAATCATTTAAGTTAGCTTTTTGCAAATTGTTTTTCCTAAAACTGCTATGTGACAATCAAAACCCTTAATTCATCTTAAATCAACTTAAAAAAAGGAGAGAAATTCAAATTTCATCAAACCATACTCAATTGAAAATGTACTCAAATTATCTAATTTTCTTTGATTTCTGTATCTTTTTTATTTTATGTATCTTTTCTATGCAAATCGGTTTGTCCTTTTTATTAATGTTTCGTTATTTATCTTTGGCGGAACTTCTAGATTAAAGGAACTCCTTTCTAGGGATTAGATGGATGATTATTAGAGATTAGATAGAAGATTATTCACCTAACCTTTAAAGATTCATAAAAGACAAAAAAGGTAAAAATAAATTATAATTTAACACAAACAACAACATAATCAAACAATATCTAATCCATTACTACATCTTTAACCATTTCAGATCCTTTTCTAACGCCATCACAAGTATTGACTATAGATCTAACTTTAAATGTCTCCATATAATTAATAAACTCATCCTTTCTACAGATTTCAAGCAGAAAGAAGGAATTTAATTAAGTCAGAAAACAAAAATTAAGTGAAGAATTCATACTCATGCAAGAGAAATGCAATAGATGGAGTTTGAGAAAGAAAACATAATATTTCAAATAAGCCAAAATGGTAAGCAAGGCAACATTTGTAGTCGAAGAGAATCCATTTTGTAAGATAAACAACATCAAATATTTGAAGATAGTCACTTGAGAGACAAAAGTTTCAACTTCTTGAAACAAAATTGAAGAACCAAAATCTGTAACTTTCATTGTAGCATTTTCATCCAGATTACAGAACAGCCATTAAGCATGTAACATTCATAATTTGTTAGAGGTTGATAATAATACCAGTAAAGTACAGAAAACTCCCATCTAGTTTGGCTTCATTCCATTTTGTTGCTTTGACAATAACATCAAGAAGCAAAATAACTAAAAGACCAACCAACCTTTCCTTGGCTTAGAGTGTTAAGGGCTTGTTCGATGGATTAATACCCTTTGGAAGGGCAATCTAGATCACTTTCAGCATCACGGTTAAAGAAATTAATGATTTCTTGAAATTTTGCTACAAATAATATACGAACAAAATAGAAATATTACAAAAATTCATATGATGGGCAAAGATCCCAGAAAAAATACACCATTGAACAGAAGCGCAAACGTTCAGTAGAATTATTATTGATTCTAGTCTCATCTGTAATGCAAATCTAGCATAAAGCGAAAAAGATTTCTTCAATTTGTGATGATTCATTTAACAATTATGATGAACTCATTGTATTATAGTACACCTTACGCTGCACCAATAGAAGCGACTTCATTCTTAATTTTACTTCCACTCTAGTGTCAACCAAAACTATCTAGTATTTTCATTCTTTTGATAGGGCTATCAAGTATTTTTATTACCTGCATCTTCAAGAAAATAAAAGGCATCCTTCAAATCAGGCAAGCCAGCATTATCAATTTTTTTCTCAAACCAACCTAGAAGTTTTGCTTTTGATAAATCCTTTGGTATGTCCCATTAGCCCCTTGCACAGATATCTCCTCTTATTGAAATTAGCTGAACACAATGAAATCATCTATATGTCAAACTTTAATTTCATGACATATTTCCCGTCTAAATTGAGTTTAATATTTTCTTCATAAGAAATATTATTTTGAAGTAAAAAAGAAATAAAGGATTAATATTGAATTTATTAAATCAAATATTTTTGTCATAGCAGAAATTATGGTTCAAATCATCCTAAAAAATTTACTGAACAATCTATCTGAATCATTTTTCTTTAGCTGACAAACCACAACTAGAGCATTCGTATTATGCAGTAGAGTGTATAAACTTGTATAGATGTTGACATATCTGGCTTATTCTACCTAAATTGTATAGATTGTGACCGAGTCTAACTAAGAATATCTGGTAATGCATAGTTCATTGCAGCTGGGCTTGCAAAGTTTCGATTATCTCAATATTCTCTTCTTCCTTCTCTCCATTCTAATATATATGTTTATAGCCAAATGCGTGTAACAACAAACATGAATAAATCTGCACTGGCATCTTTTAAGCTAAATTGCGAACAGAAATTTACTCACCTTGCCTCAATGACATTGTTGCAAAGAAGAATCCAATCAAAACCACAGCTAAAGCAAGAGGAAAGGACTGCAAAGATGAACAAAGCTATGTTAAAGTTAGAGTAAAGCAGAGAAGTAATAATAATTTGTATGCAATGCACATGAGTTTCTTCAAGCATTCCTATCGTTATCAATGAACCACAAGCAACCAGAAAAGTATGGAAACAAAAATTAATGACAATAATAATAAAAGGAGGAAACAAAATTTTGTTTAGATTCTTGCCCAAAGATAGATTTGATTACTGAGGTGGAAAAAGCTATCTATTGTCTAGGCTGCAAGAAAAAGAATGAAGGGTATTAACTACTACAGAAATTATTTAAGAAATGCAAGTAAATAGAAATTTTATGCTCAGCGTATAGTATCCAATTGCTTAATTGGATATCTTGCTTGGAAACTTGATTCTCTATTCTTTACATTCCACTAAAACAAAAAAAGGATAAGACAAGCTAACATAAACAATACTACTGTATGCACCATTTCAGCTGTCCGAGCATTAGGTATATCACTCTGCACTTGGACGACACCTTTAGCTAGCACCATAGGCTGCAAATTTATAGCTACACTAAGGGGAAGATCATCATCCTTGCATATCATGATGAAGCAAGAAATTTAAACTCTTTGTAACAGCAAGCATTATACCTATGAATAAACAACGAGAGTTTTTAAAGAAAAATATTGTAATGACATAAGAAATATTAAGTTTCTGCCAGATATTGATTGATAAAGCAACCAGAAAGAAAATATATACTTCATTGTGCTTAATTCCAATCCTAATATCCATCTATTCATATGTTTTCTGAATTGAAATGTGATGTGAGATCTCAATATCGAGAAAATTCTAATGAAGTTGAAGCTCTTAAAAGTCATCGACTTACTTTGCATTTGGAGCAAGCTTGCTGGGAGATACAGCTTTCGACTCAACCTGCATATCAAAATTAAGCATTATACAGGGGTAAAATCGCTATGTAAATTTCAAGTCGCATGGATAAAATGGAAATCTCCATCTATCAGAATCATTATCCTCTAGTTCTTCATCTTTATTTTCCTCAATAATATCAAATAATCGGCACAGGTTGACATTTGCCAGAAGTGAAATTATGTGATTATATCAGCAAAAGGACCTCTGAGTTTAAATGCAACTTCTTCCCCTTGAGTAATAACAATTAGTGTAAGAAGACATGGGTTTTTTCAACCCTTGAGAGATTGAAAGAAAATCTCGTAGATTTCATGAGATTGAAAGAAACAGAGAGATGAATAGGTAAGATACAACTTATAATGTGAATTTTGCAACAATTTAGGATGCCATCTTGATAGAGATCCATTTCCATATCATACAAAAAAAAAAGTCATGGTATTAGAGGGGAAAAAAAAGTTACATTTGTTGAAATACATGTTTAAAATAGAATTTTGGTGTGATCACTGATCACAATGGGAAAATGGTTACATCTCTTGAAATGAATATTCCAGATCAAAATTGAGTTATCAATGCAATAACAGATTCGATAGCCAGTACCTAACTCCAGCTTCCTGGGGCAGCACATAAATCTACCACGCGTTTTACTCCTGCAGAAGTTGTATTGCACAAGTTGAGCATGAGAATGTGTATGGATAATGTTTAACATGCTTGTGTATTTGCATGTAGTTGTAGGTTAACCAAGAGGCTTGCTCAATAGTGTAACAAATTTCAAATATTTCTAGTATACAAAATATTATGTGAAAGAAACATGAAACATTTGCAGGTGCTTATTTCACAGGTATATTATCAACTAATCAAATTATTTTTGTCAATTTGAAAGGTTAGAAGGTGGGTACTATCATCTGTGCGTCAGACAAGGAAAGAGAGACTAAGTAAATTTTCTTCTCATACATAGTTTGCTTTCAGCATAATGTCCATCCCTCTTTTCTTGTACTATCTTCTTTATCTATATTTCATTTTCAGTGGGAAGAAAGCTAATTATGGTCCATGTTTCTTATAGACCAACGATATTCCAGTATAACTTAAAAAAAGGTTACAAATTAGAAATAGAGGGATGGGAAAAGACTTAAAAATTATCAACAATGATTGCAACCGGAGCTGGGTGGACTGCATTTCATTGCCAACCTCCAATAGTTGCAACTTCAAGTAAATCGCAACCTCCAGCAGGTTTTGCTTGCACTGCAATGCCCACCCAAAGAAATATTGAACAACCAAAGTATCAAATTCTAGGAAAAGAGAACAAATTACAAAATCATGACAAAAATAAAGATTCAGCAAAAAAGTTAACAGCAACCAGCGACAGAGCAAAATTAGATTGCAAAAAATATAACAAATCCCGACGACAAAAATAGAAGCAAAGCACTAAAACCAAAAACAAGGCAACACACATCCAAAGTATAGCCAAAATCAGAAGCAATGGTACCCAAAAACCATAAAAGCAAGGGAAGCTAGGGCTCAGAGCGTCGAGGGAGGAAGGGAGGGAGGAACAGAAAGGAGAAAAAAAAATAACAAAGAAAAATAAAAAATTAAAGAAACAAAGAGCAAAAAGCAGAGAAGCACCTGCCTATCAGGGCGCGTAATTCCTTCCATGTGTTGGAACTTGAAATACAATGGCTTGATTTCCCGCCAAAAACCCAACTGTGCGTTACCTTGTTTTTGCCTCTTCTGCTTTATTTTGTTTTTAATGCTTTCAACTATGCTTCATTTGATTTCTTTGATCCTTTGACATTGCTTGACTTTCTGCTATCTAACTGTTTTACTCGCACAAACATCATTCTTTGCCGCCTCTAATTTTCGCTTTTTCTTCTTTTTTATATTTTTAATTTTTATATTACCTTAATTCTCATCACTTTTATTATTTACAATGCACATTAATATATTTGAATAGCATAAATAAATATATACATGTTACTCACACTGTTATGTTAAGCATTTAATTGATTATAAATGAACACTAATATAAATATAATGTGATATATTTAAATCTTATTTATATTTTTTAATATTAATGTTAAACATTCTATTATAATTTAAATATATATCAATTAAAATTTTTTAAATTTTTATAATTAACATATTATTTCTTCTTTTATCTATTTTATTGTATGCTTTTTTATGTGTTTTTACTCACTCTTATTATTTATAACATAAATATTAATATAATTAATTAATATAAATAACATAATATAATTAATTATATATTTTAACTAATTTATTTATCTATTAACCAACTTGGAGCCCACCTGCAACATATCACCTTCCCATCAGCTGTTTTCTGTCGAAAATTTCACCGCGATTTTTTTCTCTTTTTTTCCTCTTTTTTTTACTTTTTTTATTTTTTGTAGTATTTAATTCTTATAATTTTATTAATTATAATGCATACATTTATATCTTTGAGTATTATATATATAATTATAGTATATTTTTATATAAAAATTTAAGATACATCAAATATTTAATTTATTTTAATTAATTAATTATATATTATATTTTTAATTCATATTACTTAATAACTCACACACTAATTTTTTTATTTTTATTTATCTTATAACATATTTTTTACATGAATTCTTATTGCTTACTGATGAAATATTAATGTCATTAACAAATTACTTAACTACATATTTTATTTATAACTCATATTACTTGCTAATTCCCACACTATTTTTCTTAATTGTATTTAATTCATTGCATGTTTTCTTTTAAATTTTCTCCATGGTGATTTCGAATTGTTTGCACAGTTAAAATGCTAATGTTATTAATAAATATAGATATAAGATAATATTTTTTCTTACATTCTAAAAATATTTAAAATAAATTCAATATTTTATTTGATTGAATCAATTAAATAATTTATGTATATATCATATTTTTAATTTATATTATTTAACAAATCACATACTATATTTCTTATTTTTATTTTATTTCATATTTTCCTTTTTATGTAAATTCTTACTATTTATAAGTGAAAATGCTAATGTCATTAATAAATATAAATATAACACAATATATTTTTCTTTCATAATAAATATTCTAAATAATTTAAATATTTAATTTTATTAAATTAGATAAATACATACTATATTAAATTAGTAAATAATATAAAAAAGAAATAATATGTAAGCTATAAAATAATATAAGAGTTAAAACTATAATATATATTTAAATAAATTAAATGAATAATTTATTTATAAAAATTTAAAACAAAAATAAAATATGTAGTTATTTGCATCTAATAACTATTAGAATAAATATAGCAGTAAATAATATCTACTATTTAGTAAATAATAATAAAAATGAATACAAGAAAGAAGAAAAATAGCATGTGACTTATAAAATAATATATAATTAATTAATTTTAAAAAATTAAATTAATAATTTATTTATAATATTTTATAATAAAATAAATTATATAGTTATTAATATAAATAATAACTATTAATGAAAATATAACAGTAAATAATAATTAATATTTATTAAATGATAAAAGAAATGAGCAAAAGAAATAAATGAAATAATATATGACTTGTAAAATAATATAAAAATTAAAATTTTAATACATAATTAAATAATTTAATTTAATTTAATTTAATAACTTCATCATAATATTTTATATTGTATTATATCTATTGTATTTAGTAACATTAACATTGGAATCGTAAATAATAAAAACAATACTTGAGTTACAAACTCTTAATGAAATTTTATTTTATATATATTTAATTTAATTTGGAGTATAATATTTAAAAATTGATATAAAAAATTCATAAAATTTAAACAAATTTAATTTTAATTTTAATTTATGTACTTTTGTTAATAAATAGAATATTATTCAACTAATTCAATATACATTTTTTATTAAACTTTTAACTTACTTAAGTTATTTTTATAATAAAGAATAATATATTTTGATTGTAATAATAATTTAATTAAAAATAATCATAATAATTGTAATATTGTTCAAAAATAAATGGATGGGACTAATAATTAGGAAACTTGTATAATAGATGAAAAAAATTGATGATATAACAATTATATTTTAAATTATAAATTTTATTTTAAATCTACTAATAACTTAAAGTAAATAATCTAAGTTCTAGACTTCTACGATATATAGGTTTTATTTCATGTAATAAATAAATTAATTGATAACTTATTTATTTTGTAAATAAGTTATAAAATAATCTATAGAAGTATCTCGCACATCAACTTATTAAAAAAATACACTCTAATTTAATAAGTTAATTTTTAACTTATAAGTTATCACCTCTTTAATTTTTTTCTAAATCTATCCTTTATCTTTTAATTAATTTATAACACATACTCTTCATAATTTAATATCATAAAATATAATTAATTTAATTTTAAATTAATTATATTTTAATTTTAAACTATAAATATATAAAAATACATATATAGATAAATATGTAATGTTATAAAATATAATTAATTATATTTTAAGTAATTATAACTTTTTTCATAAATAAAATAAAAATTATGCAAATAAATAAATTGATAAGTTCATGAAATATAATTAATTAAATATTATATATTATATTTTTATTTTAAACATCTTAATTTTGTTAATCTAATTTAGTCTTTAGATAAATATGAATTATTTTAATTTATGTATTTATTTTTATTAATAGGTTCTTTTATGTTATTTTACAATTCTAACTAATTTAACAATTAATTTTGTGAAATATTTCTTTCATATTCAACTAGTTTATGAACTATTAGTTATCGATTATAAGATACTAATTATTAACTAACTTATTAGATATTAGTAAATTTATTAATTATTTATGCAAAATAAAGTCATAATAAACTTAATTTAATGAACGTTAAGTTTATTTATAATATATTGCAATTTAAAATATTCAAAACTAAAATACTTTCAAAAAATTATTAATTATTATTTTGAAAATATAAAATATAGTTAATAAATTAAAAATCTAGACTTTTGCTTTATGAAGCTAATTTTTTATTTCTTCTTCTCTCTTTTTTTTTTAAAAAAAAGACCTCCTTTGCTTATTTTTTACATGTTAACACACAAAAAATCATTTAAAATACTAAATTTAGTGATAAGATTTAATATTATTTTTACACAAAAGTCCAATATCAATTAATAATTTTGAAGAAAGTAATACTTATATATATATATATATATATATATATATATATATATATATATATATATATATATATATATATATATATATATATATATTATTTTTCACATATCACCATCCAAAATTAAGTTGTTTAAGCATGCTTAAAATGTGTTAAGCAAGTTTTGTTTAAAAATTATGGTATTTCATGTATACTTATAAAAATATAATATGTATATTTCTTTGTGAGATAAAGCTTTATTATTATTGTTATTGTTATATTTCTTTGTTGCTTTCTCATCGTATAAATTATATTAGACACAAATTTTGACCACATACTATCAATTTCAAATAAAATCTTTGTTTTATTAATTTAATTTACTGTGTTATTAAAAATTCTTGTATAAGTTGAACTAAAAAAATAAGATAAAATTGAGTTTCTTTTGATAATATATGAAACAATGAAGAGATTAACATCAAGAAAAAATAATCTAATATATCAAATTCAAAAATAGATTGTTTGTATTAAGTTGAAATTATAATAACAAATCACTTATAATTTTTAGTCTCAGATTTTTAGGTGAAATATATTTGAATATATATATATATATATATATATAAGTAAATATGTATGTATATATATTGGTTCTTGAGTAACCATTTTTGGCATTGTTCGATTTTATATACAAATCTAGATAATTTAAAAAAATAAAAAGTAAAAAAAAAATACTACATTATATTAAAAAGTATGATAACATGATTTCTATTAAAAAGGCCTTTGATAATTAAAATGCGTAAAGATTCCTTCCTCCACAGATTATCCTCATACCTAAACTCGCATCATCCTCCACTCCATTCATGCATTTCTGTTTCTTCCCAACTCCCACCTTCCTTCACAGATTTGCGATGCACTCCCCCAGGACATGATCTTAAATAAAAAATACAACAAAAAAACAGGGCAGTTATTCCTACCTACTCGGAAATAAGGCTCGTAATTCCCAAAGACTTAAAATAATTAAATAATAAAAATATCACGTCAAAAAATAATTAAAAATGTTATAATTAAAGTAATTTAAGAATTGAATTTATTAACAATTTACAAATTACATTTTATCGAAAGTTGACAGTTTTGAAAATAAGTTAAATTTAAAATTTCTTTTGTGCATATTTAGATTTAAGGTCTATCCAAAAGATTATTTAATTGGGAGCTAAAAGGAATATCATCTTTAGTTATAAACTCTGCGCAGTGTGTTGTCAAGCACTGACAAGGGATTCAAATATTTTTGGGCACTGGAGTCATCCAGTAACCGAGCATGTTCATCAATTATTATAATATGCCTGGATAGTGGATCCTATGGGCTGGTGCACGGCATACCCTATTAAAACACATGATAAGGTAAAAAAAATACATGATAAGGTCTCACCAAGAAAAAAAAATGACATGATAAGGTGCCGGTGATGGATTTCGTATTTGTTGCCACTGTGATTAATAATATATTCAGTAAATAGTTAATGGGAAAATCATATTTTTTACTGCATTTAATTTTATCAATTTTCACTTAATTTATTTATTTATATTTTTTATTATTAACACTTTATCTATTTAATCTTTTCTCAATAAAATTTTTAATGAAATATTAAATAATAAATTAATTAAGTGAACTCAAAATGGAAATAAAGTGTATTTTTCTTTTTCGTATTTACATATTGATATCCAGAATTGTTAATAACTATTAAAAAATATATATAAACATCATCAACTACTTTTAAATTACAAAATATATATTATTTAGATTTATTAAAAGGAGTTACTCCAATTATCAGATCAACTTAACAAGTAAAAATTATATATTAAACTAATTTCAGGTTAGACTATTTTTTTACTAAGTCAAATCAAATTAGGTTGTTATAGCACTAATTACAAATTAATTTTTACTAGACAAGATTTACAATTCTTTTTTTTATTATTATATTAATTATTTATTTATCACTAATTTCACATAATTACTTAATTAAAATCAATTATTATTGTGATTTCTATTATTATTATGATAAATATAGTTATATTTTATTACTATCATTTAAAAACTTATATTATTTTAATCATTATTATTGTTCTTGGATATAAATAAAATAGTAAAAAAATAAATTAAAGTATAATAATTTTTAACGTGAACAATTTCCAAATTAAAGCAATAAAAATCATGGGGCCTATTCTAAAAATATTTCACTATTAATTAAAATGGTACAAATATTTTGTTTATTAAATTAACAATATATATATATATATATATATATATATATATATATGAATATATCATTATTTTGTTGCAACATAAATAATTTATTACATTAATTAATATATTTTTAATTATAATAATTATCTTTTATGATAATAATTATAATTTATCACATATTTTTTTATTAATTTTTCAATTTTAATGTAATTATTTATTTTAATAACTTTGTGTAATATATATTGACAATAATAAATATATAAACTAATTAATTTTAACATTAAATATTTTTAAATTTTAATATAATTATTTATTTTGATAAATTTTTGTAATATATATTGACAATATTAAATATATAAATTCATTAATTTTAATATAAAAATTTAATTAATATTACTTATATATAGTTTTAATTACTCACATATAATTTTAATATATATATATACACACAGACATATATATGCACATTAATAAATTAATAATTTATTACTTACTAATATTATTAAGTTAATGGATTAACTAATTCCAATTCTTTTTCAAGTCAAGTCACTGTTATCATTTTATTGGTCAATCTCAATCTTAAATTAAGTAAAATTATACTAATTGCAAGTTAATACATTAAATTCAACATATCTTAACACTTCTGGTATTGTTATTATCTTTTTATCAAATCGAGTCACTATTATTATTTTATATGTCAATCTCAATTTCAAGTTTAGTGAAATTATATCAATTTCAAGTTAATTCATTAAATTCAACATATTTCAATACCTCTAATATTATTTGCAAATATTAATAATTTTATTTTTTTTTAACTTGTGCAATGTATTATATATTTCTTTTTGTTGTTTAAAGTAAACATACAAGGGTGAGTATTATTAAAATAAGGAGACATGACTATTTTTTTTAGCTTGGTTAGGAATTCCAAATAATAAAAGAAAATTTTACTTTACCCACATGTAATTTTGCATGATTTTACTTGACTCTCTTATGAACTTTTCCATTTAAATTTGAATAAAAAAATCAAATGAGTAAAAAACACAAGTGAATGAATTTAAGTATTTGAAAATATAATGGGTTATGAAAATTGACGAAATCACACGTGTCAGATATAATTTTTTATAATTAAATATTTGATTATAAAGTAAGCTACCAACTCTTCCTCCTATAAGAGACAGGATATGAAAGTTTATTTTATATCAACTAACTTAGAGGAATCCCCATGTAACATCTATTTAAGGAAAAATTAATGCAAAAATTATATATTATGTACTTATATAATATATAACATATTTAAAAAATATGATATAATATATAAATATATTTCAAGATCAATTTAGTGATTTAGTCTTCATTATAACATATTTTTAAAAATATTCAATTACAATTTAAAATCATTTAATAATTGATTGCAAATAAAGATGTATATGAATTGGATCATTGAGTTCCATGTTAGGCTTTTCATTTATAATTGCGTGAAATATATGGCTCAAATTTGAGTGTGATTCATTTAATTTCTAAGAAATTCGGTTAGATTTGAAAGCTTGATTATTTTTATTTTTATTATTATTTTAAATAAAAAATATTTTTTTATAAAAAATATATATTTAAAAATATAATAGAGTATTTAAATACATAAAATATTTAATTATATTAAATTAATTTTTTTTGTATTTAAAATAGTTAAATATAATTATTTTTATAATATATAATTATATTATTAAAAATAAATTTATATAATTATGTTAAGTCGGACTGACCTATTTCTTATTATTATAATTCGAACTCAGCCTATATATTAATCAAATCATATAAAAAAAATCAATAAACATTCAAATCATAAAAAAATATTCAAATTTTATATTTTTTCAAATCAAATTTTTTAGGTTGAGCGATCCACAATCTAATTACAAATAACAATCTCTTTAGTTCAAAGTTACTCGAAGTAACTTTGTTTTAATAAAAAGTATAAAACCATTGACAGTATGATTTATATTTATATTAGTCTCACTTTTTAGCTTGTCAACTTGTTCCAACGATTATACCACAAGCTACAAAGACTCTCCTCACACTTCTTTTTTATTATCGTTTTTAATAATTTACTATTAACAAGATTTTTTTTTACTTGTGCAATGTAGTTTATTTATTTTTGTCATTTAAAATAAATATACAAACGTGAAAATTGTTAAAATAAGGAGACATGACCTTTTTTTCTAACTTTATTAGGAATTTCAAACAATAAAGAAAAAATTTACTTTATTCATGCTTGGTTTCACATGATTTTACTTGACTCCCTTATCATGAAGTTTTTCATTAAAAATTAGATAAAAAAATTAAATGAGAATAAAATACAAGTGAATGAATTTCAATACTTAAAAATACAAGTGGATTATGAAAATTGATGAAATCATATCGCTGTAAAATCTAATTTTTTTATAATTAATTATAAATCAAATAAATGATTACAAAATAAATTACTGGTTTAACCCTTAAAAGAAATTATTACTTTTAAAATATTATTTTATATTAACAAACTAAAAATTTAAAGAAAATCTAATGTAACACCTATTTTTTAAAGATAAATTTAATGTAAAAATTAGATATTTATGTGCTTATATAATATAAAATAAATTTAAAAAAATTAGTATAATATATATATTACAAGATCAATTTAATGAACACATTTTTAAAAAATAGTTAATTGTATTTTAAAATCATTGAATAATCATTATAGATAATGGTCTCTTCTAAACTAAAAGTTACTCAAAGTAATTTTTTTTATAAAAAATATAAAACCATAGACACTAAGCGGTGTTTGATTCGTGGAATACTTTTAACATTCTCAAAAATATTTTAAAAGAATATTACATTCTCATATTTAGTTTAAGATTTGTTAAAAAAATGTCTGGAAATGTTACATTATCAAAAAAAAATTTAGCCCAACTTTCTTCCAAAATATTCTGATGGGGGAGGTGGGATTCCCATAGGATGGGAATGCTGATACTAAATTAAAAAAATAAAATTATTCTCATATTTAATTTTTTTATTTATCATTTTATCAAATAATTTTTAATTTCAATTGAAAAATATTTATCACTTTATTTTTAAAATATTTTTACCATTAAGAAATATAATAATATTAAATTTTTAATTATAATTTCCTTTCTATTATTGTTCCTAATTTCATTAAAAAAAGATATATTTATATATAAAAATATAAAATAATAATATTTTTATATTACAAAAGATTGTTTTTATATTTTTATAATAATATCTTTAAAAATGGCATATTTATATATAAAAATATAAAATAATAATATTTCTATATTATAGAAGAAACTATAATGTAAAATTTAATATCAATATGAAATATAATTGTAAAAATGATTTTGTTGTGAAAATTTATAATTTTATAAAAATAGAAATATTAAGTCTATTTAATATTGTGATAACAACTTAAATAAATCATGCTCATTTCATTTTAAAAGTTGATCTAACAATAATAATAATAATAATAATAATAATAATAATAATAAAGTGTAAAATATTAAAATATAATACATTAACTAGTAAAATATAATAAAGTGTAAAATATTTATATATATTTTAATAAATTTTTACATATTAAATATTAAAATTTAATTTATTAGGTGTTAAATTTTTTTAATTATTTATGTAATTTTAAATAAAAATATGATTTACTATATTATATTTTATAATAAAAAAATTGATAAGAGTATTTTTTAAACAATATTAAGATTTTCAAGAATATCAAATATGAACCAAATACAGTAATATAATATACTTAGGAATTTAATAAAATATTCTCAAAAAATTTATAATAAATCAAATATAGAAATATTACATTCTTATTTATTAAATTTTCAAGAATCACGTTTATAAGAATGTACACTTTTCTAAGAATATAAGATTTCGCAAACTACACGACACCTAAGATTTTCACCTATATTGACCTCACTCTTTGTTTGTTCCAACGAGTACACTACAAGATACAAACACTCTCCTCACACTTCTTTCTTACTATCATATTTAATAATTTAATATTAATAAGTATGTATCATTCAAATAAAAATAAATTATGTGTAATTAATTATCTAAAGATATTACTTAAAATAAAATTAATTTTATTTAATGACTTATATTAAATTAATTATTAATAATTAGTTATATTTATAATTAATTATACATATCGAATAAACCCTTAATTTTCACTAATAGTAAAACTTTATTTAGAGATAAATTGAAAAAAATTTTCTAAAATAAAATAATTAAGTTGCATATAAATTTGTTCAATCATCACCTATCAAGTAACCAACAATTTTTTTTTTTACTCATTTGAGGATCCTTAGTATTAGATAGTCATGTTGAATCCCAATTAATTTAAAGTCAAGTTAGGTTGAACTTAATATAAAAATAAAATATTTTTAATGAATTTTTTATTTATTTATAAGGCTTTAACCTAAAATCTTATTTAAAAAGACTAAACTCTTAACTATTTGAATGAATAGTGGTTGCTAACAATAATTATACATTATGCCTCATAGATTGCAAGGATCAAATTTAACTAGAGGGATGCTGGTCTTCTAAAGCTTTAAAGTCACGGATGAGCACTTTAAAAAATAAATTGTTGATAAAAAAAAATTAAGGAAGTGAATAATTATAAAATTTTTTATTTTTATAAAAAATATAATATCTTACTTTAATCTTATAATCTATTCTATATATAGAAAACAGGGGGATTCTACGGCACCCTAGGGGTATTGGAGCCTAGGGTGACGTAGTCCTATTTTGAACGTCCGATTGTCTGGTTACAATCACAGCCATTATTTAAAAAATTCATTTTATAAGATTATGAAAATTTATGTTACAGCATGGAAGATAATGATAATTGTTGGTAAATCCTGTGAAGTCAAATGATTGGGTTCTATCGCATTGCAGAGGAGGCAATGAGATGGCAAATTCAGATAGAACCCTCAAAGCTGTGCAAAATCAAATCGAATGGAGTTTAGGTTTCAAGTGGTGGAAGTGTGTTGGATTACCGTGACCAGGTGAGAGTATCCGATTTCATTGCAAGGATGAGGATTTGAAGGGAATCCAGAAAGGAAGAACTATATCTGGTTCTTCGACACTCTGTATTTTGTTCTTGGTCGCGAAATAAGTGAGTATTGTTCTTCAACGATGAATTCTTTGGGATTTTAACTTTTCAACCTTCTCTGAGTTCTTCACTTTGTCTTTCACCTTCATCTCCACATCCTTCTTCAAATCACCTTGGCTTCCATTTCTAGGTTTTTTGAAATCAATTGCAACACCAATGTGCAACAATTTGCTCGAAGCCAAATTCATAGGATTCCCAACACAGGTTCTTCACTGGGAAACAGGCTTCAATCCGTGAAGAATAAGAATAAGGGAAGCACAATCAAGTTTGGTCACATAAATGACTCAAAATGCTTTTTTCAAAATTCAATCTAAATCGCTACACATTTTTTACACAGACACAACAAGCTATTAGCTACTGATAGGGAAGGGATGTTGGCAAAATAACTTCTACTACTTAGGATGTGATTTGAAGAGATTTATGAAAATAGGATCATTTTTGCAATTTTATCCAAATCTTCTTGACCATTAAAATTTTTTATTTTTCTGCATTATTTAACACGTGATCCAATAATATTTTGCCACATGTTCAGGGTTCCAAACCTAGGCTTCTCCCAAAGACACCATAGCCTTCCCCTAGAAAACAAGCTTTCTCTTTTCCTTTTTATAATAATATTTTCTGCTGACGTGTCGGGCTCTTAAGCTTCCATTTTTTGTTTCCCGCCTAAATTCTCTGCCTTCTCGCAGTGCTTGCCAGCTATCTGCTATTATTAACGGGCCTCTTCTTCCCAAGCAAACGGCCCAGTTTCAAGCACAAATAATAGCCCCACTATCGTCCCCCTATTCTCGCACGGCCCAGGCCCAGGTAGAAAAAATGGCCATGGCAGTGTGCTTCTTCGTCAGAAACGTTGCATCTCTTTGCCCTTTGGGAGTATTTGTTTATATTTCTATATGTATCTATATCTATCTACTAAAATAATTTTTTCTTCTCCTTTTTTTTTATCATTTTTGGGACCAATGTCAATTTTATAGGCAATTTTTCCCCTCCAAAACTTTTCATTCTTCCTTTTCCAATAATACCCCTTTTATAATTACTTTTTTTATTATAATCTTGCTACCTTCTGGGTAAATTTTTATGGACTTTGTTTTAACTCTTGGTGCAATTTTTTGTATCTTTATGTTTTATTTTTTTCTCATTTCATGCCCTTATTTTTATTTTATAAATTTAAATTATATTTTTAACTATTATATTACTTTACATCTCATGTATTGTTTCTCTCTCTATAAATATATACTCAATTGCATGTTTATTTTTTAATTTATTTATTATTTTATAACTCACATATCATTTTTTATTAGATTTATTATTTTTTTTTCATATCCATTTTTATTATTTATAATCTAACTATATATTTTATTTTAACTCTTATAATACTTTATAACTCTTATTATTTCTCTACTTTTTATTAATTTATTTTATTGGATGTTAGCCTTCTTCTCTTTTTTCATGTGAATTATCATTATTTATAATTTAAATATTAATATTATAAATTAATATAGACACCACATTATATATTTAATTTTATTATAAAATATTTTAAGTAATTTAAAATTTTAACGTAGAAAGAACTAATTGAAATAATTAATCACATATATTATTATTTAATAAAAACATTTAAAAATTAAAATTAAAATTATTTATAAATATTTCTTGATATCAATTTTTTAAATACTACATTCCAAATTAAATTTATATTAATTGAGATTTATCAAAACTATAAACTCATATTATTTCACTTTTTTTAGATACTTTGTTATATATATATTTTAAAGTTTCATAATATTATTTATAATTTAAATGCTAATATCATTCATTAGTATAAATATAATATGATAAAAAAAATTATTATAGAATAATTTAGATAAGTTAAAAACCCATTTTAATTGAATTATTTAATCTTATATTCTATAGTTAACTCCTATATTACTTAATATAAAAATTATACACTTTTATTTTTATTTGCTATAATACATATTTTTCTTCTTTAATTTGTTTTCATATTTTCAATTCTGTTATTATAGTTTAGATACTAATATCAATTAATAAAAATTGTATATGCAATATGATATATTTTATTTTTATTTTTAATGAATTAAAATTTTAATTCAATTGAATTATATTATATTTTCTAATTTTAGCTATTATATTACAATATAATTAACTTATTTGTATTTTCTTTACATGTATATTCTATTATATATATATATATATATATATATATATATATATATATATATATATATATATATATATATATATATATTGTAAATATTACTATTGTTTATCACTTAAACCATTATAGATTTAAAATGATAAATTTAAATTTTTTATAAAAATATTTAAAATCAGTTAAAATTTAATAAAATTTTTTAGTTAAAATAATTAATTATATATTCTATTATTTAAGGAAATATTTAAAAAATAAAATAAATTTATTTTTAAAATTTATTCATATATATTATTTTGCAATATCTTAAATTACATAAGATATATTTGAGATTTTTCAAAAATTTAACCACTTACTTATTGTTTCACTTTCTGTTATTATCTTTTTTTTAACTTAAATAATTTATTTTTTAACTTAATTAAATTATATTATATTTTCTAATTTTAACTCTTATATTATTGTATAATTTATCTATTATCCCGCTTGTTTATATATATATATATATATATATATATATATATATATATATATATATATATTCCATTGTAGATTTTTTTGGAATCTGTTACTATTGTTTATTAAATAAATGCTAATATTATAAAATATTATAGATATAAAATGATAAATTTAATTTTTATTAAATTATTTAAAATGATTTTAAAATTTAATAAAAAATTATTTGAAATAATTAATTATATATTTTATTATTTAATAAAATATTTAAAAATTAAAATAAATTTATTTATTTAAAATTTATAAATATATATTACCTAGATATTATTTTGATATATTTCAAATTATATAAAATATAATTCAAATTTTATCCAAACTTTATGACTCATAAATTAATTTATTTAACTATATATTATATATTTAACTTATTAATTACTTAATATTAGAGTTATGTCATCTTTTTTTTATTTGTTCCATTGTATCTTCTTTTCTTTTTTGAATACTATCATGTTATTTGTAATTCATATATTAATATCATTTAAAAGTATAAAATGATATATTTTATTATTTTTATTTTAAATAATTTAAAATTTTAATGTATTTGACTTACTTAGTTACTTATTTTAATTTTAAATTTTAAATTATTATACAGCTCATACGTTAATTTTTTTATTTGTTATTTTGTATTTTTCTATTTTTCATGTCTATTTTTATTATCTATAATTCAAATATTAATATTACTAAATGGTATGTATATATGTATGTGTAGGTGTATATATATATATTTGAATTTATTATAAAAATATTTTAAAAAGCTTAAAATTTTAATTTGAAAAGTACAAATTGAATGAGAAAATTAAATTTTATAATTTTAGATAAAGTTATTTATAAATTAAAGTAAATTTTATTCATTTAAATTTTATCAATATCTTTATTCAATTTTCAAGTACTGTGTTTTAAATTATATATGATTTCTCTCTGTTCTATCACTATTATTATTTCTTTCATCTTCTTAATTGCATACTTTATTTTATATTTTCCTATTCATTACTATTTATTACAATTTAAATATAAATATTACTAAATAATATGAATATAACATAATTTTTTATTATAAAAAATTAATTAAATCAAATTACTTAACTAAATATTATAATTTTTAACTCTTATATTGTATTTCAAAAATTTGTTATTTATATTATATTTCAAAATTTTGAATATATAATTTTACAATAAATACAATAAATTAGATTTATAAATTTTTTATAATTTTTGTTACATATTTATTATTTTTATTCTTAAACTAAAAATAATAAATATTCATGCATCACATGGGCTAAAAAATTAATCTATATCCTATTACTAATCGAGAATTTTTTTGGGGGTGGAGTGCAAAATATTTTTTAGGACACATGTTGAGCTAGTAGAAATTTTTTTCCCACCTAACAATGTTCCATTTTTTTTAAATTTTTTGTTATAATATTTATTTATGATTTAAATATTATTGAATATTATAAATTTAACATTGCATTAAATTTTTAAGATAAAAATGTTTTAAATAATTATTTTTTATTTAATTAGAATAATTTTTAAGCACTGCATATCAAATTAAATATATATCAATTAAGATTTTTTTTCAAAATTTTATACTTCTTCTACACCATTTCATATATTTTTATTTTTTTATTTTCACTTATATTATTTATAATTCAAATATTATTATTAAATAATGTAAATTTAATTTAATTCTTTATTTTTATATGTTTGCCCATCTTATTTGTAACTCATTTTGAATTTTGTATTTTTTTAACTTATAAATTTAGTTGTCGCTGAATTATTTAAGTAGATGTTTAATTTTTTTAATTATTTTACAGCTTACTATTTATTTCTCTTCTTTTTATTTAATCCATTGCATATTTTTTATTTTTTCATATCCACTTTTGTTATTCATAATTTATAAGCTAATCTCACAAATAGGTATACGTATAAAAATGTATATTTTATTTTTATTATTATAAAATTATTTTAAATAAATAATATATATAATTTAATTTAATTATATGTTCTATTTTAATTCTTTTTTATTACTTTGCAACTCACCAATTATTTCTCTTCCTACATTCTAATTTTTTGCTCTTTTGCAATTTGGATGCTAATATCACTAACTATATAAATATAATATTATATTTTTAAATATGTTAAAAAATTAATGTACAAGATATTAATTGAAATAATTAATTACATACTTATTATTTATAAAATATTTAAAAATTAAAATAAATTTATTTTAAAATTTTTGCCAATGAGTTCTTAATTTTAATTTTTGAGTATAATATTTCAAATTAAATGTGCATTAATTAAAATTTTTTAACGCTTTAAAAATATCACAATGCTGTACTTATTTTTATCCATTTTATTGCATATTTTTCCTTTTTTAATATTTACTCATATATATTATCTTATTGCATATTTTTTATATTTATTTATATTAATTATATCTTATACATCAATATTATTGAATAGTTTATATATAGCATAATATATTTTATTTTTATTATAAAAATATTTAAACAAGTACAAGATTTAATTTAATTAGATTTTTTATAATTTTATTTTTTATATTATTTGCTCTATTACCCATTAAATTATGTACATATTATTTTGTAATCTAATTTATTAAATTGTTTTATGTTCACTTATGCTGTTTGCAACTTATATTAAATTATGTATTTTTTTAAGTTATAGATATGAAAGGATATATTTTATTTTTATTATAAAATTATTTTAAATAGGTTGAAAAACTAATTTAATTAAATTATATATTTTATTTTAACTTTTTTTATTACTTTACAACTCATTAATTTTTTCTTTTTCTATTTGTTACGTTTCAATTTTTTTCTCTTTAACAAATCATATCTTATTTATATATCTAAAATAATATTTTTCTTCTCCATTTTATATCATCATTTCTTATTACATGTTAAGCTATTAGGCCTTGTAATGTTTTCATTTCTTGCCTAGGCTGTATGTAATGTTGGTTGCTAACTTGCAACCACTAATAATAGGTTTCTTCTTACCATAAAAAATAAGCCAACTTCTATGAAAATTAATGGCCTAATTTATTAGTTTTATTTTCACGCAAGTTCAATTAAGGAGGAAAAAAATGCTAGCTACAACAATGTTTCTTCCTCTTAAGATAACTACTTTTTTTAGGCAATTAAAGTGTTCTAAATAGATATTCAATCTTAATTTATAATGCTATTAATATGTTAAAATTTTCTCTGTTTAAAGACATTTGCCTCTAATTAAAGAATAGAGGTTGATGTTCGCTCTGCTTCATTTTTATATTTTGAGCTGCTTCTTCAAATGAATGACATCTTCCATTTTAGTTATTTCTTCAAACGATTACAAGATAGATTTTACTAATGAGCTACTACATGGAGTGATAACAAAATGGAAGGGTTTTATTTTTATTACTTCAAGGTATAGGTTTTCCATCTGCAATTGAAAGATGATGAGGGTTTGCATGATTTGTGATTTCCATGCTTTATTTCTAATATTTTGATGGGTAGCTTTTGTATATTGTATTCCATTTTTTTTCTCTCAAAATTTTTACATGTTTGCTTAAAATTTTTATTTTTCATTTCATGATAAGAACCTCAGAGTATTGACGAGTAGGTATGAATAAAATTGAAGCAAAATATGAAATGTCTCTTTGATTGGTCAGTTGGTTTAAAGCATTGAAGATGATTAGGGAAGTTTGAAATTTTCAATTAATTCATTGGTACTTAATTGTCATTTTTTCTTTTTCCCTCCATTTTTATTGTTGATATAATTACATTATATTATATTATTATGAGAAAGTTTTTTAATTATATAGGATGAATTTTTATTTTTATTTAATTTTTATTTTCATTGTTTCAATTATTTCATGACTACCTTTTTCTATTTCGTGTTGTATGAATGCTTAAATTTAATTTGTAAGATAGAGAAGTTGTGATCAGTGAAGTGTGGAAATCCACTTCTATGTATTAACTGCTAATTATGTCTCTATTTTGTCCATTTCATTTAGATTAATATATTGCCCTTTTGACTGCTTTTAGGTGCTAATATGTGTTTGTAAGTATTGTGAGTATATAAAAGTACTAAGGTGCTTATTTTAGAGTGCTTAAGTACATATTGATTTGATAGATATTAATTTGTACTTAGTTCCTGAAAGTTAAGATTAATACATAATGAATTAATGATACAAGTGTTATTTATGAGTTTCATTTTTTAGTTTTTTTTTTACTTCTGTAAGTTTCAAAGTTCCATATTTATTTTGGCCAAGTTGCTCTAACTCAAGTAATGAGTTTTTTATCTATTAGAGTGTGTTATTTCTTCTTCATAGTGTATAGTAGTAAATTAACATTTGTTAAATATGTTTTACTTATAACTTATAATAGATATATTCAATTATAGTACTAGCTAATTTATTAATCCCGTGCATAGCACGGACTCAAAATTAGTATATATAAATATCTTACTTTAATCTTATAATATATATATTGTGCTTTATATAACTCCGACGGTGGCTTAAACATTACTATTACTATTAACAATAAATTTTTATAGCGTAGACTTACAGCCATTCTCTGTTGAAATATTTCACTAATCCTAATAATTTTAGAATAATTGTATTGAATTTTAGATCATCTCCGTTTCAACGCCTAAATTTCTTGTGACAGCAGGCATTATTATGATATATGATATAATGACATATTGTAATATTATTAAATTTAATTATTAATATATTATCATATAATATATTAAATTTAATTTTAAAAATAATAAATTTAATATATAATTAAATTTAATAATATATCAATATATTATTATACGGGTAATCTACGCCTTTCGGTTTTCCGGTTACAGCCTTAGCGCGGAGTATAATACATAAATGAAGCCGTTAATGGGCTTTCAGATTAACTCCATTTGGGCTTTGAGTCTCGTGGAAGTGGCCCCAAAATCAGATCCACAACGACCATATTCTTTAATCACGTGACCAAAAAAATGTTCCATAATCACGTGGCGTACTTTGCTTTGACCCAAGAAAAAAAGAACAGAAAAATAGGCGCCCTTCTTTCTCTGTTCTCTGCCATGGTCGCCTATTCAAAAACCCAAAACCTTAATACTAATTTCCATCTTCTACGCCTTCAGCTTGCGGTCCAGCATTTTCCACGTCTTTCCCGAGAAATCTCAAATGGCCTCAGCACTTGCCCTCAGATTCAGATCCCATCTCCACCGCACTGCCTCCTTCTCCTACTCTTCGTATCAATATTACCACCAATCTCTCATCCGATCCTCGCCTTTAGTCCTATCTTCCCTTTCCGACCTTCGTAGCATTGTAAGGGATTCCTCGCTCACTTTCTCCGGCCACCGATTCCTTTCCTCCATTCGTCGCGTACCTCCCCGGTCTAAGAAGCCTGTAGACATTGGCGCGCGAGCCAGACAGCTCCAAAATCGGCGGCTTTGGACATATGCCTTAACTTTCGGCCTGACCGCCGGCTTCATCGTGATTGTTTTGAACAATTTCCAGGACCAATTGGTATTCTACGTGACCCCAACCGATGCACTCGAAAATTTCTCGGCGAACCCAGCGAAGAGCAAATTTCGATTGGGTGGTTTGGTCCTCGAAGGCAGCGTGGTTCAACCGGCTTCGTCTCCGGAAATGGAATTCGTGGTCACCGACTTGATTACTGATATTTTAGTTCGGTACAAGGTTTCATTACCGGATTTGTTCCGGGAGGGTCACTCGGTGGTGGTGGAAGGATTTGTGAAGCCGTTCACAGAGGAAATTAAGAAGCAGGTTACAGCTAAAAGCGTATCAGGGAAGGTGAGGAGCGGAGAGTATTATTTTGCAGCGACTGAAGTTCTTGCCAAGCACGATGAGAAGTATATGCCCAAAGAAGTTGCTGAAGCAATTGAGAAGAATAAGAAGTTGATCAAGTCTGGCGAGGTAGAAGAGGGAGCTAAGAGCTCGTAAATGGACGGTATCAATCAAATTTGTTTAAAAATGATTATTTATTTATTTATTTATTTTTTGCTGTAAGACACAGCGGGTCTTAATTAAATAGGATCAGATTTTATTGATGATGATGTTTTAGTATAGGAGCATTGATAAACAGGAAATTCGAAAGAGATAGACTTGATTGTTCTGGTAGGCATTCAATTTTGTTTCTGTAATGTAGTGTTCTGGTGATAACTTTGTACACTTACAATAATTATCATTGGACGAATCAAATATGAATAAAGTGACCAAAAGAGTTTTTAAGTGTTTAGAGGATCATGTAAGATCTTTCTCCTTTATCTTGCTATATAAGAATTCATTGGAGAGGTGTGAGTACCAATGTCATGAAATTTTGCAAAATTTTCATAATATATGCCTCATGTATGCCATGGCCGGCTTGCTTTCTCCCCAGGTTCCCAACAGTAATGGTGATTGCGTACTATACCTTTTTTGTACTTATACTTTTTACTTTGTTATGAACAAACCAAGGTAACTTCTCATGATATTTTTGAGAACGGACTCATAACACTCTGAGTGACACTTGCGGTCATCGTTCACTGCATCATTCGTGTCATTCTTCATAGTATAAGGTCTCGTAGGAATTAATTTCGCTTATATGGTCTTCTATACAGTATGCTTACATTAACTTAAGCTTTTATCAGTTTGTCGGCAATTATCGAATTCTATTGTAAAAGCTTTTGGTTTAAAGTTATAGCAGCAAAAAATATCTTTGTTGTGATTCTGAAGGCGAGCTAGTGAGCTCTGTTTAGTGTGGTTTATTCTGAAGCTAATGAATCCCTCCATTTCTAACCTAAAAAAATGTGTTTGTGCTTGAAAGATCTTTTTCTGTTTCTATTATTTAGCAAATGCTCTGTTTGTGTGGTAATTATATTTGGCTCTTTCATATTCTATCTATTTTTGTTGTAAGTCTTAACTCGTGTCCTTTGTATTGCTATGCCAACAATGTGTGATTTGCATATTTCAAATGGTAATGGAGACTCGCCTAAGATAGTGTTGTCTGATGTATATCTGATAATTTCTACCGCAAAAGTTGTTTTTTTAAGGAACCTGCAAGGCTGTAATCCTGAAACTGTTAGTGTTCTCCATAAGGAAGTTACTTTCAATATGCAGACAAAATGGCAAGTGTGTGGTCACTGATCATATTAAGTTGAGTAGCTGAACACTTACATCCGTCGTGCTGTCCTCACGTAATGAAAGGGAACTAAGTTCCGCAATCGCAATAATCTGTGAACTCCACCTCTGTCTCCCTGTGCGAGGGATTGTGGGAATTAAAAGATATTGTAACTCGATGTAGCAACACTTGATTTGATGATATTGATCTATTGGAACTGAACAGGGTGCTTCATATGTTATACACAACTTAGTTTTTTCGTGTATTAATACAACCTACTGAGTCCTTCAACTCATTGCAGCAAATTTAATGGGTTTGGGAGTTAAGAGGGAAGGTGAGGGGAGAGGAGTAAGGAAGGAAGGGAATTAAAGGAGTACAAAATAGCAAGAAGTTTTTAAAAGATAACTTGTGCTCATCAAAATTTGATTTGGGCATAATTATGATTATGGGTGAAGGTAAACATTACTTGTATCAAGAGGCTAGACTGCTGCTGATGGAAGAAATTTTATGATCAATGTTTAAATTGTAGAAAAATATTTCCATGTATAAAAGTGATTCATATCCATCAAAGAAAAATGTAGATGACGTGTTTGTTCTAATATTCATATTTTGCGCTTTTTCGTCTGCTCATTTTGAAGTAATAAGCAAGGGCATAGCTGCAAGCATTTGAGATCATTGCAATTTATGTTAATTTTGGTTTCCATCTTATTTCATCCTATAGTGCATGGAAAGAATTTGGGTGCTAATGATCAGTAGAACGAGGCCAAAGCAATTTAGCTACGGTTTATTTCTTTATTATTTTTAGAAATTATTAAAAAAAAAATAAAAGAAAAATAAAAGATTCTTTTATTTTTCTTCTATTGCAGTTTTGTAATATGTATTTTCAGAATTTGTTTTTAAAATCTATAACTTTAAATGTATAAATTAAAATTTGAAAAATAAAAATAACTCTTAGATTTTTCTTTTGCTCTTTTATTTTTAATAGCAGTTCATAACAAAATGAAATATTATTTTATTTACAATACTAATTATCCTCTGTTCTTTTTTATTTTTAGAATACTTTCTGTTTTTATTTTTTATTTGAAAATAATTTTTTAAAAAAATCTAAAATAATTTGTTAATAGTTTTTGAAAATACATATTCAAACGCATTTATTCTTTGGTTTTCTTTACCAAGCATACGCACCTGTTCTTGACATGTTTGGTTCCATTTCACTAGTCGTAGGAAAATGAACAATGAACAACAACAATTATAATATCTCATTCCACATATACACTCATATACTGACACCCTAACCAATAATTAGGGCCCCCAAAAAAAAAAAAAAGAATTAAGGCATCAGCAACCAAGACCATCAACCCGTCGCCTCCAATTACAATAAAAAATCGAATGATGAGCAGATAGGAAAACAGAACATGCTAAATAGTTTTGAACACAGCATCGTCCCAGACCCAGGGATCTTGAATCAGTGCAATTTTAATGCAAGAGAAGGGCAACGAGAGAGAAAAGCAGCGAAGAGCAAACAAATGCTGCTGAATATGTCACCACAAATCCATCTCCGGCATCCATTGTCGGAGCTGGTGCCGGTGCCCCGACGAACTCGCTACCTTGCGCTCTCACCCCAGCTGCTAACATGAGCCCCATAATGAACACCATCAAGAACCCTGCTTTGCCCATGCTAATGTGCGCCATTTTTTCTCAGACACAGAGAGGAATGAGCACAAACGATAAGGAGAGAGGATTGATGGATACTTGGCTTTGAGAATGTAAAATGGATGTTATGTCGAAGACAAGAAGGGTCCCCAATTTATAGAGTCTCCATAATTCTAAATAAAATGATTAGAGTCTTAATTTAGTGATAGCAATGGAGTTTAAAATAGCTTTAGACTGCAACGTCTCTCTGCTTAAAAGGCTGGAGCGGGACCCATGTGCATAGGGGACCGTTCATGGCCTTCTTTTCTAGCTCCGGCTGTGGGCCTCTTTAACGGCTACGATGGGTTATGCTCTGGTGTTACATATGATCCTCTGGTTGAACATCTAAATATATGAACCGTTGATTGCAAAGGTTCGGAAAGATCCAACGGTGGAAAAATTAGAAATCACGAGGGTACATATACCCCTTTAAACATTTTTGTGTCCGAACGCTCCCTAATTTTTAAATTTTGAGCAACGTTGGTGCCACATATGTCAGCATTATGACAGAAACCGTGGGGCCTTCCTCGGCAGTGATACCAATTACACGAGGATAAAAACACACATTGCGTCATTCATAAAAACTTCATGTAATTTGGAAAGTGTCAATTTAACGATTAAATTGTGTAATTGGTGCAAATTACTTCCTTTTTTTAACTTCCATCTAAATCACTAATAATATGAATATACGTATCACATGACTTCATTTAATATAACACTTAATGGAACCATTAAGCAGTAAATTAGTATAAAACTGGATAGAGCTTAAAAATATCAAATTTATGACAAAGAATTTTAATATAAAACTTAAGGGAATCTATTCGAAATTTGATCTCAATTAATTTGATTTACGCCCAAATTAGTGCTTAAAAATATCAAATGTATGACAGAATTTAAAAGATCCATTAAGCATCAAATCTGGTCAAATCATTCAGATTCGTTATTCCAGAGAATAGTGTTAATGGAAGTTATGACTTGAAGCTTTTCTAGATAGAGGCTCAACATAATCATTAAATAATTCAATTGTCAATGTGTGAAAAGATTCAAAAACAAAATCACAAACAAATCCGCCCTTAATTAAAATTTTGAAAAATCTTGCATTACAACAAAGAATTTTTAAAAGAAATTGCTTTTTTATTGAAGATTCCTGCATATCTATATTCTTTAAAATATATATTAGCTATGTTGTTATCTACCTCCTATTATTATAAGTATTATTCTCATAATTCAGTACATATTAATTTATTATTCCATCTTGATTAATACTATATTACAGTGAATCATATCTGTATAATTAATTTATTTTTAATAAATATTGTGCTATGTTGATTCAAACTCGCACAATTGAAGCAAGAGATTGAATTTTTTTATTACTTTCTCAATTTATTTGTCATTTTTTCCTTATAATTTTTAGAAATTAATCATAAATTTGAAATCCCTTACTATATCTTCTAAATTATTTTAAAAATTGTGCAATCAATTCTTGCAAGAAACCAAGTTTTCAAATTTTGAATTTCATATTTATCACTCTATATTATTACTAATTTGTGAACAAGATTTTCAATGGTGAGCAAAAAGAAATGGTGATAGAGCTCTGTATTACCTTTTTTTTTTCTCTTTTGCAGATATAGAATTGTTTAGTATAGGAAATTAACATAATTGAGGTTTGTCTCAAGTGAAAAATTTTTCATTCTAATTTTGTCAAAATCGACACTTTTCCTTTTTAATGCTTTTCACTTTTGATACATGTATTGTAAATGATGTTTTTATATGACTTTTTTTGTTACTTTTTGTTTTGTATAATTTATCTTAGATGAATGATAAATTTCTTAATTTTTTATTTTATGATTTTTTCATTAGAATTTAAAATTTATAACTTTACCCTTTTCTTTATCCTTTACCTTCTTTCTATCTTTCCTTTTTTTTTCATTTAGAACTTAATATATTTGCAATTTACAATAATTATTTTCTTGATCTCTCATTCCATTAAAACATCACTTCTTCCACAATTTATTCTTTCTTCATCACTCAGGTCACTATAATTCTTCGTCTTCTTGTTTTTCTATATATTCAATTTTTTATTTAATTTTAAACTTTATTTTGCTTAATTGGCTTTCCTTTTTTTCACAAGTTTGTGCAACAATTTCTCTGAAAATCAGATGATGGATTTTTACTACTTTATTAAAAAAATTTCCACTTTAGCTATTAAAGCATCAAAATATTTTTCATAAGATAAAAATCAAAGTATTAATTTTCTTCAAAAATAGAAAATTTTTAACTTTTGGAATCTTATTTTTATAATTTTTTATTGTTGATAATTTTTATAATGATATAAATCAAGATTTTTTCTTTTTAAAATGGAAAGGGAAGTTTTTATTCTTTATTAAGGATTAAGGATTTTATTCTAATTACACTTAATGTATACAAGCCAGTTATACACAATATCAAGTTTTCATTCTTTATTAAGAATTTTGTTTTGATTATTCATATTTAACTTTGGCACATAATATCAAATTTTATTATTATTTAAAGCAACTTAATGATTTGGGATTTACAAAACACCTGCATTGAAAATTAGCAGCAGAACCACATATAATTTGGTGTGGGCATGTGCTCCTATTAAACTTTTTAAAATCTTACACGCTATTATATATACAATCTAAAATGGTCTTATTGAGTTTGAAGTTTTACCCTCACTAAAATATTGAAACTCACATTAATTATTTATTCTAATATTTTTTTAGATTTGATTATATCCTTTTTAATTCCTTTATATTATTATGATAATTAAAAATAACTAAAATAATAAATATAATAAAAATATTCAAAATTAATGGAATTTAATAAACTTAATTGTGTGAATTTTTATTCTTTCTAAATAAAAATTGAGAAACCCTAACAATACTATACCCTTTATTTTACATGTAAGTACAACAATGATGGAAAAATATTATTTTAACAAATATTGTGAAAGATCGAGTAATAATTACACGATAATTTTAAAATATGAATTTACATCTAAGATAATTGTATAATGTAACTATATATTTTTAATTATAATGCTTATAATTTTATATGTATTATAATTTAAATTTATATATTAATTAAAATAATATATAATTATTTTTTATTTTTAATTATATATTTTTGGGCTCCACTGACTTTCAAGTCTTGGATTCACCACAATTGAAAATTTACTTTAGTTGAGGTTTAAATTATATTACATTTTATTTATTTTTTAATATTCTTATTATTGATTTTTTTCTTTATAGGATTTTTTATATAATAGTAAAATGTTGTATCATTCCAATAGCTTCGTGAATTGCTGTAATATATTCTACATCTTTCTCTCTTATTGGAAGCCATCTCTTTAAGACCCATTTCCTCATTACAATATTTCTCTCTTGATGTAGGACAAATGAGGGTTTTTAAAAAAATATTTATGATTTCTAATGTTATTTAATTCCATGTGCATGTGTTAATTTGTAATTTGCAATAATATTTATATAGTCAATCCTTCCAAATGTTATAATTAGAGGTATACATGTCGCCCGACCCGATGAGCTCTGCTAAAAAAATAGAGTATTTGAACTCTTTTTTTTAGCCCAATAGGCCTGATGGAATTTTTTTTATGGCCCGATTACTAATTGGGTCGGGCTCGGGCCAAGGCAAAAAAGCCCGATAGGTCCGGCCCGATTATAATAATTTATTTTTAATAATATAATTATATATTAAAAAATATAATTATATTTAATTATTTTTAATATAAAAATATTAATTTAACATATTAAATATTTTATATATTTAAATATCATATTATCTCTTTAAATATATATATTTTTTATTTTAAAATTTTTTTTATTAAAAATAAAAAAAAATTATGTTTCGGGCTTTCGGGCCTTTTAATTAAAAATTCAGGCCGGGTCGGGCTAAATTTTTTTAAAACATAAATGGGCCGGGCCGGGTTCGGGTCTTCAATTTTTATGATTTAGCTCGGATGGCCCGACCTGAAACTCACTCGGCCTGACCCATGTACACCTTTAGTTATAATAAGTGAGTTGTAAATATGGAATATTATTGGTAATGTTTATACAATCAAGCCAAACAATAAACAGGAATAAAGCATCAAATAAGTTTTATAATAATTAATACATATGCTAATAATTGAGAATTAATATTCAAGTTTAACTTAAATTAAATCTCATGCTAAGAAAATGCCCACATTAATATATATCCAAGGTTAATTGACATTTGTTTTAGTTTATTTTGCTACTTGGTTAGAAAACAAAGATACCATTATTGGTATTTTATTATTCAAGTTTATAATTTTGGTTTAACTTTGATACTTGAACAAGAATTCAATAAAAAAAATTAAAAATGTATTTTGCTTTAATACAAAATATAACGATTGCAATTACAATATATTAGAAAATAATTGTCTATTATTATTTTTCTTATTCATGACATAAACAAAGTTACAAAAGGAAAATATAACATATCAAATTTATTTAATCCAATTAATATTTCTTCAAATGTATGGAATAAATTAAACATATTCTTATAATGATTCATAATTTTATTATTATATGAAAAGCCTATCAAATCACAATTTAAATGATTTGGTAAACAACAAATTAGTATCAAAAGGTATTTTATATCAATTGAATATTAATGTAAAAAATTTCACCCTAAATTAATATTGAAACTTTTTTTAGATTGACTTAATATTGAAAAATCTAGTAAATATCAAATCAACATGTTTAAAATTGATTAAAAAAATCTACCAATATTAATTTTATGTCTACCAAATCTTTTAGATAATGATTTTGTAAATTTCTCTTACTATATGTTTTTATATAATCAAAACCTATGCATTGAACAACCTAAAAACTACTATTATCATTATAATTTTTTAAAATTATGTGAAATCAAATAAAAATCAAAGATGCGGTAAGGAGGATTATAAAATACATGTGGAGTGTCCTTAAGTTCAACCTTGACTTAATAGCCTTGTTAGGTCAATGAATAAATTGAATTTTAGAATATTGGCAACAACATAAAGGATGCTACAAATTACTAAAATTCATATTCATGAAACACTATTAAATCACTGATAAGTAAATTTATAAATTTAAAACAATAGAAGAAACTTAAATTTACAAAATAGAAATAATCGAAAAGGTGAAAAACTTAAATTTACAAAATAGAAATAACTGGAAAGGTAAAAAAATTACCTTTTCAAGGATGATGCTATTTTGTGGGATGGTTGGATGTTCTCAATAGAGATTGATGTGATGAAAAGAATGATTCTGACTAGTGGGTTATTGTTTCAAATGTCAATGAAAAGCTAGTAAGATAGAAGATTGAGATGGATGAAGATAAGCTTTGCTAGGTTGAGGTAAAAATAGAGAATGACATGAGAAAGAATGCTATCCTTGTGTGCTTTACTCCACAAAATGCAAAAATATTTAAGGTTATAAAAGAAACAACATTGTTTTATCCATAAATTTGGTCAATTTAGCTTTCATCAATTAAAGGTATACTTATCCACATATTATTAACAAATTAACTTACCTTATTGTCTGGGCTAAATGTTGGGAAAAATTATCAAAGTAACATGCAGTAAAAAATTAAATTATTTATTTGAATTGACTTTTCTCACATGTACAATAAAATATATCATAAAAAAATATTATAAGAAAAATAAATCAAAAGATTAAAAATTTTTAATGTAGAAAACCCACCAATTTGAGAGTAAAAACTACGGGACTTAGTTTAGTAAAAATCCATTAATAAAATAATGGATAAAATATCTTTTCAGAAATTCTAAGAAACAATTAATATAAAACTTTTTACTAAAATAAGTAGAATTTTCAACAAAATTAACACAATAGTTAACACCAGTTACTATGTAAAACCAACTAGTTAAGAAGAAGAAAATTAATAGAAAAATATACACAATACTATCTAAATTACCAGAAATAATATACCCAAATTTGATGAAAATCTGGATAAGTATAGTGATACATCTTCTAGCATAATTTACTAAAAATCGTAACTTTTTATGTGCCATTCCAAGAGCAAAACAAAGGAATTTCTTAATGCATATTGTTCAAGGTTTCAAAACTTTTTTCAATTTCACTCACACACAGTCTAAGATATTTCTCTTTCTTTGGGATCCTCATGTGAAGGAAAAAATTGCTTTTGCTTTTTTTTTTATGTTGTTTATTCACACCAAAGTTACAACATACACACACACACACACATACAAATATATACATACACACACACACACACACACACATACACACACACACACACACACTTGGAATCCTAATAAAACATGGAATTCTAGTTTTCCATATGTTGTACAAAGCCTTTAAAAGGCTTTTTGACTTAAAGCCAAATTTGGCTTTTAAAGCCCAAATAGAACTTATTACAAAATAGCCTTATACGTCTTTTTTTTTAATCTTTTATATTTTTTTATGTTATACAAAATAATAAATATAAAGAAATTATGATCCATTTAGAAGGAACCTACTACCAATAAGTCTCTCCTTCTAACCAAATAAGGAACACCACCATTCTAGTTATTAAGTAACATGTTTCAAGCTTTTTCCTTAATAAAACTTTAGTCAATATATTAACACCATTATCATTTATATGAATTTTCTTAAGTTTCAACAATTTATTACTTAAGTTTCAACAATTTATTACTCAAAACATCATATATCCAATAATAAAGAACATTAATATGTTTCGACATTGCATAGAAAGAAAATTTTTTACTAAGGTTATTTTACTTTGATTATTACAAAACAAGATACAACGATCTTGCTTAAATCCAAGTTCTTGTCATCCATATCAATTTTTTACATGCTTTGATTATTGCAATAAGTTTTGCCTCTATTGTTGAAAAGTAATATGTTTTTGCAATTTGGATTGTTATGACATAGCTTCCCTCGTAAACTTGATCAAACAACTAGAAGTAAACTTATGAGAATTAATATTTCCAACTAAACCTAGATTTAAGAGAAAACAACATACTATATCAATGACATGAGTAATGTCGGGATAACATATATTAAACTTCCAACTACTAAGGTATAAGGAATTCTTTCCATATCTTGCTGTTCCTTATTTGTAATTAGACATTGCTTGACATTTAATTTAAAATGAGTAGTAAGAGAACTTGAAATAACTTTGACATTTTTCATACCAAACTTCTAAAGTACCTTTTTAATGTATTTCTCTTGTGATAAATAGAGCTTCTTTATACCTCTGTCTTAAATAATCATTATGCCTAAAATTTATTTTACATGACCTATATCTTTCATGGCAAAAAGTTTACTCAATTATTTTTTTAGTTTAGCAATTCTCACAACATTCTTACCAAAAATTAGAATATCATCACTATAGAGTAAAATAATGATAAAATTATTATCAGAGAATTTTGAAATAAATACATAATAATCAAGATTGTCTTTTGTTAACCTTACTCTCCTATAACTGACTCAAACTTGTACCATTATTTAGGAGCCTACTTTAACTCATAAAGACTCTTCCTTGATTTGTACACATAACTTTCTTTTCCTTTTTCATTTCGAAACCCTTTAGTTGCATCATATAAATCTTTTCTTCTGAATCACCATAAAAAATTATTTTTCACATCCATCTGCTCAATTTCCAGATTAAGACTAGCTACTAAGTTAAGCACTATATGAATGGAAGATATTTTTACAATAGGAGAGATTTTTTTACTAAAGTTAATTCCTTTTCTCTAACCAAATCCCTTTATAACTAATCTGACTTTATATCGAGGCTTAGGGTTATTTTCTTTATTCTTTATTCTTTATTTTACATACCTATTTGTTCTTTAAAACTTTCATACTTTTAAATCATTTTATTAACTTATAGGTGTGATTTTCTTGCAAAGATTTCATTTCATCTTGCACAGTTTCAATCTACTCACTTTTATGTTTATCTTTCATGGTCTCATCATAAAATTCTAGCTTTCCCTTATCAGTTAAAAGAACAAATTCATTTTCAATATACCTTGTAGAAGGTTGTTTGATTCTGGTGAATCTTTTAAGTATAGTAATTGGAGATTCTGTTATTGGTTGTTCATCATATATATTTTGTGCAGGGTTATTTATATTAACTGCATCATTCTCAAAATTTTAAGCTTTAACTTTATCTTGCTCCTTTTTTGGATAAACTATATCTAAGTTAGGTGATGGTTCACTATGTTGAGGTACTTCCACTTCTTCTTTACTAATGTCTTTCAATTTTTGATCGTCCATAGATATAGCATCTTTACTTTTAATTAACTTTTTTTCAATAGGATCATAGAATTTGTATCTAAATATATCTTCACTATAACTAAAAAATATGCATTGCTTTGTCTTCATATCAAGCTTGGATCTCTTATTTTTAGGAATATGCATAATTGCTTTACATCTAAAAACCTCGTAAATGATTATAAAAAATATTCTTACCTAACCAAACCTTTTTTAGCACTTTAAACTACAAAGGAACACAGAGAGTGGTTAAAACCATACATAACTATATTCAAAACTTCAGCCCAAAAAGTTTTTAGTAGTTTAGCATGTGAAAACAAACACCTAACTTTTTCACCTAATGTTTTGTTCATCCCTTCAGCTAGACCATTCAATTGAATAGTCTTTGGTAGTGTTTTCTGATGTCTAATACCTCGTTCTTTATAATAAGCATCAAAAGGCCCTAAATATTCATTTTTATTATCAATGCACATACATTTCAACTTCTTCTCTATTTCTGCTTCAACTAAAGCATAAAATTATTTAAATACCCTAAAGACTTGATCTTTTGTTTTTAATGTGTACACTCATATCTTTAAGTGATCATTAATAAATGTAACAAAATAAAGAGAACCACCAAGTGGCCTTGTGTTTATAAGATCATACACATTAGAATGCACCAATTCAAGTATCTTTAATTTTTTGAAAGGTGGATGACTTTTAAAAATTACTTTGTTCTATTTTTCAATTAAACAATGATTACACCTTTATAAATATGAAATCTACACTCCGCATAATATATCTTTTTTAACCAAAACAATAATTTCCTTTTCACTCATGTGACATAACCATGCCATAACTCAGTCTCATTACTTGAATTTACAAAATTAACAACATTTTAGATAATTTTTCTTGAGTCAAGAAAAGTATAGAATATCTTGAGCTTTGTGCCATAACCATAGAACCTTTGGTAAGTTTTCACTAGTCAAGTGAGAAGAAATTATTATAACCTTCATCATAAAGTTTACAGATAGAAAGTAGATTCAATTGAATGTTCGTAACATGTTTTACATGCTTAATGATTAATCTAGTTCTATTAAATATTTTCAAATTGATATCTCCAATGCCAACACACTTTATTATACCCTCATGAGCCAAACTTACATCTTCAAAATCACCAGAAATGTAAAATGAAAAAAAATGTCCCTTTTATATATAACATAGGTAGAAGTACCATTATTCATTACTTAACTAGTTTTATTCTTTACAAGGTTAACAACATCATCTTCATAAATTAAAACAAATTGATTAACTATTGTATTAGCCTAATTTTCATTACCTTCGTCTTATTTACCTTTCTCTTTTTCTATATGATTTTTATTTTTATTGTCTTTTTTCAATTTTTAGCAATATTTCTTGATATGTCTCTTTTCGTTATAATAATAACACTTAATATTTTTGAATCTTTTCCTAGATTTGCTCTTATTCTAATATTTGTTTCTTGAACTTTGACTTTTACTTCTCTTCTAAGACTCAACAACAATGACATTTAGTTGTGAAAAATAATCCTATAATTTCTTTCTTAACTCTTCATTTAAGATGTCATTTTTAACAATTTCAATTGTTATTATGCTATTTAAGGTAGAATTAAATATGAATATTTTGAATGTCTCCTATGAATCTAGTAAAGAACTAAGAAGCATCAAACCCTGAACGACATCTTTAGATTTAATACACATAACATAAAGATGATTAATAATTCCTTAATACTTATTCAAATGATCTATCATTAGAATACCATTTTGATATTTTTATGCTTATCATTTATTTTATTAAGAATATTTTATTATTCTTGAATTTTCAAGTTATAACTTTTCAAGTTTAATCCATATGTGCGAGTACGTGTCTCCTCTTTAATATGATTCCATACATTCTTTTCTATCCATTGTTTGATATATCCATAAACCTACTTGTATTCTAAATCTGATTTATTTTCAAGTTTTTTAGTAGTAAATACAAGTAAATAGTAATTTTTTTATATAAAGCAAATTTTCTATATTCTTTTCCAAAGAGCATAATTTTCACTATTCAAAAATACCATTTTACTTATATTAACCTCTATGTTCACACAAGTAGAATGTACTAAAGTTTAACCTTTGATTCCATTTGTTAGGAAAAATTACCAAAGTAAAATGTGCAAAAAAATAAATTATTCACTCGGATTGACTTTTCTCATATGTACAATAAAATATATCACTAAAAAATATTACAAAGAAATAAATCAAAAGATAAAAAAATTTTAATATGAAAGATCCTTTATTGTGAGGGTAAAAATAATAGGACCTAATCCAATAAAAAATTCACTAATAAAATAATGGATACAATGCCTTACCACAAAATTTAAGGAACAACTAGTATAAAATTTTTCACCAAAATAGGTAGAATTTCTCAACAAAATTAACATAATAATTAATACCAATTATTGTGTAAAACTAGCCAGCAAAAAAGAAGAAAATTGGTAAAAAAATATGTACTATACTACTTAGATTATGAGAAATAATATATCTAAATTTGATAAGAACCTAAGTAAATAAAATGATACATCTTCTAGCATGATATAGCAAAAATTGCAACTTTTTCTCCATTGTTCTGAGAGTAAAACAAATGAATTTCTCAACATATGTCATTTAAGGTTTTAAAACCTTTTTCAATTTCACTCACACACAGTCCAAGATATTTCTCTCTCTTTGGGATCCTCACATAAAACAAAAAAATGCTTCTACTTTTTTATGTTGTTTATTCACACCAAACCTACTACACACACACACACACACACACACACACATAGAATCCTAATGAAACATAGAATTCTAGTTTTCCATATACCATACAAAGCCTTTAAAAGGCTTTCTTACTCAAAGCTAAATTTGGCTCCTAAAGCTCAAATAAGATTTGTTACAAAACAGCCCCACACACCTTTTTCTCTTTTTTTTTAATCTTTTATATTTTTTGTCCTTTATACAAAATAATAACTATAAAGAAATTATAGGCCTATCTTAGGAAGAACCCATTACTAACACTAAATCCAACTATTTTTGTTAGATCACCCTTATTCGCCTACCTAATTTTAATTTTAAGAAGTCAAGTTTCATCAGTTGGGTAAAAATTGCCCAATTTTAGTGCATATGTTAGACACAATATAAGAATAATGTAAAAAAAAATGACAAATCACTTTTTATCTAAATGTAATTTTATCTAATTTTATTTAACCTATATTTTTAAGTATCAAAATTTCTTTGCTTGTATTTTTTATCATTAACATTTTTGCACTTCAATAATTTGTTGTCCAATTTTTAATAAAAAAAATACAAAATGTACATTACATGATTTTTGTTCTTCTTAAACCTAATTTTAATCTTATTTTCAAAATTAATTTCAACTAAAAAAATTCCTAACCTTGATTTGAAATCTTTTTAAGCAAGCCTTTGTGATTGTATAATAATAGCTATGATGAAGACATATTGTTGTACTCAATTGCTAGAAAGGTTATGTCCATCATGCTCAATTATATCAAAATCTGATTCATATTGAAGTTTGCTTGAGGTTAGTGTCTTTAAACTTTTAAAATAAATAATTATTTAATTGTAAATGATATCAATTTATTTATTATTATATTTATATTTTAATATAAAAAATTAAAGATGACAAACAATCGAGTTAGGTTGATTAAGGCAACTTAACCAAATTAACTGAGCTAATTTGAGTTGGTTATTTTCAAGCTTGATTTTGATTAAATTTCAAAGCTTATTTGAGAATAACTGATCTTAATGATTTGATTTATGTGATAGTGAGTAACCTGACCATTGTATTTGACAATAAATAGGAGCCAATTTTACTCCTTTTATTTACTTATATTGCCTAGATTTATAACCTTATTTAGAACTTGAAGTGATAGAAATTTAGAAACAAAAACAAGAAAACCTATTGGGGTCAAGCTCAGCACCAACAAGCTCTAACATAAGTGTTTTCGTAACCATCTTTAAAACCTTATTCACAACATTTGAAAGAAGGTCACTATATGTTTGCATTATGGTTGTGGTGGCTTTAATCTTAACACCAGTTTGTAGCACTAGTAGTTTTTATAATAGCTTTTGTGACTTTATGAAAGGATGCAAAAAGGAAAAAAAAAACCCTAATTCTCTCCATTTTTCTCATTAATGGTTTCAAGAACAACAAACTTGCAATTCTCCTATGGATGAAACTAATATCTAACCTGCTATTTATATTGATTGATGAGAAGGATGTGGTTTTTTTATTAGTGAACTTGCACTACAGTTGAATTTAAAGTTCAACAAAGTTTGATTTTTTTTTTGTAATCATAGGAATGGTAAAATCATTAAATATACATATATAAGAATCAAGGCTCAAATTTTAAATGAAGCAAAAGGTACAAAGTTTTCAAAGGACATCAAAATGCTATTTGAAGAAAAGGTTCTTGAAAACAAATTTGGAAATTTTTGTTATTAGTTTTTTATCCTAGTAAGTTTTCTTGTTTTTGCTTCGAATTTCTTATTCAGTCAATTATGGATCTATGTAATTAGGATTATTACTACTGACCATAAAAGGGAAATTCACCCAAATAAAGATCCATAACTACTTGATTCTATATATTAGAGGTGTTTAATGGGCTTGATGGATTGGATTATGCTAATGCCCATGTAGGACTAATCCATTTGAACCCAATCCACTAAAGCCCATATTTTAAGTGAATTTATTTTGGCTAGCTTGGTTCGCATTATAAGCTCACCAAACTACTTATTTTACCCTAAAAAAATAGTTAGTCTATAGTTCATGTGAATTTAGCCTTTATGGACCTAGTCCATTTAAACCCACTTATTTATTGGCTTATTTTAGTAAGTCCGATTTACAAAAAAGTTTACAAACCAATCCATAAAGTCCTCAAATTTAAGGCCTGTTCAGCACCCTTACTGCATATAGACCTATCTCTACTTGAATTTTATCGGTTCAAATCAGGCTTTTTTTTATTTACGCAAAATTTGCATCCCTATTAAAAATAGTGGCTTTGCTTGAGTTTTTAAACTATTATTGTTATTTAATATATTGGAATGGTTGACTATGTCTTTGCATTTTTAATTCCTTTATAATTGAACTTGGAAGGCGGATTAAGGTTGTTAATTTCTTTGTAGTTGAATCTTCGAGTTAGAGTACGTAACAAATGCCTAATCCATGTTAATTAGAATGAAAGTGCCAGTAATATTAGAGAAATTACAAAAATTAAATCAAGAGCTCCCAGGTAAAAGCTAGGTTTTAAATTAATGAAAGAAAGAAGGGCACAATGTTGCAAGTTGTTATGGTGCGCTAATTAAAATTAAATGAAAAATGATTTAATGTTGCAAAATAGTAATTTAGTGGAAAACATAAATAGAAAAATTTCAACACTTAAAAATATGAGTGAATAGAGTGAAATAAAAAGATACTCCAAATAAAGAAAGTGTAGATATGAATATAACCTTAAATGCAATTTTGATCTCTTAAAATATAAATTATGTGATTTTAATTTTCTTAAGTATTAATTAGTGCAACTTTGATTCTTTGTTTGATTTTTATTAATTTCTATTAACTCATGTATGATTTTTAAACATTCATTGTATTATTTTTTTAAATAAATCATATTTTTAAGAAATTTTTATTGGCTATTAACTTTCAAAATATTCAATTTTTTACATGTAATTCATTAATTTTTTAAATTTCTTTCATGCTTATATAAAGTCATTTTAGATTAATATGAAAAAACTATTAGGTAAAAATAGTTATGTGAGGTCAAAAATATTGATGAAAATTAAATAATAAAACCACAATTATATCAATTTAATATTTAAGAGATGAAAATAATTTTTTTAAATCAGCAAATCAAAATCACATAATTTATATTTTAGGATATGAAAATTTCATTTAAGCATGAATATAACATAAGTGTTAATATAATAAAATATTATAAATATAGTATACGTATAAAAAAGTCTAATGCGCATCAGATTTTTAAAAATAATAATTAACTATACTTTCTTAGACGTACTAACATAAATGATCAGAACCTTCATCTAATTTTAAAATATAGGAAAATAAAATTATAAGTCGATAGAAAAAATTGTATTTTCAAATATTTGATGCTAAGCCATACTAGATGTAAGTGTGATATTAATACTGATGAAAGATAAAATAAAAGTATCAATTTTCTATGATAAGCATACTAATAATAAATATTATATTTATCTTCCTCTTAAATTTATTTATAATAAATCTTAATGAAGAAACAGTTGTGATTGAATCGAAGATAAAAATATGGATCATAGTGTGGTATAAATTTATAGCTTTTTAGATCTTTGTCCAATCGTTTATAATCATTATTTTTAGAAATAATCTTTAACTTACATTTTTTTTAAGTCAAATGACATAAATTTAAGCCAATTTAAAAAAGAGGTTTCTAGGGTACAAAACTTAATTCGCTGTATCCTGTACAATAATAGTTGGGTTGGTAGATTGTCGTATCTGTCACTGTAATAAAATAAGTAAAAGATGTAAGTCCGTGGTAAAATAAAGTAAACCTATTTTACCCTTTTGCTCTTGAGAATTGTCTTTGTCAATTACAAAAAAGATTAATTCAACGACCAAAGCTTGACAAACATTGCAAAACATCCGATTTGGATGAATAAAACTGATTTGCACTGGCTTTGGGAACAGACCAGAATGGACTTCTGGCAATTCAGCATAATTTGATTCAATGTACTTTGCTATAGTGGGTTTGCTGCTGTCATTTTTTCTTTTCAGGGGCTTTCATTATCATCTAGAATATACACAACCAGCCATCAATAAGACAACCATTTTAGCAAATATAAAATAAGCTTTTTATATGAAAATAAGAAATGTATTTCTCTTCGTCTTAAGTGTGGAACTACCATCATGTGATGACAGCTCAAACCAGAGTCACTGAGTTCTGAAAAAACAAAGCGTAAAAATGAATTGAGGCTAAATTCAACAAGCAAAATGGAAAATGAGATCGAAAAATTTGGAATCTTTTCTGTTTGATTAAATTCTTGGGTAATCACAAACAAGAAATAAACCAATAAACGCTAATTAGTTGCTAAGATGCTCCGAAATGCAACATAGAATACAGATATAGCATTTGAAACAACAAAAGAGAGTTGTTTTAGAAAAAGCGAGGAGATAATACTTCAACCGATAGGATATATATGGCAGTACACAAAGATGACTGAGTTGAAATACCAACATATATACAATATCTAGTCATTATTTTAATTCCTTAGAATACTCAAGTTGGGTTCGCAATAAGGAAGATGAAGGGCTTGCAACGAGGAAGACAAAAAGGTATGATTGAGGACTTTTCTACAGTCGGTAACCCTTTTCTCTTGTATTAAAGGTTGATTTTATAAGTTATTTCATTTGCTTAAAAAAAAAAAACTTCCAATGCTATATTATCATCGAAAATACAGTATTACTTTTATATAAATATAATTTAAATATATTATTTTTCTAACTTAATAATTTAATCTTTTCAAAAATAGTTGATTTCTTATTAAAAATGAATAGTTTTTTATCGTTATTAAATTAATAAAATAATATCTATATTTAAGTAGCATGAGAAATTTTCTCATCATTTGTCTTCTAAGACTCTGCCACATCATTCGTTGTATCTGATACAACACATTTCTCTTTGCCGAAGAAGTCTCCATCGAAAAAAGGTGCATTATAATCAAAACCGATCAATATTACATGTTTCCAGCGATAAAACTTGAGAGATCAAAAAAGTGTTTTCCGAAGATCCATGTTGATATATTTCGCAAGTAGATGCTTCCTTATTTATGTGGAATTCATACATACAATTTAGAGCTATTGAAGTAACGAATGACGTGTACATAAAAATCAATCACATCATTTTAAAAAGTATGAAATCAACGATGTAAATCGTCATATCAGACAGATATGCATAAACACTTTAGACACAAACGTACTTATCTAAGAAAATAATTTAACATGATGTATGGCACATTATATATAAATATAATTGACTCTTCAGTTAAAAAAAAAATCACGGTTTAATTTTGAAAACTCCTTACTGGTTGCAAGGTGAACATAACTTAGTAGTAAATTTTGAAATTCAATTTTATGGCATTTTGTCTAAACATGAGCCATGGCACATTATAATAGGCTAATCCTCTGTATTCAGTAATAGAGTCAAAATTCTACATCAAATATCAAAATTTTTATAAAATATATATAAATTTTAAATTTTTGGAGGGGCTAATATAACTGTCACGTATAAAAAATGACGATATCAAAATTTTTGAGAGGTTAGGACTACTGTTAGCTCCCCTTGATTCTGCCACTGTCCATACTACATATGTTTAAAATCAATTGACATCTTTAGGAATGTTTGATTTGTAAAATATTTTTTATGTAAAATATTTTTTATATTTTTAAAAATATTTTATGGAAATATTATATTTTGAAATAATATAATTCTACCGTTGAATATCATATTAGTGTTTAAACGAGAGAAATTAAAATAAAATAACTCACTCTCCCTCTTCTCCTTTTTCTAATAACAAATAAATCTTTTAATTTTGTCATTCTTTAATCTTTGCTCAACCCAAGTTTACCATTAATCCTAAGATCCTAATTGATATGAACAAGAGTCAGAACTATAATAGAAAATATGCATATCTTTGATGCAGTCAATATTCTAAACGACCTTCCTCACAAATGCCACAAAAATTGCCGCAAACCACCCTTTTTGAATGCAAAGCCATACACGTAAAATCGTCTCATACACTCCAATTGCTAAAATAGCCCCCAACCTCTCTATAAAATGCCCCCAAATGCCACCTTCTTCCTCAGGGCAACAACAACTTCTAATCAATAAGGCAATTCCACTAGATTCAGTGCGATTTCCGGTAATTACACTCATCTTTCGAGTTTTTTTCCCTCACCAGTCAATCACACGCTACTATGGATGTGAAGAAGATTTCCTGCGCTGTGCTCGTGGCTGCCGCCTCCATATCCGCCGTTCTGGCCAATGAGGCTGCAACAGCACCTGCTCCTGGACCCTCCAACGGAGCAGCCATGCCCGTTGTTGGCAGCTTGATTGGAGCTTCAGTGGTGTCCTTCTTTGCCCTTTTCTTGCAGTAAATTAGTTAATTTCTTTGCATGGAAGATTGGAAAGCTTCATGAAAGAGGTGGAGAACCGAAACAAGATCAGTCGAGGAAGGATGACTTATGTGTTATTTATGTTAATTAATTATGGCTCCGTGTTAATTTGACAAAAATTTGTAAGGGAAATGTTGTTGTCCTCCTTACTAATTTTAATGGATATCTTTTCGATCTAAGTATCGGCATTATAATTATAAGTTGCAATTCATATTTTGCAATATTAATTATTCACAATATTAAGTTGTGTATGTTTTGCGACAATAATTTATTGTAACTTCATATATTTATATATTCTTTCTTTTTTTCACAACAATTATTACAGTCACAGTACAACCCAATCATATTGGAACATAAGCAAATTTATCATTCTATCTATTATCAAAATAAAATTTGCACGAATTTCACCTATGTATTAAGTAATTTATTACTCTAGTTATTATAAAAAATAATATTGGATCACAAGTAGTGAAGAAGCACAGCAGTAGGAACCTATCAACTAGTAACCTATCAACTAGTAAAACAAGAAAAGAAAATGGCACATAATAAATAATTGGAAAAAAGAACCTTTATTTGATGTTACCAGTTATGCAGAAACCTTAAAATCTGTATTCATGCTTCCTGCATCTTAAATCACATTTAAGCATGAGCATGTATGATTCAGTTTTTGTTGGCCGAATAAATCTAGGTCATGCAACAACTTCAATAGGTGATGGTTGAGTTGAAGATATGAATGTTATCTGTTTCCGACGATAAAACTTGAAAAGTCAAAAGAGCGCTTTCCGAAGATCCATGTTGATATATTTTGTAGGTTGATGCTTTCTTATTTACCCGGAATTCATATATATAATTGAAGGCTACTAAGATAATGATATGTTTACATAAAAATTAATAACACAGTTTTAAAAAATATGAAATCAACAAGGTAAATTGTCATATATATATATATATATATATATATATATATATATATATATATATATATATATATATATATATATATATATATAATACTAATGTTTTTAAGTCCAATTTGGCTCGACTGATTTAACCGGTTAGACTGTATTACCGGATTGGGTCACATGACAAACTCGGCAGAATAAATGGCCCAACTTAGGCCTATCTAAATCAGGATAAATTCGAAAATTTGATAAAACCCGACCAACCGGTTCGCATGTCGTAACCAAACTACCTTCATATAAAAATATGTACTTATTGCTCCTCAGGAGAATTGAACCAACCACTGCATCCTTAGAGATTATATCCGTCTCCATTGCCACTAAGCTAATTTCGTTCCTTTCAATGATTTAATCAAAGTTTATATATAATATAGACATTTTTATCGGTCTCCATCTTCTTAATATTTATAAATATTACATTGTTATATTATTCACACATCTAAACATAATAAATAATTTTTATATATATTTAACAAAAAAAAATATAATATGATTTAAGTCAAATTCCAAAACTTAAATATTTAATATGCTAATAATCCAAATCCTAAAAAAAATTAAATCGAAATAAAATATTTCAAACCAACAAAGGATGTGAGATCGAATTTTATTGATTATGATTAATAACTAGGATTCGATGATTATAATTAGGATAATAATATTTATAATTTTTTAATTAAACATCTCTATGATAGATGATGATAATTTTATATTTTATTTTTATTTCATAGCATATTTTTTGATGTTACATATAATTATATAAGTATAGATATAAAAATATGTCGAATGATTGAATTACTAATTTAACCTATCAAATCAATTTAACTTTAATTCGGTCATTTTTTTCAAATCAATGACCAAATTAAATTTTAAAACATTGTATGATACAATTACACTTTAGACGTAATCGTGTTGGTCTAAATCTTAAATTTTAAGATGACGAAAATAATTTAAGATGATGTATAGCATATGCATAATAAGTACATGGTAAGCTAAATATACATTTATCTATGTTTAAGTATAATCGACTCCTAAAAAAAATTGAAGAAGAAGCAAATCATCGTTGAGTTTTGTATAACTACTTACAAATTACAAGGTGAACATAACTTAGTAGTAAGTTTTAAAATTCATCTATATGACCTTCTATCTATACATGACTCATGGTACATTGTAGTAGGTCAAGTCCTCTTTGACCATGTTTAATTAAATTTATTAAATTTGATTGGTATTTCCAGCGGTGGAATTAGGACTTAAGGATCAATAGACTAAATTTGTTTTAACACTTTAATAGAGTAAAATTTAAAAATTAATAAGAATATTTTAAATGACATATAATTATTTGTAATATGTCCAAAAAGTTAGTGAGATTTACATCCATGCAAGATTATAGATAAATTCATCAGATATTAAGTTGATGTTTGAACAAAAAGAACTAAAATAAAATAAGTCATTCTCCTTCTTCTCCTCTTTCCAGTGGTAAATATTTTTTTTTTAATTTTGTCATTTTTAATAAGTAATTTATGGCAAGCTTTACCTTATAAGAAGTTAAATATTTTTATTATTGATTTACTTTTTCTCAAATTTTAAAGTAACTGATTCAAAATAAAAAAATATAAATTTTAATACATTAAAAATAATCTAATTATGGAAACACTTAATCTTTTTAAAAAGTGAAACTCATCGTAAAATTACCTTTATCTCATATCTGCTCAACTCAACACTATCATTAATCTTGATATCCTAATTAATATAAATAAGAGTTGACAACTATAATTGCCATTGTCCGTATCTTTGGCCCAATCAATATTTTGAACAACCAACTCACACGAATGCCACAAAATTGCTACACTCCACCTCTTTTCAATAGAGTCATACACTTAAAATATTTTCATACACACCAATTACTAAAATAATCATCAAATTTTCTTTTGGGCAGCAACAATGTCTAATTAATAAAAAGCAGTTCTACTGGTTTCAGTGGGATTTTCGGTGATTCCACTCATCTTTCAAGTTATTTTTCTCATTGATCAATCACATGTCGCCATGGACATGAAGAAGATTTCTTGCACTATCCTTGTGCCACTTCCATGTTTGCCATTCTAGCCAATAAGGCTGCCCCAACACCTGCTCCTAGGCCCTTCAGTGAAGCAGTCATGCCTATTGTTGGAAGCTTGATTGGAGCTTTGGTTATGCCCCTTTTTTGCAATTTAACTAATTAATTTGCATGGGAGATCGAAAAATTTCATGAAAGAGGAGAAGAACTGAATTAAGAACTATCAAGAATGACTTTTGTATTATTTATCTTCATTAATTATGATTCCCAGTTGATTTGGCAAAAATTTTCTAGGGAAATGTTGTTACCCTCGTTATTAATTTTAATGGACTTCTTTTCCATCTAAGTATTGGTATTATAATTTTAAGTTGCAATTCATAATTAGAATATTATTCATAATATTAAATTGTCATGACTTACTTACAGTTGTAACTAGCATTGAATTGTCAAACCTAATTTCACGAGCTAGGGGTAGAGAGTAGTTATACTTAAGGGAGGCCATCGCCCCCTTAAATTTTTAATTTTTCTAAGTATGCATTTGATTTTTTTTGAAAAAAATTATTAAGTGTTCCTTCTAAAATAATAAAATAAATGCATAAGGATATGTTTGAAAATATCACTTTAACAATTAATTAGATAAAATCATATTTAAAATTAAATTTTAATTGTTTGATTAGTTGAAATTAGATATTAAATTAAGCAAAAATTATTATATTCATTTTATAGTTTTTCTTATTTTAATGAAATTTTATTAGACAAATATATTCAACATTATTTTTGTACTTAAGATAATAGATGAATATATAATAAATATAACATCATTAATCTTTTACTTGTTACTATAGAAAATGAGTGGTAAAAAAATTAAAGGAAAAAAAGGAGTAGGAAATAATATTTTCCTTTACTTGTTGCAAAGTAGTTAAATAATACAAGAGAAGAGGAGTAAAAAAAAAGTAGAGTTTACCAAGATATTTCCTTGACACGTATAGGCAAAAAAGGAATGAAAAATTGATTTGTTTTAATTTTGCCTTTGATTCTTCAATTTAAAATTTAATTTGAAGAGTAAAATTATCATTCAATTTATTTAGTTTCATTTTCTCTTGCTTTTCTGTTTAAACATGAAAAGTAAAATCATTTTCTTCTTAATTTTTTCTTGTTCTATCCACATCCAAGTAAAAAAAAAAATCTTTTCTATTTATTTATTTTTCTCATTTTCTTTCCTTTCTTTTTTTCTTCCTTTGCATCTCAGTAAAAGGTAAATCATCTATTGTATAGATTTTTTAAAATGATAATTCAAGATAATTTTGAAATTTAATGAGATTTTAATATTTTTGAAATAAAAGTTTGAAATTATTAATTAAATTAATACTTAAAATAAGAAACTATTCAAATACTATAAATTTAGTACTTGGCATTTAAAATTTAGTATTAAATGCTTTAATATTATTAAATACATATTAAGTTTCATTATATTTTTTTCTTTATGAAAAAAATAAAAATAAATAAAAAATAAAAAAAGAGAGAGATAGCATGAAAATAAAGTTTGGTGTCAATTTTTTATTGTTATTTTTTTTAGTTTAGCTTTTTTTTTATAATTACATGGAAGACATTGGTTTGAGCCTAGTTCAACCCAATTAAAAATATATATGATCCTAAGTCTAGCCTAAAAGTGTGATTAATTTTATTTTTAATATTATTTCGAGTAAAAATTATTTTTTATATAAAAATATACATTTATAGGTAACAAGATATTTTAAAATATTAAATATATAATCATATCAAATTAAGTATATTTGCCCTAAAAATAATTGGTTGCAACTACCTTTTAAATATTTATTTGTATTTATGTAAATAAATTTATATAATTAAATTAGACTAATTTGGTTCTTATAAGTATGACTCAAGTCTGACATGAATATTAATTGGGTAATGTTTGACTCAAATATTAATCAAGCCATAAAAAGAAAACCCAATTAATATTCAAGCCTTAAAATATGAACATAAATCATATATTTTACTTGGTCAGGCCTGTTGGGCAAGTGAATCACCAAACTTATGAACAAGTTTAGTTATTTCTAATGCTAAAGAGAAGCTGGTAGGATAAAAGATTGAGAAAAGTGAAGATGAGGGAGATGACTATGATGCATTACTAATACAGTGGTACACTGGTGCTCTACTAGATCTAACCATTGATATGTTATCATATATTGTATTAGATTTAACTTTAAAAAAAAGTAAACTTAATGTATAGTTAAATTTGGTGATGCATCAATACATCACTACATTAATGATATATCATAATCTCTCTTAAAGATGAGCTATGATAGGGTTAGGCTTTAGAGGAAAAATAAAAAATTAAAAGAGGGAAGAAAGCTTTCCTTGCATGTTGTACTCCACAAAACATAAAGATGTTTAAGGCCATAAAAATGATGTCATCATGCCTTTAATTTTAGTCACTTTGGTTTTAATTAGTTATGGGTAAGGCTATGCATTTTTTACCCATCCGAGTAAAATCAATTGACCTAAACTAAAAGTTTATGGTTGATGGAGAGTTGGATGCTGAAGACGGTTGATAATGAGTAGAAAATAAAGAAGTTTATCAATTTTCGATTGAGATTGGGAATGCAAACCTTAATCATGTAGAATCGAAATTGACCAATAGGTTAGGAAAACATTGTCATTTTACACTTAGGGCTATTGAAATCTAATGGGCCTTTTCATTAATGCAATTTTTTCTTTTCCATTGTATTCAAAAGTTTTGCCCTAAAAAAAATCCTAACAGAGGATTTTGCCTTTATATAATTAATACTTTTTCCTCTATACTTCTTCTGTTACCTCCTTCAAGCATAATCAAAAGTAAAAAAAGGTTTCTTTAGATTGGTTTTTGTATCTTGACAACTTTTATTGATTATCATCCATGGTTAAATGATGAACTCTAATTCTTTCCTTCACACCTCCGCCACACTTAGTCTTTCCTAGATTTTTAAAAGTATGCTCTTTCTATTTTTTCTAACTTAATAGGTGACCTTCAAAATGCATACTTCTCTCTCTTTTTTCTTTCTCTCTATACTTTTTCCCTTCCTCCAAAGACACAATTTGGATTATTTAATTATGACTTTGCTATAACCATACCATTCTTAATCAATTTCTTTAAAGGATGCCTTTGAGTATAAGAATATGGAAAGGATTGATACCAAAAATGCTTTCAAATATACTAGGACTAATTACAATTTTATGTATTAGTTTATTTATTGTGTCCATTTTTGGGCATGCCACTTAAGTGATGCTAATTAACTGAAACCAATTTAACTCATTCAAAATCAATCCTATTCAGTTTAAGTATTTTTTAGGCCAAGTCCAATTGTCTCTCTTGGGCCACTTGCTTTTGCCCACCTAATTTGAGTTTCGGGCCATTAGTTTTCACCTTAAAAGTTAAGAAAATAAGGTTAAATCATTTTTTCATCTTAATGTGATTTTCTCCAATTACATTTAATTCATTTATACTTTAGTTATTAAATTTCATCTACTTATATTTTTTATTACTAACACTTTTTCACCTAAACAATTTGTTATCCAATTTTTAGTAGAAAACATGCACAATATATATGGTTTTTGTTCTCCCCAAATTTGCAAAAATTAAACCTAATTATTATCTTATTTTCAAAAATAATTTCAACTAGAAAAAATTCCTAACCACTATTTGAAATTTTTTGAAGCAAAATCTTTTATGATTGTATAAGAGGAGTTATGATAGAGACCATTACTTGATTAAACCTAACCTCAACTGCTAAGAAAGCTATGTTTGCATTGCTTAATTGAATTAGAACCTCATTCACATTGAAGTCAACTTAAAATTATTCATATTAAATTTGTAGAAGAAATAATTATTTAATTGTGAAGGATATTGACTTGTTCATTATTTTATTTTAAGTATTAAAAATCGTAGCTTTGTTTGAGTTTTTAAAATTGTTATTCTTGTTTACAATATATATTGGAATGATTGATTATAAATCTAGATTTTTTTTATAATTAGAACTTAGAGGTGAGGAACAGAGTTATTAATTTCTTTGTAGTTGAACTTGAGAGTTGGAGAACTAAATAAATGCTTGATCCATTTCAATTAGAAAGGAGGTAACAAAGATAAGAGAAAAAAATTAAATTAGGGCTTTAGGTAAAAGTTAAGGTTTAAACCAAGGAAGAAGAGTAGTACAATATGTTAAGATCAAATTTTATAAAAATATTATTTCAAATTGAATCATATGAAAAGAATAATATTAAACACGAAAAATATTTATTTTTACCTAATGGATCCATTTTAAGATAAAGATGAAATCAAGATTTGTTGCAGGCCATGAATTATTCACAATCAATATTGATAATAAACGTCAATAAGGATTTGTTGTTCATATCAACTCTAGATGAGAACTTAATTAGAAAGAATTTCTAACACTAATGTGGAGTGTTCAAAATTAATCATAAGGTTTAGGAATAACAACCCTTATTTATATTAATAACATTGGTGGATTGAACCACCCATTATTATATTAGTTGAGTTAGATTACCATTAAATTTAAACTATTCAATCAATTTGATATTGGCTAAATCCTTTTATATCTTATTTTATTATTAAATTAATAAGTTCATAATAGAAAATCTAATAATTTTCTACTTGGACCATGTAATTCAATAATAGTGGCCACTTTAATAAGATGTAAAAGAAAATTATGGCATCTTTACATCCATTGGTTTAAATTAAGATCATAAATATTTAGTAATATAAAATATAGTATCTGATAAGGATATCAATTAAATATATATATTGCACACTTACACCTTACTGACCATATACAATATCTAATAAGGATATATATAATAAGTTTGTGCTTAATAAGATTTATATAATAAAAATTATGACAATCATATGCAAATCTTTACACACAGGTCAAAGCATCCTCTAAAGATGTTAAATAAAAATCATAATTCTCAATACAATATTTAAGACAAGGTCTAAATATCTCTATAAATATGTCATAACAAAAATGTGTATAATATATAGCAAGATATGTATATTTCATTTTTGTACATCTTAAAAAAATAATTTACATTATAATACTTTCAGTAACCAAAATATAAAAAAACTTAGTTAATCCCATATTAATTACATGATCATGATATATTTATATTGTTAAGCCTTTGATCAGTAAATCTACAAGTATACCATATGTGGAAATATGTTTAATATATATTATTTGATTGCATACTTTCTCTTGCACAAATTAATACTTTATATAAAAATGCTTCATATGAACAAATTTTTTTATTATTATGAGAGAAGTTTATAGTAGCAGTATTATTACAATAGATGGTCAAGAGTCTTAAAATACTCTCAACAATCTCGAAAATAACTATAAAGCTCCTTAACCACCAGCGGCACAAATGGCTTCATGACATGCGACATATTCTGCTTCTGTAGTGGAGGTTGCTATTAAGGATTACTTAACATTTTTCCATGACATAACTCCTCCTACCATCATAAAGATGTATTCAAATGTAGATTTGTAATCACCTAAACAATCAGTAAAATCTGAATTTGAGAAACCTATAACCATGAGATCTTTCTATCTCCTGTAGGTCAGCATATAATCTTTTGTACCCTGTAGGCACCTCATAACTCTCTTTGTAGTAGTCTAATATTTCTGATGAAGATTACTCAAGTATCTCCCTAGTACACCAATAGCATAAGCTATATCAAGACATGTACATACTAAGCATACATCAAGCTACTGACAACTAATGTATATGAGATATTTTTTATTCTTTTTATTTCAACATCATTTTAAGGACACTAGGACTTAGAGAAAATTTTTCCTTTTGAAATGGGTGTAGAAACTTTAGAACAGCTTAACATATTGAACCTTTTCAGTACTTTCTCAATGTAAGTCTACTGAGACAAATAAAGCAAACCTCAGGATCTATCACAATATATCTCTATCCTCATAATATAAAAGGCATTTCTAAGATCCTTCATATCAAAATATTTGGATAACATTTGCTTTATCTCAATCAGCAGGTTCATGTCATTACTTACAAGAAGAATATCATTCACATATAGCACCAGAATAATAAAACTACCCACACTCATCAACATATAAATACATTGGTCTACTACATTTTCCTTGAATCCAAAAGAAGTCACTACCTCATCAAATTTGAGATATCACTTTCTAGAAGCTTGTTTTAACCCATAAATGAACTTTTTAAGCTGACACATGAGGTGCTCCTTTCCCTTTTCTTAGAAACCATCTAGTTGGTTTATATATACAGTCTTTATTAAATTATTATTCAGGAAAGCTATTTTTACATCCACCTAATGTAGCTCTAAATCAAAATGAGCCACTAAAGCCATGATAACATGAAATGAGTCTTTAGTTGAAACTAGTAAAAAAGTTTCTTTGTAATCTATACCTTCCCTCTAAGTTTAGCCTTTTACTACCAATTTGGCCTTGTACCTATCAACTTCACTTTGAGCACCTTTCTTAATCTTGAAAACCTATTTACATCTGATTAGCTTATAACCTGCAGAAAGCTCCACTAGATCCCACACTTAATTCTTATGGATTGGAGCTAACTCATCCTTCATAGCATTTATCTAATTAGAATAGTTTGAACTAAACAGAGCTTGAGAAAAGGTTGTAAGATTAATATCATCATTAATATCACATTTATACTTTTGCAAATATACAAGATAATTATTAGGAATTACCGATCTATGAACTCTATAAGATCTTCTTAATGGGATTTTTTCATTTACTTTATTTAGCATAACATCTTCTACCATTAGTTGTACTAGATCAACTAATAGAGTAATAGAAGATAATTCACCCAATGTTTATGCCAATGGAACAATTGTTCTATCTTTAGAAAAATTTCATGATGTATGGATTTAGTTTCCACTATGTAACTCATCCTCAAAGAAGATGGCTTAGTCAAATTCAATTACTCTAGTCGAATGAGTTAGACAATAAAATTTGCTTCCCCTCGAGTCGCTGTAGTACCCAATGAAGTATTCACTAATAGTTTTTAAATCAAATTTTCTTATGGATGGAATGTACGACTTTACTTCAACTTTGCAACCTTAAACTTAAAAGTGCCTTAGACTAAGCTTATTCCTATATAATAGTTCGTAAGGGATTTTAGAGATTGATTTACTAGGAACTTGATTTAAAATGTATGCTGTTATTCTCAATGCATCACCCCATAAAAATTCTGGTAACAAAGTATGGGCTAGCATGCATCTTACCATGTCCATAAGAGTTTTATTTCTCCTTTTTGCAATTTTACTCCAGTATATTAGGTATGGTGTAACTTGCTTCAATTCCATAATCTTGTAGGTATCTCGCAAAAAGACTAGGGTTTCTTTCTATTTCATCATACCTACCATAATACTTACCACCTCTATTAGAAGTAACATACTTTATCTAATTCCTTAATTTTAATTTAATTGCCACCTTGAATAACTTGAAGGCTTGTAGCAATTCTAATTTTTCACTGAGCAGCTTTACCCAACTAAATCTAAAGTAATTATCAATAAATGTGATAAAGTATTTATAGCCACCCATACCATTAGGTGTGATAGGCCTATTAATGTTAATGTAGATTAGTTCTAGAATAATTTTCTTTTTATTTCTCTTACCCTTTCTAGCTCTAGTTGTAAGTTTTTCTTTAATACAATCTACACATGTTCCAAAATTCGAGAAGTTTAGTTCACAAAGTACTTCTTCCTTCATAAATATCTGAATTCTTTCTTCAGAGATGTGTCCTAATCGTCTATGCCACAACATTGAGGATCTTTTATCATTTTGACATCTTTACTTACCCACAATAAAGTTTATTGAATTCATGAAATTAAGATCCAAATCAATTTCATATAAATCATCACACATAGAACTAATACTAACAACAGAAGATTTATAAAATAATTCAATTTTTTCATTTCTAAAATAATAAGAGTATCCAACAGAATCTAAAGTAACAACTGAAATTAAATTCTTTTTCATGGAAGGTACATAAACTATATTATTAAGCAAAAGCTCATGTCCAATCTTTAATTTCAACTTCATTAATCTTATATGCTCCACTTTAACTCTATCTTCATTTTCAAATCTCATAATCAGCTTTCCTTCAATTAGTTTCCTTAAATTTGCTAGTGCTTGAAAATAATTAGTCATATCAATAGTTGTACTAGTATTTAACTAGAAAAAGTTTGATGGTATGTCAATAATGTTTGACTTAAAATAGATTAGAGCTAGATGGCTACCTTTCTTTTTCTTTTTAACCTATTTCTTGTATTTAAAATAGTCTTCTTTCTTATGCTTATACTTTTTGCAGAACCTATAGTTACACTTAAATTAAGCTTTATTAGGTTTATAGTGGAGTTGTCCACTAGATTCACTTTTTTCACCTTTCTTCCTTATATGGTTATAGTGTTCCTTATTGTCTTTCTAATTAGACCTTCCACTATGATCTGAATATGAGTCATGAGAGGTATAATTGACTACTTGAGCCTTTCCATTCTTCATGTCTTCCTCTACTTGTGTAACAATTGAAATTAATTTATTAATAGTCTATTCTGATTTTTGAGTATTATAAGATATTTTCAAAATGTCAAATTGAGGCGGAAAAGACTCCAATACATGCTAAGTCAAATAACTTTCTCCTAAATCAACTTGCATAGTTTTCAATTTGTTATAATAATTAACCAATCTTAAAATGTGCTTTCTTAACCCACTAGCACCATCATACACTGATTTTTCAAGCAATGAAAGATATCATCTTTTCTAAGCCTTATCAAACTTCTTATACTTTTTTACGATAGAATCTAGGAATTTTTTTATATTTGTCATTTTGAGAATGCTCTCTTTTATTATTTTGTCCATCATGTATTTCATTACCATCAAATATACTCTGTTAGAGTGGGTCTAATTTCATAATGATTTTTTTTATTTGTTGTAGACTTAGCATTAATTTGAGGTTTTGTTTCCCTAGTTGTCAAGTTAAGGTTAGAGACTACTATATATAGTTTTAGTGATTTAGCCCAGTTTTCATGATTGGTCCCATTAAGTATCTTAATTGCATTTAATTACATAAGTAAAGGAGCTGATGAAACAAATTTTAAAAGAATAATGCATCTTTAACCTTAATCATACTAAAAATTTTCTTTAGAAAACTATACAATCAAACTCAGTATAATATTATAAGGCCTAATACTAATAGGACATTAAAGACTTTATAATATAATACAAGGATTAAATATTATATTTCTAAAATTTTAATATCGATATGGTGATGAAAATTTTAGAAATATAATACTTATTCTTACACTTATGTTATCACCAATAATATTATATCAATAGGGTATTAAAATATTATTAATATGATACTCTCCTTAACCTAACTATCATTTTATTGAAAATGAACAAAATTTTATATAATTAGGCCCATGATTGGTAGACTCACAGTTACACAAGATTTCATGGTATGACATAAGTCTAAATAATTTTGTAAAATCATTTTCCTATACATACATATATATAGAAAAATAATCAATGGACCAAATAGTGTCCAAAAACTCCAAAAAATATATATATGGAAGCCTAATATACAGAAATATAATAGTAAAATTTTAAGCCTAAAATAATATTAATTAACCATTCAAATTAAATATTAAAATAATTTTAATTTAAAAAACTAAAATATATCCAAAAAAATTAGTTTGGAGAGTGAAGTTCAAAACAATACATTTATATATATGCATATTTTAATTTATTCATAATATGGTTGAATACTCAACCATCTTAATATTTCAAATTGATTAATCTATAGAAAAGAGGTTACTTTAGCAACGTATTGCTTCAATCAATTAATTCAAAATATCAAACATCCAAAATGAAATAATAAAATATGCCAAAATTTGAATTTAAATCCATAAATATAGAAATATCAGTTTATTACATAAAGTAGTAAAACATAGAATCCTAAGGCATATATCATTGGCATCACAATTAACCTAAACATCACTAACATATTATTTTTTTATTTTTTTTAAATTCCACACAAAATGATATATTCATCTATAACCTAAATATCATTGATATGCGTATAAGCTTCACGCAATATCCTACAAATGCTAAGATCTTATATATGTAATTATGAAATATAGAGAAGGAAATATAATCAATTGTAAAACCTATTCATATATATATATATATATATATATATATATATAAAATAAAAATCTAACTTCATGCGGTAAACCTGCATATAACTTATTTGAGCATGAAAAGCCAATGTTTATATTCAATATCGTTATATAAACATATCGTAAAAACATAATTGAATTAACACCTCTTCTTTTCAATTATTTGTTATATACAATGTCTTATATATAACTTATGTATAAACATCTTATATACAATGTCTTATGTATATATATAACTTCATGTAGTTAAACTACCACATATCATATAAATGTATTATATATATAAATAAAAAGATAAATATATGAAAGACTATGATATATTTTGAAATTTATAACAGTTTTCATTTAGGGTAATTCATCACAAAATATAATACTATATATTCAAAAAATAAAATTTAATTCTTGAATCTACATAATAATATATTTAATCCACATGATTTAAGTGCTCTAATACTAATTGTTAAGATTAAATTTTACAAAAATAATATCCCAAATTGAATCATATGAAAAAAATAATATTAAACATAGGAAAAGATTTATTATCACTTGATGAATCTATTGTGAGACGAATATGAAATTAAGATTTATTATAGCTACAAATTATTAACTATCGATCTTGATCATGAACTCCAATAAAGATTTGCTGCTCCTATCAATTCTAGATGAAAACTTAATTGGAGAGATTTTCTAATACCAATGGGGAGTGTTCAAAATTAATCATAAGATTTAAGAGTAATGACCCTTATTTATATTAATAACGTTGGTTAATCGGCCCATCACTAAGAACCATCAATTATTATATTAGTTGGGTTAGATTACTGTTAGAATTTAGGAGTAATGACTCTTATTTATAAATATTTTTAGGAACATATATATTAAACTAAATATAGAAATGTTACATTCTAATAAATTATATATCTGGGGATTACATTTTTAAGAATGTACACTTTTCCAAAATATAAGATTCGGTGAACCAAACACTCCTAAAGACAGGTAGAATAAATGTATTTCAATATTTTAATAGAATAAAATTTAAAAATTAATAAAAATATTTTAAATAATATATATAATTATATGAGATTTTAAGAAAATTAATGAGATATATGCCTACTTTGAAATAATATAATTCTACCATTGAATATCATGTTAGTGTTTAAACGAGAGAAATTAAAATAAAATAATTCACTCTCCCTCTTCTCCTTTTTCTAATAACAAATAAATTTTTTAATTTTGTCGTTCTTTAATCTTTGCTCAACCCAAGTTTACCATTAATCCTAAGATCCTAATTGATATGAACAAGAGTCAGAACTATAATAGAAAATATGCATATCTTTGATGCAGTCAATATTCTAAACAACCAACCTCACAAATGCCTCAAAAATTGCCGCAAACCACCCTTTTTGAATGCAAAGCCATACACGTAAAATCGTCTCATACACTCCAATTGCTAAAATAGCTCCCAACCTCTCTATAAAATGCCCCCAAATGCCACCTTCTTCCTCAGGGCAACAACAACTTCTAATCAATAAGGCAATTCCACTAGATTCAGTGCGATTTCCGGTAATTCCACTCATCTTTCGAGTTTTTTTCCCTCACCAGTCAATCACACGCTACCATGGACGTGAAGAAGATTTCCTGCGTTGTGCTCGTGGCTGCCGCCTCCATATCCGCCGTTCTGGCCAATGAGGCCGCAACAGCACCTGCTCCTGGACCCTCCAACGGAGCAGCCATGCCCGTTGTTGGCAGCTTGATTGGAGCTTCAGTGGTGTCCTTCTTTGCCCTTTTCTTGCAGTAAATTAGTTAATTTATTTGCATGGAAGATTGGAAAGCTTCACGAAAGAGGTGGAGAACCGAAACAAGATCAGTCAAGCAAGGATGACTTATGTGTGATTTATGTTAATTAATTATGGCTCCTAGTTAATTTGACAAAAATTTGTAAGGGAAATGTTGTTGTCCTCCTTACTAATTTTAATGGATGTCTTTTCGATCTAAGTACCGGCATTATAATTATAAGTTGCAATTCATATTTTGCAATATTAATTATTCACACTATTAAGTTGTGTATGTTTTGCGACAATAATTTATTGTAACTTCATATATTTATATATTCTTTCTTTTTTTTTTTTCACAACAATTATTACAATGATACTACAGTCACAGTACAACTGATGTATTTCATGCCCAATCATATTGGAATATAAGCAAATTTATCATTTTATCTATTATCAAAATAATATTTGCACGAATTTCACTTATGTATTAAGTATTTTATTACTCTAGTTATTATCAAAAATAATATCGGATCACAAGTAGTGAAGAAGCACAGCAATAGGAATCTATCAACTAGTAAAACAAGAAAAGAAAATGGCACATAATAAATAATTGGAAAAAAGAACCTTTATTTGAAGTTACCAGTTATGCAGAAACCTTAAAATCTGTATTCATGCTTCCTGCATCTTAAATCACATTTAAGCATGAGCATGTATGATTCAGTTTTTGTTGGCCTAATAAATCTAGGTCATGCAACAACTTCAATAGGTGATGGTTGAGTTGAAGATATGAATGTTATCTGTTTCCGACGATAAAACTTGAAATGTCAAAAGAACGCTTTCCGAAGATCCATGTTGATATATTCTGTAGGTTGATGCTTTCTTATTTACCTGGAATTCATACATATAATAGAAGGCCACTAAGATAATGATATGTTTACATAAAAATTAATAACACAGTTTTAAAAAATTGTCATATATATATATATATATATATATATATATATATATATATATATATATTTAAGTCCGATTAGGCTCGACTGATTTAACCGGTTAGACTATAATAACGGATTGGGTCACATGACAAACTCGGTAGAATAAATGGCCCAACTTAGGCCTATCTAAATCTGGATAAATTCGAAAATTTGGTAAAACCTGACCAACCGGTTCGCATGTCATGACCAAACTACCTTCATATAAAATATATACTTATTGTTCCTAAGGAGAATTGAACCAACCAGTGCACGCTTAACATTATATCCGTCTTCGTTGCCACTAAGCCAATTTCGTTCCTTACAATAATTTAGGCAATTTTATCGGTGTCCATCTTCTTAATATTTATAAATATTACACTCTAATATTATTCATACATATTAAACATAATAAACAAATTTTTATATATATTCAACTAAAAATATATATATAATATGATTTAAGTCAAATTCCAAAACTAAATATTTAATATGCTAATAATCCAAATCCTAAAAAAATAAAATCGAAATAAAATATTTCAAACTAACTAAGAATTTGAAATCGAATTTTATCAATTATGATTAATAACTAAGATTTGATGATTATAATTATAATAATATTAATATTTATAAATTTTTTATTTTAAATATGTTTAGGCTAGATGATGATAATTTTATATTTTATTTTTATTTCATAACATATTTTTTTATGTTACATATAATTATATAAGTATGATATAAAAATATGTCAACCAATTGAATTACCAATTTAACCCATCAAATCAATTTAGCTTTGATTCGGTCCTTTTTTCAAATCAATGACCAGATAAAATTTCAAAACATTGTATGATACAATTACACTTTAGACATAATTGTGTCGGTCTAAATCTTAAATTTTAAGATGACGAAAATAATTTAAGATGATGTATAGCATATGCATAATAAGTAGATGGTAAGCTAAATATACATTTATCTATGTTTAAGTATAATCGACTTCTCAAAAAACAAAAAATGAAGAAGAAGCAAATTACCGTTGAGTTTTGTATAACTACTTACAAATTATAAGGTGAACATAACTTAGTAGTAAGTTTTAAAATTCAATTATATGACCTTCTACCTATACATGACTCATGGTACATTGTAGTAGGTTAAGTCCTCTTTGACCATGTTTAATTAAATTTATTAAATTTGATGGTATTTCCAGCGGTGGAATTAGGACTTAAGGATCAATAGACTAAATTTGTTTTAATACTTTAATAGAGTAAAATTTAAAAATTAATAAGAATATTTTAAATGACATATAATTATTTGTAATATGTCCAACAAGTTAGTGAGATGTACATCCATGCAAGATTATAGATAAATTCATCAGATATTAAGTTGATGTTTGAACAGGAAGAACTAAAATAAAATAAGTCACTCTCCTTCTTCTCCTCTTTCCACCGGTAAATAATTTTTTTTTTAATTTTGTCATTTCTTAATGAGTAAGTTTATGGCAAGCCTTACCTTATAAGAAGTTAAATGTTTTTATTATTGATTTACTTTTTCTCAAATTTTAAAGTAACCGATTTAAAATAAAAAAATATAAATTTTAATACATTAAAAATAATCTAATTATGGAAACACTTAATCTTTTTAAAAGGTGAAACTCATTGTAAAATTACCTTTATCTCGTATCTGCTTAACTCAACACTGCCGTTAATCTTGAGATCCTAATTAATATAAATAAGAGTTGGACAACTATAATCTGTATCTTTGGCCTAATCAATATTTTGAACAACCAACTCATATGAATGCCACAAAATTGCTACAATCCACCTCTTTTCAATAAAGTCATACACTTCAAATCTTTTCATACACACTAATTACTAAAATAATCACCAATTTTTCTTTAGGGCAACAACAAAGTGTAATTAATAAAAGGCAATTCTACCAGTTTCAATGGGGTTTTCAGTGATTCCACTTATCTTTCAAGTTTTTTTTCTCATTGATCAATCACATGTCGCCATGGACATAAAGAAGATTTCTTGCACTATCCTTGTGGTTGCCATTTCCATGTCTACCATTTTGGCCAATGAGGCTGCCCCAGCACCTACTCCTAGGCCCTCTAGCGAAGCAACCATGCCTATTGTTGGAAGCTTGATTGGAGCTTTAGTTATGTCCTTTTTTGCAATTTAACTAATTAATTTGCATGGAAGATCGGAAATGTTTACGAAAGAGGAGAAGAACTGAATTAGGAACGGTTAAGAATGACTTTTGTATTATTTATCTTCATTAATTATGATTCCCAGTTGATTTGGCAAAATTTTCTAAGGAAATGTTGTTACCCTCGTTATTAATTTTAATGGACATCTTTTCCATCTAAGTATTGATATTATAATTTTAAGTTGCAATTCATAATTGCAATATTATTCATAATATTAAATTGTCATGACTTACTTACAGTTGTAACTAGCATTGAATTATCAAACCTAATTTCGTTAGCTAAGGGCAGAGGGTAGTTATACTTAAGGGGGGCATCGCCCCTTTAAATTTTTAATTTTTTTGAGTATGTATTTGATTTTTTTTAAAAAAAAATTATTAAGTGTTCCTGCTAAAATAATAAAATAGTGCATAAGGATGTGTTTGAAAATATCACTTTAACAATTAATTAGATAGAATCATATTTAAAATTAAATTTTAATTGTGTGATTGGTTGAAATTATATATTAAATTAAGCAAAAATTATTATATTTATTTTATAGTTTTTCTTATTTTAATGAAATTTTATTAGAAAAATATATTCAAAATTATTTTTGTACTTAAGGTAATAGATGAATATATAATAAATATAACATCATTAATCTTTTGCCTGTTACTATAGAAAATGAGTGGTAAAAAAATTAAAGAAAAAAAAAGAGTAGGAAATAATATTTTCCTTTACTTGTTGCAAGGAAGTTAAATAATACAGAGGAGTGAAAAAAAAAAGTAGAGTTTACCAAGATATTTCCTTAACATGTATGGGCAGAAAAGGAATGAAAAATTGATTTGTTTTAATTTTGCCTTTGATTCTTCAATTTAAAATTTAATTTGAAGAGTAAAATTATCATTCAATTTATTTAGTTTTATTTTCTCTTGCTTTTCTGTTTAAACATGAAAAGTAAAATCATTTTCTTCTTAATTTTTTTCTTGTTTTATCCACATCTAAGTAGAAAAGAAAAGAAAATTCTTTTCTATTTATTTTTTTCTAATTTTCTTTCCTTTCTTTTTTTCTTCCTTTGCATCTAAGTAAAGGGTAAATCATCTATTTTATAGATTTTTTAAAATGATAATTCAAGATAATTTTGAAATTTAATGAGATTTTAATATTTTTGAAATAAAAGTGTTAAATTATTAATTAAATTAATACTTAAAATAAGAAACTATTCAAATACTATAAATTTCGTACTTAGCCTTTAAAATTTAGTATTAAATGCTTTAATATTATCAAATACATACTAAGTTTCATTATATTTTCTTCTTTATAAAAAAATAAAAAATAAAAAAAAATAAAAAAAGAGAGAGATAGCATGAAAATAAAATTTGGTGTCAATTTTTTATTTTTTGGAGTTGGGCTTTTTTTTTATAATTACATGGAAAACATTGGTTTAAGCCTAGTTCAACCCAACTAAAAATATACATGATCTTAAGTTTAGCCTAAAAGTGTGATTGATTTTATTTTTAATATTATTTTGAGTAAAAATTATTTTTTATATAAAAATATACATTCATAGGTAACAAGATATTTTAAAATATTAAAAATATACATTGAAGTCCACTTAAAATTATTGGTATTAAATTTGTAGAAGAAATAATTATTTAATTATGAAGGAAGACTTGTTTATTATTTTATTTAAGTATTAAAAATAGCAGCTTATTTTGAGTTTTTAAAATTGTTATTCTTGTTTACAATATATATTGGAATGGTTTATTATAATTCTAGATTTTTTTTATAATTAGAACCTGGAGGTGAGGAACAAAGTTATTAATTTCTTTGTAGTTGAACTTAAGAGTTACTTCAAATGCTTGATCCATTTCAATCAGAAAGAAGGCACCAAAAATAAGGGAAAGAAATTAAATTAGGGCCTTAAGTAAAAGTTAAGTTTTAAATCAAGGAAGAAGAGTAGTACAATATGTTAAGATAAAATTTTATAAAAATATTATTTCAAATTGAATCATATGAAAAGAATAATATTAAACATGAAAAAGATTTATTTTTACCTGATGGATCCATTGTGAGACAGATGAAATCAAGATTTGTTGCAGGCAATGGAGACAAAGATGAAATTAAGATTTGTTGCAGGCCATGAACTATTTACAATCAATCTTGATCATAAACATCAATAAGGATTTGTTGCTCGTATCAACTTTAGATGAGAACTTAATTAGGGAGATTTTCTAATACTAATGTGGAGTATTCAAAATCAATTATAGGGTTTAGGAATAATAACCCTTATTTATATTAATAACATTGATGGGTTGAACCACCTATTATCATATTAGTTAAATTAGATTATAATTAAACCCAAACTATTCAATCAATTTAATATTGGGTAAACCCTTTTATATCTTATTTTATTATTAAATTAATAAATTCATAATAGAAAATCTAATAATCTCTCACTTGGATCATATAATTTAATAATAGTAGCCACTTTAATACGATGTAAAAGAAAATTATGGCATCTTTATACACATTAGTCTAAATTGAGATCATAAATGTTCAGTAATATAAAACATAGTATCTGATAGGGATATAATGAAATATATATACTGTACACTTACATCTTATTGACCATATACAATATATGATAAGGATATACATAATAAGTTTATGCTTAATAAGATTTACATAATAAAAATTGTGACAATCATATGTAAATCTTTACGTACTAGGTCAAAGCATCCTCCAAAGATGCCATACAGTATTAAGATAGGGTCTAAATATCTTTATAAATATATCATAATAAAAATATACATAATATATGGCAAGATATGAATATTTCATTTATGTCCATCTCAAGAAAATAATTTACATTATAATACTTTCACTAACTCAAAATATCAAAAGACTTAGCTAATCCCATATTAATTACATGATCATGATATATTCATACTGTTAAGCCTTTGGTCAGTAGATCTATAAGTATACAATTTGTGAAAATATGTTTAATACATGTTATTTACTTGCGTATCTTCTCTCACATAAACTGATACTTTATATCAAAATGCTTCATACGAGCAAAATTTTAATTATGATGAAAGAAATTTATAATAACAGTATTGTCACAATAGATAGTTAAGGGTCTTGAAATACTTTCATTAATCTAAAAAAATAGCTATAAAGCTCCTTAACCACACAGCCACACAAATAGCTTTGTAATATGCAACATATTCTGCTTCTATAATGGCAATTGCTATTAAGGATTATTTAACACTTTTCCATAATACAGCTCCTCCTGTCATCATAAAGATGTATTCAATGTAGATTTGTGATCATCTAAATAACCAATAAAATCTGAATATGAGAAACCTATAAGCATGAGATCTCTCTATCTCTTGCAGGTCAGTGTGTAATCTTTTGTATCCTGTAGGTATCTTATAACTCTCTTTGTAGTAGTGTAATGTCTCTTATTAAGATTACTTAAGTATTTTCCTAATACACCAATAGCATAAGCTATATTAGGACATGTACATACTGAGCATACATCAAGTTACTGATAACTAATGCATATGGGACATTTTTCATTCTTTTTATTTCAACATCATTTTGAAGACACTAGGACTTAGAGAAAAAATTTTTCTTTTAAAATGGGTGTAGAAACTTTAGAATAGATTGACATATTGAACCTTTTCAGTACTTTCTTAATATAAATTTGCTAAGATAAATAAAGCAAACCTTGGGATCTATCACAACAGATTTCTATCCCCAAAACATAAGAGGCATTTCTAAGATCCTTCATATTAAAATATTTAGATAATATTTGCTTTATCTCAATCAGCAAGTTCATGTCATTACTTGCAAGAAGAATATCATTCACATATAGTACCAGAATAATAAAACTACATGCACTCATCAATATATAAATACACTGGTCCTCTGCATTTTCCTTGAACCTAAAAGAATTCATTATCTTATCAAACTTGAGATATCACTTTCTGAAAGCTTATTTTAAGTCATAAATGGATTTTTTAAGTTAACACACAAGGTGCTCCTTTCCCTTTTCTTGAAAACCATCTAACTAGTTTATATAAATGGTCTTTATTAAATCACCATTCAGAAAGGCTATTTTTACATCCATCTAATGTAACTCTAAATCAAAATGAGTCACCAAAGCTATAATGACATGAAATAAGTTTTCAATTGAAACTAGTGAAAAATTTTCTTTATAATCTATACCTTCCGTCTAAGTTTAGCATTTTGCTACCAATTTGGCCTTGTACCTATTAACTTCACCTTGAGCATCTTTCTTGATCTTGAAAATCTATTTGCATCTGATTGGCTTATAACTTGTAGGAAGCTTCACTAGATCCCACACTTGATTCTTATACATTAGAGCTGACTCATCCTTTATAGCATTCATCTAATGAGAATAGTTTGAATTGGACATAACTTAAGAAAAGGTTATAAGATTAGTATTATCATTAATATCATATTCATGCTTTTGCAAATATACAAGATAATCATTAGGAATTACTTATCTATGAACTTTACGAGATTTTCTTAATGGAATTTTTTCATTTACTTTATTTGGCTCAATATCTTCTACCATTAGTTATACTGGATCAACTAATAGAGTAATAGAAGATAATTCACCCAATGTTTGTGCCAATGGAACAATTATTCTATCTTTAAAAAAATTCATGATGCATGGTATTTAGCTTCCATTATGTAACTCATCCTCAAAGAAGATGGCTTGATCAAACTCAATTATTCTAGTCAAATGAATTAGACAGTAAAATCTGCTTCCTCTCAAGCTACTATAGTACCCAATGATGTATTCACTAATAGTTTTTAAATTAAGTTTTCTTATGGATGGAATGTATGACTTTACTTCAACTTTGCAATCCTAAACTTAAAAGTGCCTTAGACTAAGCTTCTTCCTATATAATAGTTCGTAAAGGGTTTTAGGAATTGATTTACTAGGAACTTGATTTAGAATGTATGCTGTTGTTCTTAATGCATCACCCTATAAAATTCTAATGACAAAGTATGGGCCAACATGCATCTTACCATGTCTATAAGAGTCTTATTTCTCCTTTTTGCAATTCTATTTTGCTCTAGTGTATTAGGTATGGTGTAACTTGCTTTAATTCCACAATCTTGTAGGTATCTCGCAAAAAGACCAAGGTTTCTTCCTATTTCATCATACCTACCATAATACTTACCACCTTTATCAGAATTAGCACACTTTATCTATTTCCTTAATTTCAATTCAATTATTACCTTGAATAATTTGAAGGCTTGTAGCAATTCTGATTTTTTACTTACCAACTTTACCTAACTAAATCTAAAATAATCATCAATGAATATGATAAAATATTTGTAGTCACCCATAACATTAGGTGTGATAGGCCTACTAATGTATGGATCAGTTCTAAAATATTCTTTTTTTTTTACTTTTCTTACCCTTTCTAACTTTAGTTATAAGTTTTTCTTCAATCTACATATGTTCCAAAATTTAAGAAGTTCAAATCACAAAGTACTTCTTCCTTTATAAATATCTGAATTCTTTCTTTAGAGATGTATCCTAATCATTTATGCCACAACATTGAGCATTTTTTATCAATTCGACATCTTTACTTACCCACAATAAAGTTTATTGAATTCATAAAATTAAAATCTAAATCAATTCCATATAAATTATCACACATAGAACTAGAACCAATAATAGAAGATTTATAAAATAATTCAATTTTTTTATTTCTAAAATAAGAGTATCCAATAGAATCTAAAGTAACAACTGAAATTAAATTCCTTCTCATGGAAGGTATATAAAGTATATTATTAAGTAAAAGCTTATGTTCAGTCTTCAATTTCAACTTCACTAATCTTATATGCTCCACTTTAACTCTATCTCCATTTTTAAATCTCATAATCAGCTCTCCTTCATTTAGTTTTATCAAATTTGTCAGTACTTGAAAAATAATTAGTCACATCAATAGTTGTACTAGTATCTAACGATCAAAAGTTTGATGGTATGTTAATAATGTTTGACTTAAAATAGATTAGAGCTAGATGGGTATCTTTCTTTTTCTTCTCAACCCATTTCTTGTATTTAAAATAGTCTTCTTTCTTATACTTATACTTTTTGTAGAACCTACAATTACCCTTAAATTGGGCTTTATTAGGTTTATAGTGATGTTGTCCACTAGATTCACCTTTTTCACCTTTCTTCCTTCTATAGTTATAGTATTCCTTATTATCTTTTTAATTAGACCTTCCACTATGATCTGAATATGAGCTACGAAAAGTATAATTGACTACCTAAGCTTTTCCATTCTTCATGTCTTCCTCTACTCGTGTAACAATTGAAAATAATTCATTGATAGTCTATTCTGATTTCTGAATATTATAAGATATTTTTAGAATATCAAATTGAGGCGAAAAAGATTCCAATACACGCTAAGTCAAATAACTTTCTCCTAAATTAACTTGTATAGTTTTCAATATGTTGTAATAGTTAACCAATCTTAGAATGTGCTCTCTCAATCCATTAACATCATTATACACTGATTTTTCAAGCAATGAAAGATATCATCCTTTTCTAGCCTTATCAAATTTCTTATACTTTTCGACTACAAAATCTAGGAACTGTTTAGTATTTGTCATTTTGGGAGTGTTCTCTCTTATTGTTTTGTCCATCATGTACTTTATTATCATTAAATATACTCTATTAGAGTGGGTCTAATTTTCATAATGATTTTTTTGATCTACTGTAAACTTAACATTAATTTAAGGCTCTGCTTCCTTAGTTACTAGGCTAAGGTTAAAGACTACTAGATATAATTTTAGCAATTTAGCCTAGTTTTCATAATTGATCTTATTAAACATCTTAATTACATTTAATTGCATAAGTAAAGGAGCTGATGAAACAAATTTTAAAAGATTAATGCATGTTTAACCATAATTATACTAAAAATTTTCTTTAATAAACTATGCAATCAAACTTAGTATAACATTATAAGGCCTAATACTGATAGGGCATTAAAGACTTTATAATATAATACAAGGATTAAATATTATATTTTTAAAATTTTAATATCAATAAAGTGATGAAAATTTTAGAAATATAATATTTATTCTTACACTTATGTTATCACCAATAAATCATATTAATAATATTATATTAATAAAATATTAAAATATTATTAATATGATACTCTCCTTAACCTAACTATCATTTTGTTGAAAATGAATAAAATTTTATATAATTGGGTCCATGATAGGTAGACTCACAATTACACAAGATTTTATGGTATAACATAAGTCTAAACAATTTTCTAAAATCATGGGCCTATACATACATATATATAGAAAAATAATCAACGAACCAAACAGTATCCAAAAACTCCAAAAAAATATATATGGAAGCCTAATATACAAAAATATAATAGTAAAATTTTAAGCCTAAAATAATATCAATTAACCATTCAAATTAAATATTAAAATAATTTTAATTTAAAAAACTAAAATATATCTAAAAAAATTAGGTTGGAGAGTGAAGTTCAAAACAATACATTTATATATATACATATTTTAATTTATTCATAATGTGGTTAAATACACAACCATCTTAATATTTCAAATTGATTAATCTACAGAAGAGAGGTTACTTTAGCAACATATTGCTTTAATTAATTAATTCAAAATATCAAACATCCAAAATGAAATAATAAAATATGCCAAAATTTGAATTTGAATCCATAAATATAGAAATATCAATTTATTCCATAAAGTAGTAAAACATAGAATCCTGAAGGCATATATCATTGGCATTACATTTAACCTAAACATCACTAACATATGTTTTTTTTTCTTTTTTTTTATGGAAATTCCACACAAGATGATATATTCATCTATAACCTGAACATCACTGATATATGTATAAGCTTTATGCAATATCCTACAAATGCTAAGATCTTATATATGTAATTATGAGATACAGAGAAGGAAATATAATCAATTGTAAAACCCATTCATATATATATATAATAAAAATCTAACTTTGTGCGGTAAACCTGCATATAACTTAATTTGAGCATGAAAAGCCAATGTTTATATTCAATATTATTATATAAACATATCGTAACAACATAATTGAATTAACACCTCTTCTTTTCAATTATTTTTTATATACAATGTCTTATAGATAACTTATGTATAAACATCTTATATACAATGTCTTATGTATATATATAACTTCACATAGTTAAACTACCACATATCATATAAATATATTATATATCTATATAAAAAGATAAATATATGAAAGACTATGATATATTTTGAAATTCATAGCAATTTTCATTTAGGGTAATTCATCAAAAAATATAATACTATATATTTAAAAGATAAAATTTAATTCTTGAATCTACATAATAATATATTTAATTTACATGATTCAAGAGCTTTAATACCAATTGTTAAGATCAAATTTTATAAAAATAACATCTCAAATTGAATCATATGAAAAGAATAATATTAAATATAGGAAAAAATTTATTATCACTTGATGAATCTATTGTGAGACGAATATGAAATTAGAATTTGTTGCAGTTACAAATTATTCACTATCGATCTTGATCACGAACTCCAATAAGGATTTGCTACTCCTATCAACTCTAGATGAGAACTTAATTAAAGATACTTTCTAACACTGATGGGGAGTATTTAGAATTAATCATAGGATTTAGGAGTAGCGACCCTTATTTATATTAATAACATTAGTGAGTTAACCCATCATTGAGAACCATCCATTATCATATCAGTTGGGTTAGATTATCTTTAGGTCCAAACTATTCAATAACTTCAATATTAGGCTAAATCCTTTTATATCTTATTTTATTATTGAATTAATAGGTCTACAATAAAAAATCTAACACAATATTGCTAGTTGTTATGGTGCACTCTCAAATTAGATAAAAAATTATTTAAGCGAGTAAAATCTTAACTTAATTGAAAATATAAATAGACAAATTTATACATTTAAAAATATAGGCAGATTAAGTTAAAACAAAAGATATATAAATATATAAAATGTAATTTTTTTTAAAATTAAATAATTGAATATAACATAAGTGTTATTATAATAAAATGTAATAAATATATTATACGTATAATAAACTTGAATGCGCTTCAATTTTTAAAAAATACTAATTAACTATTCTTTATTAGATGTTCTAATGTAAACAATCAAAATATTTATCTAATTTTAAAATATAACAAAGTAAATTTAAAGTTAATAGTTAAAAAATATATTTTTTCAAATATTTAATTCTGACACATATCAAATATGGATATAATATTAACACAGATAAAAAAAATTAAAATATCAACCTTTTATGATAAGAATATGAATTACAAATATTATGTTTGTCTTTCTCTTAAATTTATTTATAATACATCTAGGTCATATAAGAACTTGAAAGAGGGATGGTTAAGTTGAACATATGAATATTACTTGTTTTTAACCATAAAATTGTTGATTTTAGAGGCAATATAAGGCCTGAGAATGTCATTATCTTTAAAGAATTATCAACCTTTTCATTTGAGGTTTTTTTAAAAACTCCTTTAGAATTTAATGGACTCATTTATTCTATAATGCACGAATAAAACATCTTATAGGTAGAAGAAAAGTGTATTAAACTAACAATAATGAAGAAGAAAGTTGTTAATAGTAAGTAGAGGGCATATAAGAACTTTAAGATTTTTTTTTATTATAATAAGAGATAGGTTGTGATATTTATAGGAAACCAAGGAACTTTTCAAAGAATAACATTGGGGATAAACTAGGAAGATGAAGTGGATAATAAGATTGGTGATGTTAGAAATATTTGAAGGATAAGGTTAATGACTTAGGACCAAGTTTTTAATTTTAACATGCCAAAAATCCTTATTTTCAAATATGACTTATTTATTGTTTAATATTTGAAAAAAATTATTTCTTAAAAATGAACTTGGATCAAGCCTCCCATGATTTTCACACACAAGGGCAAATTTATCAATTATACTTACTTTGACTCACCTTATAAATACAAGCCCACCACTTCCTTTATTTGTCAATTTACTTATATGATGAGTTTCATATTTAAACTCTCACAAGAGGCTTGACTTAGTTGATGTAGAACTAAGTCTTTTGAAATATAATTTTTTTTACAACAATACCCTATATATTTCAAAAAGAAAACACATAATAAAAAGATAGATTATTTTGCTAGGTTTTTAATTAAATATAAATCATTGATTTAATATCTTCTGAATTATGAATTAAATCTAAAAGAAAAGAGACATGATCTATAAAGTCATTGGTAAAGCATGTAACTTCTATAAACTGACAATCTCTCATTGTAACTTAATGGTTCCATAAATTAATTTACATTTATAAAACACTTTTTTATGCAACATGGTATTACGCTAATAAGCCATACACATGCTTGGAAGTTCATAAGTGTTCTAGAGATTTTGCCATGATTTCATAGGAATAACTCTACTCTTTACTCATATATGTAAATTCATTAAATATACATTATAGTTAAAATATACGACTCATAAAAGTTATGAAATTTATTAAGAGTTAAGCTTATCTTCACTTATAGTTTGTATTTATGCACTAATCACACCATTATAGGAGGGACTTAAAAATTTTTGGTGCTATCAAAACTAACGATGACTTGTTATTATTTATATGAACTAATTTCATGGAATTGCCAATCACATAGGTTAAATTAGCATCATTATTAGTTTCAAGTTATCTTTTATGTATACCCCTCCTTTCAATGTTTATTTATTTGTTTCTGTCCCAAAAATGAGTTAGCCAAAGTCATTTCAAAAGAAATATTATATTTTGGTAAATTATTTTACAATATTTTTTCAATTGAACATTTGATTTTCACTATTGAAAGTTTTATTCATCACTTTGAACAACCATAACACATATATATTTAAGGCATTAATTTCATATCCAATAATATATCTTTAATAAGAGATTTATTGACCACTTAGACCTATTTTCAACCATCACCAAAGTTATAAATCATGGTGGAATTAATAATAGTTAACAATATATATTTTCTTTAATAATTTTCAAGTTCTTACATCATTATCAACAATGTATACAAAATTGTTAGTGAATTTATCTCATCTAAATTAAAGATTTAATTATCATCCATGTGCATTTAGTACGTGACAAATCCATCATATGACATATCATTAATCTTGATACTTCATAAAATTCATTAATATGATTAATGAATTGCAATAATTTATTATTGCTCAATATACATTGAATATATTATATTCTATCTTAAAGAATTTTAATAAATGCATTAGAAAATAATCTAAGTTTAATCAAGTTGAGCAATATAAATATCCAATTTTTATTAAATAAGTAATATTCAGGTATCATCTTATGATATCCAGACTTCATAAAATGTTTTTCAATAGGCATGTTCTTACAACAATACTTATAACATTTTATCATCTTAGCTTATCTCATTTCCATAATCAAAATTTCCATTTTGAAGCTAAAGAAACAAACATGTCCTATATAAGATAGTACAAATAAAAATTATATAAATTAATCACAAGAAATAAAATTTTTCTCTTATTTGTTAAAGGTACTCAAGTTCATAAAAATAAATTCTTGTAAATTAATAATATAATTATCATATCTTTCAAATAAATTCACATAATCTTAATTTCAAAAAAAGCTCATTTAAAAATTAGCCCTTTAATTCACAAAATTTTCGCAAGAAATTTTATGTTATGAATCTAGCATATTCATAGTTAAGGGATTTAAAAACACATGTATTTTATTTGTGTAACATATATATAAAGTAATATTTCCATAAATAATATAATCTACAAACAACAAATAAATCTCAATCATTTTATGAACTATAGGAGAAAGTTTCCTTAAAAATTTTTTCTTTTTCTCAAACAATGTAATATTAGATAAGTATCCTTATAATTTCAAATATTTAAACCAAGTGTTTATCTTTCATTTAGAAAGAATAATTTAATTCCTTTATAATATATACACCAAGATCATATGAAATTATTGTAAAACTAACTAGGTCTCTCATAACTATTTTATAAATACAAATAAGAAATTTCTCAAATTTTATACTTTACTCATATTCAAATAATTTTGGATAAATACCCTTATAATTTTAAATATATAAGATAAGATGTTTAACTTTCAAATCCTAAAATCAAAAAATAAATATATGCTTTTTCTATATATATTCTAATAAAAATCATATCTTAACTAATATAAAGGTTCTCCAAAATATTTGAGATTCTTATAAAAAAAACTTCTATAAATAAATAGGATTCTCACAAAATAAATTTTATGACATAAAGTCTGCCAAATAACATAATAAAAACATAACTTTATATTTAGGAAATCTATAAGAATTTGTAAATATTCCTCATAAATTTTGTAATGAAAATAAAGTAGATAATCAATATTTCACCCATTATTCTAAAAATAATGAGTACTTAATATCTTGTTAGGTGAATATATCCCTTTTGTGATTCAAACAAAATGATGATTTTCCTTAATGTTTCTACTAATAAATGTTTTACTTAAAATGGATATCATATGTAAAATCATTCACGTTTTGCACTAAAATGAACCATATAAGTTATTAGTGAAAAATCAAGTGTAATAGATAATAATGATTTTGAAAATTATTTTACAATAACTTGTTATTTGTAAAAAAAATTGATTTTTTATTTTAATTGTACTTATTTATTTTATTCCCTTAAGTGTATATTTTCACTTTAAATCAAAATATATTATTATAATTATTAGTAAGAAAATAAAAAAGGATAATTATGAATTAAAAATTGCTTTTTTAATAATTTGTTATTTATCAAGATTTTGACTTTTTATTTTTCCTGTAAGGATTATAATTATTCATGCATAATGAGAGAATATTATTTTGAATGGATATTTGATTGAAAAAATGTTTATTATGATCTTCGATATAAGATGAGATTCAAATGGTAAAAGTGAAATGGAATTCAAATCTACGAGATTTTTTAATAAAAGTGAATTGCAAACACTTAAAGTTAGTCTAAAACAAAAGAACCTTGTCTTTACACATTATCTTATTTGAAGTTTAAAAATGGATTTAGAATGATTTTCATTTTAAATTAAAATAAATCATCATAGTTCTTGGAAAAAAATAAAGAAAGTAGATAATTATGATGAAAAATATTACTTTTTTCAATACTTAGTGTTCATTTAATATTTCACTTTTAATTTTCCTATCAATAATTGTAATTATCAATAGATCATAGTAATTATTGGTAAGAAAATCAAGGAAGCAAATACTATTTCAAAATTCATTTTTAATATTTTTCTATTTATTAAGGTCAAAATCATCTACTTCATACTCTCAAGTGTATCTTTGTAAAGTAAAATAGATAGTTACAATTTCTTAAATAGAATTAAACATCATTGAAATTAGATATTTACTCTATTAATTTCAATTTGAATGCATAACATAATTAACTCGATAATAAATATGCATTCATAACTAGTAATAAATGCATACAAATGTTTGCTATATTAATTTCTATCCATATAAAAGGAGACCTATATATTAATATTTCTATGGAATATATATAATTTATTAAAAAAATGATTATTGTTTGTTAGGCCCTCTATGTAATAATTTTATATGGGCAAATGGATACTTAGCCTATCATTAGTAAATCGGTTTAGATTGTATGATGGTTAAAATCTAAAACTCAGATTGAGTAATATATAAAGAGATTTCCACTTCACATCTCTTAAATCTAAAATTTTTACCTCTATTGGTGAGACTTGCTATATAGAAACTGAGAGATTGCTAAAGGAGGAATTTCCCAATATATTGGTATGAAAGCTTGTACTTTGGATGACAGGTGTTTACAAATTATTATGCTAATGGTATTAATTCAATTTTTTTTATTTTCTCCTAATTGTATTATGATTAAAAGTTAAGATCAAAGGCAAATTTCATAAATATTTCTTGTAATTGGTATCAAAGCCTAGTTTTGCCTTTTGGTTATAGTTAATCTTGGAGAAAATTTGAACAATGCTTATGCCTCCGTAATTATTTCAAAATTTTCTATTATATTATATTTTTCTGCCATGGATGCATATTTATATGGTTCTATAAGGATGATATTTAGAATTAGTGGATACATGGATACTGCTATAGTAATCATGAAAATTGAAACTTGGTAGAGAATTGATATAGAACTATGAAATTTGGTGGAAATTGCATAAGACATAAAAAATTTGGAACCAAAATGAACAATATTAACCACCATATTTGTGTTGAAAACTTCCATATTCTGCCATGTAAATTAGATAAGATTGAGAATGGAACACAGGAAGATCAAAATTGAGATTTATGGGATAAGACTTAAGTCCAATCCCTTAAAGAACCAAAAACTTTCCTCCATAATCATAAAACTTCATTTTGAAAATTTTGGGAACTTTAAAATCTAGGTGTTTTTTTGGATAAACACTAAATGGGATGGGTTATGGGAAGTTAAAGAGCAAAATTTAGGTGATATTTACTTTAAAAATCATGTAAAAAATGACCAAAATGAACTGAGTCGAAGATGCTATAAGTCAAGTCAAGTTCATAAACACGTGAACCAACTTTTCTAGTTGGAAGATAATGAATAGTGTGCTCATGTACACAACTAATCACACAGTTGACTTGTGAGGTCCACACATCACCTATTAGCAATAACTGGTGGTGGTGAACACACCAACATGCTTCACTCTTTGAACACTTTCTAACAGACATTTTTTTAGAATTTTTTAAAATAAAAATAATTTTAATTATTTTTTACCCATTTTATTTGAATATCCAAATGGGCTTATTTTGAGCCAAAATCTTTATTAGATATTCTTTATCGTATTGTTCACTACTTGAAATTTTTGTGAAATTTCTAAACATTATTTATGCATGTTAATAATTTTTTGGAGTCGTACTTGTTAAAAAGAAACAATAAATGATTTGCACTATGCTATGAAAAGTTTATGCAATTGCATACTTGCCTTTATAAGGCAATTGCATAAATTTTTGGTTGGATTTTAATGAATGATTATTGTTTGAAAAGCAAAAGCTATATTAATGACATAAATGCCTTTCAACATTATGTTATTGATATAATTCATTAGCTATAATGTAAATGTAGAATTAGGTGTTGTGTGTTTAAAATACTTAAATGCCTTTTGGCGTTGATATTTTAAAGGCATGGCATTTGATTTTTGTATTATATTGTAAAGTATAAAATATCCTTTGGTATTTGATTTTATAACATGATACTATGTATGATTGCATATTTAAATGTTGTAAGGAAATCATTAGCATGATTATATTGCATGCGCGTTGATGTTTAATATGTTATCCCTCAATTATTATGTAACAAAATTTTGAAAAGACATTGAATGGGATAATGAGAGAAGACAAGGCTAATGTTTATTTCGAATCCAATCTAGTGGACATGTTATCAAATACATGGTAGCTAGATACTGATTTCACTATTCATGTCACTAATTCTTCTTAATCGTTGGGAAATTCTAGAAAACTAGATAATGGTGAATTAATTGTCGAGTGGGAAATGGTTAGAAAGTAGGAATAAAGCTCATTGGAAATATGTATTTAAACGTGAGCTAGAACTGAAAGATGTGGTCTTTGTTCCTTCTATAAAAAGAAACATAATATCAGTTGTAGTGCTAGATCTTTAAAGATATTCTTGTAATTTTAAAGGTAAGAAGGTGAATTTGCTCCAAGGCTTAATTGGCATTGGGACTGGTGAATTGGTAGATAAATTATACAGAATAAATCTAGATCCAAGTTCCCTCAACACTGTTAATATAGTTACAAGGAAGAAAAGAAATAGAGTTGAAGAGAACTCCTTGATCCTATAGCATAGGTGTTTAAGTCATATTTCTAAAGACCAAATTCAAAGGTTCATTATAGAATATGTTTTGCATAATCTAAACTTGTCTAATCTGGACATTTATGTAGATTGTATTAAAGGGAAGCTCACTGCTAAAATTAGAAAAAGAAAGAGAGTTAGAAGACAAAAGGCACTAAAACTTATTTATATCGATATCTGTGATCCTATTACGCTTGTAGCCATGGGATGTCAAAGATGCTTTATCACTTTTATTGACAATTATTCATGATTCAGGTGGATAGAGTTGCTTATAGAAAAACTAGAGTCTTTGGATGCATTCAAGGTAGCAATTGAGCTTAAGTATAGCAAAAAAATTAAGTGTATTAATTTTGATTGAGAAGGAGAGTACTATGAAAAATATGATAAGACTAGAAGGAACCTAGGTTTGTTTACTAGGTATTTACGTGAATGTGGCATTAAGGCAAGCTACACTATGCCTGACACATTAAAATAGAATGGGATAATCCAAAGGAGAAACAAGACATTTCTTGATATGGTTAGGTGTATACTTTCCCATTCTACGCTTTCAAATTTTTATAGGGAGAAGCATTGAAAGTTGCAAGCTATATATTGAATTAGGTGCTAAGTACATTTGTATCTTTAACTTCATATGAACTGTTGAACAACAAGAAACTAACATTGAATTATCTTTTTGTTTAAAGTTGTATAGTGAAGATGAAGCTATATATTCCTGCTAGTAGGAAACTTGACTCTAAAACTATGTCTAGATTCTTTGTTAGATATTGTATTGGTTCTAAAGGCAATAAGTTCTATTTCTAGACTTACATTACCTAAATTATCGAATCTAATAAAACCACTTATTTTAAGGATGAGTTAGATATGGGAATAAGATGTTGTGAATTATAAATTTTGGAAAAGAAAGGGTAATAATTCCCTTAATGTCTTAATCTATTAGTTCTTTTTCTTCTAATCTTTAATAATATGATTTGATACAATCCTTGAAGGAAGATGAGGATTATGATATTAAGGTTTAGTTAAGAAGATCAGTTAGATAATGTAGATTAATGATATCAAATAATTATATCATGTATTTACAAGAGTACAAGTATAATTTGAGTGAAGATACTGATCTTATTTCATTTTCTCCGGCAATATCTAGTTCAGATTTTCTTCAATGGAACACTGTAATAGAGGATGAATTAGCTTCAATTAATAAAATACAAGTATGGGATCTTGTTGAATTACCTACAAATTGCAAACTGGTTAGATATAAATGAGTTTTCAAGACTAAGCATGATGCTTGTGAGCAGATTAAGAGATATAAAGCTAGATTTATGGCTAAAGGTTGTACTCAAAAGAAGAGTGTGAATTACAACGAGACTTTCTTATCGGTATCAACAAAGGACTTTTTCAGAATTGTTATGGCTCTTGTTACTCATTTTGATCTAAAGTTACACTAAATGAATATGAAAGCAATGTTCTTAAAGGGTGATTTATCTAAAATCATATACATGTAGTAGCTAAATGGATTCCGAAAGAAGGGTAAAAGGCACTTCGTGTGCAAGTTAAATAAATCCATATATGGTTTGAAGTAAGTTTCTTAGCAATGGTATCTCAAGTTATATGAAATAATTTTCTCTTTTAAATTTAAGGAGAATAGTACAAATTAATGTATTTATATGTGAGAAATGCTGGTAAATTTATGATTCTAGTCTTGTACATCGATGACATTCTTTTAGCAAGCAATGACTTGAGTTTGCTGATGGAGACAAAGTAATTATTGATATATCATTTTAAGATGAAAGACTTGGGAAATGCCTTTTTTATTCTGGGCATTGAGATACTTTATAATAGGTCTCAATGTATTTTTACCTCGTTTTAGAAGTTATATATTGAGAAAATTGTGAAAAGATTCAATATGTCCACTTGTTCTTAAATTACTTCACTTATTTAGAAGGGTGAAATGTTAACGAAGGCTCAATGTCCTCAAACTAATGAAAAGAAAGAAAAGATAGAAAAGGTCTTATGTGCATTAGTTGTGGGTAACTTGATGTATGCTTAGGTATGTACCCAACCTAATATTGTATTTGATAGTAGGTGTACTTAAAAAATACATGAGTAATCCAGGTTAAAGATATTAGACTATTGTAAAAAGAGTTCTGAGATACCTTTAAGGTATGAAGGATTTCATGCTCACTTATAAAAGATATAAAAATCTCAACATTACAGGTTACTTAGGCTTAGAGTATGCCAATTATCTAGATGATTCAAAATTTACATTTAGGTATATATTCATGATGGCTAGAGGTGCTATGTCATAGAAAAGTATCAAGCAGTCAATTGTTACAACCTTCATCATAAAAGCAGAGTAAGTCCCTTGTTATGAAACTTTTTGTCAAGTTGTATGGTTAATGAATTATCTCTTAAAATTTTATCTTGTGGAAAGTATTGCCAAGCCTTTGACCAATTTTTGTGATAACTTTACTACTATGAGCTTCTTTCTCAATGATAAAAGTTTTATTTGTTTGAAACATTTTAATGTAAAATAATACTATATGAGAGAGAAGGTGTTTGAATACCTTACTGTTATTGAGCACATTTCTATAGATTATATGCTTGTGGATCCGTAGGGGTTTAGCAGTAGGAACTTTTATTGAATATATAAACCATATGGGTTTGTGTAAAGCCCTTTGATATTTTGGGTCAGTAAGAGTTGATGTATATGACATCATTTGTGATTTATGAATAAAAGTTTGTGTTATATTGCCATATTTGTGCACATTTTGGTTATGACATATTTATAAAGACATTTAGGCCCTGTTTCATTGTTGTGCTTATATTCGTTAGGCTTCTTTAGTGGATGCCAAGACCTATTTTGCATAGATTTACATATAATTGTGTAAATCTTATTCCACATGTATTGTCAACATTAGTCAACAAGGTGTGGGTGTTTGATATATTGGTCAACAACATTGGTCAACTAATAGGTATAAAAGTACTATTTTTGTATTAATATTAATCATTTAGTGGTCACTATTAATAAATTATTTATGTCCAAGTAGGAGATTATTAATATTTCTATAAACTATAATAATTGATTAATAAAAAGATTATTACTAATTAGACCTTGTGTGTAACAACTTTATATAGGCAAACATATGCTTGGCTTAGTATTGGTAAATGGATTTGGATCTTGTGATGGATAGGATTTAGAACTTAGATTAAGTAATATATAAAGGGGTCCTTACTTTACTTCTCTTAAGTTTAAGGTTTTCTACTCCATCGATGAGACTTACTGCATAAAGACTGAGAGATTGTTAAAGGAGGAATTCTCCAATACATTAGTGTAAAAGCTTGTGCTTCAGATGACAGGTAGTTATAAATTATTATGTTAATGGTATTAATTTAATTTATTTTGTTTCCTTCTAATCATACTACGATTAAAAGCCAAGATTGTCAAAGGTGATTGATATTGTATCCTGATGTTAAGATAACATTAAAATGAAATTAATAACATAATAAACTGAGATCAAAATAATGAGTTAAATTCAAGAAAAGAATATTTTATTCTTTCTTTACATTATTAAGGCCTTTATTTTGTATGATTTCTTCAACAACTAAAGGAACACATCTACTTTTTTTATAATTAAAAAGTATAAAAAAGTCAATAAATATATTATCATATCATATTATTCATACAATTTCACTCAATCTTATTCAACTTAAGAAATAACCCATTAGATAAAACTTTAAATGGAATCATTGTATTAAGAAAGGTACAAATAGGAAAATAAATATAGTAATTAGAAATAAAACTAAATTCAAAATATCGATAATAGTAAATCTTTAAAGTAGAATGATTAAATTTTAAAATGAATCACTTATATGAAAATTGTTAAAGTAATAATATAGTATAAATAGCCAACTTTCACTTTTTCAGTTTTGTGAATCTTTAAAATAGAATAATCAAATTTCATAATAAATAATTTAATTAAAAAATGTTAAAGTAATAATATAGTATATATAATTAACTTTCACCTTTTCAGTGTTGTGGCTTACCGTTAGTAATTCCTAATGCAAAATGCCAAAAGTGGATATATAACCAAATGCAAAATGAAATTCATTTGTAATACAAAAAGATACTTAAAAATAGTCATTCAGTTAATTAAAGTAGTTTAGAGAAGAAGAAAGAAAAAATAAAATGAAACAAAAGAAGAATTGTAAGGTTGGAGGATCGTTCAATCAAAAAGTTATCAAAGGAAAAATTCAACATTAGTAAACTGATAGTAGATGCAATAAAAAAATGCAACAAAATTAAAAATAATGCAAAAGTTTAGAGTAAAAGAAAGGGCAAAATGAATCAAAGAAATGAAAAGTAGAACTTGATTCCTTTTTCGATCAGGCAAGCAATTACAATTAATGATTTCTCTTAGTCTTGTGAAAGATCAATATAAGATTAGTTAATATATATGTCCACTGTTTGTTGATAATGAATCCTATTACTTTGCATTTTCCAAATCCATTTCAAAGCTACTATAGCAAATGTGCAAATTACACGAGAAATTGATTCCAATTCTTTTGATTAAGGATGATTATGATTCTTTACTCTCTATGAATGAGTAGTATGCATCAATTAGTACAACAACATAATAAAGAAAAGGAAATGATAGAGCCAATGAATGATGTGCACAAAAGTGAAATAGCATAACAAAGAAAAGGAAAAAAAAACATGGCTAATATAATAATAAGGAGATTTATTTTAATTTTTACTAACAAGATTATCATCTACGTTAAATATAAAATATATAAAATAATTGCATTCGTGTTTTTGATTTTAATATGTCAAAAATCCTAAATATGGAAAAATAATTTTTAAAAAAATGGATTTAGGTTAGGCCTCTCGTGTTATTCGTGCGTAAGGGACAAATCCATTAATTACACTTCCTTTTATCCCATCTTGTGTGCTTGAGTGTACTATTTTCTTTATTTATCAATTTATTTATGTGATAAACCTCATATTTAAACATTTACAAGAGATCTAACTTAGTTGATATGGGACTAAACCTTCTGAAATACTATATTTTTTACAACAAATCCTCAAAATATCAAAAAGTGCATTCCAAAAATCAACGTTGATATATTTTGCAAGATAATGCTTGCTTATTTATTGGGAATCCATACATACAATTTCAAGCTATTAAGATGATGATATGTTTACATAAAAATTAATCATACCATTTTAAAAAGTATGAAAAACATCATTTATCTATTTTCAAATTTAATTAACTTTTTAGAAAGAAAAACACCATTAAGTTTTGAAATCTATTTACAAATTATAAGATGTACATAACTTAGTAGTAAATTTTGAAATTCAATTATATAGCTTTCTATCTAAACATGACCCACAACACATTATAGTAAGATAACTCCTCTTTTACTATGTTTAAATTTGGTTGACATTTATAACATCAAAAAAATTTAAAGTTAAGTGAAATATATATAATTTAATTTTTAGTTTGGAAATTTTTTAAAAATTATTAGAAATATTTTAAATTACATATAATTATATGTGACATTTTCAGAAAGTAAATAAGGAACATACCTACATTAAAATATATGAAAATCAAATATCAAATATTACATTGTTGTTTGAGTAAGAGAAATTAAAATAAAATAAGTCACTAGGCTCATTTTTCAAAAAATAAATAAATTTTTAAAATAAGATCCTAATTAACATAAACAATAGATAACAACTATAATTGAAAATGTCCATGTCTTTCACTTGATCAATTTTAAACAACCAATTTTACACGAATGCCACAAAAATTACAATAATCCACCTTTTTTTAATGTAAAAGCATACACTTAAAATCTTTTCATAGACACTAATTACTAAAATAATCACTAACTTTTCTATATAAAGCCTCCAAATGCCATCTTTTTCCTTAGGGTAGCAATAACATCTAATCAATAAAGGTAGTTCCACTTGTTCTAATGCAATTTCCTGTGATACCATTCTTTTTTCAAGATTTTTTTTCACTAATCAATCACACACTACAATGAACATGAGGGAATATTTCTTGGACTATCTTTATGGCTATGCTTCTATGTCTGTCATTCCAGCTAATAAGGGTGCCATAACACTTGTTCCTAGGCTTTCAAGTGGAGCAGCCATGCCTATTATTGGCAACTTGATTAGAGCTTAAGTCGTATCTCTCTTTGCCTTTTTCTTGCAATAAATTAGCTAATTAATTTACTTATGAAAATGGAAACATTCATAAAGGAGGAGAATAATGGAAACAAAATTTATTAAGAATAACTAATATATTATTTATGTTCATTAATTAGAGCTCTTAGTTAATTTGGCAAAATTTGTAAGGGAAATTTTGTTGTCCTCCATTTTGTTTTTAATGGAAATTTTTGTGATCTAAGTACTGACATTACAGTTTTAATTTGCAATTCATAATTTGCAATATCATTTACAATATTAAGTTGTAATTCATAATACAACTTATGTATTAAATGCACAATGACATCAGGATATGAGTAAGAACTATATGTGTGTATTAAGTAGCTTGCTATTCTTGGAACTATAAAAAGATAATATCAGTATGTAAGTATACAAGAAGCACAATAGTAGAAGCCCATCAACTAGTTAAATGAGAAAAAATTATGAAATGATAAATAATTGATAAAAAAATCCTTTGCTTAAAGCTACCAGTTAAATAAAAGCATTGAAATTTGCATTCATGCTTTCTACATCTTAAATTGCATTTAAGCATGGGCATATATGGTGTAGTATCTATTGGCCTAATACTATTAAAAAAGTGGGAACTTATTTTATTTTATCGCTTAAGAAGATAGAACTTATATGTGTAATATGTGAGATGGTGCTTGTTGAGTTGTACAAAGAAAATGAATTCATGAGAATTTTACATTTCAATTTTTTTACCTTCGTATATATACCCTAAAAGCAAATGGAAATGATTTTAATTCTTAAAAGGATATGAAAAGCTCTATTTTTTCTTGCTTTCCTTTATTTTTGTAATGCCTTGAAATTAGTTAGAATAATTATGGTGCTAATAATAGTGATAAGCTTAATATACAAATTAATCAGAGGGGTTTAATGAGACTTTTAAAGGGAATCCAATACCATTACATTATGGATAAAACTTAGTTAAAGTTGCTTAGATATTTATCATAAAATTTTCTAATCATATCATGAAATTTGTATTAATTGCCTTATTTAAAGAAAATAATAGCACATTGATATGTATCATAATTATCAAATTATAATTATTAATAGCAATTAAATATAACAATTATACACATGTTGTGATATGATTGGAGAACCTTATAGCAAGTATTGGGAAAAATATTCTCATCCTTAAACATATGAGCATCAAATAAGTAAATTAGTCTGAATATCACAATAAAGCACACAAACAATTTAATGTAAAAAATCTTAAACTCTAAAAATCACAGATGAGAAGAAATCCACTATATCATTGAAGACTACATGATAATGTAAGTGAAGATTTTTAACTATAACCTTATAATTTTCTAATCATTATCCTACGTCTTTTACTAACTTTTTTTAAGTGTTTTCATATAACCTTTATAAACATTTACATCAAATCTTTTTCATACCTTTTACATTTAACTAATATAAATATTCATAATTCAAAAATATATGTTTAATAAAGAATTGAACTTTTACTCTAACACAAAAGTATGACTTGAATAAAAAAATAATTCACAATAAAATATTATCATAAATTGATAATAATTAAACTTTAGGTTAAGCTCAACAACAAACTTGTTATTCACAAGACAAAAATTAAACTAGCCTATTAGGTGAATTGGGAGCAATTTTTTTTTTACAAAATTTTTATGTCCTAACAATGTTTTAGCTATAGTTTTTAAAAGCATATCGATTATTGAACTGGACAAAACATTAGTTCATTAGTTTAATCATTGGTTTACTAATTGAACGATTTTAACTTTAAAAATATAGATTATATATATACACTAGTAATATATATTTAAAGCAAAAAAACACATGTGATACAACAATAATTTATGTTATAAATAATTAAAAAAAATACAAATTCAATTAATATAAAATTGCAAAAGTGTTACACCTTAATTGTTATGAAATTATAAAAATTTTGTTCTTTTTTTAAAAATTGAAAAATTAATATGATTTACTAGTTTTCATCGAATTAGATCAGTTTTAATTAATTCGCACCAATTCTACTCGATTCTCACTAGTTCACATGTATTTTTTATCCAAATACCTTTACTGGACTAGCTTATTAGCAAGTTTAATTCAATTTTCAAAACAATGGTTTTAGCCATAACTTGGTGTGAACAAAATTAGTGAAAAGCTAACATATAATGATTGGACTATAACTTTGTCTAATAATGCCTTATTGTTGAATGATCAAAATTAGTGAAAAGCTAACATGTAAGGTTGCCTCACACAGAAATTTCATGTAATGCATCTCAATATACTTTGAAATATGCTTATTTTTCCAAGAAAGAGATATAGTAGACTAGAAACATGAATATATATATATATATATATATATATGTGTATGTGTCTACATGTATGTGAATATGCATGTGTAGATGTGAGTATATAATGCATAAAACTCTTGTATATGAAATTATATGATATTATGTGATGTGATTAAGTAATTGGGCCACCAAAAAAGGCCTATTCAGCCTCTAAAAGAGGAAATGGATAAAAATGGCCTTATTATGTGTTTAAGAATAATAATGATAAGAAACATAAAGTATTTAGTGTTGATGGAACCCTATTAGAGGTGCCATAAAGTATTCCTTTTCCTCTTCCTTGTGAATCTTTCTTTTCTTTACCATTATGAAAACTTTCCTTTGAGTTTTTCCTAATCTTCATTCTTTCCTCCTTATCATTTGACTTCCTTTCTTTTAGTATTCCTTTATATCTTTTCTTCCTTTCACCTCTCTCACATTTTCCTCTTTCTGTCTTCTCTACGTCTTAACTATTTCAACTTATCTTACATTTAACTCTAAATCCATTTCCCATCATTATTTTTTTTACTCATCCTTTCTTTATTTCCCTTTAATCTAGTTTTCCTTTACTTTTTTAATTTTTTACCTTTCATCTATTTCTCTAATTTTACTCATTTTACCTTTGTGTTTATATTTCTTTGCTTTCTCTTTTCCTCTATTACTTTCTTTTACTTTTCTTTTTCCTATTTTGTTTTGTGTCATAGTTTTTTTAATATTTTTGCCTTTTGCATTTTTTTTTGTCATTTTTTCCCTTTTATTTTTTTAGTGTTTTTTTATAAATATTTAGAAAAAGGAAAAAAGAGTGAAAGATATATAACTCATGTTTTGGTTGAATGGTGGCAAGGAAATGATGATTCATTTGTAATAACTGCAAGATCTAATTAAAGAGCCTTTAGTTCTAAAGAAAATGTTTCAAAGGTTTAGGTTTCATAATGAAATTAGTGAAGATCCATTAATTTTGGTAGTAGAATTTTCTATAAGTTTTGGTCTAAGTTTTTCCAACATGACAATTAATATGTTTGCTTATTTTGTTAAAAAAGAGTTATATCCTATGGATTGGATTTTTAAACCCTTAATTTCTTATTTTAATATTGTGCTTCTAGATTTATTTCTTTTATTTACTCAACCTAGCATGTTTTATTTTTATTTTGTTAGTGTACTAATTTTCTTTATCAGTGTTGTTCTGGTGCGTGCTTATGGACTCTTGTAATGCTTCTTATTTTTAATAAATTTTTATTTTTTGGTGAACAAAATAAAATAGTTAAAATAGTAATTTTAGAAATATGATAACAAATAAGAAGTAATAAATTATTTTTTAGTCTATTTCACTAAGAGAAAGTTAACATAAAATGTAAGGGTTGGTATGGACTTAGTAAGTAAGCTCTCATGGAACTCAAACTTGATTCCACTACAATTAAAACTTAAAGGCTAAGTCTAGGAGACACCATAATTACCTACTAGCTAATTCTTGTAAAGAGGATGATAAGTGCCAAGGGAATTTTAAAAGTAAAAGAAATGGCCAATGGGTCCATGTTTAGCTAGGATATGCCTCATGATTACATAAAGGTTAGCTTTAAATCTTAAAAACTCCTCCTTGTCTCCATTTTCTCATGACCACCTCCAAATAACCCAAGAAAAATTTCTCTCATCTTTTTTACATTCTTCCAAAGTCAAAACTCCCACTTCTATATCTTAAGTCCATCTTTCTTTCTTTAAAACCCAAGTAACCAAAGCTTTTATAGGAGGAAAGGAAGAGTTTTAACATTAGCTCTTAAATTTTAGGTAAGGAATATCATCCTTCCACATTTTTACAATTAGTTTCCATTAGATGGATATTAGAAAATAAGGTGAGCTTCTTATGATTATATTTAAGGCACTTCTCTTAAAAAAAATTAAGGAAACATCACAAAATGGATATTCTCTTTACATTCTTACTTTAATATCTTTTTAATTTATTTACTAATACTCTATATAGAATATGTGTGGATGAGTCTTATTTATGAATGTATGAAAGAAAACCTAAGAAAAATTATGCATGCATGTTTAATCATTATGGAAAATAAGTAGAAAAAATATTCATTTGCCCCTTGAATATGTATATATATGAAAAAAATTTAGAGGATGCTTAAATGGCTATCTGGGAAAGACATGCATGTATAAGAAAATGTTAAATGTAGATCCTATAAGTTTTGACATTTAGGGAAAATTATAGAAAATAAGAGTTCTAAAATTTAGAATAATTAGTTATGTACTAAAAAAGTGATGGTAAATGATTAATTGGTTATAATTGGTTAAGTATGAAAAAGAATAATTCTTAAATGTACATGTCCTAAGGTTCAACACATAATATATATTTCTTTTATTCTCATTTTTAGTAGATGGTGGAATGAGAATAAAAGAAATATATGAAGAAAAGGCATAGAAATTATAGTTTAAGGAAAATGTATATATTTGTATATAGGCACATATATAAATGTAAGGAAAAGAAAAGAAATTAAAGTAAGTAGATATATAAGAACTTGTATTAGAGGATAAGTGAAAGAACATAAGAAGAAAAGTGAAATTTTATTACTCAAGAAGCATAGAGTATATTTTGAGTTCTAAAAGAAAGTAAGGAAAGGAAAATATAAATTTTTATTATTTGATGAAATAAAATAAGGATAGGAAATATAAAAGGATATATAATTTAGTTTTTAGAAATGCTTAAAGGTGCAATTGAACCTTCAAATTATAAAAGAATCACTATAAAAAACTAGATGAAGCAGTAGCAGTTCCAACCACTATAATTGATATTATCAATGATTGTTTGGCTCGCTAAGAAATGGGCTACCACGTCACATTTGACAATGATTTTAATTGGCTGTTGGAATCATATAGGATGCATGTTGTGGTGGTTTTTAACTGTCATTATTATTTACATTAATACTTTAAAATCATTTGACGAGGTTTCAAACTATTGATAAAGTTTAACAATTTTTTTAAATATTGTGGCAATTTTGAACTATCACTATTGTCAAGCAAAAGTTTGAAAAAAAAAACCAAATCTAATGATAATTTAATAATCCAAATAATCATAAGATTTTGAAAGCTTAAAAAGGTTTTAGTATTACATTTTAAAATAGCAATTTGAACCATATTAAAATAGCTTGATTTTATAACTACTGTAAAATTAGCAAGATGATGATTTAGTAAAACATGCATAAAATAGCTTGTCTAGAAAAAAGGTAAAATAACTTAATCATAATAGGCAATTAAAAAGATTAATAACTTGGGTCGTAAATTGTATTCACCTAAATGATAAGACAAGCTCTAGTTTTAGACCAAATGCAAAATCCCAAACAACCTAATAGATTTTAGAAGACATTGGCATACTAAAATAAGGAGATGCAAAAATAAAGGGGAATAAATAATTGCCATAATTCTAATTTCTATGGATCAACTTCATTTTGCATTAAAAAAACTATAATCATCTTATGTAAGTTTACAAAAAAGGTTCTAAGTTCTCAAAGTAAAGATGCATCAAACTAAAAGATACATTGATAACAATATTTAATATATATTGACCACAATTCTAGTAAATGCTACTACAACTTTGTATTTATAACTAGTTGCACTTAGATACTTTTAAATTTATAGATAATCATGTTTTCAAACATTATTTGCCACATGCTAAATGGAATTGCCATACGTAACATGTAAAATAGATTATACAAAGTTAAATGGAAACATTTGATATGCCAAAAAATATAATTATCAAGATACTAAAGAAATAATAGGAATTATTAAATTAAGTTTAAGAACTTGAGAGAAATGGAAAGCCAAAAAAAAAAAACTTTAGTTGGAACTATTAAATCAAATAGAAGCCCTAGTTGCTAGGTGTTAAAAATTATATATGATCTAATTCTTTCTTTCTTCTTTATACTAGGATCCTTGTTAAAGTTTTCTTTTTTAAACTCAAATTTAAGGAGCATAATTGGAGTAATATTAACACAAGAGTTTTCACATATAGCTACTATAGAAATAGAGCCTAACCATAAGTGTCATGAAAATGGATAGCAAGCTTGTTAATTGGAACAACATTCAAAGTAGATTTTAGTATTAGAATGATAGTACCTAGAAAGATAGGAAAGAATAACTCCAACTAGAAAATTTGATAAATCAAATTGACTAAATCAAAGTAAGTGGAATTATCAATAGTAAAAGTTAATTAATTATAGATATAATTTTATTGCATAATACCACTTTAAGAATACTTACATGGATTTTATTTGTAATATGTATGAATAAGTTAAGAGAGAAACTACCATCCTCCATATACTACCAATAAAGTGACATGACTTAGGAAAGATTATGGATTTACTATAAAGAATCATTATTTTTTACTTAACACAACAATCCGTCCATTATAAATTTCACTTAGATTTCAGTTAGATAAAACTAACTTAACAAAAAGACCTCCAAATTTAAAAGTTTATAATGTATTATTCACATCCACCAATCCTAAAATCTAAACTAAACTTGTTAAGAGTTTCTCTAACCTAAAAACACATGCTAGGTTTTTAAAATTAAGTAACTAACTTATGCGTCTGAGATAACTAATTACTACATAAATCACTAAAGTTACACATTGTTTGATTACACCGTTACATGACAATTAGAACCTATTATTATAATTACTAATTTGATTTAAGTAATGCTATTAATTCTTTTATGAGCAATTCTAATAAATAACAATAGATAAACAATAAGCAAAAGTGTGAGTTATTCTAGTACAAAAGATGAAAATGAACTTAGAAGAGACCTTAGAGGTGGCAATTCTTCAATGATTTGTAATAAAAAAAAGTTAATGATAAAAGAGCCTAAAAATTTAAACTAGAAAACATTTGCAAAAATTTATTAGTCAATTTTACACTTAGAGGTTCTTTTTATTGACTTTTTTATAATTTCTATAAACTAATAAATTTTGCTTGATTTTGATAGGTAGAGTAGTTACCTATAATATAGTATAAGAATAAATACACTAATGCTTTAACTCCATACATAATTTTTATGTGCAAATGTTAGAAGAGTTTTTAATAAATTTAAAGTGAAAAAGAATACTAGAAATTTATGGCTACATAACTATATAAGTAATAATAACAAAGTTTCTAGAAGTAAGCAACTTACAAAAAAATCTGTGAGCCTGAAAAGGTTGATGACAAAAGAGCCTAAAAATTTAAACCAAAAAGAATTACAAAGATTTACTAGCCAAGTTTATACTAGGAGGTTCCTTTTATTAACTTTTTTTTATAGTTTCTACAAACCAATAAATTCTGCTTGATTATGGCAGGTAGAGTAATTTACTTTTAAGATAGTACAAGAACAAATACACTAATGCTTTAACTCTATATACAATCTTCAACTGTAAATGATATAGAAGTTGTTAACAATTTCAAAGTGAAAAAGAATACTATAAATTTATGGTTACACAACCATACAAGTAATAATAATAAAGTTTCTAGAAATAAGCAACTGACAAGAAAATCTATGAGAAGACCTACTAAAGCATTTGAAATAAACCATATAAAAGAATTAATTACTAAGTCAGCAACTTGCATTTGAAAGCAAATTTTTTATAACTTCAAATGTCAAAAAGTAGATAGGATAATTGAATTTATTGCTAAGGTAGATAAAAAAAGGCTTTTGATTTAATTTAAAAAATTACAATGTCAGCTAAATTACAATGGTACTATAGGCATTAACTTAAAATAATATTTTTTATGAGGTGCTTCAAATTAACTAATTTGTAAATTTCAACGGGAATGTCACTTATAGTTTAAGGACTAAGTTTAATATAGTGCAATAAGAAAATAAAAAATAAAGGCTTGTAAGTTGAAATAATATTTTTATAAGGCGCTTCAAATTAACTAATTTGCTAATTTCAATGGGAATGTGAATTGATTGCTAAATTAAATAAAAAAACTTTTTAATTTAATTTAAAAAATTACAATGTCAGCAAAACTACAACATTACAATGGTGCTATAGGCATTAACTTAAAATAATATTTTTTATGAAGTGCTTCAAAATTAACTAATTTGTAAATTTCAATAGGAATGTCACTTACAGTTCAAGGACTAAATTTAATATAGTGCAATAAGAAAATAAAGAACAAAGGCTTGTAAGTTAAAATAATATTTTTATAAGGCACTTCAGATTAACTAATTTGCTAATTTCAATGGGAATGTCACTTACAGTTCAAGGACTAACTTAAAATAATATTTTTTATGAGGTGCTTGAAATTAACTAATTTGCTAATTTCAATGAAAATGTTATTTACAATTCAAGGACTAAGTTTAATATAGTACAATAAGAAAAGAAAGAACTAAGGCTTGTAAGTTAAAATGCAGATACTCACCCCTATTTAAAGTGGAAACAAGAAACATATGTCTAAATCTCAAATAGAGAAAAATGAAAATCACAATCTTTGATTGCTAAGAGAGATGTAAATCTAGAGCTTTACTTCTAATCTTGTCATTGAAATTCCACTACCTAGTCCTAGAAAAGAAGTCTTTACTATTTCGAACTTGTAGCTAAATTCAATAACAAATTGGCATATAGATATTAAGACAACACATAAGTCTAAATCTTACTTATGTTTTCATTAATTAGCTTTTTAAGTGCCTCTTAAACTAAGGACTAGAATTGAAATAAAGCTTAGTACATTATTAGCTTGTATTGTAACATATAAGTATTATAGAATAACTATGTGAAAGGCTTCTAGAGGCAAATTTGGTAATAACTTCCTTGTAGGCATCACATTATTTACAAGTAAGAGCCTTAGCATTGCTCCAATCTTCCTTATGAAAATACAAAACCATTCTTTATGTTTTTAAAATTAAAGCTAACTCCTTTATTAATATCAATGTACCATAATGGCAATAAATATAAATATATCCTTCCTCAAGTTAAATGAATTACTATAATTGGTTCATAAAAATAAGCAATAATATAAAAGCATTGCAAAAACAACCTTTGCTTCTTATCCTATAAATAAAAACCTATAATAAATACTGTATAACAAAGCAAAACAAAGATCATATAAAAACTTAAACTTTGAGGGTGAAAACATAAAAAATTAATAAAATTATAAGTTATATGAAAAAGAAGCAATCAAAACTACACTAAGATTAAAGTTTAGAGGTTTGATACAACTGGGAATAATAGGTACTTTCATTTGATTGCAAAGGATTCTTAACCTTTTTTTAAGAACATACCAATTCAAGCTAATCCTTCACGAAACTAAATTAAGCTGCAAGATTATAAAATTAGATTGCAAGCTAAGCTAATCCTTAAATCAAACTAAATTCATCATGAAAACCAAATAAGCAGTTCATATCAAAGAAGGAGAACTAACCTTAACACATTAGTTTAGTTAAGTAAAGAGAGTGTTTATGCCTTAGTTCACGTGATTGAGTTATATAGCTCTAGTTGATGTGAGTTTCAAAATGTCATTTGAGAAAAGTTTTCAATGCTTGAATTTGGGATTTATTTTAGAGCTTGTGAGTGTCACTTGAGAGGGTTTTGTTTCAATTTGGGGTAAAATCAAATTTTAGCTCTTAGAGCTTCCTTTTGTTTTAGTAAATTTATTTCATTTTTATTTAAGAGTCCTCATATGTTTTGATAGTGCACTACTTCTTGCATTCTTATATTTTTTAATATGTCCAAATTAAAGGTTGTTGCACAAGAAACCACTACCAATTCTTTTAAATATCGTTGGTGCATTTTTAACTCGTTATAATTCCAAATCTTAATGGTAGTTATATGAACTGCCATAAACTAATCACTATTAAGTAACACATTTTTTTATAGTGAATATTAGAGAATTTAAAGGGATATATTTAGGTCATTAAAGGGAAAAATTGATTAAAAGAGTAAACTAAATATTTCTATTGGGTATAATATGAAATACAAATTAATAGCCATCAATTAGGTGGGAGGAAAGCTCAAGAAATGTGAAGATATCATAGAAGAAATGTTTTGATTGTGACATAAACATAAAGGGAAAAATGTTAAATTAAACAATGCTACCATCATAAAAGTAAGAAATTTAATTAAGTGATGATTGTAAATGAATAAAATGAAAAAGATATATAGGGATACATAAAGGGTGGTCCAACCTTATCTAGAATTAAAGGATAAAAATAGTTTAAATTCTTAATTAGTAAATATTGGAGTATTAAAATAATAAACAAAAGTAGTAAGTAAAAGAAAAGTATGATTGAAAACCCTTAAGGATAGGTTTGACCACACTATAGAGAAATAAAGAGAATACTAAGAAATTATAGCTTGAATAATTAGAAAAAATAATTTTAAGAAAGTTAAATATTTATTGCTAAGTATGGTGATGAGTTTTATATAATTAGGTGATAGATATGATAATGTGTAATGGTAATTTTCCAAAGTGAAGAAGATTTAGAGTAATAGATGTTACCCTTATAGAATGCAAATCATTGTGATAATCCATTTATGTGTTTGTGGATGTCTTTGAATAATGATACACGTCATAGTTTGATCATGATAATACTTATGTGTTGCAATTTAGTGATCTATTATGTTCGGGTGATAAAAACCCAAAGCGTGAATGCATGTATGATATTGTTTAGATGTATGACATGTAAAATGTGCCAGTATGAAAGTATGGTGTGTAACTCTTGAAATGTGCTAGCTTGAATTATATTGTATGATATATGACATAAATATCTGAATTTATAATCTATCACAATAAGCGTGGAATATATTATATGTTGAACACTAGTATGTGAATATGTGAGCGATAATATTATGAAAAATATAATATACCAAATACGATATAATATGACATGTGAAATGTCTCCCTAGATTGCGTGAAAACATATATATGAATATATGTGTGTATGATTAATGCATAAATAAAATTATGATTTAAGGTCACATGAGGTGGCATTGATTTCTATCATTCTCATAGGTAAGTACGCTATATAAATATTAAGAACTTGATTGCCAATGCAAAAATAAGGATGTATTACATGATATTGAATGATTAGTAACGTGGTGGGAAATGAGGAGGAGAATTAATGGAAAATGTCTAGGATGAATATATATTTAAAATAATTATGATTTATTCATTCTTATATGGCTCATTTGACTATGTTATACTTTTCATGATTATCATATTGATGCTTTATAAGTGGCAAAATATGTATATGTGTATGAGATATGTTAGAATACGAATGATAATCATGAGATGATAAGATTATATTGCTATGTTACCCTATTGTTATGGGCATTTATAAATATTTAAGTATATTATGCCATTTAAATATGACTTGATTTGATTGCACACTTTAGTGTAGGGTTTAGATATTTGTTTAATTGATATGCCACTTGAACATGTTAAAAAGACTTTTGCTTGAAGTATCTGAAGTAGATATTAATCATTTAAAAGCTTTATATGTATATCCCATATAAAAAGGGACATTAAAACTTCAACTAAACATGAAATTTTAGGGAAAATACTTAAGAATACTAAAATTTTAAAGTAGTCTATGTGGAATTTTTTCATTAGTTTTTTATGACTTACTCTTTCTCATTCCAACATTTTTATGTTAACATTAAATTTTTTAAAATCTAATACCACTGAAACTAAAATGTGGACCACTCAATCTATATTTGGGAGATGATGTTTACTAAATGCCTTCAATTATGTCCATCAATTTTTTAAATTATTAATTATTGTTTAAGAAATTAATAATTTAATTCTTAAATTTAATGTTTAAGAAATAATTATTAGAAATAATCATATTTGACTTTTCATTTATAATTATGATATTCAATAAGAAACAATAGGAGATGACAAGTAATTATTACCAAATTTAATTCCTAAATTTAATACTAAAAGGATCATAATAATCATATTTAATTATTACTTAATATGTTTAACTTTTTTGTTATAATAATAAATCTTATAACTAAAATGAACTTTTATTTTAGGAAAATGGATTTGATTAAAGAATTGAATAATTATATTTCATACAAAAGAATATAAATCTCAAATTTAAATAATTTAGTATTTTTATGAAATTTATAGAAATTTATTCAACTAAAAAATATTATAAAATAAATAAAAATATAATTAAATGTCTTCGATGATATTCATTAATTTTTCAAATTAGTAATTACAAGTTAATAATTATCAAATTTAATTTTAAAGAAATAATTATATTTGACTTTTCATGACTTTTTTTTGGTAAATTTGTTGTTGTGATATTTAATGAAAAGGAATGTTTTTTATTAAATAATTGAATATTTATATTTTATACAAATGAATATAAATATTTAATTTAAATTGTTTTATAATTTTTTGAATTTTATAGAAATTTATTCAATTGAAATTGAAAAATATTATAAACTAAAAAAATATATTTACAAATATTTTAGATAAAATATTTGGATCAAAGAAAATAAAAGTAATAAAAGTAGTTTAATTTAAAATATATGAAAAATAGAAATTCAATTATTTAAATAAAATTATGTAGATTTTCAAATAAAAAATAATGCAAACAATATAATTTCTTTCCTTTTCAACATTAGTAATAAGTAAAATTTTTATATAAAAAGATAGAAAAAATCAAGAAACTTTAACTTAAGTAATATTCGATATTTTTTGAAGGTTTTGTATTTTTATGCCTTTTAGGATTTGATTTTGATTTTTGTATATGTAAATTTAGTGGTTTATTTTTATCATTACAAAAAAAAAGGATGGAAATTGAAAAAGAAAGTTAAAATCTAAAATATATCATCTTTTAAGATCCAAAATTTTGAAAATAGATTGATATACCTACAAAATAGCTCCCTTTGTTGGAAAAAAAATTTAGAACGACTCTATGAAACATACAGGGAGAATGAGAGAAACAAAAGGATGATATAATTAAAAATTGATAAGGTTGATACAGAGAGAGAGAGAGAGAGAGAGAGAGAGAGAGAGAGAGAGAGAGAGAGAGAGACTAATAAATAAGAATAAAGATGACTAATAAAATTTTAAGTGCAATTAAATTTTTTGTAATTATTAAAGAAACTAATATTTAATTCCTAAATAATTTAATTGCAAAATTACATAGTTAGCCACTCTTTTTTTTATAAAATAAGTTTTTATGAGCTTTTGTGAAAATTAAAAATTGGGCACTAAACCTTCTAACTTTGTCAATAAAATAGTATAGATATTTTATATAATTAGTAAATTATATTTATTATAATTTTTGAATAATGAGAATAAAAAATTAGAGTGGTTATTAGTTAAATTAAATAGGAGTGATTTTGTATCTCTATTCATAAATAGCATAGAAATTTCTTTGAAGGTGGCGCTTGTTTCACAGAATATTTTTAACATTTTCGAGAATATTTTAAGGGATTATCATATTTTCATGTTTAGTTCAAAGTTTGAAAAAAAAAAGTTTAGGAATACCACATTCCCAAAAATCTTTTTATCTCAATATTCCCCCAAAATATTCCCATAGGGGGATTATCATATTTTAAGGGATTATCATATTTTTATGTTTAGTTCAAAGTTTGAAAAAAAAAGTTTAGGAATACCACATTCCCGAAAATCTTTTTATCTCAATATTCCCCCAAAATATTCCCATAGGGGGAGGTGGGTATCTCAAATTCTCATGTAATGAAGGTGGCGCTTGTTTCACAGAATATTTTTAACATTTTCGAGAATATTTTAAGGGAATATCATATTTTCATGTTTAGTTCAAAGTTTGAAAAAAAAAAAGTTTAGGAATACCACATTCCCGAAAATCTTTTTATCTCAATATTCCCCCAAAATATTCTCATAGGGGGAGGTGGATATCTCAAATTCTCATGTAATGGAAATGTGATATTAAAATATTCTCAAAAAAACTTATAGTGAATCAAATATAGGAATGTTGCATTCCTGTTTATTAAATTTTAAGGAATTACATTTCCGGAAATGTATACTTTCCTGCGAATGTAAGATTCCATGAATCAAATGCCACGAGAGGGGTATGGACAAATAATCTCCCATAATTTATGGAAAATTGAAAAATTCTTCCTCCTGCCAGCCAAACGATTGTTGGAACTTCAATTTGGATCGAAAATTTGTAATGATACATCTAATGTATTTTCCTTTCTAGAGCAAAGTGCAGATTTTTCAGAATGAATCACGATGAGCACTTTTGTGTATGAGGAATTACTTATTTTTGTTGTCATAATCATAATAAATGTTAATGGAGATTGATGGCCTATTGAAATTCAAAAAGACATATCAGAGGATCGGAGGGAATTACATTTGGAAGCAATTGTGCATTTATATTTTTAACTATGTATAATTTTGCTACTGAAGAGAGTGTACTCTACTTGCCTTCTACTTGAAGTTCTAAAATATTGATATTTGAGAATAGTCCACCTGGCTCTCTAAAGAAGTTTGTTCGTTGTTTTTGTATCCTTTAAGTAGATTTGAGTGCTTACATAATTATTTGATGGATTAGCAAATTCTATATTAAAAACTGATAAAAGAAAGAAAAATTAAGCTATATAAATAATATATTATATTTAATTTTTATACATATAAATAATTTTTTTTATAAAAATATCTTTTTCATCATATAAATTAAGAATTTACATTTCATTTATTATGAACATAAATCAATTTTACATAATTATACATTCATATATTACCATGCTAGCCAAAATTTTAAAATATTCTCACTATTAATAAAATTTATTAATTTTTAACAATATATTATCTTTTTATTTATTAATAATATGTATTAAAGAATTATACATTAATAATAAATAAAATTTAAATACTAGCCTGGGTCAAAAGAATGTACATCGCTCCCTCACCAAATGCAACAAAATTGGATTTGTGTTAAAACTTTGGAGGGAAGGTGAGAATGATGAGAGGAAACTGTGGGTAAGAAAAAGGGTATTTATGGTATATAAAGATTTTAAAATTCGAATAATATGATAATATTAGAAATTATTAAATTAAATTATTTATTTTTTAATAGAAATAGTTTAATAATTTTAATACAATAATTTCTCAGATTATGACATCAATTTAAATTTAAAAACATCACGAGTCACAATCACCGTAAAATTCACCGAAGAAAATGAAAAGAAATACTGAATACGGGTGGTTTCACTATGATTAACCTTCCACCACACCAAATTCTCCAATAACGTAATTGGCACTTAATAAAATATCCATGGGTACCCATGCTGGGTCATCACTACTGGGATTAACTAGAGCCACGCAAGCTGGCAAAACTGCTATTAATATTTTCAGAAAGGGACAAATTCGGAATGTCAGAGTAACACGCGCGCCCAATTATGTCTTCCCACGTCGCCTCTAATCAGTATAGAGCGTTCGTTGGCAGAGAAACTTAGGCCTTTTAAATTGAAAGAGAGAGACTGACAGGGAACGCCCTCTTTCTCTTTCTCTCTCTTCTCCGTCCTCGGCTTTGTTGTCTCTCTCCTCGTCGATCCTAAATCTAGTAGGGTTAGGGTTTCATATCCCTCTGTTCTTCAATTGCTGTCGTAGTCTTTCTACATCTTGTTAATCTATTACCGTTTGATTAGTCCTTTGAGTTTTCATTTGGTGTTTGCAGGATTCATATCCGATGCGATTCTGAGTTCGTAGATCAGCCTGAAGGTTTCATTTCCCTGATTATTTTTCTTCCTGGATAACAGGTGAGATTATGTCTGCAGTATAAAGATGGATGAAATATCTGTTTATACATTAATAATTTTTTTTTTGTCTGGTTCTTGATTGTCGGTATTACTTAAAGGAATCTGGCCCCTGGTTCTGTGGGAATAGTGAGTTTTTATGCAGATTTGGACAAAAAGTTAGAGGCTTAGTGCCTTTTTCTCACATGCCCCGGTGCTTTGTTGAATTTGAAATTATTTAATTTTGTTCTAGTTGTTATTCAGAAAACGGGGAAGCATGCCTGGTGTTTGGGGCTGTTGTTGATTAATACGTGTAAATGTTCTGGGCGGTTTATAGACCAGTCTGTTACTCTTAATCGAAGCTTCGTTTTTGGACCTTTGTGCATTTCAGCAGTGTTCTAGATAAGATTTTTCGCATGTTGGTAAATAATAAGTTGATGGGATGTTAAATGTGTTCAAAATATCCTGAAATCATGAATATATCATGATGGTCAATTTGAAGTGGGTAAGGATGTGACAAATTGTGATTGCAATTGACCTTTAAAGAATTGTAGTGTGATATAGTACCCATCTGATGTTCTGAGTGCTACTGTGAGTTGCGAAATTATATATGCAAGGGGAGAATGGGGTTTTGCTGGACATGGCACTAGCTGTGAAACTCAGTGTATTTCTCTCCATGATCTTACACTCTTTTGAACATGTTCTTTTGTCTTTTGTGCATGACTATCTTAATTGGAATTGAGGTTTATATGCGAGGAATGAGGGAAGTTGGTAGTACCAAGCATAAATAGCATTTGCCCTGCTACTTTGGTATATACTATCTGAGATAGATACATGTGCTGTAAAGATCCGTTTAGTTCTGCTGATGAAGTCTATGCATAATCCTTGTGTCTTTGGAACTTTATACATACATTAACTTTCCATTTTGAGTCTGGCTTGGGGTGTTGGGATTGTTTTAAATTGTTTGTATTGAGGACATGGAAAACGATCTCCATGGGCTTCTAGAAAGTCATACACCACAATTGTTTAACTAATCATTCCACTTTGATCCTATTGAGTATACTGATTACAATTTAAGCTATTTGTCTTCTAGAAAATATATTATGAAATGAACTGCCAGTAATTTCTCACTGAATATGATTTTATGTTGGTTATGTTGCTGGTGCTGGATATTCAGGAATTTTTTATCATTACTCCCGTTTTGGACTCTGGGCCTTGTCTGTTTCCCTATGCTTGGGAGAGAGGAAAGAAAAGAAAGAAAGAAAGAAGAAAATTTTAAATTTAAAGATTTTCCACTGATTGGATAGAGAGAAAAAGAGGAGAAAAGAAAAGAATGGCTAGGACTATCTCGACCATGTGAACATTTTAAAATTTTCCTTTTCTCATTTTTTCTCTTAAAACTTCAAAATTTTCTTTCCTTTTATAATCTATTTTCCACACAACCAGGCATAGGCTTTGCTTGAGCTAGCATATACATGCTAAAATAGATGGACAAGTACCTACTGTTAAAACTTTCCTTGGTGTGAGGGAACTCACAACATGAGAATGCATGTATTTGGAGGTTTGTTCTGGGTTTTAACTACTGTCAGTAGTGGGTGCTCATTTTTATGCTTTGAAATGGAGGGATATACTTAGAAGAAGTGTTTTGTGCTCTTAATGAGCAATTTGATTATTACGTTTTTAAATGTTTTGTTTTTTTGCGATTCAGGAAAGTTTGAAGAAAGATGGACCATGACAAGACTGGATGCCAAGCTCCCCCAGAAGGCCCTACATTGTGCGTCAACAACTGTGGATTTTTTGGGAGTGCAGCTACAATGAACATGTGTTCCAAGTGCCACAAGGACATGATGCTGAAACAGGAGCAGGCCAAGATTGCAGCATCATCCATTGGGAATATTATGAATGGGTCATCCAGCAGCAGTGGAAATGAACCTGTTGTTGCTGCCAATGTGGATATCCCAGTCAATTCAGTAGAGCCTAAAATCATCACTGTGCAACATTCATTTGCTTCTGGCTCTGAGGAGAATACTGATGCAAAGCCGAAGGATGGTCCAAAGCGCTGCAGGCAGCTGTAATAAGCGGGTTGGTTTGACAGGGTTCAATTGTAGATGTGGTAATCTTTTCTGTGCTGTACATCGCTACTCAGACAAGCATAATTGCCCGTTTGATTACCGCACTGCTGCACGTGATGCCATTGCTAAAGCAAACCCTGTTGTGAAGGCCGAAAAGCTTTGATAAAATCTAGATGGTGTATTGAAATTTCATGCCTTGAGGATATTGCGCACAATTCTATCATGAGATGACCCGAGTGCCCTGCATATTTTAATGGTGGTTCTTGTTATTTTGTTATATGTGGTGGGGGACTTCGGACATCTCTGCAGTTTGAAGGACTCTTATTTCGTGTGATTGACAAAGATACATATGTTGGGCCCCTTTAGTCTTTAAATCTGTGCTGGTTTGGTGAAAGTTGGTGTTAGTTTTGTAATGCGTTTATTGTGTTATATGGCGCCCCTGTAGTGGTACATGTCAGAATGGTATGTGCAATTTACAGATGATTTCAAGAGCATCCATAGACATGTGGTTGGCATTGTAAAATATTATGGTTTCATGGCAATTTATGAATTTATTTGAGCATCGCTATAAGGAATCAGTTTGGTGTCGCGTATTTAAAGTTTGTCAATACCTTGACCCTTTAATCCTGCTCGATGGTCAGTGACAACGTCTCCTATAAAAAATTATGGTGACACTGACGGAGGAAAGCCAGATGTGTTTGACACATCTGATGGACGGGAATAATGGAAGGAGGTGAGCATTGGGAACTGAACGGTATAAAATCCATCCGCTTTGCATAGTCCCTTTACTTTCCAAATTTTTCTGGGAATTGCTCAGTGGGAAATGTGAATTTACAGTCACTTTTGCTCGCATCACTTGCACCCCAATTAGAGCAATTTGACTGTAGATTCATGTGTTGTATTCTTTCGGATGAAGAACATTCCCCAGTATTGTAAATAATGCCATAAATAAATCAATCGATTAGCACTAGTCATTATCCATATGAATCTATGATCCGTGGTGGGTCATTTTTATATTCCAGCCAGAGGAAAATATGCTTTCTAATTGACACCTACGCTTGAATTAGATAGACGGCATGTCTCACACGAAAGGAAGTGGAATTACCATAAACCCGTACAGAGTTACACCCCAATGTCCCGTTCAATGTCTTGCGAAGATTTAAGACGAAAGATTTTTACCTTTTGCTGAGTTTCGATTGGCATTATTGAATGAATCCTGCACTTGAGAGCCACATACCTTCCATAATGTGTCAAAACTCTATTCACACGCATTTTACTTGATTTTCTTCAATGAATCTAAATGAACCGGAAATATGACAAACATTCACAAAAAAATTCAGGCAAATTTATTTGTTTTTGCAGGTAGGAGATATTTTCCCTCTTCTAATGGAAAAAACAGGAGATCAACCTTGAAAGAGTCTCACATTATTTTCTAAATTATTTTAAGACTAAAAGTTGAACCACAAAAACCTGAATATGAAATCATTATTCAGTAACACAAAATTACAAAGCCGTCCCATTAAATTCTGCTTAAAGATATTTACAGATCCTCTCCATAAGCTCCCTCTCTTTGATGCTATTCTGAAAAAACTTCTCAGCTGCCCCACCTTTTCTGCTATAGATGCCAATGCTGATAATGGCTTGATACGTACGTATACGAGTCTCCTGCTGGCTCACATACCAACCATCTGGATGATCCGGATGGGGATCACAACGGATTTCCTCCTCCACTTCTATGAACTTCTGGAGGCTGATATTACAAGTAGTTAGTTGCATTGATCGTGACCAAGCATCCACCATAGTTGATTTAATACAGGGGCAAATATCTTGACCAACAATTTTATGGATCAACCATCGTCTTGGACAATGGATAGTTGTGGCCCTTATTTTACCGATCAACTGGAGAGTCATGTCTCCGGTTCAATGTGTCAACTTCAAAAATATGGGAAAATCTATGTTGCACAGTTGTGATACGTGATTCGGGTGCAATATGATACAGGTGCGGGGATATGATGATTTTTTAAAAAATTAAGATATGATGCGTTTAGGATACATTGGAAAAAATATATAAATTTTATATAAAAAATTAAATTTGAACAACTAAAAGATACATTATCATTAAACATAAAAATAGTTACATTATCATGTTTTCTCCTTAATTACATTTCAATGTCATCTGTTAATGTACTAAAAAATAAACCGTTGCTACTGCCTATCAATACATACAACTTTTTGCAACACACCTTTTAATTTTACTAACAAAAACACAAATATTTCCAACTGCCCTTTTTACTATGTATTGGTAGTTAGAAGGGCATAATTAAAAAAATTTAGCAGTCATAACGTCAAGTATCCCTACTATCAACAAAATGAGCTATATATATATTATATCTTAAATGTCATGGCATACTATTACTAATAACAACATTATCAATTTCATCTCCTCCTTGACCATCGTTTACAAAAAGCACTGCTTCCATGTTTGGTTCATCAAGAGACAAATTTGCCACTTGAAGAAATCCAAGTGGTTCATCAATTGGACACCAATATTCCAATTTTTTATTTCTCCATATGAATAAGCTTGACTTTTTCTAGATAAGAGTCAAGGTTGGTATGGACATATACTAAATCTTATGCTCTTTTTGGATTCATATTGTTTCTTTTCATGAAATGGATGAACGAATACGTGCTCTAATTTTTCTCATGATAAGATGAAGAACAAGGTTGTGCAAGAAGCTTCAAGGCTAGTTTCTGAAGTAAAGGTGCAGAAGATCCATGCATCACCCACCAAGACTTGGGATTTAATTGCCATCTATCTTCAATGGAATCAAAAGAGCCAAAATCTTGAGCATAAGAAGAGAATCTAGTGAACTTCAAAGAAGTTATTTTTCTATCTTCATGATTTGGAAAATGTCTTTTCAAACATTTATTTCTCTCCTTAGAAACC